>CM048746.1:412961283-414161283 GCA_026315105.1 Locusta migratoria | reverse complement strand
TCAGTAATGTGGCTTGTCGGCCGCTTGGAGTACGTTAAAATCAACATAAACGAGACTGTTTTCACTCGTCACATGTAATATTCTGAAATGTGGCGTGCCGGCCAGGTGGAGTACGTTAAAATCAATATAAGCAAGACTGTTTACACTTGTCCGATATAGTATTCAGAAATGTGGCTTGCCGGCCGCTTGGATTACGTTAAAATCAATATAAACGAAACTGTTTACACTCGTCCGATATAGTATTCTGAAATGTGGCTTGCCGGCTGCTTCGAGTACATTGAATTCAATATAAACGCGACTGTTTACACTCGTCCAATGTAGTATTTAGAAATGTGGTGTGCTGGCCACTTGGAGTACATTAGAATCAATATAAACGAGACTGTTTACACTCGTCCGATATAGTATTCAGAAATTTGGCTAGCTGGGCACTTGGAGTACTTTAAAAAAAGATAAACGAGACTGTTTACACTTGTCCGATATAGTATTCAGAAATATGGCTTGCCGGCCGCTTGGAGTACGTTAAAATCAATATAAGCTAGACTGTTTACACTCGTCCGATATAGTATTCCGAAATGTGTCTTGCCGGCCGCTTGGAGTATGTTAAAATCAATATAATCGAGACTGTTTACACTCGTCCGATATAGTATTCATAAATGTGGCTTGCCAGCCACTTGGAGTACGTTGAAATCAGTGTAAAAGGGACTGTTTACACTCGTCTGATATAGTATTCAGAAATGATGCTTGCCAGCCGCTTGGAGTACGTTAAAATCAATGTAAACGAGACTGGTTACACTCGTCCGATCTAGTATTGAGAAATGTGGTTTGCCGGCCGCTTGGAGTAAGTTAAAACCAAAATAAACGATACTGCTTACACACGTCCGATTTAGTATTCAGAAGTGTGGCTTGCCGGCTACTTGGAGTACGTTACAATCAATATAAGCGAGACTGTTTACGCTCGTCCAATATAGTATTCTGAAATGTGGCTTGCCGGCCGCTTGGAGTACGTTAGAATCAATTTAAATGAGACTGTTTACACTCATCCAATATAGTAATCAGAAATGTGGCTTGCCGGCCGCTTTGAGTATGTTAAAATCAATATAAACGAGAATGTTTACACTCGTCCGATGTAGTAATTAGAAATATGGCATGCCAGTCACTTGGAGTACGTTAGAATCAATATAAACGACACTGTTTACACTTGTCCGATATAGTATTGATAAATGTTACTTGCCGGCCACTTGGAGTACGTTAAAATCAATATAAACGAGACTGTTTACACTCATCCGATATAGTTTTCAGAAATGTGGCTTGCCTGCCGCTTGGAGTACGTTAAAGCAATATAAGTGAGACTGTATACACTAGTCCAATATATTATTCAGAAATGTGGCTTTCCGGCTGTTTGGAATACGTTAAAACCAATATAAACGAGATTGTTTACACTCGTCCGATATAGTATTGAGAAATGTGGCTTGCCGGCCACTTGTAGTACGTTGAAATCAATATAAACGAGACTGTTTACACTAGTCCGATATAGTATTCAGAAATGTGGCTTGCCGGCCGCTTGGAGCACGTTAAAATCAATATAAGCTAGACTGTTTACACTCGTCCGATATAGTATTCAGAAATGTGGCGTGCCAGCCACATTGAGTACGTTGAAATCAATATAAACGAGACTGTTAACACTCGTCCGATGTAATAATCAGAAATGTGGCTTGACTGCCGCTTTGAGTACGTTAAAATCAATATAAGCGAGAAAGTTTACACTAGTTCGATATAGTATTTATAAATGTAGCTTGCCGGCCGCTTGGAATACGTTAAATCAATATAAACGAGTCTCTTTACACTCGTCCGATGTAGTATTTAGATGTGTGGCTTGCCGGCCACTTAGAGTTCGTTAGAATTAATGTAAACGAGACTGTTTACACTCCTCCAATATAGTATTCAGAAATGTGGCTTGCCGGCAAATTGGAGTACGTTAAAATCATTATAAATGAGACTGGTTACACTCGCCCGATATAGTATTCAGAAATGTGGCTTGCCGGCCGTTTGGAGTACGTTAAAATCAATATAAACGAGAATGTTTACACCCATCAGATATAGTATTCAGAAATGTGGCTTTCCGGCCGCTTGGAATAGGTTAAAATCAATATAAACTAGACTGTTTAAACTCGTCCGATAAAGTACTCAGAAATGTGGCGTGCCGGCCACTTAGCATACGTTAAAAACAATATAAACGAGACTGTTTACACTTTTTCGATATAGTATTCAGAAACGTGGCTTGCCGGCCACTGGGAGTACATTAAAATCAATATAAACGAGACTTTTTACACTCGTTTGAAATCATATTCAGAAATGTGGCTTGCCGGCCGCTTGGAGTATTTAAAAATCAATATAAATGAGACTATTTACACTCGTCCAATATAGTATTCAGAAATGTGGCTTGCCGGCTGCTTGGAGCACGTTAAAATCAATATAAACGAGACTGTTTACACTCGTCTGATATAGTATTCAGAAATGTGGCTTGCCGGCCGTTTTGAGTACGTTAAAATCAATATAAACGAGACTGTCTACAATCGTCCGATGTAGTAATTAGAAATGTGGTATGCCCTCACTTGGAGTACGTTAGAATCAATATAAACGACACTGTTTACTCTCGTCCGATACAGCATTCAGAAATGTGGCTTGCCAGCCGCTTGGAGTACGTTGAAATCAATATAAACGAGACTGTTTACACTCGTCCGATATAGTATTCAGAAATGTGGCTTGCCTGCCGCTTGGAGTACGTTAAAAGCAATATAAGTGAGACTGTATACACTAGTCGAATATATTATTCAGAAATGTGGCTTTCCGGCTGCTTGGAATACGTTAAAACCAGTAAAAACGAGATTGTTTACACTCGTCCGATGTAGTATCAGAAATGTGGCTTGCCGGCCACTTGGAGTACGTTAAAGTCAATATAAACGAGACTGTTTACACTAGTCTGAAATAGTATTCAGAAATGTGGCTTGCCGGCCGCTTGGAGCACGTTAAAATCAATATAAGCTAGACTTTTTGCAGTCGTCCGATATAGTAATCAGAAATGTGGCTTGCCAGCCACTTGGAGTACGTTGAAATCAATATAAACGAGACTGTTTACACTCGTCCGATATAGTATTCAGAAATGTGGCTTGCCAGCCGCTTGGTGTACGTTGACATCAATATAAACGAGACTGTTTACACTCGTCCGATGTAATATTCAGAAATGTGGCTTGCCAGCCGCTTTGAGTACGTTAAAATCAATATAAGCGAGAATGTTTACACTAGTCCGATATAGTATTTATAAATGTTGCTTGCCGGCCGCTTGGAATACGTTAAATCAATGTAAACGAGTCTGTTTACACTCGTCCGATGTAGTATTTAGAAGTGTGGCTTGCCGGCCACTTAGAGTTCGTTAGAATTAATATAAACGAGACTGTTTACACTCCTCCGATATAGTATTCAGAAATGTGGCTTGCCGGCAAGTTGGAGTACGTTAAAATCAATATAAATGAGGCTGTTTACACTCGTCCGATATAGTATTCAGAAATGTGGTTTGCCGGACGCTTGGAGTACTTTAAAATCAAAATAAACGAGACTGTTTACAGTCGTCCGATGTACTATTCAGAAATGTGGGTTTGCCAGCTGCTTGGAGTACGTTAAATCAATATAAACGACACTGTTTACACTCGTTCAATGTAGTATTCAGTAATGTGGCTTGCCGGTTGCTTGGAGTACGTTAATATCAATATAAACGAGACTGTTTACACTCGTCCGATGTAGTATTCAGAAATTTGGCCTCCTGGCCGCTTGGAGTACCTTAAATCCATATAAACGAGACTGTTTACACTCGTCTGATATAGTATTCAGAATGTGGCTTGCTGGCCGCTTGGGGTACATTAAAATCAATGTAAGCGAGACTGTTTACACTCGTCCGATGTAGTATTCAGAAATTTGGCCTCCTGGCCGCTTGGAGTACATTAAAATCAATATAAACAAGACTGTTTACACTCGTCCGATAAAGTATTCAGAAATGTGGCTTGCCGGCCGCTTGGAGCACGTTAAAATCAATATAAACAAGACTGTTTACACTCGTCCGATAAAGTATTCATAAATATGGCTTGCCGGCCGCCTGGAGTACGTTAAAACCAATATAAACGTGTCTGGTTACACTTGTCCGATGTAGTATTCAGAACTGTAGCTTGCTGCTGCTTGGAGTACGTTAAAATCAATATAAGCTAGACTGTTTACACTCTTCCGATAAAGTATTCAGAAATGTGGCTTGCCGGCCGCTTGGAGTACGTAAAATCAATATAAACGAGTCTGTTTACACTTGTCCGATATAGTATTCATAAATGTGGCTTGCCGGCCGCTTGGAGTACGTTAAATCAATATAAATGAGACTGTTTACATTCGTCCGAGATAGTATTCAGATATGTGGCGTGCCGGCCTCTTGGAGCGCTACTGTTGCAGTGTAAAGAGGAATTTGTGGGTTGTTTCGTGACTGTGTGTGTGTTAGACTGTGCTGTGCTTTCATCATTTCTCAGAGATTAAATCACCCAAGGAGACCTAATTATCTCACGCACTCACCAGTCGTAGAAGTCATGTTCTCCGATAAGCGATGGCTATCCTATGACGCACACGCTCTCAGGAATAACGTGTTTGATCTGACGTGTTTTCCGGTGGAGGTTTCATTAGACTAGTCGTCAACTGTTTGCGGCTTCCATTCAAGAACTTTTCCTTTCGACTAATCAAAGAACAATTGTTTGGCAAGTAAGTTACACGGTTACACAGGCACAAAATTGTGTAGAATTAACGGTCATGTCAAAGACTGTACGAACGGTGAGAATTCGTGAAAAACAACGTGTCGCAAATGTTCAAATGTTTGTAAATCTATCGGACAAAACTGCATTAAAATCAATATAAGCGAGTCTGTTTACACTCGTCCAATATAGTATTCAGAAATGTGGCTTGCCGGCCGCTTGGTGTACGTTAAATCAATGTAAACATGACTGGTTACACTCGTCCGATATAGTATTCAGAAATGTGGCTTGCCGGGCACTTGGAGTACGTTAAAAAAAGGTAAATGATACTGTTTACACTCGTCCGATGTAGTATTCAGAAGTGTGGCTTGCCGGCTAGTTGGAGTACGTTAAAATCAATATAAACGAGACTGGTTACACTCGCCTGATATAGTATTCAAAAATGTGGCTTGCCGGCTGTTTGGAGTAGGTTAAAATCAATATAAAGGAGACTGTTTATACTCGTCAGATATAGTATTCAGAAATGTGGCAAGCCGGCAAATTGGAGTACGTTAAAATCAATATAAGCGAGACTGGTTACACTCGTCCGATATGGTATTGAGAAATGTGGCTTGCCAGCCCCGTTGAGTATGTTAAAATCAATATAAACGAGACTGTTTACACTTGTCCGATATAGTATTCAGAAATGTGGCTTGCCGGCCGCTTGGAATACGTTAAAATCAATATAAACGAGACTGTTTACACTCGACCAATATAGTATTCATAAATGTGGCTTGCCCACCGCTTGGAGTACGTTAAAATCAATATAAACGAGACAGTTTACACTCGTCCGATACAGCATTCAGAAATGTGGCTTGCCAACCGCTTGGAGTATGTTGAAATCAATATAAACGAGACTGTTTACACTCGTCCGATACAGCATTCAGAACTGTGGCTTGCCAGCCGCTTGGAGTACGTTGAAATCAATATAAACGAGACTGTTTACACTCGTCCGATATAGTAATCAGAAATGTGGCTTGCCGGGCACTTGGAGTACGTTAAAAAAAGGTAAACGATACTGTTGACACTCGTCCGATATAGTATTCAGAAATGTGGCTTGCCAGCCGCTTGGAATACGTTAAAAGCAATATAAGATAGACTGTATACACTAGTCCGAAATATTATTCAGGAAAGTGGCTTGCCGGCTGCTTGGAATATGTTAAAATCAATATAAACGAGATTGTTTACACTCGTCCGATGTAGTCTTCAGAAATGTGGCTTGCTGGCCACTTGGAGTACGTTAAAATCAATGTAAACGAGACTGTTTACACTCGTCCGATATAGTATTCAGACATGTGGCTTGCCGACCACTTGGACTACTTTAAAATCAATATAAACGAAACTGTTTACACTCGTCCGATGTAGTATTCAGAAGTGTGGCTTGCCGGCTAGTTGGAGTACATTAAAATCAATATAAACGAGACTGGTTACACTCGCCTGATATAGTATTCAAAAATGTGGCTTGCCGGCTGTTTGGAGTAGGTTAAAATCAATATAAAGGAGACTGTTTATACTCGTCAGATATAGTATTCAGAAATGTGGCAAGCCGGCAAATTGGAGTACTTTAAAATCAATATAAGCGAGACTGGTTACACTCGTCCGCTATGGTATTGAGAAATGTGGCTTGCCAGCCCCGTTGAGTATGTTAAAATCAATATAAACGAGACTGTTTACAATCGTCCGATGTAGTAATTAGAAATGTGGTATGCCGTCACTTGGAGTACGTTAGAATCAATATAAACGACACTGTTTACACTCGTCCGATATAGTATTGATAAATGTGGCTTGCCCGCCGCTTGGAGTACGTTAAAATCAATATAAACGAGACTGTTTACACTCGTCCGATACAGCATTCAGAAATGTGGCTTGCCAGCCGCTTGGAGTATGTTGAAATCAATATAAACGAGACTGTTTACACTTGTCCGATATAGTATTCAGAAATGTGGCTTGCCTGCCGCTTGGAGTACGTTAAAATCAATATAAACGAGAATGTTTACACCCGTCAGATATAGTATTCAGAAATGTGGCTTGCCGGCCGTTTGGAGTACGTTAAAATCAATATAAACGAGAATGTTTACACCCGTCAAATATAGTATTCGGAAATGTGGCTTGGCGGCCGCTTGAAGTATGTTAAAATCAATATAAACGAGACTATTTACACGCGTCCGATATAGTATTCAGAAATGTGGCTTGCCGGCTGATTGGAGTATGTTAAAATCAATATAAACGAGACTGTTTACACTCGTCCGATATAGTATTCAGAAATGTGGCCTGCCGGCCGCTTGGAGTACGTTAAAATCAATGTAAACGAGATTGTGTACACTCGTCCAATGTAGTATTCAGAAATGTGGCTTGCCGGCCGCTTGGAGTACGTTAAAATCAATATAAATGAGACTGTTTACACTCGTCCAATGTAGTATTCAGAAATGTGGCTTGCCGGCTGCTTGGAGCACGTTAAAATCAATATAAACCAGACTTTTTACACTCGTCTGATATAGTATTCAGAATGTGGCTTGCTGGCCGCTTGGAGTACATTAAAATCAATGTAAGCGAGACTGTTTACACTCGTACGTTAATGTTTTCAGAAATGTGGCTTGCCGACTGCTTGGAGTACGTTAAAATCAATATAAAGAAGACTGTTTACACACGTCTGATAAAGTATTCATAAATGTGGCTTGCCGGCCGCCTGGAGTACGTTAAAAGCAATATTAACGTGACTGTTTACACTCGTCCGATGTAGTATTCAGAAATGTGGCTTGCTGCTGCTTGGAGTACGTTAAAATCAGAATAAGCTAGACTGTTTACACTCTTCCGATAAAGTATTCAGAAATGTGGCTTGCCGGCCGCTTGGAGTACGTTAAAATCAATACAAACGAGTCTGTTTACTCTCGTCCGATATAGTATTCATAAATGTGGCTTGCCGGCCGCTTGGAGTACGTTAAATCAATATAAATGAGACTGTTTACACTCGTCCGAGATAGTATTCAGATATGTGGCTTGCCGGCCACTTGGAGCGCTACTGTCTCAGTGTAAAGAGAAATTTGTGGGTTGTTTCGTGACTGTGTGTGTGTTAGACTGTGCTGTGTTTTCATCATTTCTCAGAGATTAAATCACCCAAGGAGACCTAATTATCTCACGCACTCACCAGGCGTAGAAGTTACGTTCTCCGATAAGCGAGGACTATCCTATGACGCACACGCTCTCAGGAATATCGTGTTTGATCTGAGGTGTTTTCCGGTGGAGGATTCATTAGACTAGTCGTCAACTTTTTGCGGCTCCCATTCAAGAACTTTTCCTTTCGACTAATCAAAGAACAATTGTTTGGCAAGTTAGTTACACCGTTACACAGGCACAAAATTGTATAGAATTAACTGTCATGTCAAAGACTGTACGAACGGTGAGAATTTGTGAAAAACAACGTGTCGCAAATGTTCAAATGTTTGTAAATCTATCGGACCAAACTGCGTGGTCATTAGTCCGTAGCTTACAAACTACTCAAATCTAGGTAAACTAACCTACGGACAAACACACACACTCATGCCCCAGGAAGGACTCGAACCTCCATGGCGAGCAACCGCGTGCTCCGCAGCGAGACGCTTTGGACCGCTCGGCTACTCCACCGCGGCCAACGTGTCGCATCCATGACGACATGGCTTTCATTGCTTCCTTTATATTGCATATTTTGCGCTTGACGGATCACTGTTGCTTCTCTTATGTTCTCAGATCCACACACCTTGTTCCTGTGTTCATGTTTGATCTGTGTTAAGACTCTGGTGAACTTCCCACCGTTCCAACTTAACACTAAATATAGTGAGAATGATAATTTTACTTTTGTAATTTCTGTAAGACAGTTTCGGCCCGTGGATGTTGTTGTACAATCATTACAGAAATTAACATAGAGACAATAATGTAGGAAGGGAACTGGAGAGAGGAGTAGATGAAGATGAAATAGGACATCCTTTTCTGAGAGATGGACAGACCACTGAATTACCTAAGACGCAACAAGGCCTCAGTAGTGGATGACATTCCCTGAGAGCTACTGAAGTCTCTGGGAGAGCCAGGTATGACAAAACTATTTCACCTGGTGTGTAAGATATATGAAACACGCGAATACCCTCAGACTTCAAGAAAAAATGTAACAATTTTAGTTCCAAAGAAGGAAAACGCAGACAGGTGTGAGGATTAGCGATTGAATAAGCCATCGTTGAAAAATTCTAACAAAAATTATAATAGCTGCTAGAAGCTGACTTGAGGAATTTCATTTTGTATTTAGGAAAAAATGTAGGAACACAAGAGAGAATGCTCTCCTTACGATTTATCTAAGAAGTAGATTAAAGAAAGGCAAAGCTACATTTTACCTTTTTAACATTTGGAGAAGGCTTTTGACAATGTTGATTGGAATACATTCTCTGAAATTATAAAGTCAGCAGAGGGGTAAATTATAGGGAATGGAAGGTTATTTACAATTTGTTCAGAAACCAGACAGCAGTTATTAGTGCCGAAGGGCAGGAAAGGAATGCATTGACTGGAAAGGGAGTAAGACAGGATTGTAGCCTTCATCCAATGTTATTCAATTTGTACATAAAGCAAGCTGTGAAGAAAAGCAAGGAGGAATTTGAAGAAGGAATTACAGTTGAAGGTAAAGAAATAAAAACTTTGAGTTTACCGATGACATGCAATTATGTTAGAGACCCGGGAAGAGCAAATGAACTTAATGGACCGTGTGTTGAAAGGAGCATATAAGAGTAAAACAAGCGTAACGGAATGCAGTCTTAGAAAATCAGACGACGCTGAAGGAATTAGATTAGGCGAAGAAACAATAAAGTTGGTAGATGAGTTTTGTTACTTGAGCAGTAAAATAACATATGATGGTCGGAGTACAGGGGATATAAAACGCAGAATGGCAATGGGAAGAAAAATGTTTCTGAAAAAGAGTAATTTGCTAACGTCGAATATTAAAGTGTAAGGAAGTATTTTATGAAGGCATTTGTATGGAGTGTTGCCTTGTTAGGGAGTTAAATATGGACTATAAATAGTTAAGACAGGAAGAGGATAGAGGCTTTTGAAATGTGATGCTACAGAAGAATGCTAAAGACTAGGTGAGTAGATCGCGTAACTAATGAGGAAGTACTGAACAGCCGGCCGCAGTGGCCGGGCGGTCTGCGGCGTCTCAGTCACAGTCTGCACGGCCGCTACGGTCGGGGGTTCGAATCCCCCCTCGGGCATGGATGTTTGCGTCGTCTTTAGTATAAGGTAGTTCATAAGTAGTTTGTGAGTTTAGGGACTGATGACCCCGCAGTTAAGCCCCTTAAGCATAACAAACATTTGAACATTTGAAGTACTGAGCAGGAGAGAATAGGAGTTTCTGGCTTACCTTGACTAAAAGAATGGATCGATGCATACGATATATTCTTAGACATCAACATATCACTACAAATTTCGCCGGAGTAGGCGACAGTGCGCGGTTCTTTTGTTATCAATGAACGTTTTGGAGGAATTAGTGCCTTTTTGCGCTACCTACAGCGAATTCTTCACCTATGTGTAGCGAAAGAGTGGGAACTCGTTCGTAGTGTTTGCGAATCGGGTAATCGAGATGGGACGTGGATACCAGCCCGAAATTCACCTAGTGGGATGTGAGAAATTCTCCTGAATACGATATCCTGGCTGGCCGGCACTTCTTAAATCCTCCGGACGCATTCAGTCAAGCAAAAGTTTTCGGAAATGTTCAAATGTTTGTAGAGCTTATGAGATTTAACTACGGGGTCATCAACTTACAATCTACTTATGAACTAGCTAATACTTAAAGACGGCACAGCTCAGATCAAACCTACAATACTAGGAAGAATAATGATCTACACAAGGACGTAAAAGCACTTATTTTAGTTCAAAACGGGGTTCACTACTCAGGAACACATATTTTCCATAATTTACCAATAACCATAAAAAATTTAAATTTATCCATGTTTTTGAATTTTTCTGAGGTCTGCGACTGTATTATAAGCTTTTTTGAAATAATTAATGCTGCAGCAGTCACTATTTACTAATATTTTTATTGGCACGACGCGTTTCGGCAGCACGCTGCCATCATCGGATGCATTTTTACAGTTACTGGTACTTTATTGACTTATTATGTTTTGTGTTGTGGATGCCAGTGAGGTTATGTTTGGACATTTTAACCTGTTCAGGAAGATATAGCTATTTTTAGTATTATGTTTCTTCATTATAGTTTTTGGATTATTGTAGTGTTGTATTGATAATCTTGATAATCTTGTTGTCTGGCACACACAACACAAGAACATAGTTACATATACACTTACAGCACATGTGGAAATTTTGTATTTGAAGGTTACTGTACAAAGATCCTTAAATGTACAAACATAACCTCACTGGCATCCACAACACAAAAACATAATAAGTCAATAATGTACCAGTAACTGTAAAAATGCACCTGATGTTGGCAGCGTGCTGCCGAAATGCGTCATGCCAATAAAAATATTAGTAAATAGTGACTGCTGCAGCATTATTTATTCCAAAAAAGCATAAAAAATTTAACTACAAATAAAGATCAGTTTAAAAGGAGCCTAAAAGACTTTCTGGTGGCCAGCTCCTTCTACTCCACTGACGAATTCTGAAACAGAACTAAATGATGCGTTTATCTGTATTCATACTATTAGTATTACTATTTATCAGCTTGTAAAAACTGTATGTACCTGTATTAGTATTACTATATCATCAACTTGTAAAAATAAAAATAAATGACATGTTCGTCTTGTTAGCAGGGAAGGCAATCAGTATGGCGCGCCAGGTTTCGCTTCCTCATCTTTCGGCTGTTGTCCCAAGCCTGGCTTCCGGAACGACAATGTCGTCCCTGCAACAATGAAAGCAACTTTCAGTTGACAGCAAACACGGCGAGCAATAGGTAATTGAGGTAATTGCAGATATAAAGTAAAACAGTCCAATTTGTTTTAAAAAAAGCAACAAAAAGTGAAAGTCCCATTATGCTTTGTTTGAGCACAGTACTCCACTGTATATAGTCACTCAATGTCTAGCTAATTACCAAGAGTATAACTACTAAGGAAATACAATATTAATTCAGATATTGCTACCCTCAGAACTATAGCACAGAACAATGGTCACAACCCCACAGTTGAAGACAAAATTAATTGCAAAATAAACAGAACGAATAAAAAGAATTAAAAACCGAACTTAGCAGGATGTTTTATGCGTACCTCCTGATTTGAAAATATAATTTCGCCAACAGACTGAGGGTAAGTTAAAATCACCGGCTACTATTATTGTATGAGTCGGATACGTGTATGAAATTAGACACAGGGTTCCTTTGAACCTTTCTGCTATTGTATCGTCAGTCGGGGGGGGGGGGGTTGGTAAAGGGAACCAATTATTTACTTTTTACGATTTTCGAGTACTACCTCTACCCATAACAACTCACAGGAACTATCAACTTCAACTTCACTACACGATAGACTACTTTTGATGGCGACAAACACGTCTACCACTACGGTCGGGGGTTCGAA
Organism: Locusta migratoria; assembly: GCA_026315105.1. NCBI lineage: Eukaryota > Metazoa > Arthropoda > Insecta > Orthoptera > Acrididae > Locusta > Locusta migratoria. Next base: position 414,148,931 of record CM048746.1, on the reverse strand, counting down.
TCCCCCCTCGGGCATGGATATTTGTGCCGCTCTTAGTGTTAGCTAGTTCATAAGTAGCTTGTAAGTTTAGGGACTGATGACCCCGTAGTTAAGTCCCATAAGCTATACAAACATTCTATTCTAAACACGCCTACACCTATTTTGTTTAATCTATCCTTCCTGAACACAGTTAGATCTTCTGCAAATACTTCTGCCGAACTTATTTCCGGCTTAATCCAACTTTCGCTACCTATAGTGATATGTGTTTCAGTGCTTTCTATTAACGCTTGGGGTTCTGGTACTTTCCAGACACAGCTACGACAATTTCCAACTGTTATACCGATAGTTGCTAGATCTATATTTCTCCTGTGGTCGACCTGCACCCTTTGAGACAGCCCATTTAGTGTTTCCGTAAAGTCCTCTACCCTAAAAATTTACTTCAATGTTTTGACGTATTTTATTTTATATGCCCTTTCACATTTTATAACTACCACTAGTTTTATTATTATTATTGTCGGCTATTATTATTTTATTGTTAGTGTGATTTTTTGTAATGTCTTTTGTGTGTGTTGTTTCCTGGTCAGATGTAAGAAGAGCCTAAAATGTTCAAATGTTCAAATGTTTGTACAGCTTATGGGACTTAACTACAGGTCATCAGTCCCTAAAATTACAAACTACTTATGAACTACTTACGAACTAGGACGGCACAAATACCCCCGACCGTAGTGGCCGTGCAGACCGTGACTGGAGCGCCTCAGTCCCCTCGGCCACCGCGGCCGGCAAGAAGAGCCTCTAGGCCCTTATCTGATCAGGCTAAATAAGCAATAAGTAAATAAATAAAATACAGTAAATATTTTTGTGGTGTCGCACAAGTCCAAAGTGCGCGCCACCTACTTTCGCCGCTCGCGGCCATGCACGCACGGCGCGGCGTGGCGTTCTTACGACGTCAGCCACGAGCGCCGTCTGCTACAACTCCGCTCGTGGCCACCACTGAACGACATCGTTCACTTAGGACTGAGATAGGAACCAGTTAACACTTCGGAATCAGATAGGCACCAGTGAAGACTATCGGATAGGCACTAGGCAGGCCTCTAGCTCAACTATGTATCAGCGTTCTGCAGTACTAACCTATGTAAAAGTTAAGTATTGTATAAATTCTGTGCAATATCTCTTTCTAATTTACTCTAGTGTTTCTAGTTTCTGCTGTCCCACTGTCTGCTCACCTCCGTACCTGCACAAGCATGCTTCCTTTATTCCTGTGTCGGTCTTTCTACTCGGCCACCGACACCTACGACGGAAACGAGACACAAAAGCGGCGACGAGGCTGGGACACAAAAATTTTCGATTGTTGCATGTGTGGTTTCAACTCGCACGCGGCGCTTACTGAATCAGATAGGCTAACCATTATCACGTACGTAGCAAGCTGAGAAGACGTTGAAGAATGAAAAGAAAAAAAAAGGGTGGGCAAGGAGATTATGGTCATGGTTGATGGAAAAAAGAAATAAATTCCCTAGAAAAGGGAAAGTGTGTGAAAGATGCGCATCTAAACATCCTAACCTTGGTAATTTCACTCACAGTAGTAAAGCTGTCGGCCTTTGGTGACGGTGCGGACGTGTGAGTGTGAGATGTTCCTGTTTAATTGTATGGTTATTTGAGTGCTCTGTTTCTGCCTAAGGTTGGCACCTAAAGCTGTCTTGTGAGGGTTTGATTGTTTCTGGTACGTGTCTTTCTCTATCTCAGTGATCGTCTTTACGATGAGTTGCAACCTTGCCTCAATGATTTCACTTACTTATATATGTCAGCTGTTTTTCCAAGTTCGAGAAATTTAGCTAGTGGTTACAAGAAACTTTAATGTAATGCCCACATTACACTAACTCTTCACAACTACGTCAATGACGAATGTAGTTTTATTTAATATCCCGCTTATTTATTAAAAACAATCTGAAGAAATATTTATTTACATCAATCTTCAGTACTGAATGTACGAGGCGTGTTTTTTTTAAGTAATTATCATTTTGAAATTTATAAAAGCACGTGCTAAGCTATCTCAATAATTTTATTTTTACATGAAAGCCTGTACCGTAATCTACTTTTCTACTTAATTTCCGTAAATATTGAGGCACTTGTCATAACGATGTACCAGTTTTTTAATACTCTCCTCATAGAAGTCTGCCGCTTGACTTGTTAACCACTGCATGACAACTGTTTTGACTTCGTCATCGTCTTGAAGACGGTGGCACTACGAGAAACATTAGGATAGTCATCCCGCAAGGAGCAAATCGTAAAGCGTCTGTTTTCTCTCCCCTTATTGTCCATTTCCTGCACCAAACTTTCAGTAACGATCGAAGGACGCCCACTCCTTTGTTCATCATACTCATTTGTGCGGCCTTCTTTAAATGCTATCACCCACTTTCTTACCATTCCATCACTCATAATGTTTTCTCCGTAAACTGCACAGATCTCACGATGAATATCGATCGCTTTTAGGTCTTTACCACTAAGAAATCTTGTAACAGCCAGTACTTCACAGTCGGCGGGACTCAATGATTATCGGAGGCATCTTAAAGACTCAGTATACAACGTAAACAAGGAAGAATCTGTAATGGCGTCAGTGCGTAGTAGAGTTGTGGCGATTCGTCAATGAGTCATTCATTTGAACGAATACAAATAAAGAATCGTAAGAATCGAATCGTGATCCGGACGAATCGTCGTTCAAAAGAATTGTCTGCCCTGCCGCGTGACGATTCTAAGTTCCAATGATTCATGATTCGAAGGCGACTGCCGAATCTTGCCGAATGCCTGAGAGAAGGGGGGGGGGGGACGAATCGTCGTTCAAAAGAATCGCCTGTCTCGTGACGATTCCAAGATACAACGATTCATGATTCGAAAGCAAGTGGCGAATCGTGCCGAATAATTACGAAAGCCAGAAAGCGTGTGAACAAAGGAAGCACAGAACGAAGATGGTGAGCAGTTAATTATTAGCCTATTCACGAATTACAAATGACAGAAATAAAACGTAGTGAAACACACAGCTGTCAATACATACGAATATACGTCGTTTATACAGTTTACATATTATGTATTTAAATGAGCAATCCTTACACGTTTGTGTGTGTTTAGAGAGGTTTAAGCTTATCGAGTTCATCTAGGTAGTTGTAGTTTTTGTAAAAATTAAAATTAAATTTTTTTTATATAAAAACGCGATTTTAAATGTTTTTAAAGCCATCTCAAAAATCTATTTTGCTTTGGTTTTTACGTCATCAGCTTTCCTGAAAGAAACCGATTTTACAAAAAAGAAACATTTTAATAAACGTGAATTTCTTGCATCTCGAAAGAAATTTAATATTTAGAGACGGATTTTCATTTTTAATGTTTATTTCGTGTTTCCTTAAACTAATTGATTTTACATAAGTATTTTATAATGATTAGATATCTGTTAATTACCATAGATTTAATTAAATGTATATTTAAATGGTTGAAGTATTCAAACAGAACGAAAAAATAATTTATAAGGTTACGTTTACTAAACCTACAACGCTACTAAATGAGCTATGATGACAGCAGAAATAGTTGGTAGTGTAATATGTATTTATAACCGATCGCAAAACTTCAGACAATTTACTCGAGAATTTTTGAGAGCCTCATTATTATTTTAAGCCTGAACTTTACGCACCAAAAATATTTAAAAAATCCGGTTGTCATATCGTCACCTTTTCGGCATTTTGTAAGAATCGTGCCGTCTCAGACGAGAAAGAATCGTGAAGGTTAAGATTCCAACATTCATGACACAGACATGTATTGCCATCTATGAGCAAGATGTAGAAGTAAGAATCGCGCCAATGCAGACTAAAGAATCGTGAACGAATCGCAGGAATCGATTCACAATGTGGGATTGAATCGCAAGAATCGATTCCTAAAAAAGAATCGTCTTGATGATGATCGTGTGGCATTTGACCGTTAGACCCCAAATGGGGTCGTGTTCGGCCTGCCTGGTGCAAGTCTTTTTATCTGACGCCACTTCAGCGACTTGCGTGTCAATGGTGATGGAATGATGATGAGAACGACACAACACCCAGTACGCGAGTGGAGAAAATTACCAACTCGACCGGGAATCGAACCCGGGCCCCCTGCGTGGCAACCAAGCACGCTGGCCACGTTTTTTTTTTTTTTTTTTTTTTTTTTTTTTTTTTGTTCTATGGGTAGTTCTCGTCGTTGCGGACGCTGATCGTTTTTGTTCATTGTTGTTCGGTGTGTTGTTGGCTCAGCTTTTTTATTACAGAGGGCGTTGAGCCCTCTGACCGGGCGCGCTGAGCCACGGCGCCCGGCGCCACGGGACTACGGAGGCGTTGCCCAACTCTAGTGCGTAGACAACAGATACAGGTACCCAGTGCGCATGTGCGGAACGCCGATCGCAGCGCTTCGGCCGCGGTGTGGCAAAACGGTACTTACTTAAAAAACACGTCTTGTATTACCGATTACAGTGCAATGTGGAGGAATTACTTGTAAGATCTGAACCTCATGACTTTTCAGTAAACACTGTAGGTGGGTACTTTCGATGAGATAGACCTTCCATTATGTACATCTATAGAAATGCTACGTGTTACTTAGAAATCACTTAAGAAATAATATTTGTCATAAACTTTTTGCAATATTTATACAATTATACCATTGCACCATATTAAGTACACGACTTTTTTTCTACAAATTGTCACACTAGGGTCACGTGTACACTCTTTTACGCAATAATATTACCTTCACAGCATAATTCAGTTGTTGTAAAGAGTAACTGCTGCTGGTTTAAGAAATGAAAGCAGCCAGGCCTGTGAATACTCACAAAATAGCCCCGTCGGTGAACATACTCCTCATGAACAGCTTTCGGCAATAGGGCAACATAGGGTTTATCCTGAAAAAGAAAAGAGTAACAGTTATCGATATCGACACCTAATCTAATACATTAACTTACTATTTCAAAACACAAGAAAGTATCAAACAAAGTATAATTAGATCAATAACTAATTGAGGCGATCAGTTCCAAAACTGAACATGTCCATGTGAAGGGAAACGGAGAAAAGTGGAAAAAACTATAAGATCACTTTATACTGAAATTAAAAATTAAATGCGGAAAATTATTTAAAACGAATATGTGGTAGTTGCTATAAGACACATTACAAATTTTCATAAATAAATGGAAATGTTTAATGGACATGTTGACTTTTGGAAATCAGGAAAGGACACGTTTATTCTCGAACCAACAAACATGGACACGATTAATTTTGCAATGGATAAAAAAATATAAAAGGTTTCTGGAAATCATGAAATGTTCGCAAGAAATCGTAGAGATATTCACATTTTAATATCATTATAAAATAGTTACATGAATAAAGTAATTACAAAATACGACATACATATTTTATAAACATTTGTGTTTTAATGTACTTAAAAACGGAAAATACTTATCTAAGTACAAAAAGAAAATTGTTAAAATGTTGGTTACCCACGTTAACATTTTGCATTATTTAAGTATAAATAATGTGTAATTTATGACAAATTCAATGAAAAAAATTCCTGCTAGAACGAAATTGAGATGGGTTTTAGATGCTCATTTGAAATATTTTGGATTATTAATGGAGCACCCATTTAAGATGAATTTGTTAGTATTATAAATTATTTAGAATTCGAAATATAATCTGAAACAAATAAGCACTACTTTATTTAACAAAATTTTAAATCTGTTTGACTTTATGGTTGCCATGATGTACACTTTGCAATATTGACATGGCATCTGCTGTACACAAACATGTTCTATGGCTGAGAATAGTTTAAAAGTAACGAATTACAAAACATTGCGTTGTATAGCGACACAAAGAGAAAACGTTATACTATGATTGAAAATAACAGTGGCAGTAAAAATACGTCGACAAACTCAGACACTAGCTCCTTCGGCATCCAATTCGTTCTGCATCTTTACCGGCACGGCGTTCAATAATACTGCTGCATGTTGTCCATTGGGCAAACCCAGTGCAGAAATACATTTTTGTTAAAGCGTTTGAACTGCTTATACAGACTGTTCTCAGGTACCTACTTATACTTCTTATATGGTTATAAACATAATCAATATAGCTCTGTTTCGTCCTGCAGCATACTGTTAAACTAACACAGTTAAAAATATCATGAATCACGCTAATACGACCCTTTGTGCGTACTTTGCTTAAGTACATTCATTACAGAAATAACACTGTGAGACTAACGAAAAGATACGTATCCGAATGTATCCGTTTCGAACGAAACAGTACTCGTCACTCTCGTTACCATTGCCATCCAGAAAGACGGTCGCTACACTAACTTTGAAACAGTTACTGTTAGTATTACTTCGTCAGTTAAATTTTCCACGTAGCTACTGTATGCCTGATTATACTAAAATACAATTGTCATACAGACTGATGAAAATTAGCGAGACCCATCTTACGTACTGTTCCCGCACTTTACTTAGAGGCTTGGAATCTGGCGTTCCACAGGGAAGCGTTATAGGTCCCCTACTCTTCCTCGTGTTTATAAACGATTTAGGAGACAATCTGAATAGCTCCCTTAGACTGTACGCGGATGATGCTGTCGTTTATCGGTTAGTGAAGTCAACAGAGGATCAAAAGCAACTGCAAAGCGATTTAGACAAAATTTCTACGTGGTGCGAAATCTGGCAGTTGACACTAAATAAAGAAAAGTGTGAAGTAATACACATGACCACTGAAAGAAATCCACTGAACTTCAATTACGCGATAAATCAATCAAACCTTAAGGTCGTAAATTCTACCAAATACCTAGGAGTTACAATTACGAACAACTTTGGAGAGAACACACAGAAAATATTGTGGGGAAGGCGAATCAACGGTTACGTTTCATTGGCAGAACGCTTTGAAGATGCACCAGCTCCACCAAAGAGACTGCCTACATCACACTTGTGCGTCCTCTCCTGGAGTACTGTTGCCCCTTGTGGGACCCTCACCAGGTGGGACTGACGGAAGATATTGAGAAGGTTCAGAGAAGGGCAGCTCGTTTTTTTTATCACATTACGGGGGGAAAGCGTCACGGAAATGTTGCACGAATTGGGGTGGAAATCATTAAAAGAAAGACGTTATTCATTGCGGCGTGATCTGTTTGCGAAGTTTCAATCACCGACTTTTACTTCTGAATGTGAAAATATTTTGATAGCACCCACCTACTTAGGGAGACATGACCATCCCAATAAAATAAGAGAAATCAGATCGAAAACGGAACGATTTAGGTGTTCTTTCTTCCCGCGCGCTATTAGAGAATGGAACGATAAGAAAAGTTATGAAAGTGGTTAATGAACCCGCTGCCAGGCACTTAAATGTGATTTGCAGAGTATCTATGTAGATGTAAATGTAGAATCGGAATATTTCGTAGCGAATGCCAGTGTGACCTATCATAGTACTAGCACTACATTTGCGAGCAGCGGGACTGTTGTACTGTATTATGTGATATTTATTAGCAATTAAGAGAATATCGTCATGAATGAAAATGTGTAGATGATAACTATTGAGTACTTTTTACAATACTTTTCTTATGATAGACAAGATCAAAAACAAATAATTAACCATTAAACTGAAACTTTTACAGGTAAAATGTACAACAAAGCGTACCCAGAATGAAACTTTCACTCTGCAGCGGAGTGTGCGCTGATATGAAACTTCCTGGAAGATTAAAATTGTGTGCCGGAACCGGGACTCCAACCTGGGACCTTTGCCTTTCGGGGGCAAGCGCACTACCGACTGTGCTATCCCGACACGACTCACGATGCCGCCTGACAACTTTACTTCCGCCAGTACCTCGCCTCCTACTTTCCAAACTTCACAGAAGCTCTCCTGCTAACCATGCAAGACTAGCACTTCTGTGAAGTAAAGTTGTGAGGCGGCATCGTGAGTCGTGTCGGGATAGCACAGTCGGTAGTGCGCTTGCCCGCAAAAAGCAAAGGTTCCAGGTTCGAGTCCCGGTTCCGGCACACAATTTTAATCTGCCAGGAAGTTTCAACAAAACGTATGTTTGCGTTAAAAACGGACAACAGATCATCGAGGATTAACCTGCAACCACGGGTCAAAGAAGTATAATCCAGGATGTTTAAATTTTCCAGGATATTTCATATCTATGCACTCTCCTCTACAGAGTGAAAATATCATTCTGGAAATATCCCCCAGGGTATGATTAAGCCTCAAAATCATTTCTTCCAGAATCACTAGTCAGCTTCGCAGGAGAATTTCTGTGAAGTCTGGTAGGTACGAGGCGGAACTTATGCTATGGGGATGGCATGTGAGGCGTGCCAGAATAGCTCGGTAGAGTGACGGGCGCGATAATTCGGTGCGCTCAGTCAGGGGGTTCGACACAGTCTGCAATAAAATAAGCTGAGCCCACGAACAAACACGAACGACCGCAAATAACTGATCTACCCGAAGAAAATGATGGATCGCTTGCAGACAAAAGGTAAAAGGTTACAGGTTCGAATCTCGGTCCGGCACACAAATCTACCAGGAAGTTACACTTTGAACAATGCTTGAATTTTAAGTAAAGATGAGCTCATAAAACAATCTAGCTTTCAATTATTGTTTTTAAATCGGTCTCCTTATATTCAGCGATATATGATTTGCATATAATACGTAGTGCTACCTCTGATAATTTCTCTTTGCTTATAGCTTTTAGTCCAATATTGTTGTTGTTGTGGTCTTCAGTCCTGAGACTCGTTTGATGCAGCTCTCCACAATACCCTATCCTGAGCAAGCCTCTTCATCTCCACATAAGAATGGCAACCTACATCTGTCTGAATATGCATACTGTATCCATCTCTTGGTCTTCCCCTGTGGTTTATACCCTACACACTTCCCTCTAATGCTAAATTCACAATTCCTTGATGTCTAAGAATGTGACCTACCAATCTATCCCTTCTTTTATTCAAGGTATGCCCAAAATTTCTTTTCTCCCCAATTGTGTTCAGTACCTCCTCATTAGTTACGCAATCCACCCACCTAATCTTCAGCATTCGTCTGTAGCACCACATTTCAAAAGCTTCAATCCTCTTCCGGTCCGCACTGTTCATCGTCCATGTTTCACTCCCATACAAGGCAACACTCCATACAAATGCCTTCAGAAAGGACTTCCTTAAGCTTAAATCAATATTCGATGTTAACAAATTTCTCTTTTTCAAGAACGCTTTTCTACCCATTGCCATTCTACATTTTATATCCTCTGTATTGCGACCATCATTTGTTATTTTACTGCCCAAGTAACAAAACTCATCTACGTCCTTTATTGCTTCGTTACCTTTATTGCTTCCGATATTAGAGATTATGAAAGGTTCTTTCAACAAGGACCTTGCCTGGATTATTAGTAGTATCTTTTAATCATAGATATTTTGTAATGTTTCTCTATGTTGATAGAGATTATTATTATTATTATTATTATTGAAAAAAGAAATTTGGTTCGTTTAACATGTTTACCTTCAATGGATTTGTCAACTTCATCTTTTCTATCATAGATTTTAAGTCTTCTGGAGAGGGGCAGCGGCCTTTTCAGTAGCTACAGGGGAGTAGGTCTGTATGATAGTCTGAGCTGGCCTTGTACCATCAGCTAATTGACTTGTCATGCAGCTACAGCGAACGGTTGAAAGCCAGAGGAAACTATAGTTATTTTTATAGCGGACATTCAACATGTAAAATAGTCACCCATTCGAATCTCCGGGCAAGGACTACTGAGGAGGATGTCGTCAACAATAAAAAGCGAAACAATCATTCTACGGATCGGAGTGTGGAATATTCTATGACTTAATCGAGTAGGTAAGTAGAAAACTTCGAAAAGAGAAATTAATATGTTGAAATTAGAAATGGTGGGGATTAGGGAACTTCGGTAGTGGGAGAATGGGATTTCTGGTGAAGTGATTGCTGGGTTATTAATACAGAATCAATTAAGAGGAACGCAGGAGTAAGTCAAATAATAAATAAGAAATTAGGAACGCCTGTACGTTACTATGAACAGCATTATGAATGCGTTAGCGAAGCCAACACCGACTTCAGTAATATTTGTTTACATGTCAGATAGCTCTGCCGATGAAAAACTGAGAGATAAAAGGGAGAGAAAAATTTGATTGTGATGGAGGAAAACGATATTAGGAAAAGGAAGAGAAGGAAAAATAGTAGGTGGACATGCACTGTGGAAAACGAATGAAAGAGGAGGTCGCCTGGTAGAATATTGTGCAAAGCACACTCTAATCATTACAAACACTCGGTTTAACCACCATGAAAGAGGGCTGTATGCACAGAAGAGACCAGGAGACACCGGAAGGCACCGAATTGACTTTATAATGGTAGATTTCGAAACCAAGTTTTAAACTGTAAGACATATCCGCGGGCATAACTTATTGATAACATATTGATTAAAACTTAAGAAACCGGAGAAAGACGAAGAAGTAACAAGATGAAACTGGATAAATTCAAGGAACCAGAGCTTGTTGGGGGTTTCAGAGGGAGCCTCAGGCAAGGATTGACCGAAGTGGCGGAATGTAATACATTAGAAGGAGAGTGGGTAGCTCTGAGAGAGAAAGTAGTGAAGACCACAGAGGATCATAAAGGCCGACGGACAAGGTCTAATAGAAATCCATAGATAATACACAAGATCCTGAACTTAATTGAGGAAAGAAGAAAGTATAAAAATGCAGCAAGTGTAAAACTGGTATGTTGTTTGGTAGGTTATAGGTAAGGCTGTTCTATTGATTGTAAAAACAGGGTCGCTATAAGGATTTGGCAATAGTGAGCCAGCTAAAGGAGGTCTGAAATTTTGGATAAACGGGATTACTGCTGGATGTATGCGTCGTTCTGGCACAATATTTCTGCCTTCTTCAGGTGCTGCCTGAGACTGCCGGTTTTGGAGGACCTTGTCTACCATTTATGCCCAGCAGACGCTAGGCGCTTTGTCTGTGGTCCGCGCCCACCTGGCGCCGCTTGTAGGGTATTGTCTCTTCCCTGGCATTCCGTCGGCCGTCCGTGCCTCAATCGGCCATCAGTGGCAGTGGCAACTCTCTGATGCCCCTCCCGCGTTGGGTGCTCCCTCCGCGGTCCGCGCCCGTCTGGCGCTGCTCCTGAGGTGTTGTGGCTTCCCTTGTGCTCCGATGGACGTCCGCGCCCATCTTGTCCACCATCTGTGGTTGGTGCAGCTGTCTGAGGACCTTCTGGCGTCAGGCGCTCTGAACTTGGTCTGCGCCCGCCTCGCGCCTCTCCTGAGAAGTTGTGGCTGCCCAGGTGCTCCAACGGACGTCCGCACCTACCTCGGCCGACATCTGCTGCTATAACAGCTGTTTGAGGCGCCTCCTGCATCGGGCGTTCCATTCACGGTCCGCGCCCGCATGGCGCTTCCTCTGAGGTGTTGAAACTTCCCTGCTGCTCCGACGGACGTCCGCACCCAGCTCGTCCACCATCTGTGGTCGGGGCAGCTGTCTGAGGCCTGCCTGGCGTCAGGCGCTCTGTTCTTGGTCCGCACCCACCTCGCGCCACTCCTGAGATGTTGTGGCTGCCCAGATGCTCCAGTGGACATCCTCGCCCATCTTGGCCGACATCTGCTGCTATGGCAGGTGCTCCATTCTCGGTCCGCGCCCGCCTAGCGCCACTTCTGAGTTGTTGTTACTTCTTGCGGAGTTATTTGGTTCCTTCTGCTGGGCCTTAACAAGTTCCAGAGCCGGACTCCACGCTGTGCTTAGCTGGTAACCGCTATCTTGGTTTATTAGGTTGTCAGTGACCTTGATTTCGATGGCCTCCTTTATGATGCTGTCCCAGAATCTTGGGGTATGTGTCACAATTTTGGTTTTGTCATAGTCCATCGCGTGGCCAAGCTCCAGACAGTGCTCTGCTATGGCTGACTTGGTTGCCTGTCCGAGTCTGGTGCACCTCTGGTGTTCTTTGAACCTTATATTCACCGTCCTGATTGTCTGGCTGACGTATGACATCCCACACTGGCACGGGATGCAGTAAATGCCTGGTTTACGTAGCCCCAGGGCAGGGCCCTGCACCGGCAGCAGAGGCCATGGGGACTAAGGCGCTCCAGTCATGGTCTGCACGGCCACTACGGTCGGGGGTTCGAATCCCCCCTTGGGCATGGATATTTGTGCCGTCCTAGTTCGTAAGTAGTTCATAAGTAGTTTGTAAGTTTAGGGACTGATGACCCCGTAGTTAAGTCCCATAGACTATACAAACATTACAGGGCCCTGTCAGATCCAGAAAATCTTGCCACGGAGATTGAACACCTTCAGCTGGTTTTCAGCAGAAATGGATACTCCTCCAGAGACATCCAGAGGGCACTTCATACAACCAGCCAACCACAGGATACAGAAGAGGAGCCAGAGGAGGCAAAGAAGGTGGCATACCTACCGTATGCTGGTCCTATTTCTGCGAAGATCCGCAGAATTCTAATGAAGTATGATATTAAGAGCATATTCTGCCCACCTGCCAAAATTGGGCCAATTGTGGGGAGTGTGAAAGATGACCTGGGGCTACGTGAACCAGGCTTTTACAGCATCCCGTGCCAGTGTGGGATGTCATACATCGGCCAGACAATCAGGACGGTGAATATAAGGTGCAAAGAACACCAGAGGTGCACCAGACTCAGACAGGGAACCAAGTCAGCCATAACAGAGCACTGTCTGGAGCTTGGCCATGCAATGGACTATGACAAAACCAAAATTGTGACACAGACCCCAAAATTTTGGGACAGAATCATAGAGGCCATCGATATCAAGGTCACTGACAACCTAATACACCAAGATAGCGGTAACTAGCTAAGCACAGCATAGAGTCCGGCTCTGGAACTTGTTATGGCCCAGTGGAAGGAACCAAATAACTCCGCAAGAAGTAACAACAACTCAGAAGTGGCGCTAGGCGGGCGCGGACCGAGAATGGAGCGCCTGACACCGGACGGGCCTCAAACAGCTGCCATAGCAGCAGATGTCGGCCAAGACGGTTGCGGACGTCCATTGGAGCATCTGGGCAGCCACTACATCTCAGGATTGGCGCGAGGTGGGCGCGGTCCAAGAACAGAGCGCCTGACGCCAGGCAGGCCTCAGACAGCTGCCCCGACCACAGATGGTGGACGAGCTGGGAGCGGACGTCCGTCGGAGCACAAGGGAAGCCACAAAACCTCAGGAGCAGCACCAGACGGGTGCGGACCGCGGATGGAGCACCCAACGCGGGAGGGGCATCAGCAGAGAGTTGCCGCTGCCACAGATGGTGGCCGATTAGGGCGCGGAAGTCCGACGGAACGCCAGGGAAGAGACAACACCCTACAAGCAGCGCCAGCTGGGCGCAGACCGCAGACAGAGCGCCTAGCGTCTGATGGGCATAAATACTGGACCAGGTCATCCAAAAACGGCAGTCTCAGGTAGCACCTGAAGAAGGCAGCGAGTTATGCGGCCGAAATATTGTGCCAGAATGATGCATACATCCGGCAGTAATCCCGTTTATCCAAAATGTCAAGATCTCGCCAGGAAAGCATGAAGAATTAAAGGAGGTCTGTTTCAAAATCTTCTCATTCAAAACTTATTTGGTGTTAAATACAGCATTAATAATTGTCATCAGCTGGTCGTTAACACTCATAATAACTACCTTTCTAATCAAGCTGATTAAAGATAGTTGAACACATTTTTTTATTCATTAACACTATAATTCTGTTTAGCTATGGCCCTAATATTAATACCTGTACAGTTAATTAAGAAACAGTGGGTTTAGACTGATTGAAAGCGCAACGGATATTTTGAACACAGCAAGAACAATACGTAGTCTGCATAAGGCTCACCGAATACAGTATAAATTTGATTGCGAGAGAAATCTGGAAAAACACAAACCACTTTCTAATAATGCAACTGCATGAATTTATTTCGCTAACTGACTGATTGCAGAAACTTAATATCTTGTTCATCTGTGTATTATTTCACAACGATTATTAAACGTCACATCAATAAACAAATATGTTAATCATACTCAGCTTAGTCAATATGCTTTGATTTTAATAGACAATAACTTTCAATGAAAGGAAGTGGGTTAGCTTTCTAACTACAAAAGTGAAAGAGGTTCATCTTTCTCAATTATTATTAACAATAATGATTACATTACCTAATGATTGAAAAACAAAATCTTCTCATACTGATACATATATGAATGATATAAAATCTTATAAATACAGAACTGTGACTGTGAAAATCAGATTTCAAAATTATTCCATCAGCTCGTACAAAAGCAGCTAACCAAAGCACGTCCCATTAATACTAGAGTTACACACTGACTCTTTCTGTTCAGCTACTACTCACATACATAGCCTTTGACAGAGATGTTACACAACAGAGTAAACCATAGACGTAGTTACTCAAAGAAGTTCATATAACATTTTACATCCAAATATCGATACAAGACAAAACAATATTATTGAATTTGTACAGACATGTTTCTGAATTTGAACAGACATGTTTCAAGTGGAGCAGGCAAAAGAGAGTGCAGAAAGCTGAAAAAGTCAGGAAGAGTAGTTCGGGTATGGAGGAGTGCTTATTAATTTGTTTTGGAATAGTTTTTTATGTCGGTTTTTATTATTGTTTAATTTTTGATTTTTTGTGACTCTGAAGTACACATACCAGTTTTTCTGAATATAGATAGAACCATTAAACGTGCTGCTCTTATGAAATGAAACAAACGCGCAGAAATAGACTTTCAAAAATGCGGCTTTACATGAAAAAAAGTCTTGAACAGGGAATTACTTGACCATTAACGACGGTACGGTAGGTAAATCAAATATCCGGATAGCCTATAAAACATTCGGCCGAGTATTGTTAATTTGTTACTAAGAATTGAAGAGTTCCGTTGCTTTGTCATGGATCCTATAATGAGAACCTAACCAAACTCATCAAACAACCCTTGAAGTACTTTTCCAAAAAAAAAAAAAAAAAAAAAAAAAATCGAATTCGGTCGGCGTGATATTGAGTTATTCGGCCATTCGTCACGCACATACTTAAAGCAAATATAAGAATTATATGGTTTTCTTGTGGATGCCATTGTTAGAACAGGACCAAATCGAAATGGGACCACACGGGAAGCACCAGCTTCCAAATAATAAAAGAGAATAATAAAGAATCATCAAAATAGGTTCACAAAGTCGAAGGTTCTGAGGTAACAAACAAAAAATTACAGTCTAATTGAGAACCAACTCCTTTTTTAAATCGTTTGAAAACCCAGATCTACTTGAATCTGCTTACCGTATTGGTCTCTTGGGGTCCCTCTGCGATTTTCACTCACTCACTTCTCTTCAATGGAAATTTCACGATTCATTGATGTCTAAGAATGTGTCCCACCAACAGATCCTTTCTTTTAGTCAAGGTATGCCAGCAATTCCTTTTCTCGCCCATCTATTCAGTATCTCCTCATTAGATACGCGATCTACCCATCTAATCTTCAGCATTCCTCCACACCACATTTTAAAAGGCTGTCTCGTCTTCCAGTCTGAATTACATATTAGCCTTGTGACACTACCGTATAAGGCAAGACTCCACACAAATGCCTTAAGAAAAGATTTCCTTAATATCCGAAGTTAACAAATTTATGTTTTTCAGAAACGCTTTTCTTCCCATTGGCACTTGGCATTGTATATTATTTGTGCTGTGACCATCGTATGTTATTTTAGTTCCCAAGTAACAAAACTCGTCTATCATGTGTATAGTTTCGTTACCTAATCGCCTGATTTTCCTTGACTGCATTCCATTACCCTCGTTTTGCTCTTGTTAATGTTCACCTTATATGCTTCTTTAAAGACAGTGTCCGTTCCGTTCAGTTACTCTTACAGGTCCTTTGATGCCCCTGACTGAATTACGATGTCACCGGCAAACCGCAAAGTTTTTATTTCTTCAGCATGGACATGAATTTCTTCCCCAAATTTTTACTTGCCTTCCTTCACAGCCTGCTGAGTGTACAAATTGAATAACATTGGAAAAAAGGCTACAATCCTGTCTTTATCCTTTCCCCATCAATGCTTCCCTTTCATGCCCTTCGACTCTTACAACTGCTGTCTGGTTTCTGTACAAGTTGTAAATAACCTCCCATTCTCGATATTTTACCCCTGATGACTTCAGAATTTGAAGCAGTGTATTCCAATCAACATTATAAAAAACTTTCTTTAAATCTACAAAAGCTATAAATGTAAGCTTGCCTTCCCTTAACCTATCTTCTAAGACGTAAGGTCAGTATTACCTCACCTGTGCCTACATTTATTCTAAATACCAACTGATCTTACCCGACTTTCGCTTCTATCAGTTTTTCTAATCTTCTATAAATAATGCTTGTTATAATTTTGCAACCATGATGGGTCTATAATTTTCACACCAGTCTGGCCTGCTATCTTCACAATTTGGATTATTAACTTTTTTATAAAGTGCGAGGCTATTTCTCCTATCTCACACATTTTTGACATCAGGTGAAATAGTTTTGTCATGGCTGGATCTCCTAGAAACCAGTAGCTTTGAGAAAATGTCGTCTAGTTCAGGGACCTTGTTTCGACTTAGGCCTTGTAATTCATCTTTCAGTGCAGTTTCTCTTATTTCATCTTCATCTAGTTCTTATTCCATTCCTACAATATTGTCACGAAGTTCATTTCATTTGCAGAGCGAGAATATATATATTCACCTATAATTATGAAAATAAAAGATAGGTTCAAGAGTGACGTATAATACTCACAAGAGAATGTCAACGACAATCTGGTGAAATTGCTATCCAAAAGTTTGCAAACAATTCGATTGGATGCTTAGGGCTTAACGTCCCGTCGACAGCTTGGTCATTAGAGACGGAGCTAACGCTCGGAATTTTTGGGTTAGGATGAGGAAGGAAATCGGCCGTGCCCTTTGAAAGGAACCATCCCGGCATATGCCTGGAGTGATTTAGGGAAATCACGGAAAACCTAAATCTGGATGGCCGGTGGTGGATTTGAACCACCATCCTCCCGAATGCGAGTCCAGTGCGTTACCACTGCGCCACCTCGCTCGGTTTGCAAACAATCAGGAACAAACTAGTGTGGTCATAAACAAACACACACATGTACACACACACACACACACACACACACACACACACACACACCATGCTCGAGGGAGGACTCGAATCTGCGGCGCAGTATCTAGCATTGCGCCTAGAACCGCATGGAAATCCCTCGCAGCTGAGATTGCCGTCCTCAGTGAAAGAAGTATTACAGGATCAGGTGAGTGAAGAATATGGCTTCAGAAGCAATCGTAAAAGGCACAAGTAATGAGTACCAGAAATGAAAATTGCGAGAAAATAAATATAAACATTGGTGATCACTAAGTAGATAAAGTAGAGGAATTCTAGTAAATTGGAAGCAAGATAATTCACGGTTGACAAAACACGGATATACAAAACTGTCCAGCACAGCCAAAGACGGCGTTCGAGACCAACTGGAGACTACTGCCTGAAGATGAGGTAGCACTAAAATTGCAAATAGTGGCACAAAGGAAGCGATTTCTGATACCAGAAAGACTCCCTTATCCTTTGCAAGACATTTTTTAGTAAAACTTTTATAACGATTGTTGATGAGTGCGATCTGTAATTTACGTAAACTTGTTAGTGTCCATATTTTCCGTATTAAAGTTTCCACTCATTCACCGGTTTCGGCGGATCTTATCATCATAAGAACACAAGAAACCAAAGGAGAACACCAATAAATGCACGTGAATTGATAATTTCCACGAAAACTAAAAATCCTAGTCTACTAACACTGCAATGTTAAAACACCTGTGGAAATTCTGCCCAAAAAGTCATTATTGCCCGTTGCTGTTGTTGTTGTGGTCTTCAGTCCGCAGACTGGTTTGATGCAGCTCTCCTGCAGCTACCCTGTCCTGTGCAAGTCTCTTCATCTGAGAATACGAACAGCAACCTACACCCTTTTGAAACTGCTTACTGTATTCGGTCCTCGGTCTCCATCTACGATTTTTACCCCACACGATAATGCTAAGTTCTCGATTCCTTGGTGTCTAAGAATGTGTCCCACAAACCTATCCATTCTCTTCTCTTAGTCAGGATATGCCAGAAACTCCTTTTCTCCCAAATTCTTTTGAGCACCTCCTCGCCGCGGTGGAGTAGCCGAGCGGTCTAAAGCACCTCGCTGCGGAGCGCGCGGTAGCTCGCCGTGGAGGTTCGAGTCCTACCTGGGGCATGGGTGTGTGTGTTTGTCCGTAGATTAGTTTACCTAGGTTTAAGTAGTTTGTAAGCTACGGACTGATGACCACGCAGTTTGGTCCGATAGATTAAAAAAAAAAAAAAAAAAAAAAAAAAAAAAAAAAAAAAAAAAAAAAAAAAAAAAACAGCACCGCCTCATTAGTTATGTGATCTACCCATCTAATCATCAGTTGTCTGTAGCACCACATTTCGAAAGCTTCTATCACCTTTTTGTCTGAACTCCTTATCGTCCACGTTTCACTCCCATACAAAGCTACACTCCACACAAATGCTTTCAGAAAGGACTTCCTAGCATTTAAACTAATACTGGATCTAAAAAAAAAATTCGCTTTTTCCCATAGCCATTCTGCATTTTATATTTTCTTTATTTCGGCCATCAGACGTTATCTTGCTACCCAAATTACAAAACTCATCTACTACTTTTATTATTATGATCCCCATTTTTGTGTCCCAGCCCCGTCGCCGCTTTTGTGTCTCGTTTCCGTCGTAGGTGTCGGTGGCCGAGTGGAATGAGACCGACACAGGAATAAAGATAGCACGCTGGTGCAGGTACGGAGGGGAGCAGCCAGAAACTAGAAACACTAGAGTAAATTAGAACGAGATATATATTTCACAGAATTTATACAATACTTAACTTTTACATAGATCAGTACTGCAGAAGGCTGATACATAGTTGAGCTGGAGGCCTGCCTAGTGCCTAATCGTTAGCCAAGTCTTCACTGGTGCCTATCTGATTCAGAAGGTCTTAACTGGTTCCTATCTCAGTCCCAAGTGAACGATGTCGTTCAGTGGTGGCCACGAGCGGAGTTGCAGCAGAGGGCGCTCGTGGCTGTCGTCGTAAGAACGCCGCGCCGTGCGTGCATGGCGGCGCGCGGCGAAAGTAGGTGGCGCGCACTTTGTACTTGTGCGACACCACACCCATTCCAAAGAAAGCGGGCGCAGACAGGTGTGAAAACTACAAAACCATCAGTTTAATAAGTCATGGTTGCAAAATATTAACACGAATTATTTACAGAAGGACGGAAAAGCTGGTAGAAGCCGACCTCGGGGAAGATCAGTTTGGGTTCAGGAGAAATATAGGAACACGGGAGGCAATACTCACTTTACGGCTTATCCTAGAAGATTGATTAAGAAAAGGCAGACCTACATAGCTAGCTTTTCTAGATTTGGATAAGGCTTTTGACAATGTTGATTGGAATAAACTCTTACAAGTTCTGAAGCAAGCAGAAGTAAAATGTAGGCAGCGTGAGGTTATTTACAACTTGTACAAAAACCGGACAGCGGTTGTCAGAGTTGAAGGGCATGAAAGGGATGCAGTGGTTGGGAAAGGAGTAAAACAGGGTTGTAGCCTTTCTCCAATGTTATTCAATTTGTACATTGAGCAAGCTATGAAGGAAAGCAAGGAGAAATTTGGTGAAGGAATTAAAGTTCAGGGGGAAGAATTAAAAACATTGCGTTTTGCCGATGACATGGTAATTCTGTCTGAGACAGCAAAGGATCTGGAAGAGCAGTTGAACGGAATGGACAGTGTGCTAAAAGGTGCATATAAGATGAAAATTAACAAGAGCAAAACTAGGGTGATGGAGTGCAGTCTAAGAAAATCAGGCGATGCTGAGTTAGTTAGATTAGATAACGAAACAATAAAGGAGGTAGATGAATTTCGTTACTTGGGCAGTAAAATAACAAATGATGGTCGCAGTACAGAGGATATAAAATGTAGAATGGCAATGGGTAGAAAAGCGTTCTTGAATAAGAAAAATTTGTTAACATCGAATGTTGATTTAAGCCTCAGGAAGTCCTTTCTGAAGGCATTTGTGAGGAGAGTTGCCTTTTATGGGAGTGAAACATGGACGATAAACTGTGGTGTCGCACAAGTACAAAGTGCGCGCCACCTACTTTCGCTGCGCGCCGCCATGCACGCACGGCGCGGCGTTCTTACGACGACAGCCACGAGCGCCCTCTGCGATAACGCCGCTCGTGGCCACCACTGAAGGACTGGTTCACTTAGGACTGAGTTAGCAACCAGTTAGGACCTTCGTAATCAGATAGGCACCAGTGAAGACTTTGCTATTGTACAGGCACTAGGCAGGCCTCTAACAACTATGTATCAACCTTCTGCAGTACTATGTAAAAGTTAAGTATTGTTACATTCGGTGCAATATATATCTCTTTCTAATTTACTCTAGTGTTTATAGTTTCTGGCTGCTCCCCTCCGTACCTGCACCAGCGGGCTATCCTTATTCCTGTGTCGGTCTTATTCCACTCGGCCACCGACACCTACGACGAGGCTGGGACACAAAAGCCGCGACGAAATTGGGACACAAAAGTGGCGACGAGGATGGGATACAAAATAAACAGTGCGGACAGGAAGAGGATAGAGGCTTTTGAAATGTGTTGCTACAGAAGAATTCTGAAGATTAAGTGGGTGGATCGCGTAACTAATGAGGAGGCACTGAACAGAATTGGGGAGAAAAGAAATTCCTGGCATACCTTGACTAAAAGAAGGGATCGATTGGCAGGACACATTCTTAGACATCAAGGAATTGTGAATTTAGCGTTGGAGGGAAGTGTTTGGGGTAAAAACAGCAGAGGAAGACCAAGAGATGGATACAGTAAGCAGATTCAGACTGATGTAGGTTGCCGTTATTATGTGGAAGAGGCTTGCTCAGGATAGGGTTTTGAGGAGAGCTGCATCAAACCAGTCTCCGGACTGAAGACCACAACAACAACCACAACAACTTTTATTGTCTCATTATCTAATCTAATTCTTTCAGCTAGGAGAACTGTGATGAGAGACCGACACAGCTTCACCAATAACCGCTACGAGGTACCCGTGTGCACTGGCTCAAAAGTCCAGCTTAAGGAGTGGCTGACTTAATATTCGCAACCGCAAGGTGGAAAGTTAGGCAAGTAAATCTTTATGCAGTCTATGTCATCTTCTACGGAGTTGTGGCTAGGCTTACACACTCTCAAAAAGGTTTAGTACGGGGAGGAGATATTGCAAAATGTAGTAAAACTAGTGATTTGCGGTATAACGTAAATTTATCAAAATTCTAACTGCATTAAGTAAGTTTTGATTTCGCTTACGGTTTCGGCCGAAACTAGAAAAGAAACCGAATAATCGATTTCGTTTTCGGCCGCAAATCATGTTTCAATCGGACTCTAATTTTCACGGTAGTTGAGCAATAATGACGTCTTGGGCAGTATTTACAACTAGCTGAAAACCCGGCGTTGCATTTCTCAGGTATATATTATTCTGTATGATGGCAGTATGTCCGTAAAATCTCTTTGAAATATAATTAATAGTAAAGAAGTAATAGATTAATACTTGGTGTGTTATGGGACGGTTTTCCATTAACGTTACTGATTACTGTCTGCAAAATTTCCTGCTCCTACAATTTGTAGCGTAGAAATTACGTAAAAGCCATAGTTTTAGTCCATGAACAGCGATATGTTACTGTTTATGTGCTCATATCTCATGAACTACGTGTCATACTGTAATACAGTTTAGAAGGTACATTCAACTATATGTATACATATTTTCTGTAAAATTTCCTGCGCTACAATTTGTAGTGTACAAATTATAAATTGTAACGTCATACCGAATGCCGTAGTTTTACTCCATAAACAGCGGAAAAGTAGTAAGAGAGAAACTTTTTCCTTTCATCAGTTCGCTATGATTGTCAGCAAGAAAGAGTTTAATAAAGATTTGAAGTTATGTTTAAAGTTTGCTTCAAGTTCCTAAGTACTCTCATTCTCGTACAGCGTATTTATAAAATCTCACCACTCTATGTAGCAGTTTCCTACAATTCCTATTGTTTATGACGTCATATCTTCTGAACCAAGTGTCGTATGTGATTTTTAACCCTGAAACAACTGTTACCTCTCGGTAATGAATGTATGTACCAAATTTGGTAGAAATCGGTCCAGGGGCTTAGGAGAAAATGAGCACCATTGTCGCTAAATGCAGCAGCTTTCCGCGCATCTCATTGTTTATGACGTCATATCTCGTGAACTATATACCGTACGTGATTCTTACATTTACGGCGACCGTCCTCATGGATTGAAGCTTACGTGTACAAAATTTGAAAAAGATTGTATCAAAACTGTAGATTTGTATGCAACAGAAACACACAAACACTTTGCTTTGTATATATAAAGACTAGCTGAAAACGCGGCTTTGCCTGGGTATTTATTTATTTATTCCAGCACTGACTTAGTACTTCTCCTGTAAGGCTGTCTCGCATGATGTACAAAATTATAAGTACAGTATTCAAACAAAGAAAGATAGAAATCAAAATACAAATGAAATATAAAATGCATACCATCTAATATATATTGAGTTATATGTTATACAATTACATAATATTTCAAGTATGTGTTCATTTGTATAGGTGCTGAAAAACTGTAAAATCTGTTGGGAATACAGTTAGTAGTGATAGTAGTAATAGATTAAAACTTGGTGCGTGAAGGAGCGATTTTCCAAAAACGTTACTGTTTCTGTGCTCATATCTCATGAACTAGTGTCGTACTGTGATACAATTTGGAAGGTACATTACGCCGTATGTGTGTATACTGTCTGTAAAATTTCCTGCGGCTACAATTCTTAGTGTAGAAATTATATATTGTAACGTAATACAGAATGCTGTAGTTTTAGTCCATGATCAGCGGAAAAGTAGTAGCGAGAAACTTTTTTCCTGTCGTTATTTTGCTTCGGTTGTCAGCGAGAAAAAATTTAATAAAGGTTTGAAATTACGTTTAAGGTTTATTGCAAGTTGCTAAGTACTCTCATTCTCATACAGCGTATTTATAAAGTCACACCGCATTATGTGGCAGTTTTCTACAATTCCTATTGTTTATGACGTCGTATCTTCTGAACCATGTGCCGTATCTGATTCTTACCCATGCAGAAGCTGTTACCTCACGGTAAGGAATGTGTGTACCAAATTTGGTTGAAATCGGTCCAGGGGTTTAGGAGAAAATGAGCAGCATTGTCGCTAAATGCAGCAGCTTTTCTCGCATCTCATTGTTTATGACGTCATATCTCGTGAACTATATATCGTACGTGATTCTTACACTTACGGCGACCGCTCTCATGGATCGAAGCTTACGTGTATAAAATTTCATAAAGATTGGAAGAAAAGTGTAGATATATGATGGATCGGCCCCTCTGCAGGCTAAATTGACGCACGGGATTACCGAGACTCGCGAATACCGACGGCTGTATCGTACATTTCCATTCATCCTAAATTTCCAACAAACGTGAATGTAAAAGAAGAAAATCGGGTGTGCGCGAATATAAAGTGTACTCACAGACATTACTTGCGATTTAGATGATAAAGAAGATAAACTGTGGCGTTCTTAAGAAAAACGTTGCGCCGAACATTCGAGAAACGTTCATAGTAAATAAAGAAATTAAAAATATAATAATTGAATTCACTTGCAGACGTGAGTATTGTATTAAAAAGACAGTGTAAAACAGCATTACTTACAATGTAATTAGGCTGGCTGTAATTAAAGACGAAATCTCGTGTAAGATACAAATTGTTCGATTTTGTGTTTGTATATTTTGGAACGAGAAATTTGTAAACTATTATCATAAAAACTTACCGGTGTTAGTGCAGAAACTGTGTAAATGTTAGTAAAGTTATTCATTCAGTATTTAATTAGGTAACCACATCTTAAAGAATTTGATTGTTTGTAAATAGAATAGTACTAAATTTACCAAAGAAACTAACGACGAAAAGTATAATGTACTTTGTATTCACTGTTAAATCATATTGTTTGTTTGAATTAACACTAACTTTTGCAATTGTAAATCAACACCTATAATTGTTATAACAGTCACCCTAGAACCTGGTAATTGTCAACAACATGTATATAGGAGCGCACACCAGCGCCGCGGTCAGTTCAGTAAGTTCTGGATTTCGGTTTTCTGTGGTGTATCAACGCAATGTCTGTGCTGTATGAGATTCTGTATGTCGAAGTGCTGTGAACATCAAGAAAGTTCGATTATGTA
The DNA here is from genome assembly GCA_026315105.1 of Locusta migratoria. Lineage (NCBI taxonomy): Eukaryota > Metazoa > Arthropoda > Insecta > Orthoptera > Acrididae > Locusta > Locusta migratoria. The sequence goes on along the minus strand of CM048746.1, from coordinate 414,124,664 downwards.
AATCGATTGCTGTGAACGTTTTTCAAAACAGGAAGCTATTGTGAAGTTACACCCGTGAGAATAAATACAGGAAAAGGAATGAAATAAATCGCAATTTGCGATGTTATGGCTTCACTGTATGAGGTTTAGATGGAATACCAAACTGAGGCGAATGAAAATTTGTGCCCGGCTGGGATTCGAACCCGGGATCTCCTGCTTACCACTCCACCACCCCCACTGCAGAAGACTCTTCCCTGCACGTCTCCCGCCACACACAAATCTCCATTCGCCACGCTGTCTCTTTCCTATACCACAGCCTATTTATTCTATAATGCTCGCAGCCACAATAGTGTATTCCCGCATCAGGGAGAACAGACCATGACATATCGAGACACAATTAATTGTCGTCAGGAGCCCAGCCTCGGCTTGTATACAATTATATATATTTTTGACGAATACCAGCGTTCAAATGAATGGATTAAATCGCAATGCGGGAATACAGTATTGTGGCTGCGAGCATTATAGAATAAATAGGCTGTGGTATAGGAAAGAGACAGCGAGGGGAATGGAGATTTGTGTGTGGCGGGAGACGTGCAGGGAAGAGTCCTCTGCAGTCGGGCTGGTCACTGTGTCCTCGGTGGCGGAGTGGTCAACGCGTCTGCGTAGTAAGCAGGAGATCCCGGTTTCGAATCTCTGCCGGGCACAAACTTTCATTCGCCTCAGTTTGGTATTCTATCTAAACCTCATACAGTGAAGCCCTAACATCGCAAATTGCGATTTATTTCATTCATTTGAACGCTGGTATTCGTCAAAAATATATTTAACAGGAAAAGGAGTTTATCTTTCATTTGAAGCTAAGCACCAATTCTCCCACGTGAACACTAGACCCAGGCAGACTTAAGCCAAGTATTTTTAAATGTTATTCACTCTACCTGACATTTTAAGTAACAATATAATCATTAGGTAGGAGTGGTAACTTTACAGTATGCAACACGTACACATAAACACACCAACATACCGACACTCTGCTTTATATATTAGACGTACACATCAGAATTAGACTGTGTTCGTAGACTAGCGTTTTTATTGTTCGTTGACAGAGCGATGTATTTATTGATGTTCTCCTGTCGTTTTGAAGTTCTGATGACGGCGATGAGATGCGTTCGAAACCGGTTAACAACATATGTAATGAATTTTTAACTGAAACAATTTCTTGGAAAGTAATGGAGCCCCCTCCCAGCCTAGTATTAGATTCCTCGGTTTCACTTCATGTTTGAGACAATCGCTTCCTTCCTGTTACTATTTACATCTACATAGATACTCTGCAAATCACATTTAAGTGCCTGGCACAGGATTCATTAACCACTTTCATAACTTTTCTCTACCGTTCCATTCTCTAATAGCGCGCGGGAAGAAAGAACACCTAAATAGTTCCGTTTTCGATCTGATTTGTCTGATTTTGTTGGGATGGTCATGTCTCCCTAAGTAGGTGGGTGCTAGCAAAATATTTTCACATTCATAAGTAAAAGTCGGTGATTGAAACTTCGCAAACAGATCACGCTGCAATGAATAACGTCTTTCTTTTAACGATTTCCACCCCAATTCGTGCAACATTTCCGTGACGCTTTCCCCCCCGTAACGTGATAAAACAAAACGAGCTGCCCTTCTCTGAACCTTCTCAATATTTTCCGTCAGTCCCACCTGGTGAGGGTCCCACAAGGGGCAACAGTACTCGAGGAGAGGACGCACAAGTGTGATGTAGGCAGTCTCTTTGGTGGAGCTGTTGTATCTTCCAAGCGTTCTGCCAATGAAACGTAACCTTTGGTTCGCCTTCCCCACAATATTTTCTATGTGTTCTCTCCAGTCAAAGTTGTTCGTAATTGTAACTCCTAGGTATTTGGTAGAATTTACGACCTTAATGTTTGACTGATTTATCGCGTAATTGAAGTTCAGTGGATTTCTTTTAGTGGTCATGTGTATTACTTCACACTTTTCTTTATTTTTTGTCAATTGCCAATTTTCGCACCAAGTAGAAATTTTGTCTAAATCGCTTTGCAGTTGCTTTTGATCCTCTGTTGACTTCACTAACCGATAAACGACAGCATCATCCGCGAACAGTCTAATGGACCTATTTAGATTGTCTCCTAAATCGTTTATAAACACGAGGAAGAGTAGGGGACCTAAAACGCTTCCCTGTGGAACGGCAGATATCACTTCTGTTTTACTTGATGACTTACCGTCAATTACAACGAACTGTGTCCTTTCTGATAGGAAATCGTGAATCCAATCGCACAATTGGGAAGATATTCCATAAGCACGCAATTTCATTAGAAGCCGCTTGTGGGGTACAGTATCAAAAGCTTTCCGGAAATCCAGAAATATGGAATCGATTTTAGTGCAAGTGTTGGATTAAATTGTGGCCAAGAATGAGAGGACTTTTGCTCCGGCTATTTGGTAGACGTTTCAGGCGTGTCAGTATTGTCAAGTGGGGCCAGTTGCCGCGAACGTGCTAACCTGCAGTCAACCGCCCTGCGAAAGGATTCCAGCTCTGCATCGTGCTCGCTCTGGGCCAGGCAGAGGGCGCACAGGCTGATCACCACCAAGCTCAGCACACAGAGTTTCGCCATTGTGCCTGCGGACAGAAGCAGTTATTAGCAGGCTGCACGTACCATAGCATTCTTAAAACCACCCACATAAAAGTAGCCTTCACGATCAATGACAAGATCCAGTATCGCTTTCATCACAGTGAACGGCTAGTTAAGGACTCTTTTAGCCAGTCAGGCGTCTACAAAATACAATGTTTGCAGTGCCCCTTATCATACATTGGCCAAACTGGACGAGTCTTCAAAACTAGGTTCCAAGAACATCTTTTAACTAAGAAAGGCGCTGCCAAAAATAATTCGGCCTTTTCCGAGCACCTCAAAAGAAGCAGACACATTCAGCCCCTCTTGACAAATTACAAGTTCTTCACATCACCCCCAAAGGAAAAAAACTCTCACTTCTTGATGAATTAGAAATCACTAAGTTTGTAAAACGGTCCCCAGAACACAGTCTCAACGAACAACTCATAAAAAATCAAACTTTTTACGACATCATGTTATCCATCTTTTTCCGAAATGACCCCCCTTCTGACAATTCACAACATCTTTCTCCCGCCCCACCCTCAGGCCTGTAATAATTTCGTTTTTATTCATTTATTATTGTTTCATACCAACACGTATCATTTCACAAGATCCATTCCTCCACGTCACAAATATCTCTAATAATACCAAGCTAACGCTTGGCAAGCCGCTCATTCTCGCAGGCGTAACTCTGCCCACACCGCTCTGTCTAACGGTTGCATATGTTCCGCAGTTATTAAAAATACTACCAGATGTAAACGTGGACCTGCCGCGACAGCGACTACTCTGATGCTATGATGAGTTTTATCATATAAAAAGCGTTCCATTAATTTCCATACCATACCCCTTTAGTCCCTAGTCATTCTAGTTCAAATAACCCTTACGTACTTTGTACGTTTACCTCTTTGCAGGCGCCCAATGACAACAATTGTTAAGGTTCCTCCTACACAGCTATAGATAGCTCTGTGGCTCCATCTCCGCCCAAGTAAGTCTGAATTTTCAAATTTACTCACCTTAGCCACATTAGATTCGCTGCCCGCCAGGTACACGGACTGTAAGAAAACATTTGTATTTTTCCAGTCTGACGATGCACTAACAGCGCGAAACGCGTCATTGGATAATAAAATATTGCAACAGAGACTGAACATTTTTAATTACCATAGCAAAATCGAACAGCAGGTAGCGTAAGTGGAACGATTTTCGCATGTTGCTTATTCTTTAACTGTATTCTCCTTTGGAAATTTTTGTAAAAAATATTTTTGGGAAGCAGCGATCTATACAACAGAATTATCATTTAAGTGGTTAAGGCTAGTCACAAGAGGATATCGTCTGCATTTCACAGTTCAAAGTGAATCACTAGGACAAGGAGTGAGAATGACTACCAGTAAGAATACCCTAAATTCCCTAGCGATGCTCACATGAACTACGATTTTCCTTCCAATTTTAATTTACTTTTTAATACATTCACTTACATATTCTTATTTGTTCTTAACAGTGCGGGATTTACAAACTAAGATCATAATACTGTTTACAACAAGATGACAGTTACAGAATTTTGAAATCAATCTTGTAAGACTATAGATCTGATTGGGGGGGGGGAGGGGGGAAGGGGGGGAATAGCCGGCCGCGGTGACCGAGGGGACTGAGGCGCTCCAGTCACGATCTGCACGGCCACTACGGTCGGGGGCTCGAATCGCCCCTCGGCATGGATATTTGTGCCGTCCTTAGAATTAGCTAGTTCATAAGTATTTCCATCAAATCTCGGGCGAACTGCCGAATGTCCGTAACTTCTTGCCACGATATTTCGGCGCAGAGTCTTCTGGCCATCTTCAGGTGAGTACCGCCGAAGTACTGGCGAAGACGATCTGGAGCTGCGTAAAGCAAATGTTTACAGGGTTCCGTGCGAGTGCAGCAAGTCATATATAGGGCAGACGACGCGCACTGTGCAGGACCGCATCGTGGAACATCAGCGTCATACTCGGCTACTCCAACCCACCAAATCCGCAATCGCCGAACATTGTATTTCCACAGGTCATTCAATGAAACGAAAATTGTGGCCCACACATCAAACTTTTGGAGCTCAATTATTAATGAAGCTGTGGAAATAAGATTGTCTGACAGTGAGACTCTTATCAATCGAGACAGCGGTTTCCAAATAAATGCTACATGGAATCCTGTCATTGAAAAACTTCCTAGTCGGCGTAGTTTGCTGCAACTGAATGACGATGAGCATCGATCTGATATCGAAGCGGCAAGCCTCCACCACGGAGGGCGCTCGGAGCAGCGTACGTAGCTGTAGTGAACGCGCACGCTAGGTACGCGCATGCGCAATGTCGGCTGAATTGGGCATAAATAGCACAGCTCAGTGCGTCTTCGCCAGTACTTCGGCGGTACTCACCTGAAGATGGCCAGAAGACTGCGCCGAAATATCGTGGCAAGAAGTTACGGACATCCGGCAGTTCGCCCGAGATTTGATGGAAATATCTGTACGCCGGGAAAGCTTTAAACATCAGATCATAAGTAGTTTGTAAGTTTAGTGACTGATGACCCCGTAGTTAAGAGCCATAAGCTATACAAACATTTGAAAATTTGGGGGGAAGTAAATAAATTTAAAAAAATTGCAGGCATCACTGGTTTCGCCATTCTATTATAATGATGTTTTTCATAGATGATTTTTCCCGGTGAATGAAAGCCATTTCTAGTAAACAAATTTTTTATGTGAATTGGTATTTTTGTTGTCGAAATTCCCGATGTTCCTTCGTGATATAATCCATTTATGGCCAGTCGTTGCCATCTCCTAATGGAGCTAAAGGGCACTAATGTTTTTTTGCCGCCTGATGAGCTATCTGGCTTCAAACATTGTAGTTTAAGGTACGTTCTTTACCATTAGCTCGCTGCCGATGGAAAGAAGATTCTCGGCCAAACTTCGCCTGAACTTCTTACGGAGTAAGAAAAAGAAAATTTGTTCCGCAGATAGGGACATCAAGCAGAAGTCCTCTTTGAATGGATAAGTCTCTTTGCCATCAGAATTTTTGACTTATTTCCTTACATCCATCTGTGGAGTACATCTACATCTACACATCTACACACATACTCCGCAATTCACCGTAAGGTGCGTGGCGGAGGGTACACTGAACCACTACTAGGCATTTCCTTTCCTATTCCACTCCCAAATTGAACGAGGAAAAAAAGAATGCCTATATGCCTCCGTACGAGCCCTAATTTCTCTTATCTTGTCTTTGTGATCTTTACGCGAAATGTAAGTAGGCGGCAGCAAGATCGTACTACACTCAGCTTCAAATTCCGGCCCTCTAAATTTACTTAACAGAAATTCACGAAAAGAATGTCGTATTTCTTCCAGCGATCCCCAATTGAGTTGCCGGAGCATTTCCGTGACACTCGCGCATTGGTCGAACCTACTGGTAACAAATCTAGCTGCTCGCCTCTGAACCGCCTCTATGTCTTCCTTCAAACCGATCTGCTGCGGGTCCCAAATACTTCAGCAATACTCAAGACGTGGTCGTACAAGCGTTTTATACGCGGTCTCCTTTACAGGTGAAGTACATCTTCCCAAAATTCTCCCAATAAACCGAAATCGGCTGTCTGCCTTTACTCACAACTGTCCTTACATGCTCGTTCCATTTCATATCGCTCGGCAATGTTACGCCTAGATATTTGAACGACGCGACAGCATCAAGAAGCTTACTACTAATGCTGTATTCGAACATTATAGGATTGTTTTTTCTGCTCATGCGCATCACCTTACATTTTTCTACATTGAGAGCTAGCTGCCATTCTTCGCACCAACTAGAAATTTTGTCTAAGACAACCTGTATGCTATTACAGTCAGTTACAGACGACACCCTCCCATACACCACAGCATCATCAGCAAACAGCCGCAAATTACAACTTACTCTGTCCATCAGATCATTTATATAGATAGAAAATAATAGCGGTCCTATCACACTCCCCTGGGGCACGCCTGACGATACACTCGTCTCTGATGAACACTCGCCGTCGAGAACAACGTACTGTGTTCTATTACTTAGGAAGTCTTCCAGCCAGTCACAAATCTGTGAACCTATTCCATAAGCTCGTATCTTCGTTAGCAGTCTGCAGTGTGGCACCGCGTCGAACGCCTTTCTGAAGTCGAGAAAAACACAATCCGCCTGTTGCCCTTCGTCCATGGCTCGCAAGATGTCATGTGAGAAAAGGGCAAGCTGAGTTTCACATGAACGATGTTTCCTAAACCTGTGCTGATTCATGGAAAGAAGCTTTTCCGTTTCAAGGAAATTTACTATATTCGAACTGTCCATAGCAAGACAGCACTACCACAATCACAAACACTGATATAACTGCAGGAAACGTGAGGGGCTCTATCTTAATTCTTCGGATACCTCATGAAAGTTGGTCATGGGTTGGTTATTAAGTTTTTCGAGAATAGTCAGCCAGAGACGCTTTTTTTTCGATATTGTATTGTAATGCCCCATGGGGCAGGCTGGCAACAGCCTCGTACACTGCTCTTCAACCGAGAGTACATGTAAGTTTGACAATTGGTAATTTATATTAAAACCGGAGAAATTAATGTGAACTAGCTTAACCCGCGGCTCCGCTCGTGTGTTGGTTGATTATGATAGATAAGCTATCTTTCAGTAGTGTGCTATGAGATTGGTTTTGAAGGATGAAATGAAATACAATACCTCATTTAGAAGCAAACATTTTTAATCAACATTCAAATTTAAAAAAATTATGTGAAGTGCTTAATGATTTACAATAAATAATACATACATTATTCCTTATAGCCTGTTTTACAATATCTCAACACGTATGGTGACAGTAATTTCCAAATTCATTTTAATTTCATTTTAGGGCATTCTGGTAAACTACGTTATTTGTAGTATTGTACTTGATGTAATGCGCGAAACGTCAAATCGATTTTTTAAAGAGGTGTATTAAAAGGAATTTCTTTTTTCTGCTTTATTTATTTATTCTTATATTTTTATATTCGTGTGCTTATCCTTACAGAGAAAGAGCTGAAGACATTGTAGCACGCATAGACCAAAGATATGGTCTGTGGCATCACGTTTCGCTGTATGTAACCTCCTTGCTATAGAGTCGCAAACATTATCGCTGGCCTTCAGTCCGAATTTTTTAATAATCTGACAACTTTCAACCACCATATCTTCACCCCCTTATAGCTCTCGGCATGTAACTGATATGGTGTACAACGGGAGACTTCGGACAACAATTACACACGGACCATTCTTTTGCGTTTTGTAGTTTTCGCTCCAGAGCGAAATATTAATACACACATACGGAAAATTTTATATACACCGATAACTTTCCATCCCAATATACTCCACTCTTTTATCATTATCAACCCTCAAGCAGCAATGTAACCAAAACCATTTCCAAAGAGTAAATATAATTTTCAAACAGTAATTATTGTTCCGCATTTCGCGTTATATTCTTTAGATTACTAAATATCTATCAGATCGCTACAGAACCGTGCCTAAAACCTTCCTGAGGTATAAATTAGTAACTGTACAAATATTTAAGTCTCTGCGTCTTGTCGTTCGGACGTGATAAGCGTACACTGAACAGACACTCACATTAATATATATAGATAAATAGCTATCCGATCGCCAAAAAACCGTGCCTAAAGCATTCCCCGGGTAGACATTAGTAACTATACAAATTTTTAACTCTTTATGTCTTGTGGTTCAGACGTGATAAACGTACACCGAACAGATATTCACATTTATAGATATAGATTAAAATAATAAAACAGGAGAAAATATTGTCGAATTTAAAACAATGAAACGAATCCTTTAAAACACCCATCGTTGCAGATTTCCAGGCTGCAAAAGTGTAAGAGCGAGAGTTCACTCTAAGGAGTGTCATGCCCACTTGTGTCTTGTGAAAGAAAGAAACTGTTTCAAAACTTACCATTCGATGTAAGCAACAATTTCCTGTATGTCACAGATCACTGATTTTCTCAATGTAGAATCTGATGTTGTATGTAACATTACATAAATAATTTCATTGTTCTTGTTTCATTGCAAGTTTACAAAAATATAAAATAATGATATTACACTATTTCAATTTTATAATTTTTTCCCTCAGTACCAGATGTCGTATACGACAAATCGTTTTTTGGTAAATGTATCCAATAATTTGTGGAAACAAGTACATCTTCTTAACCTTATGGGTCAGGTGATAACCTGTTATAGAAATAATATATGAATAAAACATTTTCTGATAGTGGAACTGAAGAGGTTAAACCTCTTGTTGACCATTTACATCTGCAAGGTGTCTTCCCCTGTTGAGTGGCAGATGTAGTCTAACTTGTAACTGCAGCTCATGCTTACATATTTAGTACTTAATTTTTTCCACACTGAAGATGACTCCGTAACAATCAAAACGGAAATCAACATGTAATAAAAAGAAGTTCAAATCTATGTTTGTTTAATCGTTATGAAAAATGCATTTATTTTAATAAAAAAATTGAAACAATGAATTAGTTGTTGTCATGTGATTGCTATATACCTGCATCAACGTTAATATTCAGGATCAAAATGAACCGCAGTTCACCGAAATCATTATGAGATTCTTAACACAGCGCAAAAAATGTCGCATTCGGAAAATATCACTAACTTCACTAAATTTTAACCCGGAAAATAGTAACCATTTAAGTGATAAATTCATGACAGTAGTTTTCTCTTACATTAATTAGCACATGTAAAAATTATTGATTATTTTACAAAATACGAGGTCGGTCTTCTCATTTTTTGTCCGGTTTCACATGGAATAGCGCATATATAGAGTATTTTCATTATTCGAACTGGAGATAGACTGCCCGTCTTCAATCTTTTGATTACATAATTTTAAAACATAAAATACTTGACGAGGTTAATGTACTGCGGCAATATGGTGTTGGAATGATCTACCATCTTGTCACGTGACGCTAATGTAATGGAGGTCCCTGTTAACTAAGGACAGGGCGTTCAAACAGAAAGGAATCGAAGTCCGGAATGCGCAAACCGGTGACACGAGGTTGAGATCGCGGCACGTGTAACAGTGACATGGAGACGTCAAAAAAGGTGTTGTTCGTTTTCTGACAGCGGAAGAAGTAGGAGAAATGGATATTCATCGACGAATGTCACAAGTGTATGGCGAACACTGCGTGTCCCTCACAAAGGTCAAGGCGTGGCACAAGAGCTTCAATGAAGGACGAGTGTTGTTAGCCGCTGATGCACGGACTGGAGCATCACACTGCATTACCGATGACATCGTCCAACTGGTTGATCTACACATTGGTCGGATTGAGGATCAGAAGTGTTCACACCGTCACGAAGTAACGACTGCAATCGCGCAAAATGTGTGCCCCATGAGTGCCTCACTGTCCTCAACCACACCAGGAAGCATCTAGAATCGCCCACTGTCTGCAGCACTATGCTCGGGAATTGAATGCGCTCCTGGGAGAAGTAGTGGCTGGAGATGAGCCATAGCACAGAGTAACATAAAAAAGGAGAAGCCCCCCCCCCCCCCTAAACCACTGTCCTACGCTCCCCTCGTAGTTCTGTAAGATGCTAGCAGATGTCGGACGGTTCGCTGGCTTAAGGTGCCTCTCGCACGTCAGAGGGGAGGCTGAGGGGAGAGCTCGTGCAGCTTGCCACGAGGCCACGGCTGTGTCCGGCTTTCTGGCGCTTGAGAGGAGGTGGTGGTGGGGACAGCCACTACCTGCCGCCTGCTCTGGCCAATTTAAAGGGCTGCTTCTGACCGCAGCGCCATCATGGGACATTTTATGGAACTGCTGGAAACCATCCATCCCCGCACCCCTGAGCGTAGGACCAGGCCCTTACGGAGGTTTCCCGTCTGTATATATTTGTCTGTGGCCATAGTGTCTTCACTTCGAAACGACAAGGGTTACCATCAGCAAAAAAAGCCAAGGCGAACCATGCGAGTGCAGGAAAAGTTATGCTGACGTTCTTCTATGACCAAGATGCCCCCACCCCCCCTCATTCTGTTCCACTACAACACATAGACTCATAGGGCCAAAACAGTCGCAGGAATCCTGCAGAGATATAAATGGGAGGTTCTCGGCAACTCCCCATACAGTCCAGACCAGACCTCTCTGCCTGTGATTACGCCAGATTTGGTCCGCTTAAGAAGGCTCTGAGGTACAAACGATTAATCTCGGACAACGACGTCCAGCTGTACGTGCGGAACCGGTTCCCATCGCAGCCCCAGAAATTTTGTGAGACAGCCATTCATCACCTTGTGTCACCGTGGACAAGTGTCTGAACAGCCAGGGTCAATACGTTTAACATACAGGTATTGGATTCTATGCCACCGGCGCGTTTCCTTTTCAATGCCCCTTATATCCACTAATTACACTGTCTGCTTTCTTTTGCAACCCTATACGAAGAATTGGGTGATTTACGACAGGATATAATAGTTTAATATTCGAATGGTTAAGGTACTCAACATTGAACGAAAATTCAGAAGCGATCATGTCGTTTATTTGCGGGAACATTACGAGAGAAGTCTCTTAAAAATTTTGAACATACTTTACATTCTATCTTGACAATCTAGCTACAACAATCAATCCAGTTAATTAACACAACGCTGTATTAAAATGAACCGTGTCGAATAATGACGGGTTCCTGCGATGTGAGAGTGATGTATGATATGAAGTTACAGAAGACTCACAAGACTGTCGAGTTACCTTGTAATTTGAATGATATGACTATTTATCATATAATGAAGACTTTCACTGCAGGTAATTGTATTCACTTATAACTTTCGGCAGAGATGCTGTGGTCCATATATAAATATTTCCTCTGTTGTTTCACCTTCGACTGCGGAAGGCGTTCTCCGAGGGCCTCGGAAGTTCCCTTCCGCAGTCGTGGACGAAACGTCAAAATGGACCACGGCATCTCAGCCCAGAAGTTTTAAGTGATGAGTATGACTTATTTCCAGAGAAAAGAAGCCACACATCGCCTAGAAATATTTAATTGGGCCTATACACTGCTCACAGAAGAATACAGAGAGAGCGTGGAAGAAGCTTGTGTATAAGCTAGTTTTGGAACTGCAGCTACTTCCACGGCGGTTATGTTCTCATTCCCACAAGCTGTGACATGTCGCGACTTCCACGGTGGTGGAAGAATGTAGAATAAATTTATTTACGTTTACGAACCAATCTTTTTCTACATAGACGTAAATGAAGAGAGTTCCTCGTGGACATAGCTTCCGTGATCAGCCAGAAAATGCCGTGCGGTACTTGGGTCAGACAAGGTACGCTGTATTCATAGCGAGAACAATGGAGATGTCGTCTGAAAGGGACGCCAGTCATTATGGAGTCAGCAGGGCCTCCGGCAAGAATCCGAACACCCGTCCAACACAGGGCGAGCCGCCTACGCTCTACAGCTAAGGTAGAGTGTGCAAAATTTTATCACTATCGGAACAAAACTGTAGATTTCTATGCAATAGAAATGCAGGGTCACATTGAAAAAAGCGCTTTGTTTTTGTTAAATATTCCATTTTTTTAACCCTCGTTCTGAGACTAACGAAAACAACAAAAAAGTATCTGTGAAATCGGTCGAGTCGTTCTCAAGTTATGGCGGGACCAAGGTATTGCATGTACCCTCCCCCATGCACCGTATGAAACTTGGGCGGTGACTTTCCTCTTGTTTTGAAGGTCAAGCGTGCGAAATTTCGTGAAGATCTTAATGAAACTGTCGATTTAGTGAGTGTGTACGAGAAGTATGCTCCGCCATGCACCTGTCACAAAATACTTTCTAAACTGACGTTTTCTTCCTATAAACTACATTCCTGGCAAATTTCAGCTTCATAGGTGAAGTAGTTTTGAAGATTTCGTGTGTAGTCAGTGAGTGAGTGAGTGAGTGTCCTTTCGGTTTAAGAACACAGATTGCTTAATTTTGGATGCAAGACAATTAGGAGAGACTTGCAGGCAAAAATAAATAGTAACATGCAAACCTGTGATACAAGGTCATATGCCTGATGTTACAGTTTTACAGCATCTACAGCGAACTGTTCTGAGCGGTAGACTGCTTTTCGTTTCATCATTTTGCGTGTGTGTGTGCGTGTGTGTGTGGGGGGGGGGGGGGGTCGGTTACAAAACGCTTCATAAACGTCCGAAATTACACGAAAACTTTGTTGCAGGTCCCTAAATACTTCCATTTTCCAATTATTGACTCATAAATCCTGGTATTCTCACGCGGTGGCCTCTTATTATTTATGACGTCATATCTCCTGAGCTATGTCTCGTGTTCTTGTGTTTTTGGGCCAGGAACCTTCGTGGGCGTACGGTGAACAGTTCACCAAAGTTTCGTTGCAGTCCAATAAATGGTTTATGAACATATAGAGGACATACGGGCAAACATTCATTTTTATATACGTACATAGAAGACATGAAACTTAACTGCTTTTTTAATTAATTTAATAAAGTTTAAGACCGTTGCAAAGATAACTTATAAACTTAAAACTAATCATGATTGGAAATATTTAGAATTAACATTTAAATTTTTCCTGTGTAACGAGATTGTCTTCAAAACATTGGATTTATGAATTATAACGGCATCAGTCACAAGTTGTTTCTTGTATTATTGAAAATGCACGATGCACCTTTCATTGCAAAATACTTTTTAACGACATTTGCTACACACCGAGTACAACAATCAGACTGTTACATTAATGTGCTTTTTTTGTTCACGAGTTTTATGTTTCTTTGTTTTTCTTCCCCTTTCTATTTCGTTTGCTAGTTCGACAGTATTTTCGTTTTGGTCCTTAACAGATAAAAGAGACTAAAATAGAAAAAAAAGACCAAAACGAAATTGCTGTCAAAATAGCAAACGAAATAGAAAAGGAAAGTAAAACAAAGAAACATAAAAACCGTGGACAAAAAACACTAAGACAAATTAATGAGAAATTAATAAATAATAATGTGCTAATAATAAAGGAAATTAAGAAGATATTGAACACGGGATTGCGAAACACGACAGATATCACTATCAGCACAATTTAGAAAATTGTTTTGTAGTTTTAGCTACATTTCGCTTGCAATAATCCGTAACCTAACTCGCTGTCACACTTTTTCTTTGCAAGATGCGACAATCAGCACACGTGCAAGACATACTGCGTCTTTTTACATAGATTATAACGAATTATGAAAAGGTAAAATGGTTCAATGAGAAGCTAATATTACACTCAAGACGTGAGAAAAGAACTTTTTTTTAACGTGTAAGTTCTATAAAAACGACTAAGAAACATTATAAAGTAAAAAAATAAATAGAAAAAACACTTAAATGAAAAGTGGTAAGTTTTGTTTTTGTCACAGAAAGTTCATCGTTTGTTAAACATACGTTCATAAAACGATGTGGCGTAGTCTTATGTACCTCCAGGTGTGTGAGGGTATGAAAAACGGAGAAGTAGATGTATCTGCTTTGTCACAGTATACGATCGGGCATTTCGAGCATGGCCATGTTCGAACGAGTACGAGGAAAATGATATGCAGTTCGTCGTTCGGTGCTAAGCGACTGCATTGACATCTACTGGTCTGTCATGGAACTACGTGCATCTTCCAGTACTTGCGAGCATAGACGCCAGATGCAGAGCTCTATGCAATGTGTTTCTGAACGTGTACGCTCAGCGTGCGGATTTTCTGATTCATAAAGTGCAAACCGCGCGTTGGGAATGCTTTCCGAACGCTCAGAGCAATATCAACCGTTGGCTGTCACTGGAAGTACGTATGTCGTGGTGGCATATATTTGTGGAAATATGCCACTTAAAAAAAAAAAAAAAAAATAAAATAAAAATAAAAAAAAGTTCAAATGTCTGTAAATCTATCGGACCAAACTGCGTGGTCATCAGTCCGTAGCTTACAAACTACTTAAACCTAGGTAAACTAACATACGGACAAACACACACACACAAACACACACGTGCCCCAGGGAGGACTCGAACCCCCACGGCGAGCAACCGCGCGCTCCGCAGCGAGGTGCTTTAGACCGCTCGGCTACTCCACCGCGGCTATGCCACTTCAAAGCATGATAAAGCAACTGAGTAACCAGAAGATCTCTCGAAATCCAGTCGTTACAGGCACTGTTTGCTATAATAAAATGACTGGAACCGTCGTATTGGTGGTTAATAATTTTCGTACTATGAAAATTTACCGTTTCAAGAAAACGGCACATACCTCAAAATGTATCTTGATACGATTTCTTATAATTACATGTCAGTTAACAACATATGTACGATTAGTGTATTCAGCAAAAGGTACACAGAGATGGTGACTTCTTGAACGGCAGACTGGCGTTAGAGATTGCCGACCACGCAACAGGATCGCGTCGCGGCGTGAGAAGTATTTTTTCTCATATTCAAGTTTTCTGATAGGCTCCAAAACTTCCTTATTAATTTGATAGCAGTATACTGTACAATATTAGATGTATATACATGTAGCGTCTGTTCCGAGAGAACAGACGTCACTTCTGATCCAGCAGTTGTTATTATTTAATATTCGTAGAATATATGACATCAACTGCGATTGGGCAAAGCTGAAAATGTGTACCCAGCCGGTATTCGAACCCGGGTCTCCTGCTTTCTAGGCAGTTGCGCTGACCCCTACACCACTGGGGACACAGTGATCACCGCCCCTGCAAGGACTACCTAAGCACGCCTCCCGTCAGATACAAATTCCCAGCTTCGCCCTGCCCACAGTACTCAAACTCGTAGTTATGAACTAATTCCCGTAAGAGTAAGGGCTTCAAACTTTCCCCGCCCCTCCCCACTAACAATAGGATCATTGCCCGTCACCGGCATATTATATATATATATATATACATGTGGCGTCTGTTCCGAGAGAACAGACGTCACTTCTGATCCTGCAGTTGTTATTATTTAATATTCGTAGAATATATGACATCAACTGCGATTGGGCAAAGCTGAAAAAGTGTACCCAGGCGGGATTCGAACCCGGTGCGGTGATCTGTGTCCCCAATGGAGTAGGGGTCAGCGCAACTGCCTAGAAAGCTGGAGACCCGGGATCGAATCCCGGCTGGGTACACATTTTCAGCTTTGCCCAATCGCAGTTGATGTCATATATTCTACGAATATTAAATAATAACAACTGCTGGATCAGAAGTGACGTCTGTTCTCTCGGAACCGACGCCACATGTATATATATAATATGCCGGTGACGGGCAATGATCCTATCGTTAGTGGGGAGGGGTGGGCAAAGTTTGAAGCCCTTACTCTTACGGGAATTAGTTCATAACTACGAGTTTGAGTGCTGTGGGCAGGGCAAAGCTGGGAATTTGTGTCTGACGGGAGGCGTGCTTAGGTAGTCCTTGCAGGAGCGGTGATCACTGTGTCCCCAGTGGTCATTCTGTCGGCGGACGGCGAGGAGGAAGGTTGTGCCGTGCTGTACGCTGCGCCGACGCTGTTTACGAGTGGTGAGTCGCTGCGCTTGCTGTAGCGGTATTCGTTGTGCTGTACAGAAAATGAGAACGATTTCGTGATGACGCAACCGGTTGTAAAGGATAGGAAAGACACCCTGAGGTTCATGTTTGATAAGAACTTGACTCGAACAAAATCGTTCGAAGTTGAGGAATGGTTAGAGTCTGAATTTAAACTAGGACTAGATGACATAATTGGGATCCATCTGTCGATTGTAAGCAGCATGGTTTTCGTGAAATTAGCTCGATCTGATTTATGCTCGAAAATTGTCGAATCTTGTGGAGGCGAGGCAAAATTTAAATACAGTGACGGAAAAGTTGGCAATGTTTACGTCTCTCATGCTGGCTTTGGGATACGGACAGTTCGCATATTTGGACTTCCATTTGAAATAACCAGTGAAGAGATCGACGATGTAATTTCCAAGTATGGTAGGGTTATCAGTAACGTTGGCGAGAGATGGTCCAACTCCCATAAATTTCCGGTTTTAAACGGAGTGCGCCAATTGAAAGTCGATCTACGGAGACACATTCCATCGTACATTGAGGTTTGTGGTTACCGTGCGATAGTTATGTACGATGACCAGCCTAAGACGTGTGCAGCTTGTGGCAAAACAGGCCATGTGCGAGCCGAGTGCCTGCAGCGGCGCGTGGCGCAGCTGCCCGCCGGCGAGGCAGACAGGCCCCCCGTGTTGACATCCATGCCCATGACGTACGCCGCCGCGGCGCGCAGACCCGCTGCTACAACTGCGGCCCCCGAATTGAGTACGTTTTCTGAAGTACCTGAGGCAGATAACGTTATGGAGACTGTAGAAATTTCACAACAGAACCCCTCTACGCATATTGAAACTCCAACATCTGTTGTAGTCGTGGAGGAACAGGCTTCAGGTTTAATAATGGACACTAGTCCAGCGATAGTAGCAAACCGTCAAGAAGAAGAGGCTACTGCTGGTACTCAGACGGCACCGAGCGCAGAGCCTAATATTAATCTGAAGGACTTGACCGGAGAAAAAGACGAAAAGCTAGAGGTTTCAACCACAAAAGCCAAAGACCATGTTCGAGAAACAACTGTCGCTACAGAAGACAGTGGAGCTTCTCTACAACGAAGTCCTACAAGAAGAAATAAGAAGAGGAGACTTGCTGCAAAGAATGCTGAAGAACTAGCACGTCCCTTGAGAGAAAAAGCTAAGGAGATCAGCAAGAAGCAACGTGAGGAATCACTAAAGACCTCGGTTGCGAGCAAGCAGCACAGTTCATTGTGTCATATCCCACCGGAACAGCTGCCACAAGGAAAAATGCAGCAGAAACCTCCTTGCAATGTAAAGGTTTCTTCCGAAATACGAGACTCGAACTCGGACACCCTGAAGAGCAACCATCACAAAAGCTGGGCAGAGGAGTTGCGGCAACTATCAACAACACGCGCATTATCAATGTGTACGCACCATCCGGAAATAATAACAGGTGTGCGAGAGCGGAATTTTATAGAAGTGACATCGTTCCTCTCTTCTGTAACCATAAAGATCATATTATCCTAGCCGGTGACTTCAATTGTGTTCTTAACCCCAAAGATCAGATACCGAACTGTAATAAATCCATCGAACTTGAGCGTATAGTACAACAACTGAAATTAACCGACACCTGGGAGCATACCCACGGCGCGGCACCTGGGTTTACTTACTTTACTAGTCATTCAGCCAGCAGGCTGGATAGAATTTATGTATCAGCTGATATGAAGGACCACATTTTCCAGTCTGAAGTGTGGCCCACCTGCTTCTCTGATCATGCGGCTTACATCACAACAATTAATTTGCAGAAACAAGAGACTTACCGAGCTAGAGGCTTATGGAAACTCAACATCTCACATCTGCAAGATGAGGAATGTCGCGTGGTGATTACTAATGCCTGGAAACAATGTGAGAACAGAATACCGTCATTCAGCTCGATCACAGCTTGGTGGCTGCAGTGTGCGAAGCCAAAGATACGAAAAACGCCACGACAGAGGAACTTTTGGTATAAAAAAACGACTGAATTTTATTTTCAATGTCTTAGGGATTTGTACACCATGGATGAACAAATGATAGACAATTACACAAGGATTCAGAAAATCAAAGCAAAAATTTTAGCTCTAAAACGGAAGCAAGCGGAAGGTTTTAAAATACGGTCTAGAGTGCAGAATAATATAGACGGGGAAGAACCGTCAATATTCCACGTTATGCGTGAAAACAAGAGAGGGAGTAGAAAAATCCTGACAGAACTTAAGTTACCTAATGGACAAACGCTTACGAAACAAAATGAAATTAAAGACGCTATTCATCACTATATATCGGAACTAATGACACATAAATCCACTGATGTAAATATGCAGGATGAGCTGACAAGGAACATAACAGGAAGACTCACTGTGGAGGAACGAGGACATCTCACAATGGATATAGAAGAGGAAGAGCTGAAAGATGCAATAGCACGGAGTCCTAAAAATAAATCCCCAGTACCTGATGGGATCCCCATAGAATTTTACCAAGTGTTCTGGCCTATACTGAAGAGCAAATTACTAAGTATGTGTAATGAACTTCTGACCGGCAATGTCGACATCCCAAAAGAATTCCCGGACGGCGTGATAGTCCTAATTCCAAAGAACTCAGCAAGCAAAGGAATTGAAAATTTACGTCCGATCACACTATTGAATCGTGACTACAAGATTTTTGCACGCATACTGGCAAGAAGAATGAAACTGATCATGAATTCAATAACTGGCCAGTACCAAAAATGTGTCGGTAAAGACAGAAGTATCTTACAAAATATATGCGAATACCGGGATATCATATCAACTGTGGAAGTCTGTCGAATAAAGTGTGCAATAGTGTCGTTAGACTTTGAGAAGGCATTTGACAGAATTAATCATCAATACCTTCTTAATATCATGAAAGTTGTGGGGTTCTCTCCGGGTTTCCTGCGGATAATTGAACAAATATTACGAAATAGCGTAGCACGTATAATGATAAATGGACAATTAAGCCAACCGACTATGATGGATTCCTCTGTAAGACAAGGATGTCCCATGTCAATGGCGTTATTTGCCATTGCGATCGAACCTCTGCTTTCCACGCTTACACAACAACTACAAGGATTTCAGATAAATAGCCAGAAAATAGTGTGTAATGCATATGCAGACGATGTTGGTTTTCTGGTTATGAACGAGCAAGAACTGGCGCAAGCTCTGCAGATGGTGCACAAATATGAACTGGCATCCGGAGCGAAGCTAAACAAAAGGAAGTCAGGCATTATGAATATAAGTAAAGGGAAATGTACGCCAAGCCTAGAACAGTTACCAGAAGTTGACCAACTCAAGTGCTTAGGGATTGAATTCAGGAATAATATCCAGCATACCATCGCTATAAACTACAGACAACTACTTGCTAAAATATGTGCAGTTATTCAAGAAAACAGACTGAGGCACCTTGACGAACTTCAAAAAACCGCTCTTGTTAATGTATATATAACGTCGAAACTTAATTATGTTGCACAAGCCTTTCCCGTACCGCACGGCATCGCCAACAGAATCATGTCGGCATTGGGGAACTTTGTCAGCCAAGGCAATATTTTTAAAGTGAAGTTCAGCACACTCACACTTCCTACACAGAAAGGTCGACTGAACCTCACAGATGTCACCTATAAGTTAAGATCTTTGTATGTGTGCAAGACGTACAAGCTATGGAAAACGTCGCCCAACAGCCTCACAGCCCATCTGCTAAATGAAATAGCTCCTGTCAGCATACAACCTCCAATTGATGTACATCACATTCCTATTGGCTTTTATCATTTTAGACATTTTTTAGTCGAATATAGCTATCTATCTTCGACAATACCAGGACAGAAGGTGATGATCGTGAAGGAAGTTTACTAGGAACTCATGAAAAACAAGGGAAACAATGCCATCGAACAAAAATATCCTGTTTACGACTGGCCAATAATTTGGAAAAATATTCACGACCCCAACCTTCCTTCTAAAGTAAAAGCCACATGGTACAAAGCTGTAAACCGGAAAATAACAACTAACGACAAACTTCATGCCGTACATCTCGTTAACTCTCCCTTGTGCACATCATGCCATCTTAGGGATGCAGAAGAACACAGGCTGGTATGTGACAGCGTCAAGGACATTTGGCAGTTGGTCACACAGAAATTAGCGATTATCAATAGGACGACGCCTAATGTCTACAAACCATCAGATTTTTTGAATCCACAGGCAAATCCTTACCCCATGACCAAACGAAATGCCGTCAATTGGATAATAGGACACACAGTGCACTATATCATGACGCACGATAAAAAGAGCAAGGAAGATTACTGGCTCTACATCACGACTCAGCACCATACACTAACTCGAAGAAAAAATTACAAAAAGCATTATGCATGTTTTCTGAGAAGAACAATCATCTGAAACGGTGATTGTAACAAGACATTCTTAATGAAATATTAAGCGCTGAAATTTTCGGCCGGTTGCGTAATCGGAGTTAAGAGGAGCCCCAGTTTTGCAATAAATATTGATTAGATAAGAGGATGAACATTTCGAATTCGATTATCAACGGTAAACTACAAAATAAATTTCGAGAAGACGAACTCCGAGGGCATACACCTTGCTGGAAAAGGAACGCCTGTATAAAATGATGTGATTGATATATCACCCTTCTTCAAGACCCCTTTATTTTGAGCTCATGTGCATCCATAGAAGTTCAGGAGGGAGGAGAAGGATCAATTTTATTTATTTCTGTTTATATTTAATTTGGCTTTTGCAGAAGACCGTTAAAAACAAAAACTTCGACGAAGAAGTTTCAATTTAGTTTCAGAAAAACATTTTCTTTCACAGACTCTAGAAGAAGGAGTCCTCACGACAATTTAAAACTTTTACAAGGAGAAATTTTATTTGTCTCTAAAGAAGAATTTACTATATCATAGCTACTGAAGCTAGCCGATGAAGGCTATTTTGGCGAGCGGAAGGACAGGTTGTAGGGGAGGATGGAGACCCGGAAAATAAAGAAAAAAAAGTGGTGTAGGGGTCAGCGCAACTGCCTAGAAAGCAGGAGACCCGGGTTCGAGTACCGGCTGGGTACACATTTTCAGCTTTGCCCAATCGCAGATGATGTCATATATTCTACGAATATTAATATTAGATGTAATCACGCATACTCTGAGAAGAGTTTATACGATTGGCTTTATGTACAGGACAGCTCGATCCCATTTTTATAGTAAAATATTTAGCATTTTATTGTTTGATGTCTTGTATTTCACGTTATCTAAAGATTTTACTACTGAATAGTAACAGTGATCGTAGAACAATGAGTTTCACTATAAAGTAAGACTGATGCAATTAAGTCTAATGTGAAGGCTTATTCTAATTTCCTGCCATACTGTTTGTCATGGAACTTTCATAAGACACTATACTAACAAGGGAACCTCTCTAACGCACCCCCTACAGATTTATTTATAAGTTGGCACAGTGGATAGCCAGTGAAAAACTGATCACGGATCAATCGAGAAAAGTGGAAGAAGTTGTGTGTCTGTTCGCTGTATTACGTTTAGTGTCTGTGTTTTGCGAACGCACCGCAAAACCGTGCACTTAACAGACGAAAGGAAGTACCTCTCCAATGGAAACCTAAAACATTGATCGCAAGTTGATAGGTTCAAATGTTCAAATGTTTGTATAGTCTACGGGGTCATCAGTCCCTAAACTTACAAACTACTTATGAACTACTTACGAACTAGGACGGCACAAATATCCATGCCCGAGGGGGGATTCGAACCCCGACCGCAGTGACCGTGCAGACCGTGACTGGAGCGCCTTAGTCTCCTCGGCCACCGCAGTTGATAGGTCAACCAATTCCTCCACAGGAAAACACATCTAATGTATACTATATGACTATGGTAATGTTATGTGCGTCGTATGACAGGAATGTCTTATCAACCCACTTAACTTGTACACTTGGTGAAAGTGTAAAGGGATTCTACCTTGCCCGATTTTGGTTTTCTTGTGGACGTGTTAATTACTCCCACAAAAGTGATGAAAACATAGAGTTTGTCACATTAACTGCAACAATTGAATGCATCAGTTTCACAGTCGTACAGTTTTTCCTGTGTTCTGTCAAAACATGTGGTTTAAAGTTTTCAAATTTTTCCGTGTATAGACTGTCAAATCCTTGCATATGTCCAAGCAATTCTCAACATGGTAGCCACAGGACCACGTCATTCCGTTCGTCAGGCCTATATCAACGTTGCTTATCTTTCGCATGGGCCATTCAGTTTTTTACATTTTGCTTATTTTTTTCATAGTTCCACACAACTTCTTCCAGTTTTCTCGATTGATCTGTGTTCAGTTTTTCACGACCTATCCACTGCGCCAACTTATAACTAAATCTGTGGGGGGTGCGATGGGGAGGTTCCCTTGTAAGTAACTGGATATGCGCCGGCCGCGGTGGCCGAGGAGACTCAGGCGCTCCAGTCACTTTCCGCACGGCCACTACGGTCGGGGGTTCGAATCCCCCCTCGGGCATGGATATTTGTGCCGTCCTTAGTCTTATCTAGTTCATAAGTAGTTTGTAAGTTTAGGGACTGACGATCCCGTAGTTAAGTCCCATAAGCTATACAAACATTTGACCATTTTTTTAAAACTGAGTATCCACCTTTTAGTTTTATGTTCATAGCTATTCAAATGTTCAAATGTTTGTACAGCTTATGGGACTTAACTACGGGGTCATCAGTCCCTAAACTTACAAACTACTTATGAACTAGCTAATACTAAGGACGGCACAAATATCCATGTCCGAGGGGGGATTCGAACCCCCGACCGTAGTGGCCGTGCAGACCGTGACTGGAGCGCCTCAGTCCCCTCGGCCACCGCGGCCGGCTCATAGCTATTGAAGTAGATAATGTATTCCACAAATATGACTAGCATATGCAAAAAAGACGTAAATGCGCGTTTTAAGAGAGCTAAAGAAGGACTTTCGAAAACAGTGAGCCGGCCGCGGTGGCCGAGGGGACTGAGGCGCTTCAGTCACGGTCTGCACGGCCACTACGGTTGGGGGTTCGAATCCCCCCTCGGGCATGGATATTTGTGCCGTCCTAGTTCGTAAGTAGTTCATAAGTAGTTTGTAAGTTTAGGGACTGATGACCCCGTAGTTAAGTCCCATAAGCTTTACCAACATTTGAACATTTGAACATTTTGAAAACAGTGAGATTCCCGAAGCATGTTGCGGCCGACCACTGTTGCTGGAGAGCCCTGCGATCGCGTGCACCAGCCTGAGGCACACGTGTAGTGTGCGCGAGTCGCGCAGTTTCTGAACGTTCAGTAGCACGGTGGACTCGGAACGCTAAATGTTCACGATCAGATAAACAAACCGAGCGAGGTGGCGCTGTGGTAACTCACTGGTCTCGCATTCGGGAGGATGGTCATTCAAATCCACCTCTGACCATCCAGATTTAGGTTTTCCGTGATTTCCCTGAATTACTCCGGGCAAATGCCGGCATGTTTCCTTTCAAAGGGCACGATCGATTTCCTTCCCCATCCTTACCCAATCAACACGAGCGTAAGTTCCTCCTCTCAAAAAGTTCAAATGTCTGTAAATCTAGCGGACCAAACTGCGTGGTCATTAGTCCGTACCGTACAGACTACTTAAACTAAGGTAAACTAACCTAAGGACAACACACACAGCCTTCCCCCAGGGAGGACTCGAACCGCCGACGGCAAGCAACAGCGCGCTCCGCAGCGAGACGCTTTAGACCGCTCGGCTACTCAACTGCGGCGTTTCGCCTCTAATGACCACGCTCGCACGGGGCGTTAAACACTAATCTTCCTTCAGATACCAATGCCGGCCGCAGTAGCCGAGCGGTCTGCAGCGCGCCAGTCACAGTCTCCACGGCCGCTACGGTCGGGGGTTGGAATCCCCCCTCGGACATGGATGCTTGTATCGTCTTTAATATAAGGGAGTTCATAAATAGTTTGTAAGTTTAATGACTGGTGACCCCGCAGTTAAGTCCCTTAAGCTTAACAAACATTGAACAGATAAACGCGATCACGGTACTGAGAAGACATCGCCCTGACCGTCTGCGCACAACAACCGTACTGCGGACCAGGTATTCAGCCGCTGACGTTCGATGTAGTTCAAAAAAATGTTCAAATGTAAGTACAGCTTAACTACGGGGTCATCAGTCCCTAAACTTACAAACTACTTATGAACTAGCTAATCCTAAGGACGGCACAAATATCCATGCACGAGAGGGGATTCGAACCCCCGACCGTAGCGGCCGTGCAGTCCGTGAGTGAAGCGCCTCAGTCCCCTCGCCGGCCGGCCGATGTAGTTCCTTAACGTGTTAGGGACTGATGACCCCGCAGTTAAGTCCCATAAGCTTAACAAACAACATTCCTTAACGTGTCTTCACAATAAAACCTAACTCCAACAAACAAAATTGTGTAACTGTTGCCATTGTGATAAAATAAAACAGTCGTGAGCTTGGCAAAATTACAACTACAGTTTCTAAATGATAAGCCAAGATCACAAACTTGTTGTTACGGTCTTCAGTCCGGAGACTGGTTTGATGCAGCTCTCCACCCTACTCTATCCTGAGCAAGCCTTTTCATCTCCTCATAAGAACGGCAACCCACATCCACTTGAATCTGCTTACTATACGCGTCTCTTGGTCTCCCTCTGCGATTTTTACCCCACACACTTCCCTCCAATGCTAAATTTACGATTCCCCATGTCTAAGAATGTGTCCTACCAAGCGATCCCTTCTTTTAGTCAGGGTATGCCAAAAATTCCTTTTCTCACCAATTCTGTGAAGTACCTCTTCATTAGTTATGCGATCTACCCACCTAATCTTCAGCATTCTTCTGTAGCACCACATTTCAAAAGCCTCTATTCTCTTCCTGTCCGCACTGCTTATCGTCCATGTTTCTTAACAATTTATTAAGTGACGACCGGTTTCGGTGCACTGTGTCACCATCATCTGGTCATATTATAATCTGGTCATCTGTCAAAAATATAAAAGACATGCAAGAAATAACGTAAAAACATAAAAAATAACATACATTTGGGGTTAAGGGGCACTTAACCTACCTTGTTAAAAATTGGGTATAAAATAAGACGTGCAACATTGCACTTAGTCACTATATAAAAAAATACATATGTTAAAAACATGACAGCTTACAGTATTTTTTATGTTTTTACGTTATTTCTTTCATGTATTTTATATTTTTGACAGATGACCAGATTATAATATATATATATGACCAGATTATGGGGACACAGTGCACCGAAACCGGCCGTCACTTAATAAATTGTTAGTTTGCGATCTTGGCTTATCATTTGGAAACTATAAAACGAATTGATCGCCTCCAGACCAGGCGATGTCAGGTAATCTTAAAATTACAACTGTTGCAAAGTGTTACCAATAGTTTGTATACATACATTAGGCGCTTTTCTTTTAATAATCGTCTGTACAACGGTATTTAATGCAATGTTTCTGGTATGTGCGTTTCTAAGAAGGAAAAATTAAAACAATTGTAGGTGGAACCATGGATAGCGTCAGGAAAAGATAAAAAGTGCTCGCACAAATGTACTATAGGAGTTACACAGCGACGACATAATCACGAAAATTGTTTGAAAAGTATTTACAAATATTTAAATTACTCATAATTGACGTTTCAGGAAGCCCTAAATCTGTGTCAGTGCGTAAGTAATGAAACACTGAATTAGTTACGAGTTTTTTCGTGCTGAACACAACCTATTTCGATAATTTATCGTAATTAAGAAGAGAAGATATTTCCGTAGTTCTTTCATGTTACGTTTGCATGTTTTGCCTCGTGCAGTGCAAAAGTCTTTTCGTAGCTTCGACCATAGATATTACACACCTGGCCATTAAAATTGCTACACCACGAAGATGACGTGCTACAGGCGCGAAATTTAACCGACAGAAGGAAGATGCTGTGCTATGCATGTGATTAGCTTTTCAGAGCATTCACACAAGGTTGGCGCCGTGTTGGCACCTACAACGTGCTGACATGAGGAAAGTTTCCAACCGATTTCTCATACGCAAACAGCAGTTGACCGGCGTTGCCTGGTGAAACGTTGCTGTGGTGCCTCGTGTAAGGAGGAAAAATGCGTACCATCACGTTTCCGACTTTGATAAAGGTCGGATTGTAGCCTATCGTGATTGCGGTTTATCGTATCGCTACAATGCTGCTCGCGTTGGTCGCGATCCAATGACTGTTAGCAAAATATGGAATCGGTGGGTTCAGAAGGGCAATACGGAACCCCGTGCTGGATCCCAACGGCCTCGTATCACTAGCAATCGAGATGTTATTTACATGGCTGTAACGGATCGTGTAGCCACTTCTCGATCCCTGAGTCAACAGATGGTGACGTTTGCAAGACAACAACCATCTGCATGAACAGTTCGACCACGTTTGCTGCAGCATGGACTATCAGCTCGGCGACCACGACTGCGGTTACCCTTCACGCTCCATTACAGACAGGAGCGCCTGCGATGGTGTACGCAACGACGAACCTGGGTGCACGAATGGTAAAACGTCATTTTTTCGAATGAATCGAGGTCCTGTTTACAGTATCATGATGGTCGCATCCGCGTTTGGCGACATCGCGGTGAACGCACATTGGAAGCGTGTATTCGTCATCGCCATAATGGCGTATCACCCGGCGTGATGGTACGGGGTGCCATTGCCTACACGTTTCGGTCACCTCTTGTTTGCATCGACGGCACTTTGAACAGTGGCCGTTACATTTCAGATGTGTTACGACGCGTGGCTCTACCCTTCATTCGATCGCTGCAAAACCCTAAATTTCAGCAGGATAATGCAGGACAGCATGTTGCAGGTCCTGTACGGGCCTTTCTGGATACGGATAATGTTCGACTGTTACCCCGGCCAGCACATTCTGCAGATCTCTCAGCAACTGAAAACGTCTGGTGAATGGTGGGCGAGCAACTGGCTCGTCACATTACACCAGTCAGTACTCTTGATGAACTGTGGTATTGTGTTGAGCTGTATGGGCATCTGTACCTGTACACGCCATACAAGCTCTGTTTGACTCAATTCCCACGCGTATCTAGGCCGTAATTTCTCAGGATCTACGCACCCAAATTGCGCGAAAATGTAATCACATGTTAGTTCTTGTAATATTTGTCCAAAGAATACCCGTTTATAATCTGTATTTCTTCTTTGCGTAGCAATTTTAATGGCCGGGCAAACAGTAGAGTGTCTATTCACATGGTGTGGTAGCAACAGAGAGCCACGAGACTATTGGCAAACATTAGCCGGATATAAAAATAGTTTAGTAGTTTTAAAGGATCACCACTGTTTCAAACTAGTAATACTTACATGTTAAATTCAATGTCACTCCCCTCCTCAAAAAGCTCTTTATTAAGCACAGCTGGACACAACCACTGTTTTGCCAATAGGTGGTATCATAGTAAAGATGTTGGTGCCATGAAAATGAGGTCATGCCCAGGCTACCACTATCTACGGTCGAAGTTTTAAGAGTACTGCAGTCTGATATTTATTACTTCTGATTTTTCCGAAGTATATCTGTATAAAAACCTGCACTTGTGGTTGAATCTCAAAATGTATCATGCTAAGTACGGAGCTAACTGGTCGAGTGTTTCATTATGTAAATCATTAACGCCTTTTCTGCTGAGGTTCATCTTATTTATAACAACAGATGAAAACTTTTCCAGCATACAGCAAAATAGATACTCGAATTCTACAGAGTACTATATCATGCTTATTTTTTTTAGACAAAAGTGAACCAAAATATAAATGACTTTAAGTAGGAATTAGAGTACACTTATTCATCACCATAAATCATTCGGTCCACTGCCGGCCGCTGTGGCCGAGGGGACTGAGGCGCTTCAGTCACGGTCTGCACGGCCACTACGGTCGGGGGTTCGAATCCCCCCTCGGGCATGGATATTTGTGCCGTCCTTAGTATTAGTTAGTTCATAAGTAGTTTGTAAGTTTAGGGACTGATGACCCCGTAGTTAAGTCCCATAAGCTATCCAAACATTTAAATTCTTTCTTATCATTCGCCGTGAGCCACTTAGAATACTACTGATGGCGGTAGGTTTTTGTTAGTGCAACTTCAACCGCTTAAATAAGTCGCTGTTCTTTGTATTAAGAAATATTTCGCAATCTTCACACTGCCGCGGTGGAGTAGCCGAGCGGTATAAGGCGTCTCGCTGTGGAGCGCGCGGTTGCTCGCCGTCGGAGATTCGAGTCCTCCCTGGGGCATAGGTGTGTGTGTTGTCCTTAGTTTAAGTAGTTTGTAAGCTACGGACTGATGACTACGCAGTTTGGTCCGATAGATTTACAAACATTGATTAAATCTTCACACTTGCAGTCTAATACCGGCCTAAACGACGCAGTGGACGCCACGGCAATGCACATGCCCAATTTGCCCAACTCTGCCGTGTTTTTGCGCACTGACCATTAACTACAAACTCGAGGCAAAACGTCCCTCAACTACATTTTTAAACTCGCGATTACAAACAACTGTTGATAACTGCAGGAAAAAAAAACTTGGAGTTGAAAACAGTTGTCAATTACGTTTCTTGGAATTGGTTGTGAGAGTGAAGGCACGTGTAAGTTCTGTGCTACTGCGGGTGAAGTTATCACTGTGAGCAGCTCTGCTACAGATACTTGCCTTGCAGCGTGCGGTGCTTCGTTTCGTCTACTCTCGATACTGACTCCGGAAGCTACCACACGATGCAAGTTATACATATTTACCGTAGCATATTGGTGCTATAATAAAAGTCTTATCGATACCAATGCCCATTACATTTCACGTCGCTTTATAAAGTTACGTTTAGATATTTAATTGAGGTCAACCGCCGTACACCACAACACTCACAGTGCATTCGAACATTACGGGATGTTTTTTCATGTTCATATTCATCTTAATTACCGACTTTTGCAACTGTAATAAAAGTCATATTAAGGCCAATGGTCTTAATAAGACTTTTATTACAGTCGCAAAAGACGGTGCTTAACATACATAACCTGTGTAACGGGGACTGAGGATAAAAAGAGGCCATAAAAAGAAGGTAGATAACATTAACTGACTGCTCCGTCGGTTCCTTGTAGAATATTTGATTCATTTTGTATGAAACACAAGAAGAAAAGAAGGCAACATGAGCTTATGGTGCCTGGCACAGCCTATACTTGCAAATGGACTTCGGGCCGGGCCATGGGGACCAGCACGCGAGACTACGAGGCGCACCCAGGAAATATGACACATCATTTTTTAAAACGGATACATCGTGGTTACTAGAAAAAACTTTATTGGTAACAGTTACAGTAATGTTATAGCTATTTTTCGACGTAGTCACCAGAAGAGACACTTGCCTTATCGCGAGATCATCTACATACACATCGTTAATCTGCAAATCACCCGATAAGTGCCTGGCAAGGGAATTAATTAATTGAACCACTTTCATACTATTTTCTACCATTCCATTCTCGAATAGTACGCGAGAAGAAATAACATCTAAATTCAAATGTTTGTAAATCTATCAAACTCAGCAGTTGTGTTATTAATCCATAGCTTACAAACTACTTACAAACTAAGGTAAACTAACCTAAGGACAACACAAACATCCATGCCCGAAGGGGGACTCGAACCCCCGACGGCGGACGGCCGCGCGCACCGCAACACGGCGCCCCAATGAGCAAGGCTAATCCGTCGCGGCAACATCTAAATCTCTCCGTTCCAGCCCTGATCTCTCTTATTGTGTTTTGATGATAATTTCCCTCTATGAGGTAGTCATCGATATATTTTCGCATTCGGAGGCGGAAGCGAAATTTCGTAAGCGGATCTCGCGGTAACTGAAAGCGCCGTTTTTGTAGTGATTCCCATTCCAACTCCCGTATCGTTTATGTGAAAATCTGTCCCCTGTATCGTGGTAATACATCTGATAAGGAGTCCACACAACAATACTCCAAAAGAAGAAGTGAAGTGAAGTGAATGCAGTCTTCTTAGTAATTCTCTTACACCTTCGAAGTGTTCTGCCAATAAAACACAGTCTTTGGTTCACATTCCTCACAACATTTTATATATATGATTTGCAATTGAAATCGGTGGTAACTGTAATTCATAGACACTTAGTTGAATTGTAAGGTCTTCAGAATTGATTATTTATCTCATAAAAGAAATTTACAGGATTGTGGAGAACAGAATTTTTTATTATTAAGGGAACAATTGCCAATTTTCGCACCATATAGGTACGTTATCTGAATCGTTCTGCAGTTAGCTTTGATCTTCTGATTACTTCACTAATTGATAAAAGACAACATCAACTCAATTACATTCCTAGGAATAACAATTACGAGCAACTTAAATTAGAAATAACACATAGAAAATATTCTAGGGACGGCGAACCAAAAACTAGGTTTCAGTGGCAGAACACTTAGAAGATGCAACAGTTCTACTAAAGAAACTGCCTACACAACAATTATGCTTCTTATTTTGGAATATTGTGGGATCCACAGCAGGTGGGACTGACCGACGATTTAGAGAAAGTTCAGAGAAGGGCAGCTCGTTTTGTATTATCGCGTTATAGGTCAGAGAGTGATGCACGAGTTGGGGTGGAAATCATTAAAACAAGGCGTTATTTGTTGCCGCGACATATATTTGTGAAATTTCTCTCATCAATGTTCTCTTCCGAATGCGAACATGTATTTTTAGCACCCACTTACACAGGGAGCCACGATCATCAATTACTACTGTTTATAAGGCTGAAGGGATTTAACCGCGGTGTCATCAGTCACCAAACTTACAAACTACTTATGAACTACCTTACACTAAAGACGACACAAACATCCATGCCCGAGAGGGGATTCGAACCCCCGACAGTGGACTGCCGCGCGCACCGCAACACGGCGCTCCAGCACGCGCTGCTAATCCGCCGCGGCCCATGATCATCATAAAAAAATAAGGGCAATCAGATCGGTAACAAAAATATTTACGTGCTTCTTTTTCCCGCGAGCTTTTAGAGAATGGAACTATGGAGAAATATCATAGACGTGGTTCGATGAACCCTCTGCCATGAACTTCAATGTGACTTCCAGAGTATCCATGTAGATCTAGTTGCCGAGTCCCCGTAATATTCCCAGTTAACATTCTCTACAAAGGATCTTAAGTGCAATATCTATTTCATAGGGCTATACAAGATTATACATACACATTTAATCTATGTAACTTGTCAGGCAACAAAGTACTAATATTCATTATCTTCACATTTCCCCACGTTAGAGCAACTTCCAGTTCAGGAAACAGGAACTGTATAGAAGTCATCCGCTATCCTGCGACAGTCACTAAAATATGACATTTTTCTGTACACTACAGCTCAGTCTATAGATCATCTGTGATGTGGGGCAGTCAAATGGAGAACAACATGTTGAATGATTCTAAATAAGGGGGTCAGTGTCGGTATGGAAAAGTGTCTGCGGTTGCCAACAGATCTATGACTTTTTGAGCCCTAGAAAAAGACATTGGCCGTCGTCGACTTACTTCGGTCGAAGAGGTGTATGTCTGGGAACAATCATGAAGTGCTGACCACATTCTCTCAAAGTGCTGTCCATGTAATAACAGTGATGGAGGTTAATTTTCAGATTGTAGTTTATGTAGCTTTTACCAAGTGTCTTCTTGTGTAGAAAACAAGAGCGGTTGTATGCCAAGTACTTGGGGCACTCTGTCGATATCTGATACCTGAAGTAAATTTTGATTTTTTTTTATATGCAACTGAATTTTACTGGGTGTTAATTTGGTGTTAACATTCATCTCTATTCTATCTATAACTTTTTGTGAAGCGATGTAAAATTCTATCTCCGATGTTAAGACGTTAACCTGTATCCAGAGATATTTGTTAAACTGAGCTTTAGAACATTTGAATGTAAAAAAATTCTACTGTTACCTTCTTCTCGCTATCAGTCTGCTGTCTTACTCCATGCCGCGCGATCTGAGACGCCATGCTATGGACTGGATGGGCGTCAGAGCTTCGCTTCCTCCCTCGGGCACGATCTTTGGCCGATGGCCATAGCAGTTTAGTCTAATAGGCTTACAAAAATTTGAACATTTTCCTCCGTAGTTAGGGGATGGTGATGTAAGATGAAACGTGTCCATAAAAAATATTTTTGTAAGAAAATGTCTAATATTGTGCCTCCTGTTTTGTTTCGAGTAATTTGCTTGCAAGAAAATGTATAATATCGCTTCTACTGTGTATATCGATATGTGTACTTAACTCTGTGAAGTTTCATCTTTGGCAAAGATCATGTACGCATAGCATTGTAGCTTGCGCAGAGAGAGAAAGTGGGACTTGTGTTTTAGCTCGCTTAGAGAGCGGTTGAGGTGTGTGTATGGCTCCGATGTAGAGCAGAGGCTGCTGTGCCAGCAAGTCGATTTGATTGTATTTGGAATATATATTGTATTGTATTGTATTGTATTTGATGTCATTAGGAAGAAGTTGTATGATGTAGGTAATGTAATGCTGATTATTAATAATAAGTAACAAAGTTGTCCTCCCTTTCCTGTTTCATTTACGTAGTTAGAAGATTAACCTACTTCCTTCATTTGAAAATTAGTTATTAGTTGATTTAAAGTGCAGTATTGATTTTGATAATATTGCTGAACAGATTTCGTTATTGGTGCCATAGTAAATGATTGTCATGCAACACTACAGTTAATTGACTATGATACTAAATTTCAATAAACAGATACTGATCTGCATAAAATTCTCACAGTCAAACATTAAGAAAGTGGTTTGTGGTTTTTTAATCTTTCTCGCAGTCAAAATTGTTGAGTATAGTCAGTGTCTGTTTCATATGGTGACTTGCCACAGTTGTTTTGTTAAAAGATCCGTTGCGCACATAATCAGTTTAATGCACTGTTTCTTATTTAACACCATATACATCAAATCACTGCGTTGATGAACAATTTGTTGTCTGCTTTAACGATAGGCTCAACATTAAACAACACACACACAGCTTTTATCTGGCGCCCTTTCTGCCAGGATAGTTCACAAACAGTATCGTGACGTAGTTAGATACGGAGTCTTATTTAAGTTGTCTTTTCCACTAACCAACTTACCTTTTGGCTCTTAATTGCATTTTTGTAGCACCATCCTCTGTTATAGCAACAGTAGCATAGTAATTGTTTCTGTAGTTTCTTGATAGTGTAGCATTGTTTATAGTAGATTAATTGAATATTCAAATAATTGCATTACTACTGAAAAAGTCTCTCATTTACATTGTCTGATGTTTGTTCCGTCGAAACTTCTAGTACCGCGGAACTCGTGTGATAATTAACGGCTCGCGTAATTTCGATTGTGACTGTATTTTGCACTAGCACGATTCAGCCTATTGTTAATTACCGTGTGTCATTTTCAAAAATTTGCAGTAGGTGAAAATAAATATTACTGGTCACTTTACTGCAAAATTCTGTTAACAATATCGAAGAATAGAAGAGCCCGCGCTGATACTAAAACTGCTCCCGAAAATGAGACCTTGAATGATGCAAGGAGAGAAGAAGAATTTTCACAAGAGTCTTCTCACTGCACTGATACAAATACGACAGTAAATACCGTGTCCGATAACGCGGAACAGATTAGTTCATGAACAGACACAATGGATAATGATAAAGTACAGGATTCGACAACCCAGAATTCCGATTCTTTTAATGCGGTTGCGGAAAAGAATGCATCGGTTCCGCCTAGCTCTGTTACAAAAAACACATGTGCGACAAGTATGGAAAACGTATTACCAAATGATTTCATGCAGATGTTACTGTCACAGTTCTCTAAATTAAATGAAAAACTTGAGAATAGTCAATTACAATCACAGAAATTAGGTGAAAAACTTTAGAAACAATCTCAGAGATTAAATGAAAAACTTGAGAAACAAGGTGAAAAACTTGAGAAAATAGAACAGACGTGCGATTCGAGGTTTGTGAGTATTCAAAGTAGTTTTAATAAAATAAATGAGGATAACAATCGGTTCAGGGAACAACTGCTCACTACTGTCAAACGTGAATCTCAGTAAATAAGGCAAGATATTCGCGACGAGATTAATCCGGTAATGGAAAGCCTTGCGTAACGAGTGGAAAATATGGAAAGCCTTCGTCACGAGTGGAAAATATGGAAAGCCTTGCGTCACGAGTGGAAAATATGGAAAGTTTTGCGTCACGAGTCGAAAATATGGAAACTACTGATCTCGCTCAATTGAAGCAACAGAGTAATCTATTTGAAGAAAAGTTGCAGAACTTCCAGTCAGTCACGACGGAACAGATCAACAAAATTAATAAACAGGTTGAGGATCTCACTGTTAAGATGACCCAAATCAGTGATAACACTGACAAAAGTTCTGATGTAACGCATCCTACCCCGTCTAATGAAACTAATGAATATCTCGCCCTTGACCGTTTCAAACAAGGTCGAATGACCATTAATCAGCAATACAAGGCTGAGGTCAGGAAATTAGATGATCGCGTGGCGCGAATAGAGAGGAAATTTGACCACACTTGTGGAAATCCATACGAAGACCTAGAAGAAAATTTGAACGAAAATGACAATGATGATTCGACTCAAGTAGGTCGCTTGGTACGTGAACGAAGTGTACCTCATACTAACAACAATGAAGGCGCGATGCGTAGTTTACGCCCACTTACACCGCACGGGCGAAGGGAAACGTTTGACTACAAGCATTTCCTGACTGTACGTAAATTCAAAATATTCAAAATTTCTCCGAACGACTTGCACCCTAAAGAGTGGTTGCAACAATTCGAATATTGTCTCCCCCCGAATTGGCCACTTGAGCACAGACTAGAATTTATATGTGGTTATCTGGAGGGCGAGCCAGCCACCAGAATGAGAGCTATTGCACAAGAGTGCCATAGCGAGAATCAGTTCCGACGCTCATTTCTATCCGCATACTGGTCGGAAGCGGCACAAGACTGCGTTAAAAACAGTATTGCGACGTTCAAAACTTTTGAACGATCAAATTTCTCGAGCCCGGTGGAATATTTCCAACATTTGGTATATAAAAATCAATTTTTATCGGCACCTTACTGCCCTGCCGAATTAATTACAATTTTAACAAACTGCCTCTACACTTGCGTCAAATTGCCATTGCGGCACGATGCAAGAATGATATTGAAGCCTTTAGAAACCTCTTACAAGACTTAGAGGAAGAAGACGAGGAAAATTCCTCGCGCAGTTGACATTTTGAAAGAAACAGATATGATCGCCGGTCGCAACAAAGCCCACCGCGTACTAAACGTTATTCAGAGCACGAGGATAAACCAAAAATTAATTCTTTCACTAATGAATCTTACAAACAAAGTCGCGACAAGGAGAACGGTGATTTTCAAGATCGCGAAAATAACCGTGGAAGTTTTCGTGGCCGTAACCAAGGTGGTGGCTTTGGTCGTGGAGGACGCCACAATAATTACAATCATAACAGCAATACTTCGAAT
This sequence comes from Locusta migratoria, assembly GCA_026315105.1. Lineage (NCBI taxonomy): Eukaryota > Metazoa > Arthropoda > Insecta > Orthoptera > Acrididae > Locusta > Locusta migratoria. The sequence goes on along the minus strand of CM048746.1, from coordinate 414,089,057 downwards.
GATACTAATTGGCGTGAAAGACGCAATACTGATAGTGATCGCGAGACTGAAAATAACAACAATAACGCTGAGAAGCGTAGTCGGGAGGGCACACGCGATAATTCTCGTGATCGCCTTCCACGACACGGAAACACAAATCGGCCCCAAAGCAGATCGCGTACCCCAGAAAGACAAGAGCAAAACATTGAAATCAGACCTGCCAATCCACGCTATAATTCGTCAAAAAAAGGGGCCGCGTCAGGGATGACTAGCGGACTCGACGGCAAATAATTCGACCGTACAGGATTTATGTGATCCTAACTATACGCTGTAACTTGTTCATTGTGAACGTCCTCACAGAGAGGAAGGTTACGATGAACAACCTCCCGAACAAAACAGAATAGTAGTTTGTGCGGAAGTGCACAATATTGATGGTGGTAGCACCTCACTAAGTGATAAGGCAAAACCGACACAACTTGTGTCAAAACATAAAGCCGTTACTCCTGAAAGCAATGATATTAATAATAATTGTACTATCAGATTTAACGAAACAAATGAAAAGGCATCGAACAAAAATTATACTGCCCAACGGTTAAACGAGATAATTGTCGATCAGCAATATAATGACGACAATTCAGAGTGGGAGACAGAAGCTTCGTCTTCAGACTCTGAGGAAGACACTATATACGAAATAAAATTCATACAGTATGAACCAACAATTGCATATGACAGACCGGTCATGTACTTTGAAATGCAGGATACGGTACTGCCACACAATAATGCAACTAACAGTAACCTTGGAACAGCAAAAACTGATTTCGAACAATTAGATTTGCAGCACACCTCTGTCGCTGACTGGATAGATAATTACATGTTTTCTAATGACGACGATAGTGAATGCGAAGTCGATGAACAATCAGGATTTGAAAAGCATTTATCTTGTGAAAGCCTCATTAATCTTGGTAACACTTGTCTCAAAAAAAAATTTCTTATGAACCTTCCACCGAACAAGACGTAAAATTTGTACAGTTAGATGACATAAAAAAGGCACTATTAGAAGAGAAGGTAGAATGTCTCGATATTCCAATTCACCCAATTGTATCTGTCAAAATTGGCAAAATCAATCTTTCTGCTGTCTTAGATTCTGGTAGCCCTGTGTCAGTAATTAGTGAAGTGACTTTCAAGAAATATCAGAACTTGCTTAATGGTCCCATTCTGCCTTTGCATTGCACTAAAATTCGTGGCGTCATTTCTAGCAAACCTGTCGAAATTCGACAGCAAACATACGTAGAATTTTTATGTCAAGGTCATCTCTTTTCTGCCAACCTATTGATTGTCCCCCGCTTAACTACACAGATAATATTAGGTGTGGACTTCCTATCCAAGTACAAGGTTATTTTAGATTTCAATACGGCTAGTGCCATTGATTTTGTTCAGGAAAATGCCATTCAAATTAAATTCGAAGACTGGATTACTAGATATGAAGAAGGTGCCAGTTGTTTAAAATTTTTATCTACTTCTAATGTGACGCACGATGTCAAACATGATGATGATATAATAGATAAACATTTCGAGACTGAACGAATTGACTTGATTTCTGACATCATTAAGAACAAATTAGTAGAAGTTGAAGGTGCCTCAGAACGTGGTAAGGAAGAATTGTTCCGTATCTTGCGGCGTTATTCCCGTGTATTCACTAACAGTCCTGGTACCATAAAAAATTTTCTCTATGAATTTAAGATCAAAGAACAAATAAATTTTTTGTACCTCCATATCCCAATCCTATAGTATACAGGGAAAGAGTTAAGGCTGAAATTCAGTCCATGCTCAAGCAAGGTGTAATTGAACCTGCAGTTAGCTCATATAACAGTCCCCTACATATTGTTGAAAAAAGAGATACGTCAATTCGATTAGTGCTCGATTCTAGACAAATTAACACTATTATTTTACCAGATACCGACCGACCCCAAACCCTCGAAGAATTGTTACAAAAATTCTATGGTTTCAAAATTTTATCCTCATTAGATCTCAGATCCAGTTTTTGGCAAGTGAAACTACACCCGAACTGTAGGAAGTATACCGCGTTTCTCTGCTTCGGAAACTGTTATCAGTTCCATAAATTGCCTTTCGGACTGAACATCTCCTCATCTGCTTTCATCCGTGCGATGAATGCCACACTTCCTGAGCACTTAAAACAACAAATCACAATTTACGTTGATGGTATTTTAATTGCAGAATCTTCCTGGGAAAAACATAACAGTACGTTGGCATCTTTACTTGAAGTGTTTGCTCAATCCGGGATTACTGTCAACTTAGAGAAGTCACAGTTTGGTCGTTCTCAGATTAAAATTTTAGGCCACATTATTTCTAAAGATGGGATCCAGCCCGACCCCGAAAAGTTAGAGGCGATAATGAAAATGCCTGTTCCCACCACTAAACGCCAATTAAGAGTTTTCTTGGCTTTAATTAATTTCTATCGCCGTTTTATAAATTTGAAAGACCTAACTACTCCCAGATTATATGAGTTAACTGGAAAGAATACTGTTTGGTTCTGGGATGAGGATGCCCAAAGAGAATTTCTTTGCTTGAAAGATGCACTCCTTCACGTACCTATTCTGCACCACCCAGATTTGTCTCAGAACTTTTGCATTTCTACTGATAGTTCAAAATTCGGACTTGGCGTTCACGTGTTCCAAGAGGATGAAGAAAATGGCATTGCCACACAGAGAACCATTGCATTTGCTAGTCGCATATTATCCAAGTCAGAGCGGAACTATTCCGTCACTGAGCTTGAAGCTTTGGCAGTAATTTGGGCATTCGAAAAATTCCGTTATTTCTTGTTTGGCAGATACACTAAAGTTTACACGGATCATCGTGCACTTCAATTCCTCACGTCGGCAAAACTTAACCATGATTGACTTAGACGTTGGGCTTTGTTCCTTCAAGAATTTGATTTCTCTGTAATTTACATTCCTGGTAAACAAAACATCGTTGCAGACTTGCTATCTCGTTCGCCTGTTGGGCTCATCAAGGCGACGGAAGAGGCATACTTAGAAAATAACTTTACTATCCTCTATATGTAGCAAGTTGCTTTCGAAAATTACATGTTTGCCACATTTTCTGACATTGCTAAAGAACAAGATAAGGATCCAATCTGGCGAGATATTGAAATAAAATGGCTCGATAAATGTAATGTTTCCATCAGACAATTTTACATTATTCACTATAGCATTCTCTTCAAACGTAAAGCCCCTGACAGTCAATTTTGGTTAGTGTGTGTTCCGGAGGAATCCGTGAACAAATTGATTTGGTATATTCATCTCAGTTACGGACACTATGGTGCCAAGAAGTGCTTCGCGAAATTAAGCGACTCTTGTTATTTCATCAACATGGAGAAACGTATACGCAATGTGTTGTCTAGATGCAAATTGTGTCAGAAAGCAAAGCCGCCGATCATATCGCACTCTGCTCCACTTTTTCCGATTATACCTTCAAAATTAAAGCAGTTAGCAGCCGTTGACCTGTTTGGACCTCTTCCGAGAACTCTCTTTTGTCTTCGTTACTATTGAGCTCACATCAAAATTTATATCTTTTACTCCGCACTGCCGTGTCACGGCGAAGACAGTAACTAACACCTTTGTCAAAAACTTCCTAAAAGATGTTGGCCATATAGATAAAGTCATCTCCGATAACGGGCCGCAATTCCATTCTCATGATTGGGCACGGATGTTGCGTCGCAGAAACATCAAACCTGTGTTCATATGAATTTATCATGCTGCCTCTAACCCTTGTGAACGAGTGATGAAAGAGCTTGGAAAACTATGTAGGCTGTATTGCTACCGACGACACAACACATGGGATAGATATCTTCTGTCATTTCAAAATATTATAAATGAACTTCCTAATGATTCTACAGGCCTTTCACCAATTCTAGTTCTGAAAAATAAGCAACCGCCCGACCGTATCAAGGAATTGGTACCTTTTCCTAAACACAGAAGACTACGTCATCGTGAGGTCATTGAACTGGCGCTTAAAAACATTAAGAAAGCCGCTGACAAAAGGAAACGCTCTCAACGTAATTGTTATGCCAAACAACTACATGTAGGACAAAAGGTATTAATTAGACCCCACCACTTACCCCACAAGGGAAGATCTATGATTTACAAATTCTTCTTACTGTACAATGGTCCATATCGAATCAAACGTATCATCCACGACAACGTCGTAGAGGTAGAGACTTTAAGGACGCACAAGTCGAAAGGCATACACCACATTTCCAATATTAAAATTTTCAAGGCATAAATTTGGGGTAGAGAGTCCATTAATCTGTTTTGGACACACCAAGTGGCGATTGGTGCCTCGTTCTCGAGCTGAGTGTCACTATTCTTCCGCTTTTCCTTAGTGCGCTCTATCTACCTCTTTCTCTCACTGCTACTTTTCTCTAACTGTGAATACTTATCCTCTGTGCTACGCTGCTAAATTATCTTACGAAACTATGACTATCTTGCAATTTGCATATAACGAACTCTGTGGCTGTGCAAAACAAATAAAATTAATGGAAATTTTTGATTGATTAAACTAATTAAGTTTCTATGTTTCAGAAACTATCACATTTCTTTTCTGTGTTACTAATTGCATAACTTACGAAGTTCGGAGCGAGCGAAGAAGATTTTTGAGTTGACATAAGCATTTTGTAAGCCATTAAGCAGTAAAAAGGGACATGCTGAAGGATGATGAGTAAGGCAATACACAATATGTCATGGTGGTCTTTATAATGCATTATTGTTCATCAGTAAAATGATGGTAAGGAAGGTATTGGTAACAGTCAAAGATGTTTGATAAATGTAATTATGTGGACGAGAGTATACAATGATTATGAAGCAATTATCAGGAGAATCGCCCTGTTGCTAATGATGCTATGCTCTGTTCTTTTCTTATGTGCTTACTCGCACTGCCTTTTGTGTTTTCTCTTTGTGCTTATGTGCACCATTTTGTATTTTGATGCATTGTGCCTTCAATGGCATTGGTGAGAATCATATCCTTCTGATGCTCTTTAATTATTTGTAATTAGGTGTAATGAATATCTCTAATTATGCTTGCAGCTGTGCTTATTGCTCTTGTAATCAAAGCTTACCGCTATGCTCACTAATTATATAGCTAAGCCTACCACTATGCTCATTAACTTTATAATTAAGCTCAATGACAATGTATGGTTATGCTTATACGTTGCACACAGCCATGTCTCATGCAAACTTGCAGCTATGCCATAAATTGCGCCTAGTTAAGTCTAGAAAGATAAGATAATGCACAGAGATACTTTGCTTTTACTTATTGCTATCTTCAAAATTTTATTGATGATCTTGTTGACGAAAATCTGCAGCTATGCCTAACAAATAGTTACGTCTGTGTTTACGTTTTCGGATGATTTACTGTGATGTACAGCTATTAATGTGCCAAAACTAGCCTTAATTGTTTTGTCTGACCCTACTGTTGACTCAGACAGACACAGACCTGACCTGATGACTTGAACCTCTTTTGATATTCTCACGAATTTACCCTGATGTGTTGTGCCTTAAGGCAATGAAATGTGTAACTCAGTTGAGACAAAAGCCTGGCCATGGCAACATATGTAATTCAAGTGTTATAATTTGTGGTAATGCAATCCCCACCATAGTGAATATGCTACTTTAAAGAGATATGATCTAGTGCAATAGAATGTTAAGTTATTTGAAATGAATTCATGTTAATCGCTCTAATTATGACAACAAATTTACTTTATATGACCTAATGGCAAATGGATGACAAAGTAACCTGGATGTATTTCATACGATTATGTGTTTGTAAAATAATGTGTACATAGTATGTAAAGTCTTATGCCTATATGAAATGACACTAATTTTGTAGATACTATAGTATAAGACCCTAATTGTAATGTAAAAATATGGTTAAATACCATGACCCCATCTGTACCACTTGAATTTGGGGCAAAGTTTTTCTGTCGATATGCACTAATCAATGACCTTTCAGTCTAAACTGAAATATCATGACTATGTTACTAATTTGTGTGTAAAATGCTTTATTTCATATACTTTGAACACGCATGGGAACAGGTGATTTCGCACACGAGATTCCAGAATGCACACAGAACAATGGACGTGATATTATACACCACTGATTTTGGGCCTTTTAATGAAGATGTTGGTTGGATGATGTTTGGCCACATAGTACTGTCCATTGCAGCCTTGGCCCACCACCACCATTTTGCTCTAATTTTGGCTGTGCTGATGCAGTCTGCTAATGGCTTCGTTGGTTGGAGCACACTTGGCTGTCGAATTGCATGGAGGAATACATCAGAACCTTTTCCCCATGGCCGGCCGCGGTGGCCGAGGTGACTGAGGCGTTCCAGTCACGGTCAGCATGGTCACCACGGTCGGGGGTTCGAATCCCCCCTCGGGCATGGATATTTGTGCCGTCCTAGTTCGTAAGTAGTTCATAAGTAGTTTGTAAGTTTAGGGACTGATGACCCCGTAGTTAAGTCCCAAAGATTTGAACATTTTTCCCCATGACTTCAACTTCAATGCAGCCAGCCAGCTCGCCTACTGTGTGGTGTTATCTTAAAGTGTTTTGTGTTCGTGTTCAGACCTAAAATGAATATTAGGATAATGTGCAGTTCGTGTGCAGACCTAAAATGAATGTTAGGAGCTAATGTGCTATTCGTGTGCTTGTACCATTCAGTGCCTCCCATGGTTCTTTTACATTCAGTGACCAAAATAAAATTTTGCTTTTGATAGATACATATGCTTTCAGAACTGTAATGAGTCAATACCCTTTCGTCTAAAATGTCATTGTGCCTATTCGATTGACAAACGTTATATTGAAATCCTATTATGCCGAAACAGTGACATTAATTTGTACATGATCAGAAACCTATGTAGTCAAAAATTTTTACATATATGTTCTAGCATACATGAAAGTATGGCATCTTAAATGCATCACAAAATAGAAAACTGCCACTTTATCTTATACTAAGTGCACTAAAAAATTTACACGCATGGGACTTACACTACTGTGTATTACTTGTAATTACTTTATTTTCTCGAAAAAACAAAACAATGATGACATTAGTTAAACTATCTTTTGTAAAAGTTTGTATATGCTCATCTTTATTATTCTATCTTTTCCATTTGTGTATTACTTCTAGCTACCTCATTTTCTACACTACGTAATTTGTCAAACTATGTTCTATGAAATTGTATATATTCTTATGTTTACCATTATGTATATTTGTCATGTATTCCATTTATTGCTGATGTTCTGGAAATATTGACATTTACTTATGCCTGTCACATTCTGTACCATTTCATGCATGACTTTGTGGTACTGTTTTGTAAAATTGCATATATTTATGACTGTCACATTTTTCAATTTTTCTATGTACTCCATCTGTTGTTTTAATCTTGAGTATCTTGTATAAAAAGTGTTTATCAGATTTTCATATTTTTCATGTTATATTTTGGTTGTCATTAATGGTTTTTTGGACTTGAAATTTAGTAATTTTGCTGGCTAGGCAATGCCGTTGGCATCACCCACCCTACAAAATTTTTAATAGGTAGGAAGCGATGTAAAATTCTTTCTCCGATGTTAAGACGTTAACCTGTATCCAGAGACATTTGTTAAACTGAGCTTTAGAACATTTGAATGTAAAAAAATTCTACTGTTACCTTCTTCTCGCTATCAGTCTGCTGTCTTACTCCATGCCGCGCGATCTGAGACGCCATGCTATGGACTGGATGGGCGTCAGAGCTTCGCTTCCTCCCTCGGGCACGATCTTTGGCCGATGGCCATAGCAGTTTAGTCTAATAGGCTTACAAAAATTTGAACATTTTCCTCCGTAGTTAGGGGATGGTGATGTAAGATGAAACGTGTCCATAAAAAAATATTTTTGTTTTGTGTCGAGTAACTTGCTTGCAAGAAAATGTATGATATCGCTTCTACTGTGTATATCGATATGTGTACTTAACTCTGTGAAGTTTCATCTTTGGCAAAGATCATGTATCGCATAGCATTGTAGCTTGCGCAGAGAGAGAAAGTGGGACTTGTGTTTTAGCTCGCTTAGAGAGCGGTTGAGGTTTGTGTATGGCTCCGATGTAAAGCAGAGGCTGCTGTGCCAGCAAGTCGATTTGATTGTATTTGGAATATATATTGTATTGTATTGTAACACCGCTGGAATGAAGGTAATTGCAATTGATGTCATAGGAAGTAGTTGTATTATGTAGGTAATGTAATGCTGATTATTAATAATAAGTAACAAAGTTGACCTCTCTTTCCTGTTTCATTTACGTAGTTAGAAGATTAACCTACTTCCTTCATTCGATAATTAGTTATTAGTGGATTTAAAGTGCAGTATTGATTTTGATAATATTATTGAACAGATTTCGTTATTGGTGCCAGAGTAAATGATTGTCATGCAACACTACAGTTAATTGACTATGATACTAAATTTCAATAATCAGATACTGATCTGCATAAAATTCTCACAGTCAAACTTTAAGAAAGTGGTTTGTAGTTTTTTAATATCTTTCTCGCAGTCAAAATTGTTGAGTATAGTCAGTGTCTGTTTCATATGGTGACTTGCCACAGTTTTTTTGTTAAGAGATCCGTTGTTGCGCACATAAACATTTTAATGCACTGTTTCTTATTTAACACCATATACATCAATATCAGGGCCTTAATTAATCCAGATCACTGCGTTGATGAACAATTTGTTGTCTGATTTAACGATAGGTTCAACATTAAACAACACACACACAACTTTTAAAGTGATTCTGAGTGTGGTAAAATATATATTACTCTTTAATTATATTTTTGTTTCATATTTTTCTTCACAAGTTAACTTCCCTTCCATTTCAGACTAGATATTTTCGTTTTAATGGTTATTTCCATTAAGTAAGTACTCGTGACGCTGACGAGCAATGATCATCTCTTCAGAGCGAAGGCACTCCTAGGCCTTTACTGTTACGGGAATCAGAAAGAAACCACAAGTTTTGTATTAGTGGGCAGGGAAAAGTTGAAAATCTGTATCTGACGGGAGATGTGCTTGAGTAGTCCGTGCAGTTGTGCCCCCAGTGATGTATGGATGAACGCAACTACTTAGCAAGCAGCAGAATCGGTTTCCAATCTCCGCTGGGTACACAATGTGCAGTTAATGTCATACATTCCGCGAATATAAATATCAAGTTTTCTTATCTTCGCGCAGATTTCTAGCATGAGGTCGGTCACATTTCCGGACTGCAGTTGTGTTATTGCTCTCGCACCACATCGGCACCTCCGTTTAATTAGCACAGACTGAAGGAGATGCATGGATTGCGTTTCGTTATTTTGCGGTCGAATTTATTTCACGGAGATTTTTCCTTTTGGCGTGCTCGCCGATTGCTTGGTCGACTTGTACGCAGTAAAGGTACCTCAAAACAAAATTTTTATCAATAGGGGTAATCTCGTCTTCAAATGTTTTTAAGGTAACCAAAATGACATTTGTAGTTCGAATTTTACTGCTTTTTATTTATTTATTTATTTATTTATTTTTTTTTTTTTGAGTTTTCTAATTTGGTGTTTCATACTTTTTTGCAAGCAGCGCCAGGTCGTCATCAAATGTCAGCAATTTCTTGGTGTTACGTTGGTATTTCTTTTTCCACTATCGCATAGGTAAAAATAAAGTTCTAACAAAATGTCAGTTTGGTTTTCAGAAAGGCTTTTCAACAGAAAATGCTATATATACTTTCACCAATGAAATATTAAATGCTCTGAATAACCGGACATCACCCGTTGGGATTTTTTGTGATCTCTCCAATGCTTCTGATTGCGTAAATCATGGAATTCTTCTAGATAAACTAAAGTATTGTGGTATGAATGGAACAGTGTACAAATGGTTTAAATCATACCTAACAGGAAGAGTGTAGAAAGTTGACATAAGTAGTTCTGATAGTATGCAAAACACAGCTGATTCCAAAAACGGTGGAGCAATCAAAAATGGGGTGCCACAAGGTGCGGTCTTGGGCCCTTTACTGTTCTTAATATATAGTAATGACTTGCCATTCTATATTCATGAAGATGCAGAGCTGCTTCTGTTTACTGATGATACAAGTATAGTTATCACACCTGACAGACAAGAACTAACTGATGAAATTGTAAGCGACATCTTACAAAAAATCATGAAGTGGTTCTCAGCAAATGGACTATCATTAAATTTTGATAAAACACAGGACATACAGTTCCATACAGTAAATGGAATGACACCATCAATAATTATTGACTTTGGTCAGAAATCTGTAGCAAAGGTAGAATGTTCTAAAATTTTAGGTGTAAGCATTGATGAGGGGTTGAACTGGAAAAAAACACATTGAAGATCTGTTGAAACGTTTGAGTTCAGCAACTTATGCTATTAGGGTAATTGCAAATTTTGGTGATATACGTCTCAGTAAATTAGCTTTCTATGCCTATTTTCATTCTCTGCTTTCGTATGGCATCATTTTCTGGGGTAATTCATCACTGAGTAAAAAAGTATTCATTACACAAAAGCGTGTGATCAGAATAATTGCCGGAGCCCATCCAAGATCATCCTGCAGACACTTATTCAAAGAGCTAGGGATCTTCACAGTAGCTTCTCAGTATATATATTCACTTATGAAATTTGTTATTACCAATCCCACCGAATTCAAAAGCAATAGCAGTGTACATAACTACAACACTAGGAGAAAGAATGATCCTCACTATTCAAGGTTATAGCTAGCTTTGGCACAGAAAGGGGTAAATTATGCTGCCACAAAAGTCTTTGGTCACTTACCAAACAGCATCAAAAGCCTGAGAGATAGCCAACAAGCATTTAAAAATAAATTAAAAGAATTTCTGCATGGCAACTGCTTCTAGACTATAGATTAATTTTTAGATATAAATTAGTAAATTTGAAAAAATAAATAAATAAATTATAATACTAAAAACAGTGTGTCCTCTAATATTTAGTACAAAGTAATAATTTGTAAAGACACCATTCATTAACCTGACACGTTCCACATAATTACGAAGTGTCGTACTCATGATCTATGGAACAAGTACTAATTTAATATAATCTAATCTAATCGGCTCCAGTTGCTGTAATCTTGAGACGCCGTAAACCTGTCGAAGTCCAATCTTGATTTAAAATAGTTCAGATAATTATTCTCTGAATTCAGCTTTTGATTTAGTATTCTTAAGGTTGATTCTAATGATATTGAGCAGTTTTGGTGTAATGCAAATTCCGTAAGGATTATTACTAATTACTAACGGTGAATACTGTCATACTCTCTCTTTCAATGAACAAATGTGGTGACCAACTTCTATATCTTATTCTTTGGTGTTTCATGATCCAGTTTGATGAGCTGGACAAGTAGGTAGACACGGGTTCTAATCCCGGCTGGACACAAATTCCCAATGTTTCATTGATTTATTTCAATTCCCGTTGACAGCTAAATCGTTAATTTCTGTGTGTGGCTTCAATTTCAGACCGAATATGTTGCTAAAAAACTGTCATCAGATGAGTATATGTGGGCGATTGCTGCGCGTACGTAGGTGTTACACGTGTTTGGTATACAGACTTTCGCTGACCAGGTAGTCTGCTAGTACTAAGTATTCAAAATACCTTCAACACCTACCTAGATGCAGCAGTTTGTACTGAAGTCATTCTGTGCTTGATGTTTCAATTTCACCATTGCGACCTATTCATTCGAGAAAGCAGTTATACTGATTAATAGAATTACCTAAAGTTTACGAACATGATTATTTTTATGGGAAATTGAAATGAATAGGAGAATGCGAAACAGAAAAAGAAAGTTTGGTTTAAATTTACATTTTTTTTCGGATTTCGGTCTCAGCGGTTTCAAGTGGTGTAAAAATCTTTCGATATGACTATATTACCGTGTGCGAGAAAGTTGAATGCCCGTAAATGAACCAAATCAGCAATCGTATGGACAGTACCATTATAAAAATGTAGTAGGTGTTTAATGATATAATGATAACAGTTTGTAGACTTACACGTGCATGCATTCTCGGACACACTCACAAACGCACGCACGAATATGCAAACAGAATGATAAGGTTCTTGCAGCTACGAAACAAATGCGTTACTATTTGTATTAAACAATGTTTTCTCACGTTTTTGAAATAAACATCCACTGCTGGAATCGTTTCGATGCTTGTTCCGAAGTACTGGGATTCATGTACGACGTAACCCTTGACATTCCGTGTAAAGGACTCTCGTTTAAAAATGTTCGCTCCTAACGCGCATCATACCACTTGCCAATAGAGGAATTCGTCTCTGCTGGAATCGTTTCGATGCTTGCTCCGAAGTACTGGGATTCATGTACGACGTAACCCTTGACATTCTGTGTAGAGGACTCTCGTTTAAAAATGTTCGCTCCTAACGCGCATCATACAACTTGACAATAGAAGAATTCAGCTAACGTAGCGTTATCTACGTAAGAGTAACTTCAAATATCACGCTCCACACCAGTAATAATTGTTTGTTCTACATTCGATTTCACTATATTACTAAGCTTAATCCTTTCTCTGTCACATTTTTGTGTATGGCGATATCTTTTACATTTTACGTTCAGCCTCAAGCACATTCTACAATTATTCAGCAAGTGCTCTTCGTCCAATCGGACAAATTGTTTGTGATTGTATTCTTATGATTAAAATTGATTTAATACTAATGATGTTTTCAATTTAATTGTGTTTACTTCGTTGGGAATGTGATTCAGTCTGTTATTTTCTTTGATTACAATTAGAAAACTAATTTCGGATGATAGAATTCTGCTCCGGTCGTTAGCCTTATAGATTCAGAATTAGCTACGATACAAAAGGATTAGGTCTGCCATACTCTTCAAAACTTTCACACGTTAAATAATTAATTACTTACAATGTTTCCCTGATAGTACCGCAATTTCGAGAGAAACTAGCTTTCTTTCAAATTCGCGGTCAAATTCATATGTGACTGAAGAGCCAAAATAATTGAATAAAACATATTAAATGGTGCGAAATAAAATGAATGTAACGCTGGCGATGAAACCAATTTAGATACAGTGACAGGGAGTGATCCTAGTGTAAAACGATTAGGTGTACATCTGATGAAAAGTACCGGACATTTTGTGAGGGGTAGAAGCTGACCTCGGGGAAGATCAGTTTGGATTCAGGAGGAACGTAGGAACCCGGGAGGCAATACTCACTTTACGTCTTATCTTAGAAGATAGGTTAAGGAAAGGCAAACCTACATTTTTAGCTTTTGTAAATTTGGAGAAAGCTTTTGACAACGTTGACTGGAATACACTCTTTCAAATTCTGAAATCAGCAGGGGTAAAATACAGGGAAAGGAGAGTTATTTACAACTTGTACAAAAGTCAGACCGCAGTTATTAGACTCGAAGGGAATGAAAGGGACGCATCAGTTGGGAAGGGAGTAAGACAGGGTTGTAGCCTTTCTCCGATGCTATTTAATTTGTACATCGAGCAGGCGGTGAAGGAAAGCAAGGAAAAATTTGGAATAGGGATTAAAGTTCAGGGGGAAGAAATAAAAACATTGCGTTTTGCTGATGACATTGTAATTCTGTCAGAGACAGCAAAGGACCTGGAAGAGCAGTTGAATGGAATGGACAGTGTGTTGAAGAGAGCGTATAAAATGAACATTAACAAGAGCAAAACAAAAATAATGGAATGCGGTCTTAGAAAATCAGGTGATGCTGAAGGAATTAGATTAGGTAACGAAACAATGAAAGTGGTAGATGAGTTTTGTTACTTGGGTAGTAAAATAACATGCGATGGTCGCAGTACAGAGGATATAAAATGCAGAATGGCAATGGGAAGAAAGGCATTTTTGAAAAAGAGAAATTTGCTAACATCGAATATTAATTTAAGTGTAAGGAAGTCTTTTTTGAAAGCATTTGTGTGGAGTGTTGCCTTGTACGGGAGTGAAACATGGACGATAAGCAGTGCGGACAGGAAGAGGATAGAGGCTTTTGAAATGTGGTGCTACAGAAGAATGCTGAAGATTAGATGGGTAGATCGCATAACTAATGAAGAGGTACTTAACAGAATTGGTGAGAAAAGGAATTTTTGGCACACCCTGACTAAAAGAAGGGATCGCTTGGTAGGACACATTCTTAGACATCGAGGAATCGTAAATTTAGCATTGGAGGGAAGTGTGTGGGGTAAAAATCGCAGAGGGAGACCAAGAGACGCGTATAGTAAGCAGATTCAAGCGGATGCGGGTTGTCGTTCTTATGAGGAGATGAAAAGGCTTGCTCGGGATAGAGTAGGGTGGAGAGCTGCATCAAACCAGTCTCCGGACTGAAGACCATAACAACAACCAAGCCACTTACGGAAAAGCCCTCAACTGGGCTTCATGATCGAGTAACTTAGATATAATTGGGTTTATAAAATAAATTTTATATTTATTTGTTGGGTACGTTCAGAATGATGGTTCTACTGAGTATGTTGGGGCGTCGCGCTGTGACGCAGGTTCTCCGTTCAACGTGCATGGCCAACACGGTCTAGATACAAGGCCTCACAACAAGTCCGTGTTACGTCACATCGATAGGCTGCCATCGCAAGCTCACTGGATGGCGCTACGAAGCAGTGGGCTGTGCCCCAGCGGCCAGCCACTCAGATAGCGGTGGCAGACTATTGGTGTGACGTGACACAGACTTGTTGTGAGGCCTTAATCTAGACTGTGTTGGCATGGCCTTACTACTTGCGCATCCGTGGAGCTTCAAGCTATAAGCCGTGCTATGGAGTCCCCTCCAATGAAGTACGATGGCTGAAGGCGCCACAGCAATACCAGAAAACTTGAAACTGAATCAATGAAGTGAACATTCGACATAGACACGTGCATTAACCATTATTAAATAATATATATATATATATATATATATATATATATATATATATATATATATATATATATGACGAATTACAGCGTTCAAGCCGGCCGCGGTGGCCGAGGTGACTGAGGCGCTCCAGTCACGGTCAGCACGGCCGCTACGGTCGGGGGTTCGAATCCCCCCTCGGGCATGGATATTTGTGCCGTCCTAGTTCGTAAGTAGTTCATAAGTAGTTTGTAAGTTTAGGGACTGATGACCCCGTAGTTAAGTCCCATAAGCTTAACAAACATTTGAACATTTGAACAGCGTTCAAATGAATGAAATAAATCGCAATTTGCGATGTTATGGCTTCACTGTATTCATCTAAACCGAATACAGTGAAGGCATAACATCGCAAATTGCATATATATATATATATATATATATATATATATATATGAGGCTGGGCTCCTGACGGCAATTAATTGTGTCTCGATACCTCATGGTCTGTTCTCCCTGATGCGGGATACAGTATTGTGGCTGCTAGCATTATAAAATAAATAGGCTGTGGTATAGGAAAGAGACAGCGAGGCGAATGGAGATTTGTGTGTGGCGGGAGACGTGTAGGGAAGAGTCCTCTGTAGTGGGGCTGGTCACTGTGTCCTCGGTGGCGGAGTGGTCAACTCGTCTGCCTAGTAAGCAGGAGATCCCGGGTTCGAATCCCGGCTGGGCACAAATTTTCATTCGCCACAGTTTGGTATTCCATCTAAACCGAATACAGTGAAGCCATAACATCGCAAATTGCGAATTATTTCAAATATTATATGTGATGTGATTAATATATCCTGGTTTTATACGATGGAGGTAATTTCAATTGTAGATAGCTTCAAATACTACTGTATAGCGAAGGGCCCGCTTAATGTTCGCCAGGACGTCTGAAACTACAAGTTAGAAAAATCTTGTGAAACAGTTACCCTCACAATCGGTTGTCCGATATTAATATGGTGCAATGGCGACACGTCCTGTATGTTCAATGGGTCACTGAACCCCCGGAAAAATGTTCGTAGGGGAAAAAAATCAATTAAAAAGTGTTTTAAAACTGCAATTCTTCGTTTCGTTCTTCTAGCAGATCATTTTTTATGCTCATTCAAAATATTATTATCGCGTGAGAAACGTTTTACGTCACGGAGTTAGCACGTATCGAGTCGCAGGGAGATAGGCGGCAGTGGCCACAGCATTGCACTGCGCATGCGCGGCCGAGTTTCAAATTCTCTCCTAAACCCCCTGGAGGCAGCATATGTGTATTCACGCGGCAGGGAGGGGCGAGGGGAAACGCCGCTTTTAACATTGCCGTAGGAGCTGTAGAGGCGGCAGCGCCGCGGTGGAGTAGCCGAGCGGTCTAAAGCGTCTCGCTGCGGAGCGCGCGGTTGCTCGCCGGGGAGGTTCGAGTCCTCCCTGGGGGATAGGTGTGTGTGTTTGTCCTTAGGTTAGTTTACCTAGGTTTAAGTAGTTTGTAAGCTACGGACTGATGACCACTCAGTTTGGTCCGATAGATTTACAACCATTTGAACATTTGAAGAGGCGGCAGCTCCTGGCTACTAGAGCTCTGACGGTTCCGCGCGAATGGTCCCGAAGCAAGACGCTACAGCGCACCTCGCCTTGAGCGTGCGCAAATCCTCCATATAGGCAACATCCACCCTTTATATTTGTTTTTGGCGTATTGAAGATTTATCAAAAACACCTCATATTTGCTAACTGTAAAAGCCTTCAGAGGATCCGAACATGACTAATATTAAATGCAAACGTAAGCTTCCGCGGCTGTTGTCACTATCAATAAAATTCTTCCGGGTATGAGACCGCGTCTTTAGATTAGATTAGTTTTCGTTCCGTGGATCCATGTTGAGGAGATACTCGTGGATGTGGAACATGTTAAGAAACAAAATTTACAAGCTGAATAATAGATGATAATAATAATATAAACAGATACATACATTTTTAAGTTGATTTTTTTCATTTTTTATTATTATTTTTTTAGCTGGGAATAAAATAATACTAATATAGTATGAGTACCGATACATGCTTTATTTGGTAGAATTTAGAAATTCACTAATGGAGTAGAAGGAGTTGGCCTCTAGAAAGTCTTTTAGGTTCCTCTTAAATGAACCTTTATTTGTAGCTAAATTTTTTATACTTGATGGTAAATTATTGAAAATGTGTGTTCCTGAGTAGTGGACCCCTTTTTGAACTAAAGTAAGTGATTTTAAGGTCTTGTGTAGATCATTTTTATTCCTAGTATTGTATGTATGAACTGAGTTGTTTCTTGGGAAAAGGGATATATTATTTGTGACAAATTTCATTAAGGAGTAAATATACTGAGAGGCAGTAGTTAATATACACAGTTCTTTGAAGAGTCTTCTACAGGAAGTTCGTGAATTTACTCCACAAATAATACGTATTACACGCTTTTGGACTCTGAAGACTTTTGACTGACTTGAAGAGTTACCCCAAAATATTATACCATATGACATTAGGGTATGAAAGTAAGCAAAGTATGCAAGCTTTGTTATTTTCATGTCTCCTATGTCTGATAACACTCGTATAGAAAATACAGATTTGTTGAGTCGTTTCTGCAGTTCTGTGGTATGCTCCTTCCAACTAAATTTATTATCAAGCTGTAGTCCCAGCAATTTAATACTGTCAACCTCTTCTATCTGCTCTTCTTCATACTTAATGCATATTGTGAACTGCATGTAGTGAGTCTTTTCAAAGTTTCATGACAATGAGTTGGCTTTAAACCATTTATTAAGGTTCATGAAAATATCATTAGCAGACCTTTCTATAACTATGCTTGACTTAATTTTTATTGCAATACTTGTATCATCTGCGAACAAGACGAACTCTGCTTCTAGTAGTGTAACTGATGAGGGGTCATTAATGTACACAAGGAAAAGCAATGGCTCTAAGATGGATCCTTGTGGGACCCCACATGTAATTTCTTCCCAATCCGATGATGACTGTTGGTTAAATTCATTAGTCACTTGCACTGACACCCTTTGTTTCCTTTTAGTGAGGTACGACTTGAACCAATTTGCAGCATTTCCCGTGACCCTATAGAATTCTAATTTACTTAAAAAGGATGTTATGGTTTGCACAATGAAATGCCTTTGACAAATCACAGAAAATACCTGCTGCTTGCAATTTATTATCTAATGAATGAAGTACATTCTCACTGTAAGTGTAAATAGCCTTCTCAATATCGTCGTCATTATATAATCTCTACCGACGTTTCGGCCACTGTTGCAGGCGGCATTCATCAGCAGTCAGACACAGACCCTGATGAATACCGCCTGCAACAGTGGCCGAAACGCCGGTAGAGTTTATAAAACGACGACGCGGTCTCATACCCGGAAGAATTTTATTGATAATGAATAATACTGTCCAGCTAGCAAGAACAGCAGTGTGGTTAACGCCATCCCGCTGCGCCGTCTTACGTAGTGGGTTCGAGACCTACCTGCAGGCAACTTTTTTAAAACCTAATCTTTTTTTTAACAGGTACTTGTCACATATCTTTGAACATTTTTGCAAATGTGTCACTATTTTGAGGGTAAGTGACATTTATGCTCTTCATTGTAAGAAATATTTAACTGTTTGAAAAGATATGGGGAAGAGCAACCTTTGTGCATGCGTAAGGTTAGGATGGGGTATTGTTTATAGTGTCACGTGATCCGAAGGTAGCTTGTCTCTTCATCATAACATTCATTCTTATAGTTAAAAGGCATTTTACGCCACTGGTGGGCGATCAACAGTTTATATAAAACAATTCATTGAGCCAAGATCGCTAAAACATTATTTTTGTCACTTAACCGGTTTCGGTGAGCTCAGTCACCATCTTCAGAAGGGCCAGTACAAACACTGCAAAAGTTATATAACTTCTACAAACTGCAAAGTTATTGTGGTATACATTAAATGACAGTTATCAATCATGTACATTAGCGTCATATGTAAAAATAGAGACATAACCTCTAACGCAAGTAAACATCTTGTTAAAATTTTCCATCACAGGGTTGTTTGTCGTAATGAAAAAAAATGTGGTCTTGGTCTAAGCAAACAGGACACTGAACAGGAAAACATTGCACAACAGAGTTGCTACAGGTTGCCACTAGGTGGCAGTAGTGTCAAAACAAAATAACGTGGATGCAAATTCAACTTCAAAGAAACATGGTACTGTGAAGTTGCGAAATCATTTACGTTTATGTACATATATACACATACAAATACACACACACACACACACACACACACACACACACACACATACTCACATATACATACACACATATAAATATATATGTATGTATGTTTATGTATGTGTGTGTGTGTGTGTGTGTGTGTGTGTGTGTACATAAATGTAAATGATTTCGCAACTTCACAGTACCATGTTTCTTTGAAGTTGATTTTGCATCCACGTTATTTTGTTTTGACACTACTGCCACCTATGTGTATATGTATTTTACATATACATACATACACATATATATGTATGTATGTATACGTGTGTATGTGCGTGTGTGTGTGTGTGTACATAAATGTAAATGATTTCGCAACTTCACAGTACCATGTTTCTTTGAAGTTGAATTTGCATCCATGTTGTTTTGTTTTGACACTACTGCCACCTAGTGGCAACTTGTAACAACTGTGTTGTGCAATGTTTTCCTGTTCAGTCTCCTGTTTGTTTAGGCCAAGACCACATTTTTTTCATTATGACAAACCAGCCTGTGATGGAAAATTTTAAGAAGATGTTTACTTGCGTTAGAAGGTTATATCTCTATTTTTACATATGACGCTAATGTAGTACATGTTTGTTAACTGTCATTTAATGTATACCACAATAACTTTTCAGTTTGTAGACATTATATAACTTTTGCAGTGTTTGTACTGGCCCTTCTGAAGATGGTGACTGAGCTCACCGAAACCGGTTAAGTGACAAAAGTAATTTTTTAGCGATCTTGACTCCTTGAATTGTTTTATATAAACATTCATTCTGTTAGTCACTTAATCAGTTACTTACTATGTTTTAGTGTTCATGTGCATATTCGTATGTTGTTGGTGTTGATTATAAAAGAAAGATGAACAAATTACTCAGCTTTAAGCTTAGAACAAAAGTGCGAAATAAAGATTCTTGGTAGGCCGACGCATCAGCAAGGAGCAAGCGCAAATAAGTCGAGGTAAGACATTCTGCAGATATTTTAACGAAAATATATCTAAATGAGGGGCGGGGTGCCAACCGGGGCGCTTTCCCCCGGTGCCACTCGCAGAGGTGCGCCGAACTGTCTCTTTGGACGCCGAGTGGGGAAGTGGGGGGGGGGGGGGGAGGGGGGGCACTATCAAGATACGACACTGAAAGAAGTGAACCCCCAGTCTTCTGAAGCACCAGTCGCCACTGATATGGAGCCTGTCCACACTCTCCTTAATGGTGGCTTCAACTATGCTGGGGAATTTCCAGTGATATGTATCAATGTCCGTTGAGAAATGGCTGCCCATTCTCCGTCATGAGCCGAAATTAGAGATGGTGCCTGCTGTGGACACCTGGATCTGCAGAGAAGCCGATGTTTGACCTCTTAACAAAGGTATTCTACTGGGCCAGTCCATTTAAGGAATGTTAATGTTAGTAGATTGCAACGGCAGATATGTAACGTCCCTTCCAACAGGCAGCCAAGGTGGGCTACTTTTTTTTTTTTTTTTCTTTATTATGGCTTTTGGTTACAGTGACCATACAGCCAGCTGTTATTGCAGTGACAACATTACAATAGAATTGAGATTCTTACAACGTATAGCACAATATTAATAAGCATCTCACATCATACAGCCTTAGGATAAAAGGAGAAAAACCATATGTACAATACATAAAACAATACATATTTAAAAGTACGAGTGACATATAATACAACGAAAGTGCAAACAGCATATGACCATATGAGAGGTGAAAAGACAAATAAAAGTCAAAATATAATATAAAATTACTTATGCAGTTCACGCTGTGCATGTTCAAGTTAGACACACTAGCTCTAAAATTATAGCTGTATGCCGGTGACTTTGAGGTAGTCCGTCAGTAAACTGTACTTAAACTTGTCGAATCCATGAAGGAGGACAGTGACACGTGTGGGGAGGGGGTAACCCTTCGCAACCAGCGTGCGGTAGAATACACTTTGTGCGGCCGTGTACTTGGTGCATGCCAGTATGATGTGGTTGAGATCCGCCACTTCGTTGCATCTTTGTCGCAATGCCGAGAAGCGATGATTTTCAAACGGTGTAGGTGGGCAGGGTAACATCCATGTCCCAGTCTCATCCGAATGATGGACGTTGCATGACGTCTACTAAGCGTCATCGATTAAAACCATGGTCGAGAGGAGACATTTGGTTGTATAGCTGCCAGGTGTCCTCCCTTAAACGCTTGAGAGAGGTGCCATTCGTGGTCCCAAGTGCGATAGGCAGCTTTTCGAATCGTCGTTCGGAAGTCTGTATATGGAATCGGCGTGGGGCAGTGTTGTCCTTCCGTAATACTTCTCTTGGCAAGGCGGTCTACTGTTTCGTTATGGGGTATACCTTGATGTCCTTTAATCCAAAGTAAGTGGATGTCTATGCCCACGGTCTGTGCATTTGATATGGCCTCCAAGACGTCCAATATATATCTGTTCGTTTGTTTGTCAAACGTCGGATGTAATTTTTTCAGCACGCTTTGAGAGTCCGTGAGGATCAATATAGAGTCAAATGACTGTGTGCCGTAATAGGGTGGGCTACTTAGTTTCCTTCCTAGGCGCTCACACAATCAGTAAACAACAACGACAAACTTCCTACGAGACGGCGCTGTAATGAGACACTACTTTACGAGAAGAGACATGTGACAGGGTTTTCAGCCAATCAAAACTGACTGACCTAGGGTAGCCCTCCGCCAATGCCGGGTTCATAAGCATACCGACGGAGTGTGGATAGCCAGTGGAAAACCATCTAGGCTCCTACGCTGGATCTAGCTCCATCAGCACTCTTCTTAGCTTTCGTGTTATAGTGTTGTCTTTATTTTGGCTTAGCGTCACTAGGAATTGTAGTTTTGTTTTGTGTGATGCATTACGCCATCTGTCTTGTTTTATAGGCCCGCAGTTGTTGGTTATCTTTTTCTTTGCGATTACTGGCTGTTTTTTTTTTCATGGTGCGCCTAGAAGACTTTTGTGTTAATAAATTGTATATTACTTTCATTATTTATTGTCTTTGCAGTACTTTCATTATTTATTGTCTTTGCAGTACTGGCGGCAACGATAAAACTTTCAGTCTCTATTGTAATGGCTACCTAAGAGGATTTTTTTCAATCCTTGAGGTTGGAGTACCACCCACACTCCACAGCGTTGCAAGACGTCGTTCACGGAGTAGATTCCATCGCAGGAAAATTGAACAGCCTGTATATGGGCTTTGGAACTATGCCGGAATTATGTGGAGCGACTGGAACAACTTTTCTGGTCCACGGAGACCTCGAGGAAAACCCCAGGATGAATTCAACTATTGAACCTGGAACAGTATCTTCAAGATCTCTCGTGTACCCACACTAAAAAATGCTTGTTTTTTTACATGCAAATATACGTCACCTCCACTGGCCAGGCTTTCCTGTCGAAAGCCCCAGATCAGACATATCTGGAATGGATTATGAAGCTGCAGGGTCTTTCTCGAGATTGCAAATTGAGGTACAGCAAAGTTGCCTGCAAGCAGTCCTATCTTCTTCAGTGTTTCTCTAAACGTTGATGTTTTACGCACTTGACGAGGGTCTTCGAACTGTCTGCCGATCATCCGTGCCTTTGAATAGAGTCACCTATAAACTAACTTATACTAAAGACAGCGCAAACATCCATGCCCGAGGGGGGGGGGGGATTCGAGCCCCCGACGGGGAACGGCCTCGTGCATTGTAGTGCGCTCGGCCACTCCGCTGTAACCAATTTTTCCAGGTGTTCTCCAATGTTAACCTGCGACGCCGAAAGGAAAAGTGTGAATTTTTTTGAGCGGCAGGTCAGCTATCTCGGTTCAAGATTGACGCCCAAGGCCTCCACACCACCAAGAATTATTTCGAGGTGATCTAGAACTTAGAACTTGCCTCCTCCCCCCCCCTCCCCCCACCACCAACATACGGAAATTGCAATCTGCACTTATGTATCATCGGCGTTTTATACCAAATGCTGCACACCTATCGTCATCCCTTACTCGGTTAATGTGAAAAGTTACACGTTGTACCTGAAACGGAACTTGTGAGCAGGCTTTCGCAAGCCTTAAGTCAGCTCTCCTTCAGCCTCAGTGCTTGCTTCTCTTCCCATCGTTGTTGCTGCTGACGCCTCTGACTATGGGTTGGGTACAGTCCTTTCACAAGTGGTGGACAGCGTCGACCAGTATACTTTGACTCCAAGGAAATGACGTTTAACTCAAATATAGTCAAATTGAAAAGAAAAATTTAGCACTGATCTTCGTCCTCACTAAATTTTACGATTATGTTTATAGCCGTCATTTCACGCTGTAGACCTAACAAAAGCCCCTGGTTTGTTTGTTCACTCTGGAGCCACTGTGTCCATCCAGAGGGAGTACCGCATCCAACGTTGGCCCCTTCCTGGCAACGTACAATTCGTCATTGTCAATTGCGCCCCTGATAGGCACCCGAACGCCGATTTCTTTTTCCGACGCCAATTGAAAGAGAGCGTGCATTTGACACCTCGCCTATGGCTTGCTTTGGAGCCGGAAGTGCACGCGGCTCTTCCCGCCTTTCCGTTGGACGCCGACACAGTCCGAAAGGCCGCCGCAAAGGATCCAACACTGCAAGTCCTCCGTCGCCAAATCACTGCTAGTTGCCCAGACAGTCGTCGTAGCAGCCACGATCCGGCAATCCAGCATTTTTGGGAACACAAGCAGTCTTTTCGTTCCCAGTGGAGTCAGCATTACGTATAGTGACTCGAATTTGGCGCGCTCTGCGGTAGAAGCGGGCCGCGTCTGCGTAATGGTGTTCTTACATTCGCGCCATCTGTCGGAATGCGCTTTCGTGCATCTTAAGCGCGGTGGTCGAAGGAAATCACTTTTTATCAGATGTTACACTAGATGTTGACCTATGTCTCTGCGAAGCAATTAAAGAAATAACAGGGTCCCATGCTTTTTCCATTTGAAATCCTCCATCCAGATTAATCAGGTCTTCTGTCAACCGTATTTCCACGGACTCCTTAATAAGCGAATCCCAAAAGGATCTTGTCGTTGCCAAAATTTTTGTTGCAGAATAATCCATAGAGTGTCTCGTGGAAATACAGTATTCTGCTATGGCTGATTTGTTGGGCTGAAGTAGACGTGTGTGGCGCTCATGCTCCACGCATCTTTTTCGTAATGTGCGAGTAGTTTGGCCAATGTAGGACTGACCACATTGACAAGGGATCTTGTAAACTCCCGCCTTCCTCAATCCCAAATCATCCTTCGCAGAGCCAAGCAAAGCCGAGATCTTCGCAGGTGGTCGGAATATCACTTTCACACAATGCTTCTTTAGAATTCTTCCTATTTTAGAAGAGAGGTTGCCCACATACGGAAGGAACGCCCTGGATCTGATTACCTCCTTATCTTCTTCTTTTTGTTGTTGTTTAGATTTCTTCCTTGTTAGAGCTGTCGGATCTGGCGTGAAGAATATCCATTTTCCCTGAAGACTGACTGCAAATGTTCCATCTCTTTAGGAAGGCTGTCCGTATCAGATACCACATGTGCCCGGTGCGCCAGAGTACGTAGCACACCTGTGGTTTGTGCAGGGTGGTGGCAGCTTGTCGCCTGCAGATATAGATTTGTGTGCGTGGGCTTCCGGTAGACGGAGTGACCCAGAGACTGTACTTCCGTCAGTACCTCGCCTCCTGTTTTCCAAATTTCACAGAAGATCTCCTGCGTAAGGCAAAGGTCCCAGTTTCGAATCCGGGTTTCGGTACATAGTTTTAATCCGTCAGGAAGTTTCATATTAGAGCACACTTCGATGCAGAGTTAAAATATCTCCTTGGCAGTGGCTAACTCATGTGTCCACCATTTACAGTCTTTGAGGAGATTTGCAGGAGAACTTCTGTCACGTTTGGTAAGTAGGAGGTGAGGTACTGGCAGAAGCAAATCCGTGAAGAAGGACTGTCAATCGTGCCGGGATAGCTCAGTCGGCGGAGCGATTGCCCACGAAAGGGAAAGTTTCCAGAATCCCGGTTTTGGGACACAGATTTGATCCGCTAGAAACTTTCATATTAGCGCACACTCCGTTGCAAAGTGAAAATATTATTCAGAATTCTCCAAACTGTTTGTTGTCTCTAGTCATTACATCCAAAGAGTATTCTGCGGTAATGGCCCCCTAATTAGCTTGCATTTATTGCGAATCTTTAATTCAGAACAAAGTTCCTAGTGATTGGAAAAAAGCGCAGGTGACTCCCGTATATAAGAAAGGAAAGAGAACTGACCCACACAATTACAGGCCAATATAGTTGACATCAGTTTCATGTAGGATTTTGAAGCATATTCTCAGTTCGAATATAGTAAATTTCCTTGAAACCGAAAAGCTTCTTTCTATGAATCAGCACGGGTTTAGGAAACATCGTTCATGTGAAACTCAGCTTGTCCTTTTCTCACACGTCATCTTGCGAGCCATGGATGAAGGGAAACAGGCGGATTGTGTTCTTCTGGACTTCAAAAAGGCGTTCGATGCGGTGCCATGCTGCAGACTGCTAACGAAGATACGAGGTTATGGAATAGGTTCACAGATTTGTGACTGGCTGGAAGACTTCCTAAGTAATAGAACGCAGTACGTTGTTCTCGACGGCGAGTGTTGATCAGAGTGTATCGTCAGGCGTGCCCCAGGGGAGTGTGATAGGACCGCTATTATTTTCTATCTATATAAATGATATGATGGACAGAGTAAGTAGTAATTTGCGGCTGTTTACTGATGATGTTGTGGTGTATAGGAGGGTGTCGTCTTTAGCTGACTGTAATAGCATACAGGATGACTTTGACAAAATTTCTAGTTGGTGCGAAGAATGGCAGCTAGCTCTCAATGTAGAAAAATTTAAGGTGATGCGCATGAGTAGAAAAAACAATCCCATAATGTTCGAATACAGCATTAGTAGTGAGCTTCTTGATGCAGTCGCGTCGTTCAAATATCTTGACGTAACATTGCAGAGCAATATGAAATGGAACGAACATGTAAAGACAGTTGCGACTAAGGCGGACAGCCGACTTCGGTTTATTGGTAGAATTTTGGGAAGGTGTACTTCACCTGTAAATGAGACCGCGTATAACACGCTTGTACGACCACGTCTTGAGTATTGCTCAAGTGTTTGGGACCCAGAGGAGATCAGTTTAAAGGAAGGCAGTTCAGAGGCGAGCAGCTAGGTTTGTTACTGGTAGGTTCGACCAATGCGCGAGTGTCACGGAAATGCTCCGGCAACTCAGTTGGGGATCGCTGGAGGAAAGACGACGCTTTTTTCGTGAATTTCTGTTGAGGAAATTTAGAGGGCCGGAATTTGAAGCTGAGTGTAGTACGATCTTGCTGCCGCCGACTTACATTTCGCTTGGTGATCACAAAGGCAAGATAAGAGAAATTAGGGCTCGCACGGAGGCATATAAGCATTCTTTTTTTTCCTCGTTCTATTTGGGAGTTGAATAGGAAAGGAAATGCCTAGCAGTGGTACAGTGTACCATCCACCATGCACCTTACGGTGAATTGCGGAGTATGTGTGTAGATGTAGATGCAGATACTGGAAGTTTCGGTAGAAACACCTGCTACGAGACGTACAAACCACTTATGAACTAACTAATACTAAGGACGGCGCAAATATTCATGCCCGAGGGGGGATTCGAACCCTGACCGTAGTGACCGTGCAGAACGTGACTGGAGCGCCGCAGTCCCCTCGACCACCGCGGCCGGCTTCATGTAATCCTTTTCAGAAGAAAGACGTTATTTATTGCAGCGTGATCTATTTGCGACATTTAAATCACCGACTTTTACTATTGAATGTGAAAATATTTTGCTAGCACCCACCTACCTAGGGAGACATGACCATCTCAATAAAATAAGGGAATTCAGCTGGAAAACGGAACGATTTAGGTGTTCTTTCTTACCGCGCGCTATTAGAGAATGAAACGGTAGAGAAAAGTTATGAAAGTGGTTAATAAACCCTCTGCCAGGCACTTAAATGTGATTTGCAGAGTATCTATGTAGATGTAGATGTAGCTGTAGATGAATAGCGTCTGATATGATTTCATTTTGTGCATACCTATAAAGCGCAGTAAGAAATTGCAGATAAGCATAACTTCTTGTTATATAAGGAACTCATTGTTCAATGGGGCGATCTATAATTGTTTAATAATGATTTTGCAGCCAAGATCGCATTTTTCATTTATTATGTTACCGGTTTCGGCGTGCTCGACGCCATCTTCAGACCTGTCGTATTTTACATAACTTCACAATATTTTTAGTATGTAAAAATGTTGTGAAGTTATCTAAAATACCACCGTCTGAAGATGGCGTCGAGCACGCCGTAACCGGTAACATAATAAATGAAAAATGCGATCTTGGCTGCAAAATCATTATTAAATAACTTCTTCTTGTTGCCAGCAAAGGAAACCTCTTGTTCCCTTTAAACACGAGGTTTGTCCAACTCTTTCGGAACGTGCAATTCAAATGCACACGCAAATACCACGTTTTTAGTTGGGAGGCGTCACATTCATGTATGTAAATCGAGGCGCCGAAATGAGAATAATGCGCTATCGACTCGCACTTCTCTCCTTTCCAAAAGCGCAGTGTAAATTCATGACGTCACAAATGCAACGAACACGCGCTCATAGATTTGACAGTACTGGCAAGTTGTTAAAAAGTTTAAAATGTTTTGACCAAGAATCGTTTATAAAGCTGCCTCGCATGTGGATGATAGACTGTGCCAAGTATAATAGGGAGTGCTTTTTTTTTTTTTTAATTTTTAATTTTTAATTTTTTTTAATGTGGAAATCCTTACGGGATTTTTAAGTATCTTTATTAACAGTCTACATGTTTAGTCTTCATGTCAATGTACTTATTTCTCAAAATAGTCGCCTTGGCGACGAACCTATTTCTCCTGATGAGGATGTCTAAATTCGGTAACAAATTCACAACTACGCATCTATTTACACCACTTCATCACTATCAAAGTGAAGTCTGGAAACAGCTAAAGGTCATGTATGGCAAGTCGGGATTTTGTGAAGGTCGATTAATGAGAGTGAATGCAATGCATCGAATTGTTACAGATGTCGCAGCGCTCATGTGTGATCCAGTATTCTCATGCTGCAGGAGAGAATACTTCAAGTTAAAGCACTGTCAATTGAAGCTTTCAGTTTCCTGCGGCTAGAAATTCGACTACAGCACGCAGTTTCTCACAAACCAACACGTTAGATATCGCCACATTTACATCGTATCTCGCCTACTTCTATTCTTTTCCTCAGTGTGTATCATGGTTTAGTGAAGGTAACTTGACGAAACTGACGGTGAAATGTCGCAGCTGTATATGTCCTAGAATTACTTACACGTAACTCTACACAAGTGCCACTCGCAGATTCTCATATAATTCGAATACGAGACTCGTATTTTTTTAAACGTGCCCATACTATGAAGATCCTTCCGAAAAAAAACGCGGTTGTTCTCTTCTTGATTACATATCGTTGAAACAGTAGCAGATGTAATAAAAGTTTTGAAACATAATTTCCACAGCAGCTACTGTGCAATTACGTCTATTAACATTTTAAGGTTCGATTCCATTCTTTAGAATTTATTGTCGCATATCGATTTCAGCTATTTAGTAATCATATTTAGTGCAGACGCTAAATGAAAATAAAGAAATATATAAAATCAAAGCTATATCAACGTATGTACAATTTGTAATGGTGGTTTCTACATACCAGAAATTCGCCAGAGATGTTACATGAATGATAACATTACACACCTATTCCATAATACAATGTCAGGATAGTGCAGGATAATCATTTTCTATGTCAAGTGTACATTAAACTGGGTCACCTGCTTACAAGATGGATACCGCTCCACCCAGTAATAGGCGGAAATAGCACCCTCTTTCTTGCGTTAAAAGCTTAGACCAATTATGGTTAACAAATCAGAAAATACAAAATTGCCATACATTAGACAAATAAGAAATTACATGAAAAACAAAATTCTTTCATTTTGCTATGCGAAAAAGTAAAATATAATCCTCATAGAGCAGAGTAAAACTGTTCTTATTACTACAGCAGTTGCAATTCGGAAATCGGTGTTAAATTATCAAATAAAACAGTATAGTACAAAAATGATAAAAGAAATTAAATTTCCAGTGGAGTACATTTTCACTGACTTATGTGCTGAGGCGCTCCAGTCACGGTCTGCACGGTCACTACGGTCGGGGGTTCGAATCCCCACTCGGGCATGGATATTTGTGCCGTCCTAGTTCGTAAGTAGTTCATAAGTAGTTTGTAAGTTTAGGGACTGATGACCCCGTAGTTAAGTCCCACAAGCTTAACAAACATTTGAACATTTGAACTTATGTGCTAAGCAGAACAACAAACAGCGTCATTTAGTGTGCCAGAACTAAAGCACGTTGTCTAGCAAAGTACAATTAATTTTAAGACATAAAATGTTAAGATTACCTGACATAGTCGGGTTTGGAGGCGATCTGATCGTTTTATATTTTTCAAAATGAAATGCCAAGATCGCACATTAATAATTTATTCACTGACTACAGGTTTCGGTGAACTGTGTCATACGTATTACAAGCTGGTCATGTGACCTAATATGTATGTGACCAGATGATGGTGACACAGTTCACCGAAACCGGTCTTCAGTGAACAAATTATTAATGTGCGATCTTGGCGTTTCATTTTGAAAACTATAAGACATAAAATGTATTACCTAAATTTTAAAATACAATCAATTTGACATTTACTGGTTTACGCATTCGAGGCAGTATCGCATTGTAGGCAATTCATTTAGCTTTAAATAAGATGTTCAGAGTGTGAATGGATAGAGATCCAAAGATGCATAGGTCGCTGCGGACCTGTACCTTGGCCTCCAACATCACCTGATCTAAATCCTTTAGATTTTTGTGTCTGAGGTCACCTCAAAAGCGAAGTGTACAGCACACCCGTTACCTCGGTTGAAGAACTCGAGCGTAGAGTTATACAAGCTTGTCAAGAATTCCGAAATGATCCAGGGGTCTTCGAAAGAATTCGCAATTCATTGCAGAAACGGGCGCAGTATTGTATCCGGACGCAAGGAAGACACTTGGTACACCTCCTTTAACACGATGGCTGCCGTGTGGCCGGCGGTGGTTCTAGCGCGCCTCTGACGTCATCGCGGCAGTCACTGTGTTAACAAATGTTTGTATAGCTCCTGGGACTTAACTACAGGGTCATCAGTCCCTACACTTACAAAGTACTTAGGAACTAGCTAACACTAAGGACGGCACAAATATCCGTGCGCGACAGGGGATTCGAACCCCCGACCGTAGCGGCCGTACAGACCATGACTGGCGCGCCGCAGACCGTTTGGCCACCGCGGCCGGCAACAACGTGTTAACAGGTAACCCAAAACGTCAAATGTGAACTAAATTCGAATGTAAAACCTTATAATAAAGTCTAAATTTCAAATTAATGTGTACTAACTAGGACGAGGTTTACAATGAGGACAGTGGCGGCTTGGAACACCACATTCCTGATTACCTCGAAATGTTCAAATGTTTGTAAATCTACCGGACCAAACTGCGTGGTCATCAGTCCGTAGCTTACAAACTACTTAAACCTAGGTAAACTAACCTAAAGACAACACACACGCCCATGCCCCAGGGAGGACTCGAACCTCCACGGCGAGCAACCGCGCGCTCCGCAGCGAGGTGCTTTAGACCGCTCGGCTACTCCACCGCGGCTTATTATCTCGCAAACGGACGACCACGTGTGAGCGGTAGTTATGGCAGTTATTGCTGAAACAACCAGTTTTCGGCTATAACGGTATGTTTTTCACATCTGTAAAATTGTCCAAGATTTTTGAATAATCGGGTTTCGGTTTTCTATTGCATTATTTCTAGTAACAAATGTAGAACTCAAAAGTTGAATAATTTTACTCAGACTTTTGCTTTACACTTTGTTTCAAGCTATGTAGGTCGCGGGAGAGTTGCCGAGCGGTCTGGAGCGCCACATTGCGGATCGCGCGGCCTCCAGCGTCAGAGGTTCGATTCCTGCCTCGGGCACGGACGTTTGTGTCGTCTTTAGTATAAGTTAGCTGTTCATAAGACAACATTCCGCGCGAACGGATACAGCAACAGGGCCATACAACAAGCTATGAGGTACAAGGAAGACAAGATAGGCAAAGATGCTGAAGAAACTCTTCCTATAGCTCGTCTACCTTATGTGAGAGGCGCCAGCGAACGTATAGGCAAGGTTCTTGTTCGAGGAGGAATCAAACCGATTTTCAAGAGTGGTCGCAAGATCCGTGACCTGTTGAGGCTCACGAAAGATCCCATAAATTCTCTCCACACTGCAGGCATGTATGAACTCCAATGAGAGTGTGGCGAAGTTTATGTTGGTGAATCCAGGAGACCCATCAGCACTCGCGTTTCGGAACTTGAACGTTACATACGATTGGGACAAGTCAATAGCCGCCGTGGAGTAGCCGAGTGGTCTTATGCGCCTCGCTGCGGAGCGCGCGGTTCTACACCTACATCTACATACATACTCCGCAATTCACCGTAAGGTGCGTGGCGGAGGGTACACTGTACCACTACTAGCCATTTCCTTTCCTATTCCACTCCCAAATTGAACGAGGAAAAAAAAGAATGCCTATATGCCTCCGTACGAGCCCTAATTTCTCTTATCTTGTCTTTGTGATCTTTACGCGAAATGTAAGTAGGCGGCAGCAAGATCGTACTACACTCAGCTTCAAATTCCGGCCCTCTAAATTTACTTAACAGAAATTCACGAAAAGAACGTCGTCTTTCTTCCAGCGATCCCCAATTGAGTTGCCGGAGCATTTCCGTGACACTCGCGCATTGGTCGAACCTACCGGTAGCAAATCTAGCTGCTCGCCTCTGAACCGCCTCTATGTCTTCCTTCAAACCGATCTGCTGCGGGTCCCAAACACGTGAGCTATACTCAAGACGTGGTCGTACAAGCGTTTTATACGCGGTCTCCTTTACAGGTGAAGTACATCTTCCCAAAATTCTCCCAATAAACCGAAGTCGGCTGTCTGCCTTACTCACAACTGTCCTTACATGCTCGTTCCATTTCATATCGCTCTGCAATGTTACGCCTAGATATTTGAACGACGCGACAGCATCAAGAAGCTCACTACTAACGCTGTATTCGAACATTATAGGATTGTTTTTTCTACTCATGCGCATCACCTTACATTTTTCTACATTGAGAGCACCAACTAGAAATTTTGTCTAAGTCAACCTGTATGCTATTACAGTCAGTTACAGACGACACCCTCCCATACACCACAGCATCATCAGCAAACAGCCGCAAATTACAACTTACTCTGTCCATCAGATCATTTATATAGATAGAAAATAATAGCGGTCCTATCACACTCCCCTGGGGCACGCCTGACGATACACTCGTCTCTGATGAACACTCGTTCTATTACTTCGGAAGTCTTCCAGCCAGTCACAAATCTGTGAACCTACTCCATAAGCTCGTATCTTCGTTAGCAGTCTGCAGTGTGGCACCGCGTCGAACGCCTTTTTGAAGTCGAGAAATACACAATCCTCCTGTTGCCCTTCGCCCATGGCTCGCAAGATGTCATGTGAGAAAAGGGCAAGCTGAGTTTCACATGAACCATGTTTCCTAAACCCGTGCTGATTCATGGAAAGAAGCTTTTCCGTTTCAAGGAATTTTACTATATTCGAACTGAGAATATGCTCCAAAATTCTACATGAAGCCGATGTCAACGATATTGGCCTGTAATTGTATGGGTCAGTTCTCTTTCTTTTCTTATACACGGGAGTCACCTGCGCTTTTTCCATAGGAACTTTGCGCTGAATTAAAGATTCGCTATAAATGCAAGCTAAGTAGGGGGCCAATGCCGCAGAATAGTCTTTGTAAAACCGAACTGGTATTCCATCCGGACCAGCAGACTTTTTTGTATTTAGCTCTCTCAACTGCTTCTCTACACCGGAAATACCTATTGCTATGTCCCCCATTTCGGAATTAGTACGTTGACCAAATGATGGTATATTTGTGCGGTCCTCCTGCGTGAAAGATTTCTTAAAGGTTAAATTTAGAACTTCAGCTTTCCGTTTGCTTTCTTCTATTACTGCCCCGGAATGATCAACTAGTGACTGGACAGTTGGCTTTGACCCGCTTATCGATTTTACATATGACCAGAATTTTTTCGGGTACTCAGAAAGATCTTTTGCTAAGGTATGGCTGTGATAATTATTGTATTCTTCACGCATCAATCTTTTTATAGACGCACGAATCTCTACTAACTTTTGCCTGTCATCATTTGCGTGTTCTTTTTTGAATCGAGAGTGCAACAGCCTTTGCTTTCTCAGCAGCTTTCTAACATTATTATTATACCACGGTGGATCTTTTCCATCCTTAATCGTCTTTACTGGCACATAATTCTCTAACCCTTCATTAACAATGCACTTAAATTTAGTCCACAATTCCTCTACATCCATAGTCCCAGAGTTAAACGATGCCCATTCATTTTCTAAGTGCGATCGTAACATTTGCTTGTCGGCTCTTCCCAACAAAAACACGTTCCTAGCCTTCTTGACTGGTTTATGAACTTTGGTCACCATCGACGCTATGACGATATCATGATCACTAATTCCTGTCTCTACACAGACATGGTTAATAAGGTCAGGCCTGTTTGTGGCTATAAGGTCTAGAATATTTCCATTGCGCGTGGGTTCCCGGTTTAACTGCTCAAGACAGTTTTCGGAGAATGTGTCCAAAAGTAGCTCGCAAGACTGCTTGTCTGTACCGCCTGAAATGTAACTAGCGAGATCCCAATCTATACTCTTAAGGTTGAAGTTACCTCCGACTAATATTACGTGGCCCGGATACCTATGCACTACCTGGTGTAGGCTTTCCTTGAATGATCTAAAACTGCTACAGCTACTATTAACTTTACTTCTCTTAGACCTGCTATACGTGCCCAGATAACTTCACAGTTACTTTCAACCTCGATCTCCGTAGAAACAATATCTTTGTCCACAGCAATGAACACTCCTCCTCCAGTTGTATCAGATCTATCTTTCCGATATACATTCCACGCTTCGCTAAATATTTCTGAACTTGCCACATCATCATTTAGCCAGCTTTCGGTGCCTAAAACTATCTGAGCGCAATAACTTCCATGCAGCGCTGCAAATTCGGGAACTTTGTTTCCAATACTCTGTAAGTTCGCGGCTAATATTTTTATGTTCGAATTTTTGTTCCGAACGTGGCCTGAATTCGCTGTTTGAATGCTGACAGGCAAGTGCTCATCAGACTTAGCGCCTAGCCTAAAAAAAACAACCATGTGCACTCCACAAGTACTCTCCTACCCGAGTAGCCGCTTCCTTAGTGTAGTGCACCCCTGATCTATCTAGGGGCACCCTACAGTTCCCCACCCGATAACGCAGATCCAGAAATCTGCAGCCATGACTGTCACAGAGTCGGCGAAGCCTCTCGTTCAGACCCTCCACTCGGCTCCAAACCAAAGGACCCCGATCAACTCTGGGAACAATGCTGTAAATTGACAGCTCTGCTTGCACCCCGCGTGCAAAGGCAGCAGCCTTCACCAATTCCGCCAGCCGCTCGTAGGACCTGAGGATGTCCTCAGAATCCAAGCGACAAGCGTCATTGGTGCCGACGTGAGCCACGACTTGCAGACGACTGCACCCCGCACCCTCGATAGCCGCCGGCAAGGCCGCCTCCACATCTCGGATGAGGCCCCCCGGCAGACACACCGAGTGCACGTTGGAATTCCTTCCAGATCTGGACGCTATCTGCCTAAGGGGCTCCATCGCGCGCCTGACATTGGAGCTCCCAATAACTAATAATCCCCTCCCCCCGTGCACCTGCTCGGACCCTGCTGAAGGAGTGGCCACACTTTCACTCACAGGACGAACGGGCGCGGACGGACGTCCAGCCTCCACATTGGCCTTCCGCCTCGAGCGACGCGAACGCCGTACAACCCGCCACTCCCCTTGCGGAGAAGGCGGCTCGACGACGTTCGGTACACCTGAAGGTGCCTCGGTAGCAGGGACAGAGAGCGAAGCGTGAGACACCTGAGGTGTCCCACTCGACGCACCAGACTCCCCACCATCGCTGCATCCCGAGACAGCAGCCTGAAGACGGCTGACCGTAGCCAACAGCACGCTCAGCTGTTCGCGAACCGCGGCCAACTCCTCCTGCATCCGCACACAGCAGGCACACATCCTATCCATCCTATCGATACAATTAACTGCAATTAACTTTAAAGAAGCCAAGTACTCTAATGAAGGCGGCTGGCTGCTGACTGAACTGTGGTCAGTGGTAACTACACTGTCAAATCAACAAAACTGAGTCCGGCAGTTTAGCGCTGTTAAAGCTGCGGCACTGGTGGCAGCTGGCACTGGACTGACTGATAACGAGCTTTAGTAACGGTCTCTGACTTGTTTTGAAATACACCGGTCAAAGACGAAGACTAAACACAACGGTATTTATCAAATACGATAGAATAAACTATTTAAACAGTAGTACAAACGAAATCTGCAATTACGCGGGAATAAACCTCTTAAAACAGAGTACTAACGAAAATGAACTAGACTGGCAAATTAAATTTGACACAAATTAAATTCAGATACTTAGCGCTGTTTACGATGTGGCACTGGTGACAGCTGGCACTGGACTGACTGATAACCAACATAAAGACTATAAACATAAAGAGGATAATAAATTTCTATTATGGTCTTTTCTTACTATGACAGACAGTTTTTTTTACGTTTATAAGATCGGTGAGGAGTCTAGTGATTCGCTCAGTTTTGCACATCGTACGTCTTCTCTAAACGTGCATATTATGTTCATTGTAATTACTTTAGCTTAAAAAGGCAAAGTTTTGATGATTCTTGCCATTTGTGGTTTAGCTGTAGCAACAGTTGTGGAATTGCCTATGTCTCTGTTGGAAAACAGTTTAATTACTTTTGCTGTTTTATTGCTACGTTTTTGACGTGCTTCCTTCAGCTACAACTGTTGAAGCTGATTTGGTACGTTAAATACTGTACTGATTCGACTGGAATTATAATGAAGAAACCTTAACGTTCGTTAGTAGAAAAGCGACGTCTTTCCGCCAAAGGAAAGGTCTTCAGGTGTTTCCTAGCCATTTGTTTAATTTTTAATAGAAAGTGAAATTATTTATCAGAAGCCTGTAGGTTACAAGATAGCGGTAAATAAACTATCCTGTAATGTACCGTTTCGTACCTTGCTAGGGAACTTAGGAAACGTAATTAAGGCAAATGTAGAGCTGTTTTTAAGTTATTACCTATTATAAGGTATTACATACGTTTCTTAATGTAAAAAGTATGTTAAAATCAATATAAACTACACTATTCGTGCTCATCCAATGTCGTATTCAGATATGTAGCTTTCCGGCCGCTTGGGGCGCTACTGTCGCAGCGTATAACAAAAATCAGCGGGAGTGTCGTGACTGTATGTGTTACAACTGTGGTAGAACTGACGCACGGCCTGAACGTTCGCAGCAGGAAACACCATCCCCTGGATGCTAGTTGCTGATTGGCTTTTCCGTTCCAATCAGACATAAGAATCTTGCCTACCAATGACTTACAGTATATAAGGGTGTACATTCAGCAGCAGCCAACAGGTAACCGCCCTGAAGAGGACCACTGCACAGTGGCAGAAACGTCGGCAGTTCAATTGCTGTTTAAATATGACGCGGCCTAATACGCAGAATTGTTTTATTGAAAATAGTTCATGAATAGTTTGTAAGTTTAGGGACTGATGACCGCGCGCTTAAGTCCCATAAGCTTTGCAAACAATGGAACATGTTTTTAATGTAGCATCAAAATGCCAGGTGAAATGGTGAACTAGAACAAAACTTACTCTTTATTATGTTCGTTGCTTTTGCGAGACTGAGCAAAAAAAGCATCAATTTTCTACAAATGTTCAAATGTTTGTAGAACTTAAGGAACTTAACTACGGGGTCATCAGTCCCTAAGCTTACAAACTACTTATGAACTACTTAAGACTAAGGACGGCACAAATATCCATGCCCGAGGGGGGATTCGAACCCCGACCGTAGAGGCCGTGCAGACCGTGACTGGAGCGCCTCAGTCTCCTCGGCCACCGCGGCCGGCAGATCAATTTTCTTCTATTCATTCTGAATCTCGGCTGAAAAATCACGTTTTAATGAAGGAATCATTATTCGGTCACTGCGAATAGTCAGTACTGAAGAATGAAAACGGATGGCGAGATGCTAAGGCCACAAGGTGCTACATCGTCAGTTTAAGCAACCACAAAGTAAAGAGCCAGTGGCGAATACAGCATATACTTTCGGAGTGGGGGGGGGGAGGCTGAGTTCGTAGAATCCTTGTGGCACCATTCATCAAATTGAAAGTTGGATGTCCTGATCCAATAATATGGCGCTTTCAGAAGAGGCATACAAGTCCCCTGCCCCCCCCCCCCCCGGCCCCCTTCTAGTAGATCAAAAATATCACATGAATATGAATCAAATTTAACTCCTCTTCCAATGAACATTGTGGATGCTTTCTCCTTAAATTACACCACAAGTTTGTACTTCCTTTATGCATTTTCAGGCTTTTGAGGCACTGTAATTCACTGCTAGTGCACTTTGTAAAGTACTTCCCGTCTCGGGATGTTACGGCGGGGCTTCTTTTTTAAAAGAAAGGAAGGGAAAGTCAGTGCATAGTTGACAAAGTTCTTAAAACACCTCCCCTCTTTCATGCCTTCCCTCGGCGATGTTACCATCACACTTCGTGCCAGTGCCCTGGTTTGTAAACGGGGCAGCACTGCACACGAGGTGCCGTGTCGACATGCAACTGCAGTGCATGTCTGAATTCACTCTTTTACTAACCTTGTGTCTTCTGTTGTAGTTGATGTCCCATTGCGCAGGTGAAGCACACAGGTCGCACATCCGTTGTACTTGAAGTGATGCTAAAAGAGGTGTTGAGATGTGGCTAGGAAGTACTGCACTACGAATAACTTAAGCTTTTGTAGGATGCCAGTGCTTGTTTTTATTGAAGAAATACCAGTGTATATCCAAGCACAAATATACAGACTGAGTAATGTTAAAAATTTAAACGTTGCATAACGTGTAAACTATCCCTGGCCCGCTCTGAACTAACATGAATGTGCAAGGTATCGCGGTCGGCTCTCGACTGACTGCCGCTGCCTCTCGCTGCGCCACAAGCCACCGTTTTGGCGCCAAGCGAAACTTCTAGACTAACATTGTTCAACTTATTACAAAATGTACAAATAATTAAATCTTTGAATTAACCGAAATATAGCTTAGCACAAAAGCATTACAGAAAGTATACAGATAATTTTTAATAGACATAGGAAAGTTAAATATTAATAAAAGAAGCTTAAAGTTTTGGCGGACAACTAGTATAGGCGGGAGCCAATCAGATCTCAGCTTGCAATAGGGGCGGAGCTTTCCCACGGGATACAAGCTCATCTACTGTCTCTCTCTCACCCTTTCTACTATTGCGTAACACCTCCAACCAAGAACACTTCTTAAACACCTAATATATTGATATGTGAAATAAACAGCTTCATATCAGCCCCCTCACAATGTCGCCATTTAAAACACAACCGATGTCTGACGACGACAGCGAGGAACTGCCGTACGACCAGACGGAGGCGAGTCTTGCGCACTGCAGGTGCGTATGCGTCGTCTAAACCCGTTTTACACGATGGTGAATGTTGACTACTCGAAGTGCGTGCACCTTTCGAACCTGTGTGTAAATCAGCAGCCAAGCAAGAGCGTCTGTGACGTCAATGATCTATAGACTGTGTCGAGTGTGGAGTTCTAAAATATTCGAGTATGCTGCAGAATGCGTATGCGCAGACGCAAGTAATAGTAGTAGTGTGTGCTAACATCGGAAAAGTTAACCTATTCTGGTCGAGCGCATTCATATTACAGAAGTGCTTTCACATGTTCTTTATTATGTGCAGGGGCGCCGACTCCATGGGTGCTCCGTGGCTCGTGCACACCCCAAGAATTTTTTAGGGGTGCTAAGCACCCACATAAAATTGAGGTGGAAAATAAAATTGTATAAATTTTTTTTAAAAATCTGGAAAAATCAAAACCTACCTTATGATTCAAGAGGCAATGCAAAAAGTGACCAGAGCGAGAGACGATATTTCATACGTGAAAGAAATGATTAGTTTTGTCATCCTGAAGCATATCGGTCCTTTTAATCTTTCAGGTGTACGTATTTATGAACATTCAGTTGTGTTCTTTCAGGAATTTAGCTTGAAGAATCTGATGCTAAAGTTAATCGTTTTTCATTTATCTTTGTCACTTCCCTTGTTATTAAAATTATAGATTCATTAGAAATTTGTAATGCTTTTCTCTCAGTCTTAAAAAACCTTGGACTATATTAATACTGTCAGAGATGTCATGAAGTTACCTCCAAGTGATGCAAATTTCTATGAAGTATACAGCTAAAGTTAATCGTTTTTCATTTATCTTTGTCATTTCCCTTGTTATTAAAATTATAGATTCATTAGAAATTTGTAATGCTTTTCTCTCAGGCTTAAAAAAACGTGGACTATATTAATACTGACAGAGATGTCATGAAGTTATCTCGAAGTGATGCAAGTTTCGATGAAGTATACAGCTCTTGCTTGGAACTGACCAAAAAAATTTGACGTCGGGCTTCAAAATCTCAACCTGTTTAACGGTGTTCTACCAAACGCTTTTGTGAGAAAGAATAGCTACGCACAAAAAGTGTTAGATTAGTTACAGTGACAATTTATTTCATTGGTCGTATAGAAGTTTTGGGGTGTTACTTATATCGAAATATCCAACTAGATCGCTCTATTCTAGAGTCCTAATACAGCCACGCTTTACTTTTATTCCTCTTCCTTCTTCCTTTTGTCTTTAAAAGGCCAGACAACTGCCTATTTACTTTTATCAAGTATTGCTCATTCAAAAATGCATTAACATGATTTTCAGTAGGGTTGGTTTCGAACATTTGTGAACCGTGATATAGAGCAACCACACTAATTTTCAAAAGTCGGCGCCTCTGATTCTGTGGTTTGTTTTGTGTAGAAGAGCCTAATATTGTTTTGGCCCACTTTACGTTACGGTTGTAACACTAAAAGTGGGCCTTTGCGATCGTCTTTTGACAGCTCTAAATTTAAATGAAAATAACGGAGCCGGACGAGGAGACTGAGGCGCTCCAGTCACGGTCTGCACGGCTACTACGGTCGGGGGTTCGAATCCCCTCTCGGGCATGGATATTTCTGCAGTCCTTAGTTTAAGGTAGTTGATAAGTAGTTTGTAAGTTTAGGGACTGATGACCCCGTAGTTAAGTCCCATAAGCTTAACAAACATTTGAACATTTTTTAAAATAACGGTTTAACTATTCATCTGACACGAAAATTGAATGACCGAATTTGTAGAGGAGTAAATTCTCTACAACTTTGCTCTTTTATGTTTTTTTCATATCTCGTAGTGTTTCAAAGATATTTACAAAAATAATGGTGATTTTGGGATGTCTGTCTGTCTATCTGTCCGTAACGTGTTCCCTATTGTTAAGACGAACCGTTCAACCGATCAGCACCAAATTTTACAGACATGATTGTAGGCCGCCAGAGACCAGAACCTCCCTTTTTCAAATTTTTCGGGCAAAAATACGGCATTAAAACAAAAAAAAGCCTTTTCTAATATAATGGTAATTGCAAACGAACCGTTCATCTGACACGAAAATTGAATAACCTAATTGGTAGAGAAGAAAATTCTCTACAACTTAGCTCCCTTATGTTTGTTTCATATCTCGTATCGTTTGAGACTTGTTTGCAAAAATAACGGAGATTTGACACCCTCCATTGAATTAACGAAAATCAGCCGTTCGGAAATGTCACGTGACATTCCTCGCGTATTTGATGACTTTCTTATTGTAAGTTACACGTTGTCATTTCAAAGCAACGGCACACTAAGGAATTAACAAAAACACATAGGTCTTCGTACGATAAATGATAATATAATGTCTACAAATGCCATATGAACATCATTTAACAACGGCTATCAGTAGTATGAGATTAAAGAGGCTATGTTTCGTTTTATAGCCGGAACGTAGGGTAAGGTGTTGGACTGTGACGCAAAAGGTCGGTAGTTCGAAACCCACCACTACCTATTTTTTTCCTAAAAGGTTTTCAGACATTCATATTAATTAATTGATTATTATTTAGATTATTATTTAGGTCCAAAATGTTTGCAAAAACTTATAAAACTACATATCTAAAGTGGGCGATTTTTTTCTACTAGTTGTCTCCTGCAAAAGAGACGGGAAAGAAGCCTACGTTATATATATATATATAATAAACGTGTTTTACCAAAATTATATCAACAGATGAGTCACAATTATGATATGAGAAAGTTATATTTGATGTTTTTGACCGAAGAAAACAAGATATGAAAGCTAAAGTAAATACAGTAGTCGCTTTTTACTGCATATTAGATATTGTTTCATGTGCTTGCCTGTATAAATTTTCTTCAGCAAATAAATGTGTAAGGTTTCAAAAGTTTGAATGTCCGTTTTCCTATTATTTAGGTACTCAATTGCGTTCAAAATGTGCTACATGATATTTGAGGAGAACATCAAATATGAATTATCCTTTCGTCATTAATACATTCTATTATCCCTGTTCCTACGTAAAAAGTGCCCTCATAACGACAGTTCTTCATTCAGTTACAAACCTACGCAGTGGCGGCGCTAGGCCTCGTGCTTGTGGGGGGGCTCGCAAAACATCGTTATTTTATGCTTTTTTTTTTTTTAATTTTAACAGCATTTTCAACTGCTAAGTTATAGCGAAGACGTCACGTACGAAAGAAATACTGAAAGTACTCCTGAATATTTTTTTTTTGCGCGGAACTGTCTGCCCAGTGCTGCGTTCCCACGTTCCCAGCGCTGTCGTTTCGCTGTTGCACTGAACGCTGTTGTGGGCTCGCGCCCGGGGGCACAGAGTAACATATACAGAGGAGAAGCCCCCCCCCCCCCTAAACCACTGTCCTATGCTCCCCTCGTAGTTCCGTAAGATGGTAGCAGGTGTCAGGCCGTTCCCTGACTTAGGGTGCCTCTCGCACGTCAGAGGGTAGCGTGGAGGGGAGGCTGAGGGGAGAGCTCGTGCCGCCTGCCACGAGGCCACAGATGTGTCCGGCTTGCTGGCGTTTGAGGGGAGGTGGTGGTGGGGGCAACCGCTACCTGCCGCCTGCTCTGGCCAGTTTAAAGGGCTGGTTCTGACCGCAGCGCCATCATAGGACATCTTACGGAACTGCTGGAAATCCTCCCTCCCCACACCCCTGAGCATAGGACCGGTCCCTTACGGAGGTTTCCCGTCTGTATATATTTGTCTGTGCCGGTGGGTACCGGTCGCACCTCGGGCCTCGACGGCACAGCGCGGCTCGCTCCGTCTGCTGGCGGTACAGTTTGGCCCGAATAACCGCTGTACAGAGCGGACAACGGAGCGCAGCTGTCAGGCACACGCGACCTGGGCGGGTAAATAGGCCGCGATGCGTGGCTCTGACAATTAAAAAAAAGTTTGTAAAGCTTATGGGACTTAACTGAGGGGTCATCAGTCTCTAACTTACAAACTACTTGTAAACTAGCTTATACTAATGACGGCACAAACATCCATGCCCCAGGGGAGATTCGAACCCCCGACGGGAAAAGGCCTCCCGCATCGCAGCATAGCGCCTCAATGCGCTCGGCCGCTCGGCCGCGGTTCTGATTTACACTACCAATGTATTGATTCAATAAATGAAAATTTCGTTACAATATGATGAATACATATGAAGCTACATAGCTTTAAAGTGAGAAGTTCATAGCGAAGACGCAGAAGATCGCGCAATGCATACTACAATCTATAATAATACATATAGATGAATCGTGAATTTGCAAAACGACTTAAATCGACATTTTCATGGTTTTGTGTTATGGGCACAGCAATGTTCCAACACCGAATACACATCGCTTAATACCAAAGAGGCTTAAGTCCGAAAATTCTATACATTATTTCCAGCAACAGTACATTCATGTTTACCGGCAAAACAGCATTAGTCCAGCTCTTAAGTTGTTTTGCTTGTAGGTAGTGATAATTGTTCAGATTAAAAAATGTTCTAATGTTTGTTTAACTTATGGGACTTAACTACGGGGTCATCAGTCCCTAAACTTACAAGCTACTTATCATCTAGCTTATCCTAAGGACGGCACAAATATCCATGCCCGAGGGGGGATTCGAACCCCCGACCGTAGTGGCCGTGCAGGTCGTGACTGGAGCGCCTCAGTCCCCTCGGCCACCGCGGCCAGCTGTTCAGATTCATCTATAGCTTTAAGTTGGCAAATCTTCTATAGGTTTAAGTTGGTAAAACTTCTATATTAGTTTTGTTTATGTGCAAACAAGTAATGCATCAAGAGAGAGGATTTTCTTGTTTTAACATCTGACTACATACAAAATGTATGCTTGCCTAAGATACCAGTTCAGGACGTGTATTATCCATGTATTATCATCGTGAACTAACAAATCCAGTTTCCTCTGTGCATAACATGACAGCTAATTCAGTATTCTTCTACATATGCCATGAGGGGTGAGATAAGAAAAGTCCAAATGAGGTACGCAGTTTTCTTCTCCTTCATTTCAATACCCCTGTCTCATCTAGAGTTAAAAGAAATCTGGTTGTTTTGTGTCGGCTGTCCAGGCCAGAAAAAGAACAATACTCTTATCAGATTTTTTTAATGGCTATAAGTTCTCACATCAGACTTCCTTTCCCTGTCGGAGGACACTCCTTTCTGCCAAATGATAGGGACTTCGCAGTAGTGAAAAGAC
Source organism: Locusta migratoria (assembly GCA_026315105.1). Lineage (NCBI taxonomy): Eukaryota > Metazoa > Arthropoda > Insecta > Orthoptera > Acrididae > Locusta > Locusta migratoria. The sequence continues at coordinate 414,045,094 of CM048746.1, read as the reverse complement.
GACAGAGGCGTGTGGACAGACTATACACATTGGAGGACGTGTGTGTGAAAACATAGTAAGCTCTAGCGTAAAGAAACTTTTATAGTAACAATCGTTGAAAGTGAGGATGTTTACGATTACAACAACTGGTGCCACATTCTTAGAAAAGAAATGTCAATTCCATATAGACATCGGTTAAGGACGATCATAGAGATAAAAAGGTATCTTTCAGGGTTTCAACTATTATGGATTTCTGCTTTTCTGCAGAAAAGGTGTGACAAAACCATTCATAGAAGGAGCAATACAATATTCTTTCATCCTTGGGTCAACATGTCACATAATGGTATGTCTCCAAACAATGAAACTAAAATTAAAGATATACCCAAAATGCTCGAGTGTGATATTTCTGAAGAAACCTACTTCAGTGAAAATTTTTCTGATTCAGAATCGATAGGACATTGTTCATAAAACAGAGTCATTTATAGAATTAGATCTGGGGAAGTGGATGTTTCCAGTAACAGATTCACAGCGTCATAATTTAGCTCAAAATGGTCTCCAACAAATCCCCGAGAAAACTGATGACAGTTACCCCAAAGACGCAAATAAAAGACATTTTAATAAATTTTATTTTACTAGAAAATTGAGAACGGTGATGAGTAACATCGCAAATCGTTGGTTTACTCCACATCTCAAGATAAAGTTTATTGCTTTCCATGTAGAATTTTCTCACATTTGCAGACATAGATGGAAAAAGAAGACTGTTGTGACTAGAAAGATCTGAATAGGACATTACAAAGACATGAATAAAAGTTAAGGACACATGGAGTGTATTATTAAATGATTGGAATTACATAAATGAATCAAATATGGGAAAACAGTAGATAAGGAAAGCGAGAGACTGATTAGGGAATCACAGAGGTATTAATATAACTTGGTCGAAAGATTGATCGATATTATCAACTACTTAGCCTCATACAATCTGGCATTTAGAGGTCATCGAGAATCCCTTACCCTGAATGATACTGAAAACAGTGGATATTTTATGGAACTATTTACACTGTTGTCCAAATATGATCTAACACTAAAAGAGCACTTCCAACACATTAATGACAAGCAACTTCCTCAGCATTATCTGAGCTACGAGATCCAAGATGAATTAATTTCACTAATGTCAAAATCTGTCATTAACGAAATTGTAAAAAGAGTCAGACCAGCAAAATATTATGTCTTCATGCTCGATGTTACTAGGGATGTCAACCGTGTGGAACAAATGTGAATAATACTAAGATTTTGCAATTCCTCAACTGGAGAGATAAAGGAACAGGGGTTTCTTGCCATTGCAGAAACAACGGGAAGTATTTAACACAAATACCGTTTTAAAGGAACTAGAAAATATAAAGGTCAGGGATATAATAACGGCGCCAGCATAGTTGGCATTAATAAAGGTGTTAGAAGAAGAATGCTTAATATCAACCCACGAGAATTCTTCACGCCATGCGAATGCCATTCTTGGAATATCCTTCATATAGATGCAGCTAACTCATCTACAACAGCTACAACAGTTTTCGGCTTCATCCATAAAATTTATGTGCTCTTTACAAGGTCTAGAAAGCGGTGTAAAATTATAGGAACAAAATTAAAATTGACACTGAAACCTCTGTCTGAAACAAGATAGGAAAGCAGAATCGTAGCACTAAAAGCTATATTTTTCCATTTGATGATGTCATCGAAAGCATGAATGACCTGAAAAGTAAAACTGTGAAACTCTTAGTGACTGTGAAGCAGTATTGAACGAAATGTTAACTTTTGAGTTTATTGTTGCAATATACGTATGGTACGCGATTTTACTACATGTGAGCAATATAAATAAACGATGGCAGTCGGTTCAAGTGAACCGAGAGTAGCTGTTGACTCTTTACGTTCATTTCGTGACTGGATTCGAGAATTCCGTACTACAGGATTTGAAACATGTGATGCAGAAGCTCGATTGTTTGTAGAAAAAAGTAGTTACGAAATTGAGTCTGAGTTAAAAAAAAAAAAGAATAGCACCGAAAAAACGAATGTTCAATTACGAACAAATTGATGAACTATTACAGTCTGCTGAAATGCAGTACAGAGTTAATTTTTTTAGCACAATGATAGATGCTGCAATAGTCGACAGTGAGTCTCGATTGAAAGCGTTCGAAGAATAACTTGAGCGATTTGGTTGTATTTATGACTAGCTGAAAACCTGGCGTTGTGGTGTAGCCGAGCGGTCTATGGCGCCTCGCTGCGGAGGGCGCGTTTGCTCGCCGTCGGAGGTTCGAGTGCTCCCTGGAGCATGTGTGTATGTGTGTGTGTGTGTGTGTGTGTGTGTGTGTGTGTGTGTGTGTGTGTCCAAATGTTTACATAACAATCAGAATCATCGTCACAGTTCCAATCAGTACAGTTTCAGCCGAGAGAAGCTTCTCAAAGTTAAGATTGATTAAGAGTTAATTGAAATAATCTTTTTAGATGCTAATCTACAGACGTGATGGATGCTTTGCTGTAATATAATACTTTGCGGCTGCTAATTCCCTACAGGCATCTTCTCTGTTAAGAGGTAATACTTTCAGAAGAGCTAAACAAAACCGCGAAGTTGAAATATCACAAACGATTTTTACTATTAAATATTGCTTCAGCCGGCCGCGGTGGCCGCGGGGACTGAGGCTCTCCAGTCACGGCCTGCACGGCCACTACGGTCGGGGGTTCGAATCCCCCCTCGGGCATGGATATTTGTGCCGTCCTTAGTATAAGGTAGTTCGTAAGTAGTTTGTAAGTTTAGGAACTGATGACCCCGTAGTTAAGTCCCATAAGCTTAACAAACATTTGAACACTTTTTTGAATATTGCTTCAAGTCATAATAATAACTATTTTCTTACAATACATAGCTGTGGGCTCGGTTCGGGTACCCACGTTTTGCGCAGACATTTAATGATCCATTTTTTCTCCTCTTAGAATCTCTCGGGAAACTAAACGTTCTGTAGCCACTTCTGGAATTATTTGAGCAGTTTATGGCAACACAACCACCTGTAATATCGTGCTAAGGTGCCGTGACGTAAATACTATAGCACCGCAGTGTGTTTAACTTACGAGCCACGAGAATGAAAATGGCGGATGCGTCAGCTCGTACTTATAGGAGCCTTAGTTGTGGTGTTTACGTCGAAACGAAAACGACTACTCGAGACAGGCGAGGCGCAAAACGGGGGAAGCACGCCAGGGGCGCTGCAGTAGACCCACTCGACTTGAGTAGTCAACTGACAAGAAAGTTCGTCGTGTAAAAGGGGCTCAATCAGCAAAGTCACAAGGCAACAGGTGTACATAGCTGTACCAATTCTTGTGCCATACGTTCATTGCTCGTTTCTGACTGATCGCATTTGGTAGTTTCCGCGATAACCTAATATTTCGTAATATGGGAAGGAACCGGGATAAAAACAACACCAAATGAATACCGAAAACAACCGGTTATTCATAACTAAGATACAGGAATCGGTTTTAACCGGACGGGTTTCCCATCCCTATTAGCGGACCTTCGGCTCTGCAACTGACGCGCCGGCTGTCAGGCGAATCGCCAGCTACACAGATCCTAATGCGAACTTGGACAGGGCAGCGCGTGAACCCAAGTGGCGGCATTCTATGTACATTGTCAGTCTGTTAAACAACACTCACACCTGATTAGATTGGATTAGATTAGTTATTTGTTCCGTAGATCCATGTTGAGGGGATCCTCGTGGATGTGGAACATGTCAAGAAACAAAATTTACAAGTTGAATAATAGATAATACTAATAATATAAATACAAATACATACACTTATAATATAAATACAGATACATAAATTTTAAGGTTTTTTTTGGCTGATAATATAATAATAATAATATAATATGAGTGCATGCATCATTTGTTACAATTTAGAAATTAACTAATGGAGTAGAAGGAGTTGGCTACTAGAAAGTCTTTTAGGTTCCTCTTAAACTGATCTTTATTTGTAGCTAAATTTTTTATACTTGATGGTAAATTATTGAAAATGTGTGTTCCTGAGTAGTGGACCCCTTTTTGAACTAAAGTAAGTGCTTTTAAGTCCTCGTGTAGATCATTTTTATTTCTAGTATTGTATGTATGAACTGAGCTGTTTGTTGGGAAAAGGGATATATTATTTACGACAAATTTCATTAAGGAATAAATATATTGAGAGGCAGTAGTTAATATACCCAGTTCTTTGAAGAGGCTTCTACAAGACGTCCGTGAATTTGCTCCACAAATAATACGTATTACACGTTTTTGGACTCTGAAGACTTTTGACTGACTTGAAGAGTTACCCCAAAATATTATACCATATGACTTTAAGGAATGAAAGTAAGCAAAGTATGCAAGCTTTGTTATTTTTATGTCTCCTATGTCTGATAACACTCGTATTGAAAATACAGATTTGTTGAGTCGTTTCTGCAGTTCTGTGGTGTGCTCCTCCCTAAGCCCGAAGGTGGCCTCGAACCTCCGACGGGACGGCCTCCCTGTAAGTAGAATGGTGCCTTAGACCACGCGACCATTCCGCGAAATTCAGACAAGACCATCTGCATGTGTCAACGAGTAAACTATACAACGAAACTCTCTTCGAGCCGAAGGCCCGCTCGTATACCCCTGCCTAGTTTGATATTGTATATAGCGTGAACGGGTATGGAGACAACCTGATTAATCCACGTGCTCTGAATGTCGGCAGGGTGGAGGCTCTTGTTTAGGGCGTGTTCAGTTGGAGTGATGTGGGACCCCTGATTCGTCTAGACACGACTCTTGACAGGTGACACGTACGCATGCATCACATGCATCCACTCATGGCAATTTTGCATTCCGTCGGATCTGGGAAATTCTAACGGAACAACTCGACACCTCCAACGTCCGGATTTACAACAGGGTTGTTACAGGAACGCTCTTCTGAGATTAACCATCTCTGCTGGCACCAAACTCCAGAACATGAACATCACTTAGCATATCTGGCATGCCTTACAACGTGCTCTTCAGAAGAGATCTCCACTCCCACATTGTGACGATAAATAATTGTTTTGAAATTTTCTACTAATCATTTGTATTGTAGTTAAATAACGGAATATACTCCAACTCTCCTTATTGCTGTTACTGATGTATATTTCAGGTCGAATGTATCATGGAATTTTGTACAACATACCCCTTAAAGTCACAATTGGTCCATGTTGTATTTTGTTTACTATTACAGTCGATGTATTTCAAAGAGAGAATAAATGGCAGTTGACGATCATATGTTCAAATGTTCAAATGTTTGTAGAGCTTATGGAACTTAACTACGGGGTCATCAGTCCCTAAACTTACAAACTACTTATGAACTATCTTATACTAAAGATGGCACAAACATCCATGCTCGAGGGGGGATTCGAACCTCCGATCGCAACGGCCGTGAAGACCGTGACTGGCACGCTGCAGACCTCTCGGCCACTGCGGCCGGCATGGGCCAACACATGTTCGCATCCATTAGCGTACGGCGCTAGACATCGATGGAGAGCGATGGGCATAACAGGGGGTGAGGCACACGACATGGTATTAGGACTGCAGGGCAGGGTTTTCTAAGTATTTGCGTCATGAAGGTTAATGAGAAGTCTGAAGTTTTGTGACATATTTGCAAACACTCACAGAAGGTAACGCCGTGCAACGATATCTGACTAATTGTCGCACTCTTTCAAACACTAGCTTAGTGGAAACTGCATCAGTGGCTATCCACATCTTTAACGGTGTTTCAACAACAGATTTCAGGTGTTCCTGAGGAAACAATGAATGAGCTCCACGATCTAAGGCGCCTCGCTGCGGAGCGCGCGGTTCCTCGCCGTCGGAGGTTCGAGTCCTCCCCGAGGCGTGGATCTGTGTGCTCCTTTCGTTAGTTTACCTCAGTTTAAGTAGTTTGTACGCTACCGACTGATGACTGAGGACGACGCAGTTTGGTCCGATAGATAAAAAAAAATGGGCGTCAAGTTGAAGGAACGTGCAGGCAATTCCACTGGTCAACGTTATGACAAGTGCCTCAATATTGACGGAAATTATGTAGAAAAGTAGATTAAAATACAGGCTTTCATGTAAAAATAAAATTATTGAGATATCATAGCACATTTTTATTTTATTTTCCTTATTTTTATTTATTTATTTATTTATTTTTATTTATTTCAAAACGGTACTTTAAAAAATATGTCTCGTACTTCAGATTCCACATTTTCACAGGATATTACCGTTTAATTACGTTCCTTTATCAGGCGATTTCACAGGAATCTGCACAACGACCGTCTTTTAATATCCTAATATCCCGCTCTTTCTCATAACATGGCTGACACGTTTAAATGGATCAACGATAGATTGACTTGCTGCAAGAGCAGGTAAGCTAGGCGCAGACGTGCTTCTTTTCGCAACACTCTCCGTGCAGAAATTTTCAACCGCCTGAGCAGTGAGTGACTTAAATGGAGTTATGCTGTTGGAGTACTGTGTGACAGGAAAATTCCCAACAAGCCAATATAAAAAAAAATTACCGATCGTTAATCCGCCCAGTTGCAGTGTATGTGGCAGAACAGTGGCCTTCGACAAAAGAAGTGGAACAAAGACTCGCTGTAATGGAAACGAAGACGCTCAGGTGGACATAAGGACTAACGCTGCACGACCACGTCACAAACGATGAAGTTCGTAGGCAATGCGGTGCTACACATGTAGTTAAGAAGACTTTCACAGCACCACAAGCACATCAAAGTTAGGTATTTATGTCACGCTGAGATAAAAGTATATATGAATTGGTCAGTTCTTTTAGTTACAGACCCTCGTCCACATCCTTGCTTGTCATGGTCCATCTCCTGAACTTACATCACAGCAGAGACACAAAACTCTCTCCATCTGTTCATCCCCTCTCTCTGCTCCTCTCCACCCTCTCTTTCCTTTTCCTCCTACACACATCTCCTGCTATCTGCTTCCCCCCCCCCCCCCCATTCTCTCCGTCAATCTGCTTGTCCCCTTCACTCTGGTTTCCTCTTTGTCCATGTCTTACCCCCTTACCACCAACTCCTCCTACTACATTTTTTCTTCCACCCAAACTGGCCATGTGTTCCCCACCTCTCTCTAGCCATCTCCTCTGCCCCTCAGACTAGCCACCTGCTCCTTTTCTCTATCCACCTGCTTCTTACCCATCGCTGGCCATTTACTCCTTCCACTGTCTGTGTCCAACTGCTCAAAACTGTTCAAAAGTTTGTGATTCTAAGGGACCAACTACTCTGGTCATCGGTCCCTAGTCTTACAAACAAACAAACTCATACTAAGAACAACACACTCACTCACACACACACACACACACACACACACACACACACACACACACACACACACACATGTCAGAGGGAGAACTCGAACCTCCGACGCAAGCAGCCGCGCGATCCGTAACGTGACGCCCCAGACCGCGCAGCCAATTCCGTGTGGCTCCAGTTGCTTATCCTCCCGTTTCTGCCCTTGTTTCGACAATCTACATCTACATAGATACTCTGCAAATCACAATTAAGTGCCTTGCAGTTGGTTCATTAATCACTTTCATAACCTTTCTCCACCGTTCCATTCTCTAATAGCGTGAGAGAAGAAAGAACACATAAATCATTCCGTTTTCGATCTGATTTCTCTTATTTTATTGGTATGGTCATCTTTCCTTATGTAGGTATGTGCTAGCAAAATATTTTCACATTCAGAAGTAAAAGTCGGTGATTAAAATTTCATATAGATCTCGCAGCAACGAATAAAGTCTTTCTTTTAATGATTTCCACCTCAAATCGTGCAACATTTCCGTGACGCTTTCCCCCCTGTAACGTGATAAAACAAAACAAGCTGTCCTTCTCTGAACCTTCTCAATGTCTTCCGTCAGTCCCACCTGGTGAGGGTCCCACAAGGGGCAACAGTACTCCAGGAGAGGACGCACAAGTGTGATGTAGGCAGTCTCTTTGGTGGAGCTGGTGCATCTTCGAAACGTTCTGCCGATGAAACGTAACCTTTGGTTCACCTTCCCCACAATATTTTCTGTGTGTTCTCTCCAGTCAAAGTTGTTCGTAATTGTACCTCCTAGGTATCTGGTAGAATTTACGACCTTACGGTTTGACTGATTTATCGCGTATGAAGTTTAGCGGATTTCTTTTAGTGGTCATGTGTATTACTTCACACTTTTCTTTATTTAGTGTCAATTGCCAATTTTTGCACCACGTAGAAATTATGTCTAAATCGATTTCCAGTTGCTTTTGATCCTCTGTTGACTACACTAACCGATAAACGTCAGCATCATCCGCGAACAGTCTAAAGGAGCTATTTATATTATCTCCTAAATCGTTTATAAACACAAGAATACTTTGCCGGCCGCGGTGGCCGAGGTGACTGAGGCGCTCCAGTCACGGTCAGCACGGCCACTACGGTCGGGGGTTCGAATCCCCCCTCGGGCATGGATATTTGTGCCGTCCTAGTTCGTAAGTAGTTTGTAAGTTTAGGGACTGATGACCCCGTAGTTAAGTCCCATAAGCTTAACAAACATAACATAACAAACACAAGAAATAATAGGGGACCGACAACGCTTCCCTGGGGAACGCCAGATATCACTTATGTTTTACTGTATGACTTACCGTCAATTACTACGAACCGCGTCCTTTCTGATAGGAAATCGTGAATCCAATCACACAATATTTGGGCGATATTACATAAGCGCGCAATTTCATTAGAAGCCGCTTGTGAGGTACAGTATCAAAAGCCTTCCGGAAATCCACAAATATGGAATCGATTTGAGTTCCCTTGTCGATGGCACTTATCACTTCATGTGAATAAAGGGCAAGCTGAGCTTCGCAAGAGCGATACTTTCTGAATCCGTGTTGACTATTGGTCTGCGCTTTAAGTACATCGAACATTTTAAAATTGATTTACTTAACTTTTATCATTTGGCACAGTATTGACTATTCTGTTAGCTTCTTTCCGCTAGTGGGAGGCTACAGTCGGGATACAGGTTAAGCTATGTTGACATGACCGAAATCCTGTCTATAGAAATGTAAGAACTTTCCTGAGTTGTCATCCCAATGTGATAGTTAGTAGTTGTACTATTAGATGCCACCACTTTTATCTCTTTTTGATTTTCATAATTTTATTTATTATTTAGGGTCATCCCTTGTTTATGGATATGTCTGTAATCATATGATCTAGAGCAAATTAAGGACGCCTGAGAAGGGGCTGTCTCAGAATGACATTAAATGTTACAGCTGATGAATGCTTCATTTACTCTACATACCGTACCTAATCATCGGTATGATTACTTGTTGATAATGCTCTCACAAGACTGTTGCCAAATTACCCCACAAGTTACAACTGCTATTTGATGTCGTATCTTTCAACATTATGTATCTCACCGTGCTTGAGCGTTGGTAATTGGTACATAGCTGCAACAGCTATATGTGTAGGAGTCTCCAGCTCGTCAAGAAACCGTGTCACCTTTTTATAAGAGATAAAAATGGTGCAAAATTGTCATTTATCAGTTACTTATGTTACCAGTAGTGCTATTAAACTGACATTTTCAGTTGACAGTGATCATTCGTTTTTGTATTCAACCTCCACATTTGCCTTCCTGGTCATGAGTATGTCAGTCTGAGAGATTAATGTTATTTATCTTTCCAGTACATTACCAAGTAATGTAATGATATAAACATAAAGCTTTATAAAGAGAGGCTAAACTATATAAACTATGCGTTACAAATAAAGAGAGAAAATTGGCGGTAGAATCTTGAATTCTGCCGTACGAAGTTATATATTAAATTTTTATAAAAGGAAACATGTCTGGCCACATCGTCCTCGGTCGAGAAGAATACTTAATTCCATGTCTCTGAAAAGTAGCTTGGTTATTGGGTACTTTCACTAACCCGTCTAGTAATCGATAGTTCTATATATCAAAATCAAAATAAATATATGAAATAATTCCCACGATGAGGATGCAAATCGGCTGGCTTTTTAATGCCAAGCACTACCACATATTAGCGACTTCGTCTACCTACGAGTAGGAATGTTTCAAGACATAGACACAGGCTTAAACAGTGTTACTATATTTTCATGTCTGCTGTCCATTACAAAATTACTTTAATTCAACAACAGTCCAAGAACTTTTAAGCTTGGCCTTAAACACCTTCCTCTCTACTTATACCCTAGTACACGACATGAATCATAATTGTATCGTCAATCTGTACAACGTAAAACAATTTTTGCAGTTATAGTCGCGACAGAAAACAACATTATCCGTTGTACACATTTACCGCTGAATTATGGTATGTAAGTGAAATAAAGAATAGAGGTAACTGTCTGGAAGCAGAATTTTGTAAGGATATTATGCCATTTCTGCTGCTAAAATGTATGCAAGAGGAATGATCCATTGTCTTTAAAACTACGATATTTCTTCACCAAGACATAAAATACAAAATAAAATAAATTCATTTTCCGGAGACAGAATAGTATCAACATATTAAACATATCGAGGTAGAATTGAAGTTTTTGTTGTGGAGACGAACTTAGTTTACTTTGTGCATTTCCGTTGTCTGTAGTATGAAGGTGGTTAAACTAGGCCTAAACTCCTCGCACTACACAGAAAAAAAAATCCACATTCTTATGGAACTGATAAACCCGTAATACAAAATATAACATCCTCAGTCCCTGCGTCCCATGTAGGGGACATGAAATAAAATAAATCTGGCGACAATATTCAAGTGTTGGTCGGAGTGCTAGGCATCCCAATGCACAAATGGAAGGTGCCAGCACATCTTGGAATTGGGAAAGACACACTATCTTGTCACGTATTCACTCTGCAGCAGTGCTGAAGTGGCTGACAGAATGAGAAGTCGGTTTGTGGCTATGTGAGCACTCAAATTTCCATGGACCTCTTTAGTTAATGTAAAATCGGCCTATACTATCAATAACATAAATAAATAAAAGCATATTAACGTAAACTGCATAGTGAAATATCACACCACATACTGAAAGATGTGGTACCTAGTGTCCTGATGTCCCCTATAGGGGACATGAGGTTTTGAAGATAATAAAGAGTCAGGATTTTTTAAAATATTTTTGAGGCCTTTTTGGAATATTATTAATCATGAAATACAAACAAAATGCAAAAATATTGAAAAAAGTTTCACAGGACTGAGGAGGATAAATATAAAATAATTCGATAAAGCGACTGCTTAGTAAGCAGAAGACTCGGGTTTGAGTCCGTGTAACAAATTTTAATTCAGTGCCACGCCTTATAATAAACATACATTTCACATTCATAATTTCGGGCCTGCATGAAACGCGATAATTTAACTGTCCCGCTGATTGCCCGCTTGCTCTGACCTTAATCAATGAATAATTACAGAATTGAAATTTTCATTTACGTTATACTAGATAATCTAACTGCTCATATATTCCATATGCGGGACATCAAACAGATTTCAGTGCAAAAATTGTGGAGGTATTAAATCTGCAAACGAGCTCTTTCAAAGTAGCATAAATACCGGTCAAGAACTGAATACAGTATGGGAACAAATATTGTTTCAACCAGAAACCTGTAGGTGCTCAGACTGCACATTTAGTAAAAAAGTGGAGAAAAAAGAGAGAAAAATTAGATTCGATAATATTTAAAGTTTTTTACAAACTTTTAATAGAGCTTCGTGTGAAAAACAGGAGGTACTAACTTTAAACAAAATGCTATAGACTATGTAAATCTGTAATGACTTGTTGAATGAATCTGTAGCTTCGAGATAAATGTCGTATCGCAAGTTGGAAGATAAATAACTAATGTGTCACACTAACTAAACTTTTCGTAGTTCTTGAGGCATAAGCAAAATATTGCGTATAAACTTTGGTTCAAAATGTTCAAATGTTTGTTAAGCTTATGGGACCCAACTACGGTGTCATCAGTCCCTAAACTTACAAACTACTAATCAACTAGCTTATACTAAAGACGGCACAAACATCCATGCCCGAGGGGGGATTCGAACCCCCGACCGTAGTGGCCGCGCAGACCGTGACTGGAGCGCCTCAGTCTCCTCGGCCACCGCGGCCGGCTAAACTTTGGTGATGTCCTACAAAATAGTGTTTATTTGGCACCAACAAGTCAGCATCGCAGATAATGACGTGCGACTTAAAAAGAAATACTACCATTCCTGATACAGAAAACACATAAAATATGGATTAAAAGGGTTTACAAATTGCAGGGTCTATAATCTTGTTTCACATCAAAACATTCAGTTAAAAATGAAAATAATGTTTTACGTGAGTATCTCAAGCTTTCAGTATATCATAAAATACTGAACATATATGAATTTCACGCACCTAATATAAACAGGATGTTTGCAATGTGCACTTCTAGATGCACCTCTACCGAGAGCTACGTCATTTATTCGATTCCTCTTCCTTACATAATTCACTATTGATAAACGTTTTGCCTGCCGCGGTGGCCGAGGGGACTGAGGCGCTCCAGTCACGGACTGCACGGCCACTACGATCGGGGGTTCGAATCCCCCCTCGGGCATGGATATTTGTGCCGTCCTTAGTATTAATTATTTCATAAGTAGTTTGTAAATTTATGGTCTGATAACCCCTTAGTTAAGTCCCATAAGCTATACAAACATTTGAAACATTTTTTTAAAAACGTCTTCCTGATTCCGCATTTTAAACGTAGTAATGTTTTACTAAGCCAGGAAATTTCATCAACTGTAAAATGTCACACTACTTTTATGTTCGTTCTAATTAAGTTAATTGTTATCTGTTCACAAAAGAAGAAATCGTAACAGTGGCACTGTACAGACACATGGTTTTAATTGACACATTTAATTAAATGTTTAGTTAGATGTAATTTTGAAAGTCTATACCTATCATTCCCAGTGCTGCAGTAGGTTAAAGAATTTCTTTACAGATTACGTCATCCCTAATTGGCAAGTGTCTATGTATTTATTCAACGACAACCACAATAATACTCCAAAAATATCTTTCTGATTTCGTCAATATCAGAAGCAAGTAGCTCTTTTCGCATCGTTTCACTCTAAGGCGCTATATACACTTCACTTAATGGGAGGAAGTTTCGAGGACAACATGGATGAAGTATTTCAATTTACTGTAGTGTTCTTACTGACAGAAAGTTGTGATCGAATTCTGTAAGGAGATTAGTAGAATTCTCTGCTAGGGAATGAATAAGAAACTTTTAGCTCTGGAATAGATTATTGAAACTGTCCAGGCACATTTGAGAAACAAAAGCTTTGATGTAAAGGTTATTTAGTTCGCCCAAGATGAAATCAGTACTTAGTAGGTTATCCTCAAATGCAGCTACATGAAAAAGCACTTTAGTCCAGTTGTCAGTTACGCATACTCATTGGTACATTGCTATGCACTTGTAGTTTCTGGTTTCGGTGTCTTATTCTTTTCGGTGTCCATAAACTCTTGGATCTCAACGAACTGTATAGTATAAGAAGAACTAAAATTACTTCATATTTAAGGCGAAAAACAAATGCGTCTCTAGCACTGACCATTACATTCGTTACTGGGACGGCCTTTGGAAGCAAGGATCGCATAAGACTCACATAAAGTTTACCTGCAGGCCAAACTCTGGCATCTAAATTAATGGCATTTAGACCTTGTGTTCTGACTCAACTTGAATCTGGATAGTACGGATGAATACGATATAGCAATTACATCAGAACAAATGGGGATGTAAACAGTGCCAATTCCCAACAAAAAGTACAGTAACACAAAGAAACATCACGAAATATAAGCACACGTCACAAACAAGAAGCAGCAACACCACGGCTCTAAAATGACAACCTGTGAAAACTTGTCATTCTTTAATTAAAGTAGCATACAAATCCTGCGAATTACGTTATAAAATAAAAGGCAAAACCCACAGAAGATAGCACAATAAGTGCCGAAACATGTCTGGGTGATAAAGATAAAACAAGGTCTCTTCGCCGGCCGCGGTGGCCGCGGGGACTGAGGCGCTACAGTCACGGTCTGCACGGCCACTACGGTCGGGGGTTCGAATCCCCCCTCGGGCATGGATATTTGTGCCGTCCTTAGTTGTAGCTAGTTCATAAGTAGTTTGTATGTTTAGGGACTGATGACCCCGTAGTTAAGTCCCATAAGCTTAACAAACACAAAACAACAAGGTCTCTAGCATAAGGTGGATTTCTTCACAAATATTGGTAAATGTACCTGACCATAACATATAGGTAATTGTAGAAAATGGCATGGCTTATATATCTCTTGCAATTTCATATGATTTCATTTTGGCAACTATTTCTATTATGTTGGTGCATTTAGAGCTCGTAAATTGAATTTTCTGGGCCATTTTAGAATCAGGAAATGCTAAAGAAACTCGAATGTAACATTACATTCTGGAAAAAATTGCCAATTTAATTTCTACTTCATGTAGCGCTCTGTTACCTGCATGTTCACTTATTTATGCTCTAGACAGATATCCACCGATGGATGGAGTCGCTGTGGAAGATTTATCTAACTTGATATGTTTCTAAATTTGACTTCACTTTTTCGCGCATATTATTTCCACGTTACATCTACATTTCAATTCATTAACTGGAATTTCTCTTAATCATCTCTTTAAATATCTATTAGCTACTGGTCTTGAAATTTCTTCTTTCTCGAAACTTTCTAAGAGTCTTTTTCTGGCATTAATTCAGTTAGACCTCTTCGTTTCTTCTTATGAGCAATTTTTTTGTCAGTCATAATCTCTTTTATCATACGTACAATAAAAGTTAATTTGGCCAGTTCTTACTATTTAGCTACTCTTTCACAAAGGCTTTCAAGGAGACTACATGGGTGTCGAGTTTAAGAATTTTTTGATATTAATGGTACGTGAAGTTCAGAACTCAAATAACAATCAGCCAAAGCCACTCGACGCAAAACTCAGAATTTTTCGAGAAAAATCGACTTTGAACTTTGCAAGTAACCGTAAATATCAACAATTAAATAGATCGCAGCATCTGTCGGTGTAGCTCAGCTGATAGCGTTCAGGCCTTACAACCCTGGGTGGTTCGAATCCTGACGTGACATTTTTTTAAAAATTTCTTTCGTTTTCTTCGAATACTTACTCAGTTTCAAAATGTAATGGTAATTTTTGTGAAAAATGCCCGTATTTTTGTTTATTCGTAATTACAACTAAAGGATGTATCTCATATTTGTCTACATATAACATTTTTCCGAAGCATATCGAATGAGTTTATGGCAGGGGTGGAACAAAGGCTCAGGAAAACTGTACGCCTCGGACAGAGGCCTGCCACAGAAAAGCCCTGCCCTGTGTGAAGTGAGCAGTGTCTCATTTAAAAGCGTGATTTACAAACGGCTGGCTACCTATCCTCTGCCTCTACTCTGTCTGACTGCGTCAGGTGTGCGCCGGGCATTAAGAAGAGTTTTCCTCAGACAAAGAAATACGAACGATATCCCTCAGCGCCACAGTAATTTAAATACGACACTGTACTGCGCAGGGTTGAGTTCTATACCACAAACAGTTCGTTAAGATCTTGGTTAATAGAAAACAAACTTTTATGACACAGAAACTTCGTATAGAGAAATAAACCTTTCATTAGTACACTTCTGCAATATACGTAATGGTTAAGTTGCTCCAGGAAAGTCTGCCGAATACTACGTGACGTACAACTTACCAGTGGCAAGATGCCAGTGTCGGCAATCCATACTTAAAAGGTTATCGCTACTTTCTATATGCAGGGCGTTAAGTAGATGTCCTATTTTAGTTTCAACGTCCGCCAACAGATGGCTGACATAGCGGCCAGAGCGACATCTGTGTGTGTGTGTGTATCTGTGTCCTTTAATAGGCAATGTTTACAGCCATAAGGGCCAGTGTGATGTCAACGTGTGAAGCTAACAGGAGTCGTGCCTTGGAGACGCACTAGTGGTTCCTCAAGCCAACATAGCGAGTTTGAAAGGGGGTCAATTGTGCCTTTCAGAGTGCTACGATAGTCCTTTCAGAGAATTGCAACACGGGTTAGACGTCTTGCGACAGTTGTGCAACGATGCTGATTGCAATGGTCACGTTTACATTCTCGCATCCATATACGACGTTCTGGTCGTCCACGCAACACAGACACCCGCCAAGATTGTCGACTTGTAAAGGCAGCAGTGGCAGATTGGACATCCACCACGGAACTGTTGCCAATCGGTTACTAGCAATAGGACTATGGACATGAATACGTCTAGTTTGTCCTTCACTCACGCCAAAGCAACGACGTTCACAACTCAACTGGTGCAGTCAATCACTTTGGAATGACGGGCCGCGGTCTTCAGCGACGAATGCAGATTTCGTCTGCTCGCAAGCGGTTGTCGTTAGCGTGTACGATCACGACTACCGAAAGAGAAGGCTGCGGCGCTCTCGTGTGACGTCACGCAGCGTAGGTCGCGATCGCGTAGCTTACTGGCTGTCCACCAGGCCCCAGCCCACCAGGCTCTATCGGCGAGCACGTCAGTTACGAGCAGCGGCCTACTCGGCGTAACGGCAGCGCCGCGGCCCTCTCTTTAGGTGGTGTTGGTACGTAGAAGGCTGGGAGACTGCATGCTTCCAAGACGCACTAGCCACACCTCAGGCCTGCGATAAGCTACAACCCTCGTTCACCTTTGGTGTTTGTGGCTGAAGAGCTGATCAGCCCTCGCTACGTGTATATTGCTGTAAGACCTGTTTTTTTTTTTTTTTTTTTTTTTTTTTTTGTCATTCTTGCAACAGGAAGGTGATGTTTTGTCCCAAAACATAATGCTTACCCATAGACTGTGGGTGAAAGTCAACTTGCTCTGCAAGAAGTACAGCCATCTTCCGTGGCCAGCATGAATTCCTGTCTCCAATGAAGCACTAAAAGTTATCAAATACTACTCTCTCTCTCTCTCTCTCTCTCTCTCTCTCTCTCTCTCTCTCTCTCTCTCTCTCTCTCTGTGTGTGTGTGTATGTGTGTGTGTGTGTGTGTGTGTGCGTGTGTGTGTGTGTAAATGCCTGTATACGTGAACAATTTGAAATCAAGAGAACGACCTATCGACCCTTAGTCAGCACCGACTCAGAAAGTATTTTTCTTGACAAACAAAGCTAGCTCTTTACTCACTTGATGTGATAAGTGCTATCGACAACGGATGTCGAATATAATGCGTATTTCTACATTTTCAGGAGGCTTTTGATACTGTACCTCACAAACGTCTTCTAATCAAATTGCGTGTTTATGCAATATCGCCACGGTTGTGCAACTGAATTCGTGATTTCCTGCCAGAAAGGAGTACGTTGTAACTGACGGTAAGTCATCGAGTAGAACGGAAGTGATATCTGGCGTTCCCCAGGGAACTATTGCAGGGCCCCTACTGTTTCTCATTTTCATAAATGATTTAGGTGACAATCTGAGTAGCTCTCTTAGACTGTTCGCGGAAGATGCTGTCATTTATCGCTTGGTAAAGTAACCAAGAGATCAAAAGCAACTGCAAAATGATTTAGATAAGATATCTGCATGGTGCAAAAATTGGCAATTGACCCTCCGTAAGACCACTAAAACAAATGCGTTAAACCGCGGTGGGGCAGTTGAGCGGTCTAAAGCGTCTCGCTGCGGAGCGCGCGGTTGCTTGCCGTGGAGGTTCGAGTCCTCCCTGTGGCATGGGTGTGTGTGAGTGTTTGTCCGTAGGTTTACCTAGGTTTAAGTAGTTTGTAAGCTAAGGACTGATGACCACGCAGTTTGGTCCGATAGATTTACAAACAAAAACATTTGAAATCCGTTAAACTGCAGTTACATGATAAATCAGTCAAATATACAGGTCGTAAATTCAACTAAATAACTAAGAATAACAATTACGAACAACTTAAACTGGAAAGAACACATCGAAAAATATTCTACGGACGGCGAATCAACAACTACGTTTCATCGGCAGAAAGAAGATGTAACAGTTCTACTATAGAAACTGCCTACAGTACACTTGTGCGTCCTAATTTGGAGTACTGCTGCGCGTTGTGGATCTATTTAACTGTGCCGAGCAAAATTTTACCAGGTGACTTCTCTTTCATTCCTCTTCGCCGGCCGCGGTGGCCGAGGGACTGTGGCGCTCCAGTCACGGTCTGCACGGCCACTACGGTTGAGGGTTCGAATCTCCCCTCGGGCATGGATATTTGTGCCGCCCTTAGTTAGTTCATAAGTAGTTTTTACGTTTAGGGACTGATGACCCTGTAGTTAAGTCCCGTAAGCTATACAAACATTTGAACATTTGAAACATTCATCTTCGCCAATCTGTATTCGCCTATTTTTCTCTCACTTCCATTTCCAGTCCTCCAACAAAATCAAGCTTTCCTCTCCTTAAACTTTTTTCTTTCGGAACCAGGTTTTAAAATGTAAGACATACCCAGGGGCACATATAGACTCTGACCATAACTTGTTGGTTATGAACTGTAGGCTGAAACTGAAGAAACTACAAAAAGGTAGGAAAATAAGGAGATGGGACCTGGATAAATTGAAGGAACCTGAAGTTCTTAAGAATTTCAGAGGGAGCTTCAGACAACAATTGACAGAAACAGGGGAAAATAAAACAGTTGAGGAGGAATGGGTAAAATTGAGAGATGAAATAGTGAAGGCAGCAGAGGAGAAAATAGGTAGGAAGGCAAGACCTACAAAGAATACTTGGATATCACAGGAGATACTAAATTTAATCGATGAAAGGAGAAAATATAAAAATGCAGTAAATGAAACAGGCAAAATGGAGTACAGACGACTAAGAAATGAGATTGACAGGAAGTGCAAAATGGCTAAGCAGGAGTGGCTAGAAGGCAAATGCAAGGATGTAGAAGAATGTATAAATAGGGGAAAAATAGATGCAGCCTACAGGAAAATAAAAGAAACTTTTGGCGATAAGAAAAACATCTCTATGAATATCAAGGACACTGAAGGAAAACTAGTTCTCAGCAAAGAAGGGAAAGCTGAAAGGTGGAAAGAGTATATAGAGGGACTCTACAAAGGAAATGAACTTCGAGACACTATTGTAGGAAGGGAAGAGGATGTAGATGAAGATGAAATAGGAGATACTGTACTGAGAAAATGTTCAAATGTTTGTATAGTTTATGGGACTTAACTACGAGGTCATCAGTCCCTAAACTAAAAAACTACTTATGAACTACTTACGAACTAGAACGGCACAAATATCCATGCCCGAGGGGTGATTCGAACCCCCGACCGTAGTGGCCGTGAAGACCGTGACTGGAGCGCCTCAGTCCCCTGGGCCAACTGTACTGAGAGTAGAATTTGACAGAGCCCTGAAAGACCTAAGAAACAAGGCCCCTGGAGTAGATGATATTCCCTCAGAGCTACTGAATTCTCTGGGAGAACCAGCCATGACAAAATTGTTTCACCTGGGGTGTAAGATGTATGAGATAGGTGAAATACCCTCAGACTTTACGAAATATGTTATAATCCCCATTCCAAAGAAAGCAGGTGCAGACAGGTGTGAAAACTACAGAACCATCAGTTTAATAAGTCATGGCTGCAAAATATTAAGGAGAATTATATACAGAAGGATGGAAAAGCTGGTAGAAGCCGACCTCGGGGAAGATCAGTTTGGGTTCAGGAGAAATGTAGGTACACGGGAGGCAATACTCGCTATCCTAGAAGATAGATTAAGAAAAGGCAAACCTACATTTCTAGCTTTTGTAGATTTGGAGAAGGCTTTTGACAATGTTGATTGGAATAAACTCTTTCAAGTTCTGAAGCAATCAGGAGTAAAATATAGCGAGCGTAAGGTTATTTACAACTTGTACAAGAACCAGACAGCGGTTCTCAGAGTTGAAGGGCATGAAAGGGACGCAGTGGTTGGAAAGGGAGTAAGACAGGGTTGTAGCCTTTCCCCAATGTTGTTCAATTTGTACACTGAGCAAGCTATGAAGGAAAGCAAGGAGAAATTTGGAGAAGGCATTAAAGTTCAGGGTGAAGAATTAAAAACGTTGCGTTTTGCCGACGACATAGTAATTCTGTCAGATACAGCAAAGGACCTGGAAGAGCAATTGAACGGAATGGACAGTGTGCTGAAAGGTGCATATAAGATCAACATTAACAAGAGTAAAACTAGGATAATGGAGTGAAATGTAAGAAAATCAGGTGATGCTGAAGGAATTAGAATAGGTAAAGAAACAATAAAGGAGGTAGATGAGTTTTTTACTTGGGAAGTAAAATAACAAATGATGGTCGCAGTACAGAGGATATAAAATGCAGAATGGCAATGAGTAGAAAAGCGTTCTTGAAAAAGAGACATTTGTTAACCTCGAATATTTATTTAAGCCTAAGGAAGTCCTTGCTGAAGGCATTTGTATGGAGTGTAGCCTTGTATGGGAGTGAAACATGGACGATAAACAGTGTGGACAGAAATAGGATAGAGGATTTTGAAATGTGGTGCTACAGAAGAATGCTGAAGATTAGGTGGGTGGATCGCGTAACTAATGAGGAGGTACTGAACAGACTTGGGGAGAAAAAGAATTTCTGGCATACCTTGAGTAAAAGAAGGGGTCGATTGGTAGGACACATTCTTAGACATCAAGGAATCGTGAATTTAGCATTGCAGGGAAGTGTGTGGATAAAAACCGCAGAGGAAGGCCAAGAGATGGATACGTAAGCAAACTCAGACATATAGATTGCCGTTCTTATGTGGAGATGAAGATGCTTGCTCAGGATAGGGTATTGTGGAGAGTTGTATCAAACCAGTCTCCGGACTGAAGACGACAACACCAACATTGTTTTAAATATCTTCATCATCGGCGGAGCTAGTAGCCACACGACCTTGTTCTACTGTGCTGGTGTTGCTTCGATAATGCGTTCACTATGCTGTCTATAGTAACTTACCTGCATTCCTAGTTTCTTATTCATCATCCGACTTACTCCAGCGTTACCCACAACTGATTTTTTTGTATGCTGTAATCACATGACTAGAATCCAGTTCATTCTGCCACTGAACTTTCCTATATTCCACCATGTCTAACCTATCAAACATTGCATGCTGCGATCCGTAGAATGCCTGTTTTGTTTTTGTTGATGACGACATATTCCTGAGTAGTGCCCTCCCGGAGATCCGAATGAGGGACTATTTTACCTCCGCAATATTTCACCTAAAAAGACGCACACAGAGCTGCATGTCACAGGAAAAAGTAACGATTATACTGTCCCCTTGCTTTCAGCCGTTCGCAGTAGATGCGTTGGCTATTGCTACTAGGCCAGCCAGCTCCGTCAATCATTCGGACTGTTACCACAGTCAATAATTAGCAGGACCTGCAGGTTTGTCTGGCGTTTCCAAAGATACCCCTCCGCTGCAGGTGAACCTACCGTTGATTCACGCAAACCACCCCAAGTCGGCAATATATGTTATTCATGGTGGTGGCATATATACATAAATACAATTTATGGATCATTTATATCTTATGACTTGGTTGACACAGAAGTTACGATCTCATATATCGTTACATAAGCTACATTCACATTCTGGAATGAAGTTTAAAATTAGAAGTTTGGTAGGTAACGTAATTTGATTCGCACGTCGTTAAATTGTTTCACTGAATCATGATTAGCATTTAGAAGCGTATCAAATTAATTTGAAACATAACGTTTATGTTCCTGGCTATCTTAAACAGTGGCTGTGTGAGGAAATTCTACCGGTGCAGCAAAGTTTAAGAAATTGACTCGTTACCTCATGCTGCAGAAATTGTCTTCATCACAAACACGTTAATTTATCTCCAACACACTTATGAACAATATAAAAATCATTATCCGCTCTCAGGTATGAAAAGCTAAAACATCGTGTTCCTACTTCGTTTTGAACGACTTCTGACGATCTCATTATTGTCTTGACTGAGTGATACGGAAAGCTGAGCTACGGTATCATCCAAGACAAAAGAATGTTTCATACTTATGGCTTTCATTGAAACTGCACAAATGAAATTCAAGTAAGTGTATCTAATAAACTGTTGTCATACACTATTAATATTTAATATAAATTTTCGCTATAAAATGGATCCATACCTTCTTAAACACTTTTTAGGTCAGTGTAAATGGCATGTTAGTAATAAATAATAACAGGAAGACTAACAAAAAGACTGGATGAAATGAATATCCGAGCAACGCCGTGTTTCGCCTAGTATATATATAAGTACATTATGCTTATGCTCTTGTGAAACATAAAAATGAATACAGGAACGGCATTTTACATCTTCGTTTCGAGACCACTACTTTTCCAGTTTATGTACATAACTTCCATACGACCATACTGTTATGTGAGTTTCTCTTTCGTTTTACCTTGATGATTTGACCTACTGCAGCTGCACAAACTGATCACACCCCAGGAGCCAGTACTATTAGCTACGTTGCACAAATGAATTTAAAGTATCTGATGTGCCTTTTAATTTTTTTCTGTTGACGTGGGTGTCAGTAACTATGAAAGGAAAATCAGAAAATAACTTATGTCCACGATTAACTGTTTAACTGGCATAAGAATACATTCATTACAAACAACTGTAAGTTTGGAGTTGGATTTGATGGCTGTAAGAAGTTATTAGCAAGTTTGTGTCATAGGAGTTAATCCGATTATAGACTTTCCCTGTAATAATAGTGCTACTGAAACGTTACATTTATTACTATTTATTATGTTGACAGGAAGTGAATGTATGTATTTTACTGAAGCACACTGATTGTTCGAGAGCTCACTACTTCCAGAAACGCAACAAGTTAAAGAAAGAAGGTAACGAGTTGAAGAAAAGGAAGTCCTAGTCTCGTGGTATAATACCGGGGGGCAAACGTCATGTGGTACTCAGTTCTTTCTTTTCCGTCTTCACCAGACTTACCTCTTGTGTCTCTGCCAAACATTTACAAGGAACCCAACTCCATCTTGGGCTGGTGGCTGTCTTTTACACCTGCAGTTGTTCTATTTTCCCTCCAGTAGGTCAATAAAGCTCTTCAAGTAATCAAATAAGGTACCCTCTCTATCAATCCATAAAGTTGGACTCCGGATTTACACAAACGGCAATCTAAAATGTAGAATGTGCTCTTTCTGCCTACGCGCTTTCGGCACTGTAGGAAAAAGATGAAATTCCTTACACTCTCTGCGTCATCTTTGTGCGCTACCAGCCTTGTGACAACAAATACACCACGTTCGACGGATATTATTTGTGGTTGGATCTTCCAATTTTGTAAACATGAGATGCTGACAGTGAACATCTACGAGGGGGAGCTTGAAAATAATTTGCCTTGTCGGCAGTGATCAGAGTTGCTTATGAAAGGAAAAAAGTAGAATGCGACTGTAAAGATAAGAGGTATCTTTATTTTTCTACATAATTTTCAAGTACATTGAGACATTTGCCATACCGCTTTATAAGCTTCAAAAAGCCGTCCAGGAAAAGAATCTTATTATGGGAGGGGGAGGATCAGTGGCATTTGATATTTTACCAATTACCGGATTACGATCTGATGTTAAATCAATAATGATTTTAATTTATGGTTTAGCCTTAAAATTTTGTTTACTGTATTGTTCAGGACATCTGGCCTATTATTCCTTTTCCTTGTGATGTGAATGACTTCTTTTTGACCACATTTGATAGCATTTATGGTTTCCTCTACATAATACAGCTGAACTATCTTTGGGTTGTTTTTTCGCGAATGCCAAGCAAAATACTTGGTATTAAGATCCCCACATAATATGATTTTATGAAATATTTCAAATGGTTCATGGAGGGTCTTAGCTGGTATAATGTAACTCGCAACTAACGTTATATTCCAATAATATGTAACGCCAAGATATTTAACTTGGTGACTCCATGGAAAGTTTATGTCGTTTAGAGTTAGTCTGACCTCCAGATCAAGTCTTCTTCTGGTGTACATTATTGCAGTTGACACTGCGGAATTAATTTTGATCATTGTCTGTCTAGCTCAAGCCTCCGTCAGCTTCAGTGGGCGATTCATTCTAATTATGACGCAAAGACAACTGGAATAATGTTCACCAGAAAAAGACCTGATCTGGGAGATAGACTAAATGTAAACAACATAAATGTATCATGGAGTCACCAATGTAAATATCTGGGAGTTGTAACAAAAAGGAAAAAAATAATCAAATTATTTTTAAAACTCTATCCATTACTCTCTAGTACAGAAATCTCTAACATTACAAAATTGCGACGAGCTATAAGGCTGTTCCTCAAGGGAAACAACATGTCCATCTAACATTAAAATGTTAAAAAAAATTTGAAAACAGGTACTTTCGTAAGATACTAAGAGCTCGTGGATGGGAACGGATTAGAGAAATGCATAATGAATTCCATTTAAATACCATGACTGATTTAATTCGTAAACTGTACGCATTTTTTTTTTTTACAGAAAAACAATTTACTTAGACCTAACTCGCGACATTTCGAGTATACAGGAACAACGCATCGTACCAGTATCCCACCATCAATAATAGAAGATCCTTTATAATAATAATAACTCAAGTACAACAACAGAAACCAACTCAGATTAACAGGAAGAAATGACATATAAGTAGGACAAAAGGACAACTGTATGTTCTACTAACGATAACCGAATGTTAAAATGATTAATTAACTTCTGAAGAAGGATGTCCTGTCTTCCCGTCAACCTCAAAAGACAGAACCAAAAAATACGTACAAACTGTGTTGCAGACAAATTGAGATAACCAATTAGCAAGTTGTTCACTATTGTTAATTAGTACTTTTATGGACTGCGTTACTGATGTTACAGTTATATATTAAATGAAGTGAAGTAGTTAGTTTGTGAATTATTGAAGTTTGACAAAACTGCTCAGTTTGTCATTCACCAACGCTTTTCTTCCATGCGCCTGGCTTACCCAGTACGTAGTAATACTACAAGCAGATGGAAGAACTAAGCAATTAGGAGTAACCATTGGTTAATTCAGTTACGGCATCTGAGCTAATTTATACAGATCATGGTTGAAGGGTACAAGGAAAATATAAACATAGAAGTCTCTCTCATATAAAGAATGAAATACAAATTTTGCTCGTAATTTTTATAAAATGTCATGAAATAAATTTTTATCTGGCACGTCATACCGTGAACTGTTTTTGTTTGTTGTTCTAACTCAAAACTCCATGGTCACGAACATACATACTTACCTTAATGACTGTTCCTTCTCTGTCGATTTTATTTTTGTCCAGAATATTAATACCTCAAAATTTGTGATGAGGTGCCAGATATGCATTTACTGTTCCACCACTAGAATAAAAAGTTCTCTCTCTCTCTCGCAGACATAAAAACAACTGTAGTATTATAATCAGTTGACTTCTGTGGTACAATCGACGCGCAGGACACCGTGCCCACGGGTGCGGTTCCTGTAGGGGGATGCTTGTCCACTGTTGGTCGAGCTGATCTCTACGAGATTACGAGAGTAACTCGGGCGTCCGATCTTTGATTGTCGTGAGTGCAGTCGTGTTCTTTCGATAATCCATTTTTAGTCCGGGGCAAGTCCCGGAGATAAAATAAATTGGTCCCAATCCCCCGGTTCCGACCAAGGTTTTCGGGAGGTTTTCCTTGGTTGTAAGGCGTATGCCGGAACTGGTAAGCCCCTCCCACTTATTCCCAATTGGGATCCCCTTTGCCCCACTATCAGCTTGTCTGATATTGGCTGAATAGAACCGCGACTCTTTATGGGCCGGATCTCAAACAGCCCGCTCCACTCCTCGGAGTGGAGAATGAAAAGATATAAGTTTTTTTTTTTTTTGTGGTACAAATTGAGCGAAATGACCATTAATTAGAGTTTAAAATTAGACAGAGTTGGCCAATGATTATGTGGTAGCTATGCACCTTATGCATTTGTTCCATATAATGAATGACGAATTTGGGTGTGGATCATCACGTTATTTTTATTCAGTTTGTGATTGTTTGTAACGATCGTGTTTTGAGTAATTATTCTATCTTACTGCCTCACTTTTTGTGTGGATGTACTTTTATTTTGTCAGTGGCTGCACATACGATCCGCAGCTTTAAACACCCAATCATGACACATGGTCGAAACTGAAATCTTGAAAACTATGGTAAGTTGCATAGTCGATGACGGATATGATGTCTGAAATCACAACGTCTCTCACAGTTCTGACGAAGTCAGCGCCAAAAGATGTCTTCTGTCTGCGGCATCCATACTTTCTAAATTGTTGTAGTGTGCAGTTTATTCAGTTTCATATTTTGCCAGATTCAACAAACATCTTATTCTACTTTTCACTACGATTAATCAATGTTTGAAGGTAATAAAGATAACGTGAAGGAATATGGATAAGGTTTGGTATAATAGTTGAAAGAAAAGTAACAAGAAAATAGAGTAAACGCTTTTATTTAGCACATCAGTGTTTTACACAAATATTTATAAAATTGAAACAGAATATTTGTTACTGAATCATCCAAAAAAATTATATTTAGATGCTGACTTCTTCATCTTCTTTCCTATCCCAGTCGAAATAGAGCAGCTGCCATTAATTTATTCAGAAACTTGAACAATTTGCTTGTCGAGTTGTCATAAAACCTTGTTAAAGACAATATGAGAAGCACAGCATACTTATACAATGGTGTGACCTTAAGAAAAAGTTTGTTATCAGGCAGACGTGAAAGAACTTTGGGAAGGCAATGGAAGTAATGTCACATGTGACTCTATCTTAATGAAGAAACTTTGGTCACCGAAAGTAATCTAATTTGTAATGAAAAACAAGGAATTGTTTTTATTCATATGAACGATTTATTAATATCAACGAGTGTAGACCATAAAATGAAAAACGTGTCTTCTTGGAAAAGTAAGCGGTAATATCCAAATTAGAAAAATTGTTTCCTGCCATAGGTTGGACAAGGGAGTTGTAGATAAGAAAAACAAAACGTTATTGGACGCCATCACTAATGAAGCGCAGTTATTTGATAAAAATACGTCGAAATATTAAATGTAGCAAGGAAAGGAAGATTAAAGTTTAACGTCCAGTAAAAATCGTGGTCATTAGGGTAGGAAAACGTTGAATTAACATTTATATCAGTACGTAAGGAAAATATGAAAATGTGGTACCATATGCAATGACGTTTCAACTGAACGTAAATGCGGTCAAAGATAGAACTGTCATACTGCAGCAATCTATGGTTAAAAATCATAGAGTTGAAATTAAATGGAAGAGGGTGAACAGAAGCAGATTCTGAGCGATATACAAATACGTGGCCAAAAAAAAAAAAAAAAAAAAAAAAAAAAAAAAAAAATCACCTATGGCAGACACATTCAATAAAGAAACTGTAAATAAGGTTAAATAAGGTTAATTAACTATTTCTTTCTGATACCTCTGATAACCAGCCCCATGAACCACAGACATTGCCGAGGTGGGGTGGCTTGCGTGCCTCAACGATACAGATAGCCGTACCGTAGGTGCAACCACAGCGGAGGGGTATCTGTGGAGAGGCCAGACAAACGTGTGGTTCCTGAAGAGGGGCAGCAGACTTTTCAGTAGTTACAGGGGCAATAGTCTGGATGATTGACTGAGCTGGCCTTCTAACATCAGCTAATGTGGTCTTGCCACACAGCTACTGCAAACGGCTGAAAGCAAGGGGAAACTACAGCCGTTACCGTTCCAGAGGACATGCAGCACTACTGTATGAACATATGATGATGGCATCCTCTCGGGTAAAATATTCCGGAGGTAAAATAGTCCCCCATTCGGATCTCCGGGCGGGGACTACTCAGGAGGATGTGGTCATCAGGAAAGACAATGCTGGCATTCTATGGGTCGGAGCGTGGAATGTTAGATCCCTTAATCGAGTAGGAAAATTAGAAAATTTAGAAAGGGAAATGGATAGGTTGAAGTTAGATATAGTGGGGATTAGTGAAGTTCGGTGGCAGGATGAACAGGATTTCTGGTCAGGTGAGTACAGGATTATAATTACAAAATCAATTGGGGGTATCACAGGAGTAGGATTGATAATGAATAAGAAAATAGGAATGCGGGTAAACTACTATGACCAGCACAGTTATCGCATTATCATTGTCAAGATAGATACGAAGCCAAAACCGACAACAGTAGTACAGGTTTATATGCCAACTAGCTCTGCCGATGATGAGGAAATCGAAGAAATATATGAGGAGCTAAAGGAAATTATTCAGACAATTAAGGGAGAGGAAAACTTAATTGGTATGGGAGACTGGAATTCGGTAGTAGGACAAGGAATAGAAGGGAAGATAGTAGGTGAATATGGTCTGGGCAAAAGGAATGAAAGAGGAAGCCGCCTGGTAGAATTTTGCACAGAACATAATTTAGTTATAACAAACACCTGCTTCAAGAATCACAAAAGAAGGTTGTATACGTGGAAGAGACCAGGAGACACCGGAAGATACCAGATAGCTTTTATAATGGCAAGACATAGATTTCGGAATCAGGTTCTACAGTGTAAGACGTACCCAGGGGCAGATATAGACTCTGACCATAACTTGTTGGTTATGAACTGTAGGCTGAAACTAAAGAAACTACAAAAAGGTAGGAAAATAAGGAGATGGGACCTGGATAAATTGAAGGAACTTGAGGTTCTTAAGAATTTCAGAGGGAGCTTTAGCCAACAATTGACAGAAACAGGGGAAAATAAAACAGTAGAGGAGGAATGGGAAAAATTGAGAGATGAAATAGTGAAGGCAGCAGAGGACAAAATAGGTAGGAAGGAAAGACCTACAAAAAATCCTTGTAGTAAATGAAACAGGCAAAATAGAGTACAGACGACTAAGAAATGAGATTGACAGGAAGTGCAAAATGGCTAAGCAGGAGTGGCTAGAAGGCAAATGCAAGGACGTAGAAGAATGTATAAATATGGAAATAATAGATACAGCCTACAGGAAAATAAAAGAAACATTTGGAGATCAGAAAAACAGCTCTGTGAATATCAAGGACACTGATGGAAAACCAGTTCTTAGCAAAGAATGGAAAGCTGAAAGGTGGAAAGAGTATATAGAGGGACTCTACAAAGGAAATGAACTTCTAGACAATATTGTAGGAAGGGAAGAGGATGTAGATGAAGATGAAATAGGAGATACTGTACTGAGAGAAGAATTTGACGGAGCCCTGAAAGACCTAAGTCGAAACAAGGCCCCTGGAGTAGATGATATTCCCTCAGAACTACTGAAGTCTCTGGGAGAACCAGCCATGACAAAATTGTTTCACCTGGTGTGTAAGATGTATGAGACAGGTGAAGTACCTTCAGACTTTAAGAAAAATGTTATAATCCCCATCCCTAAGAAAGCAGGTGCAGACAGGTGTGAAAACTACAGAACCATCAGTTTAATAAGTCATGGCTGCAAAATATTAAGGAGAATTATATACAGAAGGATGGAAAAGCTGGTAGAAGCCGACCTCGGGGAAGATCAGTTTGGTTTCAGGAGAAAGGTAGGAACACGGGAGGCAATACTCACTTTATGGCTTATCCTAGAAGATAGATTAAGACAAGACAAACCTACATTTCTAGCTTTTGTAGATTTGGAGAAGGCTTTTGACAATGTAGATTGGAATAAACTCTTTCAAGTTCTGAAGCAAGCAGGAGTAAAATATAGGGAACGTAAGGTTATTTACAACTTGTACAAAAACCAGACAGCGGTTGTCAGAGTTGAAGGGTATGAAAGGGATGCAGTGGTTGGAAAGGGAGTAAGACAGGGTTGTAGTCTTTCTCCATTGTTGTTCAATTTGTACATTGAGCAAGCTATAAAGGAAAGCAAGGAGAAATTTGGAGAAGGAATTAAAGTTCAGGGTGAAGAATTAAAAACATTGTGTTTTGCCGACGACATAGTAATTCTGTCAGATACAGCAAAGGACCTGGAAGAGCAATTGAACGGAATGGACAGTGTGCTGAAAGGTGCATATAAGATCAACATTAACAAGAGCAAAACTAGGTTAATGGAGTGCAGTATAAGAAAATCAGGTGATGCTGAAGGAATTAGATTGGGAAACGAAGCAATAAAGGAGGTAGATGAGTTTTGTTACTTGGGCAGTAAAATAACAAATGATGGTCGCAGTACAGAGGATATAAAATGCAGAATGGCAACGGGTAGAAAAGCGTTCTTGAGAAAGAGAGATTTGTTAACATCGAATATTGATTTAAACCTAAGGAAGTCCTTTCTGAAGGCATTTGTATGGAGTGTTGCCTTGTATGGGAGTGAGACATGGACGATGAACAGTGCGGACAGGAAGAGGATTGAGGATTTTGAAATGTGGTGCTACAGAAGAATGCTGAAGATTAGGTGGGTGGATCGCGTAACTAATGAGGAGGTACTGAACAGAATTGGGGAGAAAAGGAATTTCTGGCATACCTTGAGTAAAAGAAGGGATAGATTGGTAGGACACATTCTTAGACATCAAGGAATTGTGAATTTAGCGTTGGAGGGAAGTTGTGTGGGGAAAAAATCGCAGGGGAAGACCAAGAGATGGATACAGTAAGCAGATTCAGACAGATGTAGGTTGTCGTTCTTATGTGGAGATGAAGAGGCTTGCTCAGGATAGGGTATTGTGGAGAGCTGCATCAAACCAGTCTCCGGAATGAAGACCACAACAACACCTCTGATAAAACACTGAGTGGGACACGAAATTGAACCACTTTCAGATTATGACTGTAACGTCACCAATGCGCAAAGATAATTGTCAAAGTTTCATCTTACGAGTAAGAAAAAGCGTTACTGAGATAGAGCCATAAAATAAAGAAATCCAGTTCGTCATTAGTTCAGTTTCAATGCCTTCGTTTCCAACTTCCATACACTTTGTGGGGCTGCAAAGTATTTTTTTTATTTTATTTTATTTTTTTTTATTTTGTGTTAAGCTACCAGACCATATATGTCATTCCAATGCCAGGTTATACGTCCAGGTAGATACCTGAAGTAAGTCTTCCTTCGAGGATTACAAATCACAATGATTTTTCGCACGATGCGTCGAAAATATGTCATTTGCGGTTATTTTTTGGGGTTACAGAGATTTTGTTGCCCTAGCAATCTACCACAACAAAGAACGAGACTTTAATACACAAGATAATTAGCATACTTTTTAAGAATACACTGCAGTAATGGAAGCATGTTAACAGTGTGCGTTATTAGACGAACCAAATGAATACACAAATATTGGAAGTAATTATTTTATTTATTGGATTCGAAAACTGAAAAGATACAACATGAAGAATTCAATGAGCCTAATGAAGTTTTTGTTGTGTTTACAAAAACGTTTTATGGCTTGACTAAAACACATGGAGGGAGATCTTTTTATCAAACAGTCTTGATCGCAATGGATTATCGTTTTGACAGCACCGTAGCCAAGGGGGCGGGTTGGGGGGAGGGGGAAATGAAGTGGATCATTATTCCCAACCCCATCCCGAGAATATGTTGTAATGCTGTACAAGTTATGATATATGTCGTAATTCACAGTTACGCTTTATTGCCTGATGCCCTCCCAAAACAAAATTCTGACTACAGCCCTACAGGTTTCGATCTATTAATAGATCATCTCAAAGCCTCTGGAGTTAGTGGCATGGTGCTCGGTCTATTAATATATCGAAAGAGGCCACCAAACGATAATATACTGCAATCACGACCGAGTTTAATTTAAACAAATCTCTGTGCTCGTCTGGAAATAATTTTACAACTTCTACATGGCTGGAAGCTTAGAAATATAATTCTGAAAAATATAAAAAGGATTTTGGGACAGAACTGCACACATACAAATAGCAATTATCTTGGGGTGTTAACACGTTACTATGGCATATGTTATCTTCAGGGATATATGTAGTGGAAGAAACAACCACCACTTAAGCACAAACGTATCGCTTGCTTTAGGATGTGATAAGAAACGAAGAAGAAGTGAGTGCATTAGGTCTACGCACATCTGAAAGATGAAAAAGAATATCATTTTAAATATACGTTCGAGATCACTACCGTACTTTTAAAAACTAACTCCATAACATGCACTTAATAATAGTATTACGTCTCATCACAGTTCAGTAAGCACAGGCTGTGTGCCTTTATGTGCGTGTGAAATGTGTAAAACAATCACGTGATTCCGAGTGTATATAGCATTTTGACCATTTTAGTTTTGAAAATGATAGAAATTGTGTCAATTCCTGCGCAAGAAGCAAAATATGAATTTATCCTTCTGTAACAAACATGTCGAATGGGGAAAGTTTATTAGTTTAAGATCAGATCAGTATGATACTTGTGGTATGAATGTACATATCTATAGAATCCATCACTTTAGATATGTATCTCTAATTGGCAATTCAGGGTTTGTGAGTTTCATATCAAAATAAAGTAGCTGCGTCTTAACAACAGTTGCTCCCCGTATGCGTAACATGGCACAAGCTGGAATCAATGTTGAATAATCAAAGACAAGAAGCAAAAGCCCTGGTAAGTTTAAAACTGAACAAGTTAAAGGAAGTGAATATGCTAATAATGCAGCAAACGAACACCTGCCCGAAGAATGGGAACAACATATGTATACCAGTAATTTTATGTAAAGCAAAATCTACGTATCAGCATTCTCTTCCAGTGAGACATAAATTCTTAGGTGATTGACTTACATATCAATAATTCTCTAATACACTGCTAATGATGCGCTTATTAGTAAAACAAAAAAGAGCCATTTTAAATTAGGAAAAGCATATACAAATGCTGTAAGAAAATGAGGAGCAGCCATTTGGCCTACCACATCATTTCCGCACATTCACAACTAAATATGAGCGAGATATATTTTTAAGTTGATTGAAAGGCATGTGAACATTCGGCGTAGAGGAGCGCAGTTCTTCAAGAAATAAACTGAAATAAACAAGTTACAGGTGTAATGCAAACACAGCAAAGAAACCGAAGCTCGTAATAAAGCTTTTATTAGCTTATATGGTACATTAGAGAGGAGAGGGGGCAACAGATCGTGATTCTACAACCAACTAAATATGGGAGAGACCATAAAAGAAATTCTGGTCTATCACTCCAAATCGTAAAAACTTACAAACTCACATAGCCGTTACACATTTGGTAACTGTGTTTACTTTGGTGCTAGAGTAAGTGTAGGAACAGTGTTATTTATACGAAGCAAAACGTACAGATACTGAACTATATTAATAAAAAATTTTACCGTGTAATATTTGATTCAGAATTGTAATTAGCTTTATTTTTTTTTTCGTAACATCGATGCGTATGTACAACATTCAGAAATTTTGGATTAATTTCCTTTAGAATTTAACCTCTATATTTAATTCAAAATTGTAATTAGTTTTTTTCGTAACATATGACGGAGTGCATATGTACAACATTCTGAAATTTTCGTTTATTTTTCTTTTCATTTTTTTGTTTTGATAAATGTACCCATCTCAGAAGAAGAGATAAATGTCTCTCAAGTATTAAACAATAACTTTCTTATTGAGTCGAAAGTTCTGGAACAGAAAAGGAACAGTGTACCTTAAGTTGTTGAACGTGTTAAAGCCGATAGTCGATTTTGTGAGACAGCGAAGTCATTTCGTTCACTCCTGCTAGTCCGAGAGGATGCTTATTTTAAGGCCAGTTAATTAATAATGACTGTTAGAGCTTAAAAGTGTTGAGGTTTCTGTAGTTAATAAACAGCCAATCATTTTATTTAATCTGTTTCAGGCAAAACATCGACTGGAACCGCGAAGTCAACGGAGATGATGCCCATTCATTTATTTACAACATAAAAAAGCACAGTACGTCCCTGAGACTCAGCAACAGGCTTTTAAAGTAACTTGTCACACATATTTTTTGAGGAAGGTGTTCTGTAAATGTTACGGTCCTTCGTCTTCCGCTAACGCCGCTGTCATGCTTCAGGACCAGTAGCAAACAGACTTCATCGTAATTATCGCAGCGGTTGGTGGAGAGAACTGCCACTTAATACTCTCGTGGGTAAAATTATAGCGTAGCACAGAATTTTTCTTTCCCTTTCAAGCAAGGAATTCGTGCTGCTATCGTCTACCTCTGCCACCACAAATAATACACTAGCCTTGCCTTAAGGAAAGTCTCTTGTAATCCCTACAACTGATTGCTTGGTTCCTCTAGAGCACCATCATGAAATTATGTCTTTTAAAATAAAACTTCAGAATTAATTAAACGCCTGTATCAATTAAAACCTCACTTCCGAACAACTGAAATCGATAATTGGGCGACGTGTGAGAACTTCATGGTGAAATTCGTAAGTCAATATGTAAATAATACGGCAAAAGGGTAGCTACTGCATAATATATCGTGCACAGTCGCAGAGAAAAGAAGTTTTATAATTCCATAAAATACTGCTCAACTGTACGCAAAGAAGTTATCGGAATATCAGGGATTTTCTATGTTGTTTATATACAGAATTAGCACCTCCCAAAAAGTTAAGATGTTTTCTGTTTGTGACAAATGTGAGTGAATTTATTTTGTAAGACCAATTTGATAACAAATTAATGTTATTTCCATCTTTACAATGAACTGAATGTAAAGGAACGAATGAAGCATCTTCCTTCATTACTGATGATACGTTATCATGTTCCTGCTGAAGTGAAAGATCTCAGACTGTTTCTAGATGGAAGCATGGACAAAATAATAATGATTAGTTAGTGCCTAGCCCTAACAGTCAGTGGAGGATTTGATTCAACAGCAACAATACTTTAATGATTGTCTCATCATTTCAATATGCTCTTTGCAATTTCAGAAAGAAAACTGTGTACGAAATAGTTTTGATTTGAAACAAACTGCTGACCTTAATACGAAAAAACGTGAAGCTCCCGTCTAAGCTTCAGTCTGAGTTTCGATTGATTACACTTCGTCGAGCATCAACTACCTTAAAAGGCAGGTACCTCTATCATTGTTTGTCAGACTTAATGCCTTATTTTGCTACATTTGATCGAAATTTTATCTTCTGTTATATTTTAAATATATGTGCATACTGTTGCACCATGACATTCGAGTAAAACAACACAAATGGTGAGAGTATCTATCCGTTATAGGCTGTCTTAACATAAGAAATGTTTGTAATTTCTGCTACCAGTCATTTAACTTAGAAATTACAAATATTTATTATTTGACACATTGACGGTTACTTAAATTACCTATCATAGCCACAATTGACTGTGATAACATGATGATAGATCTATATAATACGGTAAGTGTATTCGTTGACAAGAATGTAAGTGGGATATACGGTGAAAGCAAAACCTACAGAAATAATGTAATATGTGATAAAGGTTATAGAACTAATTTATTTGGTCTTATGTGTGGAGACGATAAACAAATTTCGGTTTGACAAATTTTGTGTAAAACACCTCTAATATTTTTATTAATTCTGTAATTTCCACATAAAAACCATTTGTGTATGCGTTATGTAAAACGAATTAGTTGACTTAACAATATAAACTGTACTAAAATTCTGAAAGAAAACTGACATTTAAATACTCGTATTAATCGGTTTGGAAGAATTAAATCAGTCTTTGCATAAAATTCTATCAACTGACTAAACTATATTATTACAGGTTTATATATGCATAAATAATTTCATCAATTTGTTAGCGAGGTGCGCGGTACGTTAATTAAGATAATTATTATCTGTGTGAAATCAGTGGAATGCATAATAATGCCTTGTCTCTTCAAAGTGCAGCGTATATAATACATAAAAAACAGAAGTTGAATCCACCATGGAGTTACTTGGTTGTACTTGTGTTATTGTTTTTGCAGTGATCCAGTGTTCAGTTAGAAACTTTGAATTCAGGTCCAATTAACATTGCGTCAGAGATATGTCTCTCTCCATAATAAATTCAGTTGATGTTAACGGAATAGCTAATGTCTAACCTCTAAAAACATATAATTATCATTGTGTTTTTGAATGATAGACTTAATTGGAGATTCGCTATTAAAAAAACGAATCCATTATGGGAAGCAACAATATCTCTGAACTCTTTGTCATCAACAGCTGAAAGGAATGTGGTGAGGATTACTGGAAGGGGTCATTTGCATTGAAAACTACACTTGTAAACAACATTAACATAAATATTGAACAATCTGTAAGAATGCATTGCAGTTACATTTAATATTGTAAGATATTTGATGTTATGTACTACTTTAAATAGAGTAACAATCACTCGAGTCCAATAAATAATTATATACGCTAAGATCGATGGTATAGAAACAAAGGCGTGGTCGATAATTGATGGCTAAAAATTAGTCAGCATGCAAAACTAATTACGTGGTCATGTGGAAGAATTTACGATTCGAGGTCTTTCCGAGGAAGCTTACTTAGCGGGTGAGAGATTGAAACAGCAGGTCAGTTTTTGAAGAACTCTAATTCAATCGGATACATCGAACTATCTGGAAGGAGTCATTTCCAATAATTGAACTTCTAAGGGAGTTTTAGAAACTATCGTCTACACGTCGTTTTACGATATTGCCTGCCGCAAGATGACTATGCTCGTTTTGAAGTAAGGTGAAAAACGTTGCCTGCCGCAAGATGACTATGCTCGTTTTGAAGTAAGGTGAAAAACGTTGGTACAGCGAATTAGTAGTAACGACAAATGAATGAAAAAGAATCAGACACTTAACATCCTTGAGGAACAGAGGGTCGAAAGAAAACATAAGAAACACACACACAAGACAAAATAAAAGTCCTTTCGAAGATTTGGTACTGGAGCGTTCGTAGCTGAAATAAGGAAGGCTAGGTGTGGAAGCTCTTGTGGGCTGGCTAGTAGTCGTAGTCGGCGGCCGTCCTCTTGGGCCAGTTGTTCAGCAGCCACGGGAACATGGCCACCTGCCAAACAGAACACTCTGTTAGCGTCGAACTCCAGCTGACCAAACACATACACTGCTTGAGAAATTCATTATTCATCATTTATAGCAGCATCACAGACTAACACATACAACAGTCACGACACTCCTACTGATTTTTGTTACGCTCCACGACAGCAGCGCTCCAAGCGGCTGGCAAGGTACATTTCTGAATACGATATCGGATGAGTTTGAATAATATCGTAAATTTATTCTAACATGTTTTTACAACAGTGCAATAAAATCGGTAATAGCTACAAAATAACTCCATGTTTGTCTTTATTAGGAGTCCTAAGAACCATTGGATGAAATGAAACAATAGATTGCAGGACAGTTTATTTAAGATTCTCTTGAAATCTACGACCTCTGGATAAAGAATTTCCTTTTTGGTCCACTTTAGGTTACGGTAGTAACACTATTGGCTCAATTTAGGTTACGGTAGTAACACTAAAAGTGGGCCTTTGCGATCGTCTATTGACAGCTCGAAATTTAAATGAAAATAACGGCTTAACTATTCATCTGACACGAAAATTGAATAACCGAATTTGTAGAGGAGAAAATTCTCTACAACTTTGCTCTCTTATGTTGTTTTCCTATCTCGTAGCGTTTCAAAGATATTTGCAAAAATAACGGCGATTTTGGGATGTATGTCTGTCCGTCTGTCTGTCTGTCCGTAACGTGTCCCCTGTTTTTAAGACGAACCGTTCAACCAAACAGCACCAAATTTTACAGACATGATTATAGGCCACCAGAGACCGGAATCTCCTTTTTTCAAATTTTTCGGACAAAAAATACGGTAGTAAAACCATAAAAAGCCGTTTGTAATATAATTGTAATTGCAAACGAACCGTTCATCTGACACGAAAATTGAATAACCTGATTGGTAGAGGAGAAAATTCTCTACAACTTAGCTCCCTTATTATTTTTTCATATCTCGTATCGTTTGAGACATATTTGCAAAAATAACGGAGATTTGACACCCTCCATTGAATTAACGAAAACCAGCCGTTCGGAAATGTCACGCGACATTCCTCGCGTATTTGATGATTTTCTTATTGTAACTTACACGTTGCGATTTCAGAGCAACAGCACACTGAGGAATTAACAGACACACATCGTTCTTCGTACGATAAATAATAATGTAATGTCTACAAATGCCATATTATCAGTTAACAACGGCCATGAATAGTATCAGATGAAAGAAATCCTGTTTTGATATATAGCCGTAGCGTAGTGGGCAACGGGCTGGACTGTGACGCGAAAGGTCGGTGGTTCGAAACCCGCCACCACCTGAATTGTTTTTTCCTAAAAGGGTTTCACACACTCTTATTAATTAATTAATTATTATTTTGCTCCAAAATGTTTACAAAAACTTATAAAACTACAAATCTAAAGTGGGCCGTAAAACACGTCAGTGCGATTTTTGTCATTAAGGACAGAAATTGACTAGTAAACAACATAAGAATCGACATTTTGCATAACGACATCGGTTTTCTACTCATAAACGTCTGCGTTACTTCACTACAATTCCAGTCAAATCAGTGTGAACGCAAGAAACTTATATGGAATGCAATGACTACGTTATTTAATGTACCAGATCAGCCACAACAGCTGTAGCTGAAGAACAATCCTCACAGGCGTGACAATAAAACGTCGAAACCGTAAAAATCGGTTTCGCAACAAAGCAGAATCAATTCACAATGGTTGCTACGTCTGAACCACCAACTACAAAAATCTTCAAGACATTCGTATTGTAATGAATAGTAATTACACTCAAAAGTATATGCGTTTAAAAGAAAGACGAGTGAAATGTAAAAATGTTCGAAGCATTAGATTCCATACCGATTGTCACACGTCAAAGAAAGTAGGCTACCGGTCATGTAAGAACAGACCGTAACGGGAATTTATGAAACGAACACTCCATTAGGAGCGATGTGCACCACTACCATAGAATGGAAACTATCAAAAGAAATTTCAGCATTGGTCGTATATTAATGTTTTATTATTATCATTATTTTTTATTGCAAATCGATTTCGAATATGGTATACTCATTCACAGTGCAACATGCACAATCGAATTGAAACGTTTCATGTTTTACATATCAACCGCAAGGCACAGCTGCAAGAGTGCACTCTGGAAAACACCATTGTGAAACATCTTGTAGCTATGCCTTGCGGTTGGATATGTAAAACCTGAAATGCTTCAATTCGGTTGTGCATGTTACACTGTGAATGAGTATACCATAGTCGAAATCGATTTGCAATAAATAAACGTTAATTTATGACCAACGCTGAAACTTCTTTTGACAGGAATTTATGATTCTAATATATTTTTATCTGTCACTTTTAGCGGAATACATATTCTCAAATATTGCCTCATGAATAAGTCGATGTTTATATCAATGAATCAGCGACATCCGGCAGTTTTCACATTTACTTCATGATTATGTGTCTCGATATTTTACTAATGCTTGGAACGCAAAAAATAGAGAAACTATTTGGTTAATTACGCAAAAAAGTATATATAAACAGTTATTACTCTTACGGTGCCTTGCCCACCGCTAGGAGCGCTAGTGTCATTGCAATTGTCAGTTGGTAACAACTTTCAAGTTACACTGTGGTAGCATAGAGGTATAATGAGGTGGCATGGCGCTACAGAATTACGCACACGGCGCCACC
Organism: Locusta migratoria; assembly: GCA_026315105.1. Classification (NCBI taxonomy): domain Eukaryota; kingdom Metazoa; phylum Arthropoda; class Insecta; order Orthoptera; family Acrididae; genus Locusta; species Locusta migratoria. The sequence continues at coordinate 414,005,585 of CM048746.1, read as the reverse complement.
ATGTAATCTCATTAAAATCATTAACACAAATATATTTACTTTTTTCTTATGTCCTGAGAATCAAACATTTTGCTTAAACAATAATCTAGACAGTAGGAAATTTCATATGTTTACCTGGTCTAAAATTCATATTTAATCTACATATATATTGATAACATAATCACAGGAGGCCGTCAAGGCGGTAAGTAAAATTTAACCATACGTAAAACGTCCTTCCAATAACACTATTCGACATTGTAAGCCTATGCGTTAAATTCAACTATTGCGGAAGTATTAGCTCAAATGCAAATCATCTTCAAACCAACTAGTAAAGCTTACAACGTCATTTAGTGGCAGCAGATCATAGTAGTACTATACGAAAACTTTCTGACGTGAGGTAAAGCAAGATGACGGCATCAGGCTTCAGTCACAAATTTGCCAGTCTAGAAATGTACGTCTGTGGTTGTATATTACTTCGAGTCTCGAAACACCCGCGGATGTTTGTTATACACTGCGACAGTGGCGCACCATGCGGCCGGCAAGCTACATTTCTGACGACGATATTGGATGAGTGCGAATAGTATGGTTGATATTGATTTGAAAATACGTTTTACATTAAGGAACGTATGTAGCGCCATAAAAATAGGTAATAACTAACAAATAGCTCCAAATTTTTCTTTCTTAAGTTTCTTAAGATCCCTGACATGGTTCGAAATGGTACATACATAAAACGACAGTTTATTTACAATTATCGTGCAACCTACAATCATTTACTGATTGATTTCTTTTTCTATTAAATATTAAAAAAAATGGAAACACTATATCTTCCCTTTGGCAGAAAGACGTCGCGTATCTACACAGGAACGTTAAGGTTTCTTCACTATATTTCCAGTAAAATCAGTGAGGGTGGAGTGTAGGAAACGCATGTGGAGTGCAATAACTACAGTATTTTACGTAACAAACCAGCCACCACAGCTGCAGATGAAGGAAAAATGGCACAGGCATAGCAATAAGACGGCAAAAAGCAATCAAACCTTTTTTCAACAAAGAAGATCCCAATTCGACAATTGTTGCTACAGCCAAACCATAAACGACATAATCTTCAAAACATTGGCTTTTCAAGATACATTAATTACACTTAAAAGAAGATGCACGTATAAGAAAGATGAGTAAGGTGTAAAAATGTGCCAGTCAGATTCCACACCGAATTGATACGTATCAAAAAATTGCCTGTCGTATTAAGAACAGATCACAATAGAAATGTATGTTTCTCTTATGTTTATATTCTACTAACTTTCACAGGAGTAAGTTACAAATATACGCATATTCGTAAGTATTGGTTCATGACGAAGTTATTCATTATACCACTAAATCAGTTAAATTCAGCTGCTTATACATTAATTTCCATATTATCAGGTTTTTTTTTTAAGTAAGGGCCGTTTTTATTCAAAAAAAGATACAAATACTTTTGTAAACAAACTTTTTTTCTGATTCTACATACTTTTACCTATTTTTCTACATTGTTGCCTTGTTTATTTAAGCATTTGTCATACCGCACAACTAAGTTTTTAATTCCCTCTTCTAAGAATTCGGCCGCCTGCTCCGACAGCCAAGAGTTCACGGCCGCTTTCACTTCATCGTCGTCATCGAAGCGCTGCCCGCCAAGATGGTGTTTCAGGTACCGGAAAAGGTGAAAATCGCTAGGAGCAAGGTCGGGACTGTATGGTGCATGGTCCAAAACTTCCCAACCTAAAGAATCAATCAAATCACGAGTCTTTTGAGAGGTGTGTGGCCTAGAGTTATCATGCAGGAGCGAAACTCCTGTTGTCAGCATGCCGCACCTTTTGTTTTGAATTGCTCTGTGGAGCTTCTTTAGAGTTGCACAGTAGGCATCTGAGTTACTTGTCGTTCCTCGTGGCATAAGTCCACTAGCAAAACACCGCACCGGTCCCAGAACACAATTGCCATAATCTTGCCCTTTGACAGCGTCTGTTTGGCTTTGACCTTGACGGGTGAAGTTGTGTGTCGCCATTCCATCGATTGTCGCTTGCTTTCGGGAGTGATATGGGATACCCATGTTTCATCTCCAGTGATAATTTGACTGACATGTCATCCCCTTTTTCCTCGTAACGAATCAAAAAGTCCAATGAAGTGGCAAATCTCTTCCCTTTGTGGTCCTCTGTGAGGAGTCTGGGTACCGAGAACACAGTTTCTTAAAGTTCAGATTTTCAGACACAATTTTGTACAAAACCGATCTTGAAACTTGTGGAAATTCCAAAGAAAGAGTGGAAATTGTGAATCTTCTGTCCTCACGAATCTTTGTTTCGACTGCAGCCACCAAATCATCAGTGATTACAGAGGGCCGGCCTGAGCGTTCTTCGTCATGGACGTTTTCACGGCCATTTTTAAACTCTCTAACCCACTGACGCACTTTACCTTCACTCATTGCATTCAAGCCATAAACGTCTGTTAACTGACGACGAAGTTCTGCAGCTGATAGGCTTCTCGCGGTCAAAAAACGTATGACTGACCGTATCTCACACGTAGCAGGCAATTTAATAATCGTAAACATTATAAAGTAGCACAGCGATGCGTACACGTCAGCTACAGACCTGCAACTGGCAGCAGTGTGAACGGGAAGGATGCCGGCAAGTGGCGCGGTGGCTTGTTCCGGCGTCCGCGCGAACTACGGGACTATACGCGCGAACGGCTCTTACTTAAAAAAACAACCCTCGTATTTTTGACTCTTGATATTTTACTAATGCTTGTAACGCAAAAACTATACTGCCTATTCGTTAATTTCGAACAAAAATAATTATATACACACATAACTTCGTCGACGGCTTGCCCACCGCTAGGAGCGCTAGTGTCGCTGCAACTGTCGGTTCGTAAAACCTTTACAGCAGTAAGTGTCGCGACTGTGTATGTTAGACTGTGGTATTGTCTTGAGAAAGGCAGGATAGTCTATCGCCGAAGTATTTATGTACCTGATTGCACAACTGTAAGTTTTTGAGTGCATGGTGCATGTCACACATGAGATGTTACAAGGTAGATGATGTTTCACATGCCACAACAGGTCGTAATGCGCCAAGACTTGTCATTTGTCAAGATCCGACATCGCATACCATAGTTACCTGAAGTGCTATGTTCAAAGGCAGCATATGAAGTGACAAATCATCCATGTGCCATAGTAATGCACATATGACGTGATGTATGTATGATACAACATCTTATACGAGCTACAATTTAACCAATGACAAGGTAATAATATTAATTAGTACAAAAGTGCGAATATGTCAAGATTTTCTGATTTAAGTGGGTTTGAAACAGCTAGATAAGTCCAGAAGCTAGTCCTCACTTTTTAAATCTCTGGCCATGACATCTACGACATATTGTGCTGTTATAGGAGCGTATGTTTCACTGACACGTTATAATGGCTGTACAAATCGGTGCTGGCCGTGGTAAGATCAAAAGCTTTCTATCCCATTTCCTAGCCGAAACAGTAACCTAACACCAAGATCTGCCTCTTCCTCCGAAATCGCGATTCTACGCGCGACCATTTTGAGATACATTTGTTTGTCATAGCATGCTGTAACGAGTTAGAAGAGTGTATTAGTAAACACGTCGTTATTAAAAATGAAGTACAAAATTTACTGTCCCATGCTATCAATCAGTGTTGTGTATTCTGCCGCGGTGGATTAGCCGTGCACATTAGGACGCCATGTTGCGGTGCTTAAAACCATTTGCCGTCGGGGGTTCAGGCCTCCCCTCAGGTATGGGTGTGCTGTCCTTAGGTTAACCTTAGATTAATTAGTTTGTAAGCTACGGACTAATAACCCAGCAGTTGAGTCCGATCGATTTACAAACATTTGAACATTTTTGTTGGGTATCCGAGATCCACTTGGAGCTAATCAGAGGGAAAATGGACAGTAGTCATTCAATCAACCGTATTCAGTTGAAGGTTTTGTCAATGTAATGTACAGGAGCGAACACAAGGCATAAATGCAACTCATTCACGGAGAATGTAGGTTTTCAGTTCAGTAGTTACAGTTTGGAAGTTCTGCAGTGCTTTACTACTATACTCTTCAATGTAACTAAGAAAACGTTATTGTAAACTAATTAAAGATAAAGGTGAAGCATTGAATTAACATGCCTTTGACATGTTTGAGACGAAAAACAGTCTCAGGGTTTGTTTATTTCTATTTAGAATGATATGTAAACTTATCATTTCCGAACGTTATTCTGTAAACTTATATTCTTCGTAGATTATCAGAGTTTCCACTTTGTGTTAGTTCCTGTGCATTGTATGCATACCAACCTTCAACTGAATTCGTTCTGGATGAGTAATTGGTGGACATTTCCCCGTGTTTAGATTTGATTACTGTCAGCGTCAAAGTAACCTTACCTCGGTTACCGAAATTATCGTGGTAGCACAGGAGTGTCAATTTTGTGTTCCGTTTTTAATAACATGTTCACGTGAATGGTTTACTACATAGAATTTCGAACATATCTTGATCAGAGGTATTACATTAAGAATAAAGAAACAAGGTGCTGATTTAGAAAAGAGTACGGGTGTTAACAACAAAATTAACAAGAGAAGCTGTTACGCTACTTTATGTGCACTAGGTAGGTAAGCAACATTTGCTTAATACAGTTGTTAATTTTACTTCTGGAAGGTCACGGGTTCGATCCCGGCCAGGTCCTAGGATTTTTATGTCATTTTCCACTTCTTTCACCTCTGGCAGTATTGCTCATGTGAAAAATACCCATTAGCACCGTGGTTCGAAACCCACGTTAAACTGTAGGTCCCCATATAACTGGCTGGGTAAGTGAGTTCGAAGGTCGGAGGAAGGCAACGGCATACCAGCTCCAAACAGGAACATGCCTAGTAAAGCACTGTGTTGTTCAAACCAATCTTCGGATTGTTGACTGCTTTACCTATTTTACTTCTGATCAAACAGTTATTCCTGATGGTCAAAGTAAATGGGACATCCTGTACAGTACAGAATACAGAGGATGAGACAGTGTCAGGGTTTGGGGTTGTTTTTCATGGTTATGGCGTCAGGTCCTTATTATGCTTAACGCAAAACTTGGGAAATGAGATTTTACTGAATCTTGTACTGAGTAAGGTAACGGAACGCTTCTGAGACGATTATTTGTATCACAGCGACAGTTCAGTCTGTTATGAAGAATATTCAATATCAGTTTCCTCTCCCCTTCTCATCTTTCCTTTGTTGTCATAAGAACAGCAGAATTATAGCTACAAAGATTTCTTTAAAATTTCTTACTTGGTATGACCAAATGCTAAAAGGCTTGTTAGCATTGGTGTTTGAGAACTAACTTGGTTGCAACGGATTCCCATTTTGTGGAGGATATTTGTTTACTAAATTAGAAGTTGGTTTACTCTCTCCATACTTTTTTTTCATATCTTGTAACGTACATCTTTATTATGTGTTGGGCATTTGATTAAGATGTTTCCTAAGGAGCGCAGCAACAGTCCGTCGACAGCAACTAAACGAAACGTCTCTCCAGCTCGTCACCATTCCACTGGCACGTCGCTTTGCGTATCATTCTTTTTATTTCGCTTTACGTGAAACATCTGTAATATCCATTCATTGGACGACTTTATGAATGAGTAAAAGCACCGAAAACTCGTGTAGGCGTTAATGCATCCCAAAAACGAAGCTCAATGGGCAGGAAACGATTATTAACTCGCGTCGAAATTCGTTACTCTTATAGCTCGTAAGCGAAATTCTTTTGACCTCTCGTGAACTGCCAACACGGTAAACGTCCACTGAGCCTCACTGTGTGTGTCAATGTTCTGGATCTGCGAAACAAAATTAAGCTAGCCGAAAAAAAGTTTTATTGAAGCTATTGAGAAATTAAGTCTATTTTACTATCAGGAACTAGTTAATTGATTCAAAACATCTTCTATGGTTGACGTAAGCAACCTTTCACAACTGACACTTATAAATTGTGCAGGAAGGTCTTGGTCACATTAATTTTTACTACATATTACGAGTTTCGGTGTCCAATCGTCAGATATGAAGTAAAAGCTGATATGAAGCAACACGGACAGATCAAAAGACAGTTGATTACAGTTATTAGATTCTTTCGTTTAGCCGGCCGCGGTGGCCGAGGGGACTGAGGCGCTCCAGTCACGGCCTGCACGGCCTCTACGGTCGGGGATTCGAATCCCCCCTCGGGCATGGATATTTGTGCCGTCCTTAGTCTTAGCTAGTTCGTAAGTAGTTTGTAAGCTTAGGGACTGATGACCCCGTAGTTAAGTCCCATAAGTTCTACAAACATTTGAACATTGGATTCTTGCGTTTAGGTAGATGTTTGTGACACATAGTATTATATTTGATTTTCATATCTGACGATGGGACACCGAACCGCGTAATCATCAATATCAATCAATACATCTTATAAAATTGGCTGTATGTATGTGGTTATGTGGCTATGTGTATGTATGTATGTATGTTCCATATCTCCCTCTAAACTACTGGACCGATTACAACCAAACTTATTAAACATCATCGTTACTATCAGGCAACAATCACTGTCGGGGTAAGAACCACCTACGACACATAGTAAGGAGATATAACGTCATAAACAATGACAGTCGTGAAAAACGGCAGCATCGTGCGATAACATTCTACATTTGCTCCTAAAGCACCGATTTCAATCAAATTTGGTATAAATTTTCTTTAAGGTCATGAATTATTTGCTATGGTTGCAAAAACCACCAACGATACATAGTACATGCGATATCACGTCATAAACAATGAAAAATGACCCAACTTGGGGCGCGTGATAGCGTGATTTTAGTAGTCAACGATTTGACTCTTAGCGACTTGCAATAAACTTTGAACATAACTTCAAATATTTACGAAACTTTTTCTCGCTGACAACCCCAAAAAAATATTAAAGGGAAAAAGTTTACCGCTTACTATTTTTCGGATGTCGTATGTTGTGATCTTCAGTCCGTAGAATGGTAAAAATGCAGCTCTCCACCCTACTCTATTCTGAGCAAGCCTCTTCATCTCCTCTTCAGAATGGCAACCTACATCCGTTTCAATCTACTTACTGTATTCATCTCTTGGCCTTCCTCTGCGATATTTACCTCACACAGTTCCCTCCAATGCTAAATTTACGATTCCTTCTAATCTTCACCATTCTTCTGTAACACCACATTTCAAAAGCCTCTATTCTCTTCCTGTCAGAACTGTTTATCGTCCAAGTTTCATTCCCATACAAGGCAACACTCCACACAAATATCTTCAAAAAGGACTTCTTACGCTTAAATTAATATTCGATTTTAACAAATTTCTCTTTTTCAAGAACGGTTTTCTTCCCATTGCCATTCCGCATTTCATATCCTCTGCACTGCGACCATCATGTGTTATATTACTGCCCAAGTAACAAACTCATCTGCCACCTTTATTGTTTCGTTGCCTAATCTAATTCCTTCAGCATCGCCTGATTTTTCTGACTGCACTCCATTACCGTTGTTTTGGTCCTGTTAATGTTCATTTTTTACGCACCTTTCAACACACTGTCCATTCCGTTCAATTTCTCTTCCAGGTCCTTTGCTGTATCTGACGGAATTACAATGTCATCGGCAAAAAGCAATGTTTTTAATTCTTCCCCCCTGAACTTTAATTCCTTCTCTAAATTTCTCCTTGCTTTCCTTTATAGCTTGCTCAATGTACAAATTGAACAACATTGGAGAAAGGCTACAACCCTGTCTTACTCCCAACTACTCCATCCCTTTCATGGCCTTCAACAACCGCCGTCTAGTATTTGTACTGTTGTAAATAACATTCCATGCCTTATATTTTACTCCTGCTTGCTTAAAAATTGGAAAGAGTGTATACCAATCAACATTGTCAAAAGCTTTCTCCAAATTTACAAACGGTAGAAATGTAGGTTTGCCTTTCCTTAATCTATCTTCTAAGATAAGCCGTAAAGTGAGTATTGCCTCCCGTGTTCCTACATTTCTTCTGAATCCAAACTGATCTTCCCCGATGTCGGCTTCTACCAGCTTTTCCATCCTTATGTAAATAGATAGGGTTAGTATTTTGCAACCATGACTTATTAATATTAAACTGATGGTTCTGTAATTCTCACAATTATCTGAACCTGCTTTTTTTTGGAATGGGAATTATTTGTTTTTCTCTTAGTCTGAGGGTATTTCTCTTGTCGCATATATTTTACGTACTAGGTGAAATTAATTTGTCATGGCTGGCTCTCCCAGAGACTTCATTAGTTCTTAAGGAATGTCGTCCACTCCAGGGGCCTTGTTTCGACTTAGGTCTTTCAGTGCTCTGTCAAATTCATCTCTCAGCATAGTATCTCCTATTTCATCTACTTTCTCTTCCCTTCCTACAATATTGTCTCTAAGTTCATTTCCTTTGTAGAGCCCCTCTATATACTCTTTCCACCTTTCAGCTTTCCCTTCTTTGCTGAGAACTGCTTTTCTTGTCTCCAAATGTCTCTTATTTTCCTGTAGGCTGTATCTATTTTTCCTCTATTTATACAATCTTCTACAAATTTGCATTTGCCTTCTAGCCACTCCTGCTGAACTGTTTTGCACTTCCTGTCAGTCTCATTTCTTAGTCTGTACTCCATTTGCCTATTTCATTTACTGCATTTTTATATTTTCTCCTTTCATCTAAATATAGTATTTCCTGTGATATCCAAAGATTTTTTGTTGGTGTTTCCTTTTTACCTATTTTCTCTTCTGCTGCCTCTACTATTTCATCTCTCAATGCTACCTATTCCTCTTCTACTATTTATTTCCCCCGTTTCTGACAATTGTTGCCTAAGCCTTTCAAGAACTTCAGGTTCGTTCAATTAAACCAGGTCCCATCTCCTTATTTTCCTATCTTTTTGCAGTTTTTTTAGTTTCTGCCTACAGTTCATGACCAATAAGATATGGTCAGAGTCTATATCCGCCCCTGGGTATGTTTTACAGTTCAAAAACTGTCATTATTATAAAATCTATCTGGTACCTGCCAGTGTCTCCTGGTCTCTTCCACGTATACAACCTTCTTTTGTGATTCTTAATCCAGGTTTTTGTTACGATTAAATCATGTTCCGTGCACAATTCTACCAGGCGACTTCCTGTTTCATTTCCATTGCTCAGTCCACATTCACCTACTATCATCCGTTCCTTTCCTTTTCCTACTACGGAATTCCATTCTCCCATAACAATTAAGTTTTCCTCTCGCTTAATTGTCTGAATAATTTCCTTTACCTCCTCATACATTTATTAGATTTCCTCATCATACTACTGTTGTCGGTGTTGGCTTCGTATCTATCTTGACTTCGATAATGCCATCAGTGTGCTGCTCATAGTAGTTTACCCGATTTCCTATTGTCATGAACAGTCCTGTAATACCCCAAACTGATTTTGTATTCATAATCCTATATTCACCTGACCAGAAATCCTGTTCCCCTTTCCACCGAACTTCACTAATTCCCTCTATGTCTAACTTCAACCTATCCATTTCTCTTTTAAAATTTTCTAATCTCCCTACCCGATTAAGGGATCTAACGTTCAACGCTCCGATCCGTAGAATGCCACTGTTGTCTTTCCTGATGACGACATCCTCCTGAGTAGTACCCGCCCAGAAATTCGAATGGGGGACTATTTTACGTCCGGAATATTTTACCCGTGAGGATGCCATCATATATTCATACAGTAGAGCTGCATGTCCTCGGGAAAAGTAACGGCTACAGTTTCCTCTTGCTTTTAGCCGTTCGCAGTAGCTGTGTGGCAAAGCCACATTAGCTGATGTTACAAAGCCAGCTCAGTCGATCATTCAGACTTTAACCACTGTAACTACTGAAAAGGCTGTTGCCGCTCTTCAGGAACACACGTTTGTCTGGCCTCTCGACAGATACCCCTCCGCTGTGGTTGCACCTATGGGACGGCTATTTGTATCATTGAGGCACGCATGCCACCCCACCTCGGCAATATCTGTGGTTCATCTGGATGGTCATGATGTATATTTGTGGCATTTGGCATGAGGTTACAAGTTCTTACTTCTACACTGTAAATTTTATTCGCGAGACAAATTACAAACAGTACACATACTCACCACTTAATATTAGTTCGATACTATATCACAGTTCTAGTTCATGAGATATAAAGTCATAAACAATTTGATTCACGAAAAACCGCATCATCACGAATTCATTACGTCTTTACTGCTAACACCAATCACGACATATCTTTCACACATTAGTCACATATACTACTGAATGTACCTTCAATTTACATCATAGTACGACACATATTTCAGTAGATGTGACGTCACAAACAATGAAATTTCCGAATAATTGTTACATCATGCATTGTTTTTCCACATTTCCTCCTAAAATAATGAACCGATTTCGGGTAACCTTGGTACACGTATTGCTTACTTATCAGACAACAATCGCTGTGGGGTTAAAAACTACCTACAATACGTAGTTCAGGAGATATAACGTCGTGAAGAATGAGTCAGAATACCCCTCATTGCGACAAATCTACCTTTTTAACTACAGTTTACAGTGAGATTTGTATTTTCTATTACAATCAACAAAATCACAAGGACAATGTGTTAAATATCGTGGCGTGGATTTGACATCTCCATGTTTCTCACATCGACAACTCTATGTGGACTGCTCAATGGTGGACTCACCAAAGACTTTATTCATATTAGCTCCTTGGAAAGTAACAATAAATATTGTTTATAGTCAAGTTTTGATTTAAATTAATGTTATACATCATTTGTATTTCATTACTATTGTTCTTTCTTTGTATACTGCAATTTAATTTTGTACATTATGCATATTTCTTTGTTATACTGATGCAAAATTTCTAAGCTGTTTTCATGAACAGATGAAATCTTTCACGGATTTTTATTTTCGTTTCTAATGTAACACTGGAAAAAGCATATATACATGGGGAATACCGGGTTTAGCAGCTAGTATGGAATAATTAATGTCAGAAACATTTCATAATAGGATAGTGCATTCGTGCACTAGTTCGGTGACTTTTCCTGTAACATAAACGTAGATGAACAATGAACTTTGTTACCTTACAGTCCTTCGAAATAGCCACCTCCCATAACTATGCAAAGCTGAGCGCTTTGATACATGTCCTAAAAGCTTTGCACTAAGTCTTCCTTTAGGGTGGTGTTCAAAAGCCTCGTCATGTTTTGTTTGATTACATGAATATCATCAAATCTCCTTCCTTTCAAAGCGAGTTGCACGACATCGCTCGTACACACACAGCCAGTATCATCTAACGGTTCCTGGCAAAAAGGAGTGCTGCAACTTGATCATCCACCAAAGTCGCCGGATCTCAATCCTTGAGACTTCTTCCTATTCCCTCGACTCAAAATCTATATCTATAAATGTGAATGTCTGTTCGGTGTACGTTTATCACGTCTGAACCACAAGACATAAAGAGCTGAAAATTTGTACAGTTACTAATGTCTACCCGGGGAAGGCTTTAGGCGATCGGATAACTATTTATCTATATATATTAATGTGAATGTCTGTTTGGTGTACGCTTATCACGTCCGAACGACAACAGGCAGAGACTTAAATATTTGTCCAGTTACTAATTTATACTTGAGGAAGGTTATAGGCACGGTTTTATAGCAATCTGATAGATATTTAGTAATTTGATGAATATTACGTGAAATGCGGAACAATAGTTACTCTTTGAAAATTATATTTACGCTTTGTAAATAGTTTTATTGGTTGTATTGTTGCTTGAGGGTTGATAATGATAAAAGGGTGGAGTATATTGTTAATATTTCGCTCTGCAGCGAAAACTACAGAACGCAATCTAATGGTCTATGTACAATTGTTGTCCGAAGTCTCCCGTTGTACACCATAGCAGTTCCATGCTGATAGCTATAAAGGGGTGGAAGATATGGTGGTTGAAAGTCGTCAAATTATAAGAAAATTTCGGACTGAAGGCCAGCGATGACATTTGCGACTCTATAGCAAGGAGGTTACATACAGCAAACCGTGATGGTACAGATCATATCTTTCGTCTATGCGTGCTACAATGTCTTCAGCTCTTTCTCAGTAAGAATAAGCATATGAATAAGGAAATATAAGAATAAATAAATAAAGCAGCAACAACAAAATTTCTTTTAAAACATCACTTTAAAAAACATCCATTTGACGTTTCACGCATTACATCAAGTGATCGATTTGTGATATTATTACAATCATTATTGTTGAATTTTGTGATTGGATTTTTCAAAACGAGTGCATTTTTACGTGTTATTTGATCTACCAACACGCGAGCGAAGCCGCGGGTTTAAGATAGTCGCTTATAAAGGTGACGAGAATTTTTAACATCACCGTAAAGGAAGATTTTGTCAAAATTTGCAGGACATGTATCGCAGAGGTGACTATTACGAAGGACTGTAAAGGTAACATAGTTCACTGTTCATCTACGTTAATGTTACAGGAGTATTTACCGAAGTTTATTGTCAGAGGTTGTATTTTGAGACATATTCATTTTTGTTGCTGACCAGACTATCGGCCTATCGGTTGTATTTTGAGACATATTCATTTTTATATACATGTGGCGTCTGTTCCTAAAGAACAGACGTCACTTCTGATCCTGCAGTTGTTATTATTTAATAATCATAGAATATATGACATCAACTGCGATTGGCCAAAGCTGAAAATGTGTACCCAGCCGGGATTCGAACCCGGGTCTCCTGCTTCTACTGGGGACACAGTGATCACCGCACCTGCAAGGACTACCTAAGCACGCCTCCCGTCAGATACAAATTCCCAGCTTCGCCCTGCCCCAGTGGTGTAGGGGTCAGAGCAACTGCCTAGAAAGTAGGAGACCAGGCTTCGAATCCCGGCTGGGTGCACATTTTCAGCTTTGCCCAATCGCAGTTGATGTCATATATTCTATGAATATTCATTTTTGTTGCTGACCCGACTATCGGCCTAGTCAAAATTTCAGGATGCTGCTCGGACATTTAACAACTTATTTAGTCTTTGACATCACGCATTTGTTGACGGCTGCACGTTTGGTGCAGATGACAGCGCAGCTACCGAAAGCACCTATCTGTAGAACGAATAACAGATTAGAAAGCCCAGATATTCCTAATTTTTCATTTCCCTGTGTGACGAAAGCACAAGGTCTGAGAATGATAATATTCTCAGGGATGGGAAACGGATGATTCAACTATTTTTAAGTTACCTACCTCTTCTTCCCTCTGTCTACCTACCTTCTCTCTGACCATCTCTTCCATGTCTGTTTATCTCCCCTACCTCTCTCCATCTCCCCCCTACACGTCTCTCTCCCCACTTTCCATTTTTCTGACTCCACCTCCTCAGTCCATTGCCTCATCCACCAGTGAAAATTAATGTAACTGTGTTAACTTTCATGATGATCAGTGTTGTCTATTGTAAGGAACACTCCGCCATGAAATCTTAGATGGGAATGTTTCTCTTCTTTTGACGGTTAACTGTGCAAAATTTCATCATGCTCGGAATAAAACTGCGGATTTTATCGACGTTTGCAGATAAAGTTCCCTCTATCACACACCATACAAAATTTTAGGTATTTAGTGACTTTCCTCTTGTTTTAAAGATCAAGTGTGCGAAGTTTCTCCGTAATAGGATTAACGGTCCGGCAGCGCATAAGATACGAACAAAGATGATGCGACAATTTCCCCACTCGTAAGCTATGAGTAGTACAATTAAATATTGTTTTAGGTACATTCTTTGGCATAAATGATTACGTATTACAATATATGCTGCGACTAAATTCAGTAGCAAAGAAATAATAAATTTAAACGTCATTCATAATGCTGCAGGTTTTCACGAATCTCAGTGTTAATGACGTAATATCTTCTCATTTATTTGTCGTACGATGATATAATTATGCCCATAACCTTTGCGAAAGTGCAAGCAATATGGTAGCACAGTTTCATAGCAATCGAGTGAACAGCACGACAGTGCATAAATTACGAAAATATATTAATTTTTATATATTATATACTAGCTGAAAACCCGGCGTTACCTGGGTACCTATTTATTTATTCCTTCCTTTTTCGGGTATATATTCATTTATAAATGGGCTGTATGTCAGTAAAATCTCTTGGAAATAAGGTTAGTACGAAAGAAGTAATAGATTAAAACTTGGTGCGGGAAGACGCGGTTTTCCATTAACGTTTCTCTTTATGTGCTCATATCTCATGAACTACGTGTCGTACTGTGATATAATTTAGAAGATACACTCAACTATATGCGTGATACTGCCTGTAAAATTTCCTGCTCTTACAATCTGTAGTGTAGAAATTATAAATTGTTACGTCATATCGAAAGCCGCAGTTTTAGTTCATGAACAGTCGAACGTTACTGTTTATGTGCTCATATTTCATGAACAACATGTCGGAATGTGATACAATTTAGAAGCTACATTCAACTATATTTGTGTATACTGTTTGTAAAATTTCCTGCGGCTACAATTTGTAGCATACATATTATAAATTGTAACGTCATACCGAATGCCGTAGTTTTTTATTCTATTAACAGCGGAAAAGTAGTAAGCGAGAAAATTTTTTCCATTCATTTTGGTATGGTTGTCAGCGAGAAAAAGTTTAATAAAGGTTTGAAATTATGTTTAAAGTATGTTGCAAGTCGACAAGTACTCTCATTCTCATATAGTTAATTTGTAAAGTCTCGCCGCATTATGTGGCAGTTTTTTGCGATTCCTATTGTTTCTGAAGTCATATCTTCTGAACCATGTGTCGTATGTCATTCTTAACCCTGTAGCAATTGTTACCTCAAGTAATAAAAAAATCTTCCAATTTTATGTTAAATTCAGTCATACCAGCTGGTCAGAATGATACAGTCGTAGCACGACGTTTCCAAACTTGCACAAAAGTTAACCATTATGTTAACATCAACAAAGATGTCCTCGCAATTCAATGGCGAGACCTTCAAGAGGTGTATTGATTTGTTTACGTGAATGAGACAGGCATGCAAAGAGGGGTACCAGGTATCATTACGGACATCTATACTCCCCCTCCCACCTCCCAACTCAGAAAAGAATGTTCAAAAGTTTGTAGAGCTATAGGAGCAAACTTCAGTACTTACAAGTCCTTAGACTTACAAACAACTTAAAATGACTTATGATGAGGACCACACTCACAAACACCCATGATGGAGGGATGATTTGAACCTACGACGAGGAGCAGCTGCGCACTCCGCAACAAGGCGTCTTAGAACGCGCGGCCATTCTCGTCCCCCCCCCCCCTCCCCAACTTTGGGTGATATTAAAAAAAAAAAAAAAAGTATTAAATGTCGGTATTTAGTAACAGGGCTAAGTTTTGTCTGGCTCTGAACTGAAATCATTTAATGGCTACTTAAAAATCGGTCACTACGATATAAAGACACTTGTAACCCCTAAGCCTTCCACCCCCTACAAAGTATCATCTGGGTGTCCTTGGCCATCGATTCCTCACCTGCTCTGGTGCCGACCACTGCCTTGCGTCCGGGTAGTCAGCGGATTTCCTGTAACAATGAAACCAACTTTAGTTTAAAGAAAACACGGCGAGCAATATTAAACAAAGCATTTTAAGGACAAAAAGTCCAAGCTAGACAAAAGAAAATGATCATTACTTTTTGTACTCTAACCACAATACCCTACTCTACCTAAACTCTTAATTACAAATTTGTGTGTTGTCGGGACAAGAAAGTCCGTAACAATGGAGGTCCCGATATATTGAGACAGATGGTAATGCTAACAACCACGTATAATTGCTGGTGCTAGTTTCACCCAGTTCTGTACATCTTGCGTTGTAAGAGCAACATATTGTCATACCAGCGAGGCGTAGTTTACACAACATTGGATATTAATACCAATTAAACATTATATAGGAAAGCATAATTAAAGCAATCGCGAAGAATATGACGTGCAGTGCTAGAAGTGGACCGAAAGAGGTGTTTGCTTCGGAGAAGCAACAACCTAACGGTCAATGGTCCTGGCTGTAATTCTTTATATATAATTTTTTTCGGCCCTTCCGACCATTTTTTTCTGAGTAACGGGTGGAGATATCAAGCTGAAACTTGTCACATGTTAAGGTGTACATTCCCTTAGCGGTGTTGAACATTTTAGCCTGGAATCTTTGTATGTCCATCTTGGTCTAAGATGACTGGAACACGGCTGTATAATGACTTATAAATAGAGAGACACACACCTTCAACCGTTAATGTTATAAATCCAACATATTAGTTTCGCTATCTCATCGATACCACCTTCAGGCCCCTGCTTCGTTGACTACCAAGGTCCATAGAGATGATCTCGTACTTAGCTTCATCTTTTGTACCTAACTAACGAAATTGCAGTCAACCCAGTCGTCCGATGATAATGCAAATTCTATAGGCAGGCATGACTCTACGTACAAGATCATCTATATGATTATAGAATTTGGTTATGTGATGGTAGTCAAGTAAGTTGGGGTCTGAAGATAGTTATATACCCAAACTAGTAATAAAGATTTATAACATTAAGAGCTGAAGATGAAGATGGTAAGAAGCAAGATTCCACACTACAGTAAAGAAAGAAATCTTAAAATTGTTAATTTGTGATTATACTACACACAAACATTATTTGCCCGTCTGCTCCTCAGTCCTTCACTTGATAACCCTATATTTCAAGTAGGGGATGAAATATCAATTCGAAATCTATATCATGCACTAAGACCTACGATCCCGTGTCGGTTTAAACAAGTATAACTCCTAAGTAACTACAGCCAAATGTACAGTCTTGTATGTCACTTGTTTTCATACTCGCAAACTCACACAATAAAATCTTTAGCGTGTTTCTCACTGACTTACAATAGTGTAACTTGGGAAGAAGTAAAATTTCACAGTACAAGTAAAGGAAAAAAATTATAAAATAGTGAAAATTGTTGTTCCCACTGCAACCTTACTTTTCATTACTAATCCGAGAAAAATCTTAGGTACTACTATGAAGATATTGATTTGGTTTTCAGTAACAGATAAGCTGACTGCTGTAAATGGTTTACAAATATTTTTCTGGCATATCCTGACTAAGAGAAGGAATAGATTGGTGGGACACATTCTGGAACATCCAGAAATCGTCAACTTAGCATTAGAGGGAAGTGTGTGGGGTAAAAATGGTAGAGGGAGACCGAGGGACGAATACAGTAAGCAAATTCAGAAGGATGTAGATTGTCGAACTTATTCTCAGATGAAGAAACTTGCATAGGACAGGGTAACGTGGAAAGCTACATCAAACCACTCTGCGGACTGAAGACCACAACAAAAACAATTGACAGCTGCGATTGAAAGCCTCTGCTGCTATGCCTTTGTCTTCTTACGTTATATACGTAACAACAGTGCATTACTCCTGCACTGTCAGTCTCTGCCTACGACACGCACTGCATATTCTGTAATCTTTCAAACAGGATTCCGTGATTTACGATAAGTTTGTGGTACCCCACAAAATTTCCACTGCAGTGTTCCACAGAACAATTAGACCTTTGCGTAAAATCAGGAGCCGTAGAGACAGCTCTACCTCTTGTCTTCCGGAGACTTCCCTGAAATCTTATCAGTAATCACAACAAAGACCATATCAGACGAAGTTAATGCATCTGAAAATACATTATTTTTTAAGGGATACCATTATTTTCTTGTCACGAAGTTAACACGTACATCCGGCCTTACTGACTTAAGCTTAGCATTATTTTCTTAAATAGATTAAGGCAAATACTGTGATCTTTCGATAGTTCATACTTGTTTTATTTTCCCTTCCTTCCCAATCGAATGTTTTTCTTAACCTCTTGCGACCTGTTGCTGGTCCGGACATTTAAAGTTAATCTTCCTTCCTTTGTTTCCTTAAAAGCTTTGTATTTTGTTTAAGTATTTCAGGTGTCGTTCATAACATTTACTAATAATAAGATGGCCCATAAATGGTAAACGAAATAATTGTCATTCACCAAAGAAGTTGTTCTTGAATGTGGGAATACTTTACGTTGAAACGGCCGTGCCTCAGACAAGGAAACTATTTTCTTATGACATGTGATTGATGCATTCACCCCACATACGATACAAATGTTTGCAGTTGGCTCTACTGCCTGCATCTCTCTATTAATCATAAAAAAGAACAAATCTCAGAAATGTTAAAATATTTTTCGTTTCATGTTAACTCTTACACACTCATTACTTATTACCTTACGATCATATCAAATGTGATATCTCTGGGTTCGACTCCCAGGTAGTACAGAATCATCAGTTCTAGTTGAGCAAACGCGCATCTCCTAGTGATAAAATAATCTGATGTTTAATGTCTATTCGTATGGAGGCAATAGATGCCGGGCTAGTGACAGAAAATTTGACGAGGCCATTTCTGTTTCAATCACGTCGTTACTGGTGATTTTGCTTGGTTGGAAAAATAGTAAGTCGTGCTTTTGAAGCACAGCCAAAGGGATAAACACCAGTACATTTTAAACCTGTGGAAACATTATTCGCGAATGAAAAAATATTTGTGATATTTCATGGTCAGTTAACAGGGACAGTACTTACTGGATAGGAGTTTCCCCATGTAATTTCAAGATGAAACCTACTTTGTCGATAATATCGATGTATTCCATTTACAAAAAGTATTTTCAGCTTTTTGAAATAGTCTAGAATACTGACAGGACAGTTTTGTGTAAAATTTCCTCTACCATGTGTTCCCCAAATGTTTGTATAGCTTATGGGACTTAACTATGGGGTCATCAGTCCCTAAACTTGCAAACTAGGTAATACTAAGGACGGCACAAATATCTATGTCCGAGGGGGGATTCGAACCCCCGACCGTAGTGGGCGTGCAGACCGTGACTGGCGTGCTGCAGACCGCTCGGCCACCGCGGTCGGCATGTAAAAGAAAAATTGACGTGTTGCAGTTCATTCCTGTCACTTCCGTGCTTTAAATCTTAACAGTGACTACTAGCGATAAATTATTGAGCTGTAAGTGAAAATGTGACAGATAGAGTTTTCAAATATTGTCTCCTTTTTTTTTCTTGTGAGGCATAATTATTAGAGTAGTGCTACAATCTTGTGAAATCCACTGAAGACATTTTGTAAATAGCTTGCGTGTGTTTCTACTAAGGCACTTTCATCTCTAATCGCCATTTCATTCTTCACACATTACTGGCTTAATACACTTCACAAGTAATTTACTTCTGGAATGACAATATTATCATTATTACATTTATGAGATTTTGATTCATATCTTGTTCAAACAAATATTTTAAATTTCTACGTTTGCACATGAAAGATGTAAGAAAAAGTACAAATATTGACAGAAGGTATAATACGAGCAAACAGAAAATCAGTCATAATGCAAGAAAAGTCATCGGTTGCACTGGAATCCGTCTAGTAGCTGTAAAACTAATATAGTGTAGTGACATGTAGAGTATATCTTGTCAGTTACAGAATTACAGCCATCTTGGTAGCTTCTTACGCAGAAACGGAGGATACTGGTAATGACCAACCTACAGATGCCAAGGAAATCCAGATAAGAACCAACCAAGACGGAGCCTGCATTAGTGAAACTGAGGAACGTACATCAAAGAACGACACCCTCGTCTGCGACGTAGCTCATCTAAATTTTGCATTTAATTGATTTTTGTTTGTTTGTAAAACATAAACTAAGTTAAAAGGCCAAATTTCAATAGAGGAAAAAATCAGCAGAAAAGAGACCTGACAATTTATTTAAATTTATTACGGAAACGGAGTATTCTGCCAGGCACTTAAATGTGATTTGCAGAGTATCCCAGGTAGATGTAGATCTATAAGTGAAACGAGATTAAAATATGGGTAGATTATTATGAACTGCTATTATACCCATTCGTGCAGGTCACTCGTTTAAGATTCATACGAAACATGACGTTTCTTTGCTGAATCATACGACAAAGATGTAGAGATTCTACTGATTTTATTAAAATAATAATTTATGTAGAACGAAAGAGAAACTAGCAGTAACACAGAAATTGTTTGTTTCACAAAAAATTACACAAAAATCAGCCGTGGTTGTAACAAGCCATTAAACAATATAAATGTAAATTCCAAAGATTCTGTTCTCTACGTGTCTGTAAAAAAGATTTACTATTTTAATAATGGACCCTAGTCATTGACGGGCCCTAGTGTCGTGAAAATACATTGTGTAGGTGATTTAATGTTTATACTCTAAATGTTTAAATGTTTGTAAAGTTATGGGACCCAGGTGCAGTGGTTATCGGTCCCGAAACTTACAAACTACTTAAAGTAACTTATCCTAGGAACAGCACAAACACCCATGCCCGAGGGAGGACTCGAACCTCCGGTATGGAACGGACGCGAACACCATAGCAGGGCTCCTCAGTGCGACTGTTTATACTCTAATTTCATGTTGTTATAATTAATAATTCAATCAGAAAAAAACTCATTCTAATGCGATTATCCTGATAAGACACATAAAGCACCATTTGTGTTTCGTACATAAAGTAAAAATAGGTTGAGTATTGACTGGTTACTCTTGTATTAGACCGAGAAAATATTCTCTCTGTAACACAGAATTAACACAGTTTAACATATACAGTCGCAACCACTCACTACTGAGGAATATGTTACTAATTGACAGTTTAAAAAATGTTCAAATGTTTGTAAATCTATCGTACCAAACTGCGTGGTCATCAGTCCGTAGGTTACAAACTACTTAAACTAAGTTAACCTAACCTACGGACAACACACACACTCATGCCCCAGGGAGGACTCGAACCTCCGACGGCGAGCAACCGCGTGATCCGCAGCGAGGCGCATTAGACCGCTCGGCTACTCCACCGCGGCAATTGAATGTTTCAACGACATTTGCGCTCCTGGGACTAATGTTTGTTGATAATTTTTTTCTACGAAATTAACGAAATAGTTACTATAATTTCTGTGTTTCAATCATTAGTAAGATATTAAGATACATACATAATCGAGGAATTAATGTCAAAATAGCCGAATTTCACTGATTAAATGAAATAGAAAACATTCATGAAGTACTTACGAATATGTGCATATTTTTGGCTTACTCTACAGACATTAAGTAGAATACAAACATAAGACAACGTAAATTTATATTATGGTCTCTTCGTACTATTACGGGAAAATTTTTTATTCATATCAATTCGATATGGAATCTAATGATTCGCATATGCTTTTGAGTGTAATTACTTCTGTTTCGAAGATTCTTGCTGTTACTGGTTCGTCTGTATCAACCACATCTTTCTTTATTGAGAACATTTTGATTGTTTTTGTCGTTTTCTTGCCACGTCTGTGCCGTTTCTCCTTGAGCTACGTTTGGTACATTAAATAATGTAGGTATTGTATTCCATATACTTTTTCTACGTTCCACCCTCACAGATTTTCTGGAATTGTAGGGCAGAAGCCGTAACGTTTCTGAGTAGGAAAGCGACGTCTTTCTGCCAAAGGGCCTTTATTCTGGTGTTTGCTATTCATTGTTTATTTTTAGTAGAAAATAAAATTCTTCAGTTAAAACGTGTAGGTAACAAGATAATTTTAAACAAACTGCCTTGTATTATACCGTTTCATACCTTATCTTAACAAATCTAAGAAATATAAATGTGGAGCTATTTTTTAGTTATTACTGATTTTTTTGGACACTACATACGTTCCCTATTGTAAAACGCACGTTAAAATCAATAGTATCACGTTGGAAAGTGTAATTCGAAGTATGGGTCGTTAATGGAGCACAACACTTAGAACAGGTTCATTGCTAACATAAGCGTACACTCAGAAGAGATTGCCTCATGATCGGAGTATTCCACTATTTATACATAGAATTTTCTAGAACTCTCAAGTTCATCAATCATAAGAAACACACATAACATTTTGGAAATAGTAAATACAAAGAATTAAATTTTTTGCCAGTGGTTGGATATGAACCTGCGACGCTAAGCACTGCACCACGCGTTCCATTGGAAGACAGGCGGCAGTATCAACGGTACTATTGTCACACATCCAATAGCGTATTCAGAATTGTAATTTGCCGGCCGCTTGGTGCGCTGATGTAGTGTATAACAATCTGTGGAAGTGTCGTGACTGTATATGTTAGACTTCGGAATTAGAGTCCACTTGTCATTTTTTTGTTTTGTTCTGTTCTTTGTTTTGGTTCTTTTACTTCGTTTGACAGAAGTATGGTGACAAAGCCCGAGAACGGTAATTTTCACACGATCAAAATAGCGCTCAGCATATAGAAAACTAAACGCTTTACCCAAAACTGCACATTTTGGAGACGGTAAACAAAGTAATCGTGTCCAATATTCCATTATTCCTGGGGTGTGAACTCTCACTCTTTCTAGCTCTCAATGTCGCTCTCACTCTTTACTTTACAATGCCTTATTAAGATGCCAAACGGAAACGAAGGCTCCTAACATTTGAAACGTGTCCATAAAAAAAATTATAAGAAAATGTCTAATATGGTGCCTCCTGTTTTGTGTCGAGTAACTTGCTTGCAAAAAAAAATGTATAATATTGCTTCTACTGTGTGTATCGATATGTGTACTTAACTCTGTGAAGTTTCATCTTTGGCAAAAATCATGTATTGTATAGCATTGTAGCTCGCGCAGAGAGAGTGTAGGACTTGGGGTTTAGCTCGCTTAGAGAGCGGTTGAGTTGTGTGTATGGCTCCGATGTAGAGCAGAGGCTGCTGTGCCATCAAGTTGATTTGATTGTATTTGGAATATATATTGTTTTTTTATTACAATCACCGCTGGAATGAAGGTAATTCCATTTGATTTCATTAGGAAAAAGTTGTATTATGTAGGTAATGTAATGGTGATTATTAATAATAAGTAACAAAGTTGACCTTTCTTTCCTGTTTCATTTACGTAGTTAGAAGATTAACCTACTTCCTTCATTTGATAATTAGTTATTTGTGGATATAAAGTGCAGTATTTATTTTGTAATCTTGTTGAACAGATTTCGTATTGGTGCCATAGTAAATGATTGTCATGCAACACCACAGTTAATTGATTATGATACTAAATTTCAATAACCAGGTACTGATCTGCATAAAATTCTCGCAGTAAAATTTTTTGAGTATAGTCAGTGTCTGTTTCATATGGTGACTTGCCGCAGTTGTTTTGTTAAAAGATCCGTTGCGCACATAATCAGTTTAATGCACTGTTTCTTATTTAACAATATACACATCAATATCAGGGCCATAATTAAACCAAATTGCTGTGTTAATGAACAATCTGCTGTCTGATTAAACGATAGGTTCAACATCATACAACACACACACACACACACACACACACACACACACACACACACCTTTTACATTGTTGAATCGTGCCAAGCGACAAAATTGTGCTTATCTTTCACACGAAAAAGTAATGTACGGCATTTGTAGGTCGCGAAAAGCAGAGCAGCAAAGCGGCCAGCAGGTAAGTGAGCAGACGCGCGCGGTCACGGGCGGGTGCATAATGCGAGTTGTCTGTTCTGGTGGCGCTACACGGCCGACCATAGCCGCGTCATGAATATGGACCCCACAGCTGGCTGTGGCCTGCTGCGCGCAACTTCAGACCGCTCTCACAACATCAAAACAAGGCGAAACCAGCCTTTCCGCCATCTTATTCATCCTTAATCCCTACTGCTTTTAAATATATATCGAAATATAGTAAAACAATGTAGGTACGGTAAACTGTTTGAACGCAGGAGATTCTACAAATATGTGGACATTTCTGAGAGTATATGTGACTAATAACGAAAAAAACAGTGATAGTGTAAACTTCTGTGTGTTGCCTTGGAGTCACTATAAAAAGTAAATCCCATACCCATATTTGCAATGGCTCTATCCTATCATAGTGTCAGTCTGGGCTATTGAACAAATCCCAGGAATGTGAAAGAGAGATACCGGCATTCCTAAGTGTCGATGTTCGTTTCTTTTATTCGGTTATCACCAAAACAGTGTGCATAAATATTGTACAGGTAAGAGGAAGAAAACTTGTGATAACTGTTTTCCTTCTTGAAGACGTCAGTAGTTCAAATAATAATATCGGATGAATTTTAAATGAGATGAAACCGGGTGAAGGTGAGAGTACCTTCGGTGTGAGAAGTATCACAAAATCACGTCCGTTTTTAAAGTAAATTGTTGGAAGTTGATAATCAATCGTATAAGTTGAAGATAAAGCATTTTCTGGATGGTCACGCAGCCACAATGACGACGAGTTTCCTCTTTGATTCTATGAATGTTTGTTCATTTATTGAACAGAGTTTCAAAGAAATTACACAGGAACGTCATATGTCGCTATCTTATCCGGTCAGACATAAATGTTTTATCACGACGCCTAAGCAATTCCTATTTAAGATGATCACAGAACGAAAGAGATTCGAAAATATATTAGTAGCTTATATTATCAAACCCGACAGTGTTTCCCTTTTACTAAATACGTATAAAAATTGATATGTATCTGGAATGTCTGCAACTCTCCTTGCTCTCTTTGTCTCTCTGCCCATCTTGATCTCCCCCCCCCCCCCTCCTTTCCAGTGTATCAAGTTCCTCCTCCGCCCCTCGTATTACTTTATGCATCATTTCCTTCCTCCATCTACTTTCTATGTCCTCTTCCCCTGTCTCTATGTTCATTTCCGCACCTTCCGTCTCTATTATCACGCTCTCTTACTTTTAATCTTATTTATTGGTTTCATTGCGTACAAAAACTGTTTGTAATTTTATTTAAAAAAGGCAGTACCGGTTACAACACAACCTTTTTTTTCTTTTTTGTAATTTTTACTAACTAGGACACGTTTCGCGAAACAGATGTCGTGAGGCACTGTCAGTAAATGTTGCCACGAATTAAAATTTCTAATTATTAAGAAACAAGATTGATTCTTAATAATGTTACACATTAATTCGTGGCAATATTCACTGATGGTGGTTCACCACATCTCTTTAATATTATCTAAGGAGAAAATAAAGAAAAAAGACAAAAAAGAAACACACTGTACCCGAGTGAACCTTACAAGTTTTGTCAGTGCCAAGACTTCGTGGAAGCAGACGCAGAAACATTTAAATCCGTGGCTTTCCTACCATATGCGGAGAGTCTAATGTCGAATATAGGACTTGAATGTGAAAGTGATTTTTCTTCCTCCATCCATCATGGGCTCCCTTAAAGATGATTTGCTGTCCCAAAAATCTGGAGGTTCCATGATTCTCAGCGAATGTGGCGTTTCTTACATCGGACGGACAATTCTCACTGTCCATGAAAGTCGTAAGGAACACCGAAGTACACACGGCTTTTATCAAATGTTTGTAAGGCTTACGGGACTTGAACTGCGAGTTCATGTTCCTAAACTTACGAACTACTTATAAACTACCTTATACTAAAGACAGCACAAACATCCATGCCCGAGGGGCGATTCAAACCCCCGATGGGGAATGGCCTCGCGCATCGTAGCTTAGCGCCTCAATGCGCTCGGGCAAGCCGCCGTGGCTCACGACTTTTACAGCCCAACAGGTCAGCAGTGGCAGAGCACTGTATTGTCACTGACCACACTATGTTGTGCGACGACGTGCAAAAGTTGGCAAATACATCATGCTTTTGCAAATCTGTGATGACATCTGCTTGACTAACAACTTAATTAACAGAAATAGTGGTTACAACTTAAATAAATTGTGAAACCTGGAGCTTTCTGTAATAAAGTTACAAAGACGTCGTCACAGTGCAGCTCAAGCTGATACATCGACATCCCAACATAGATCGACCGCGTAGCAATGGATTTAAGTCATGTATTATGGAATTATTTACCGCCGAACCATGTCTTTGGCACATATGTATCTGTGGCCGCATGGGAAGTTGCGCGTTTTGCGATTTTAAAAGTACCAAGTGAGCGCTGCAGCGTCAGTCTTCAAAGTGTTCAAATGTTTGTTAAGCTTACGAGACTTAACTGCTGGGACATCAGTCCTTAAACTTACAAACTACTTTACACTAAAAACAGCAAAAACATCCATGTCCGAGGGGGATTCGAACCCCCCACGGGGAGCGGCGTCGCGCATCGGAGCATAGCGCCTCAATGCGCTTGGTCACTCCGCAGCGTCGCGTCAGTCTTACGGCACAATCTGAGGACGAATGAATGTTATACAGCCGAAATATTAGAAAAAAGCGAATTCTTGCAGCTGCATATCCTAAATTTAATGGAGCATCATGCCTGCAGTTTTTGGTACCTTATTTACAGTTATTGCAAAAGAAATCTTGATTACAGGAATGGAGTCCCTTAAATGAATGGGTAATCTGTTGGGATTGTTGGTAAGCCAGCTATTGGATCTGTGCAGTTAGTAGCTTCGACGGCACCGTCACATAAGTTAAGCCCGCAAATTAAAATGATTCCACAGTTTCCAGTAGTATAGATTCTGCAGTAGTATCCTAATCGTAATCCGAAACACATAATAAAAATTTTCCTGTTGTTTATTAAAACAACTAGGAAGAAGAAAATAAAACAGAACATTAATGGGTATGCACTGATACCGTCACGAGGAAAAGTGGCTGCCTTCGTCAGTCAAAAGATCTGCATCTACATAAATGCACTGCAGCTCACACTGAAGGGCATGGCAGAGGGTTCACCGAACCGCTTTTGCCGGCCGCTGTGGCCGAGCGGTCTGCGGCGTGTCAGTCACGGTCTGCACGGCCGCTGCGGTCGGGGGTTTGAATCCCCCCCCCCCTCGGGCATGGATGTTTGTGCCATCTTTAGTATAAGCTAGTTCATAAGTAGCTTGTAAGTTAAGGAACTGATGACCCTGTAGTTAAATCCCTTAAGCTCTACAAACATTTGAACATTTTGAATCGCTTTTATGATGTTTCTCTACAGTTCCATTCTCTAATTTGCGCTGGAATAAGGAACACCTAAATATTTCAGTTTTCGATATCATTTTTCTCATTTATTATGATCATCATGTCTCCTATGTAGATGGGGGTTAACAAAATATGTTCGAATTCGGAAGAGAAAGTTGGTGACAGAAAATTCTCAAATAAATCTCGCCGCAACGAATGACGCCTTTTTTTTAATGGTTTCCACCCGAACTCGTGCATCATTTCCGTGACACTCTTTCCCCTGTATCGCGATAATACTAAACGAACTGCCCTTCTCTGAACTATCTCTAGACCTGATGGTGGATTGAAGTACCAACAGCTGTACACTAATTATTTATTTAATTGCAAACCGGTTTCGGTGTTACACTACACTATCTTCAGTCGCCCGTTGTGCAACTATCAGAATTAGCACATATGAAATGGTGACCGTTAATACCGGTAGCCGTAAATTTCTTAACCTCCTTATGTCAGCACTCAACGGCGACTGATATCTCTAGATCGTCCGTCAGTCCCACCTGGTGTGGATCCCACAATGCGCGGAAATACTCCAAAGCTGGATGCACGAGTGTTGTGTAGACTGTTTCTTTAGTAGAACTGTTGCATTTTCTACGTGTCCTGCCAATGAAAGGTAATATTTGGTTCTCCTTCCCTACAATATGTTCTGTTTGTTCTTTCCAATTTACGTTGTTCGTAACTCTTATTCCTAGGTATTTAGCCTGATTTATGGCGTAAATGAAATTTAACGGGTTTATTTTAGTGTTCATATGGATGACTTCACACTTTTTATTGTTCATGGTCAATTGCCATTTTTTGCATCATGCAGATATCTTGTCTAAATCATTTTGCAGTTGATTTCTATCTTAGGGTGACTTTACCACCGATAAACGACAGCATCATCCAAGAATAGTCTAATTATAGCTGGTCACATTGTTTCCTAAATCATTTATAAACATAAAGAAACAGTATGGGTCCCCTAACAACATGTTCAAATGTTTGTCAAGCTTATGGGACTTAACTGCGGGGTCATCAGTCCCTAAACTTACAAACTACTTATTAACTGTCTTATACTAAAGACCCGAGGGGGGATTCGAACCTCCGAAGGGGAACGGCCTCGCGAATCGCAGCATAGAGCCTCAATGCGCTCGGCCGCTCCGTCGCGGCGGTCCCATAACTCTTCCATGGAAACGCCAAATATTACTTTTGTTTTACTCGATGACTTTCCGTCAGGTTCTAATTAATTTTTCCTATGTTTCAGGTACAGCATGAATGGCTCCCTTAGATTGTTCGCGGATGATGCTGTCGTTTATCGGTTGGTGAAGTCAACAGAGGATTAATAGCAACTGCAAAGCGATTTGGACAAAATTTCTACATGGTGCGAAAATTGGCAATTGACACTAAACAAAGAAAAGTGTGAAGTAATACACATGACCACTAAAAGAAATCCGCTGAACTTCAATTACGCGATAAATCAGTCAAACCTTAAGGTCGTAAATTCTACCAAATACCTAGGAGTTACAATTACGAACAAGTTAGGCTGTAGAGAATACATAGAAAATATTGTGGGGAAGGCTAACCAAAGGTTACGTTTCATTGGCAGAACGATTCGAAGATGCACCAGCTCCACCAAAGAGACTGCCTACATCACTCTTGTGCGTCCTCTCCTGGAATACTGTTGCCCCTTGTGGGACCCTCACCAGATGGGACTGACGGAAGACATTGAGAAGGTTCAGAGAAGGGCAGCTCATTTTGTTTTATCACGTTACGGGGGGGGGGGGGGGCGGGAGCGTCACAGAAATGTTGCTCGAATTGGGGTGGAAATCATTAAAAGAAAGACGTTATTCATTGCGGCGTGATCTGTTTCCGCAGTTTCAATCACCGACTTTTACTTCTGAATGTGAAAATATTTTGCTAGCACCCACCTATTTAGAGAGACATGACCATCCCAATAAAATAAGAGAAATCAGATCGAAAACGGAACGATTTAGGTGTTCATTCTTCCCGCACGCTATTAAAGAATGGAACGGTAGAGAAAAGTTATGAAAGTGGTTAATGAACCCTCTGCCAGGCACTTAAATATGATTTGCAGAGTATCTATGTAGATGTAGAATAGCAGCAAATGTTTAGCCTGCACAACCTTCGGACCAAGGTCGAGGTCCGTCAAGAATGTGAAGCGCGAAGCGTCGGCAGTCGTGGACTCACTCTCAATATGGCCGGATGATACGCGGCCGAAATATTAGTGGAAGACGTAGAATTTGCACGGCTGCACGCCCGAAATTTATTGGATTACTCCTTACGCCGTGAAAAGTTGAAAATGCACATCTGTACAATGCAGTTTGCGTCACGGCCACCCCCTGTGGGCACCTGGTGGCAACGCTGCCCCGTACGCACGCGTTTCACACGTCGGGTGACACAAAGCGGCCGGTGAGAGTCACAAGCCCAGCGTAGGACAGTGGTTTAGGGGTGGCTGCTTCTCTGTATATTTTACTCAGTGCCACAAGGCAGCGGCAGTGGCAGCACCTCTTATATAGGAGGCGGTGGCAGAAGCCGGCAGGTGGCGGTGCGGGCAGGGTCGTCAGCGGCGGCTGTTGGCCGGCAGCGCAGCAGTTGTGGACGCGGCTGCGGCGGCGACCATCACTTGCGCGCGTCCAATTTGTGGCCTTTATTTGTCCCAGAGGCTCCGATTACGCCTGAAATACTGGCAGAGCACCGGCCTTCCTTCCGCCTTGGCGGCCACTCGCATTAAGCGCTCGCCGGAGACTCGCCACTCCTGACTTCACTGGCATCCTGGCTCACCACGGCCAGTCGCACACACTGGCCGTGGGGCGGTTGTCGTTGCCTCGTCTCAGTCCCACTGAGGGCCATTAACCCTTCGACTGCGGTACTTCTACCTTTCCTCGCCGCATTTCTTGCAGTGTACTGCACATTGTGATACGCTACGGTGTCATTTTTTTAAACTGTGCTTTTGCTTCGATTGTATTTTCGCAAAAGAACGAAGGTTCTGAAAGCAGAAATGTGCAGTTTTGGAAGAAGAAATCTCTATCTATACAACACTCACTCACTCACTAAACACGAAATCTCGAAAACTACTTCACCTATGGAGCTGAAATGTGGCAGGAATGTAGTTTATAGGTAGAAGACGTCATCTAAGAAAGGATTTTGCGATAGGGCCTATAGTTAAGGAGATATGACGTCATAAACAATGAAAACTTCCCCGTATTGCGGCACGTGATAGTGTGACTTTATCAGTACACTGTTTGAGAAGGAGAAAAACTGTTCAAATGTTTGTAAATCTTATGGGATTTAACTACGGAATCATCAGTCCTAAACTTACAAAATACTTATGAACTACTTACGAACTACTACGAACTAGGACGGCACAAATATCCATGCCCGAGGGGGGATTCGCAACCCCGAACGTAGTGGCCGTGCAGACCGTGACTGAAGCGCCTCAGTCCCCTCGGCCACCGCGGCCGGCGAGGAGAGACTTAGCGACTTGTATCAAATTTCAAACACTATTTCAAACCTTTAGGAAACTTTTTCTTGCTGACAACCCCAGCAAAATGATGATAGGAAAAATTTTGTTGCTTACTATGTTTTCGGCGTTCATGAAGTAAAATTACGGCATTTGGCATGACGTTACAATTTATCTCTCGTAAGCTATTAATTGTATTCGCGATAAATGTTACAGACAATATACACACATATCACTGAACGTACGTTCGACATTTTATCATAGTACAACACACAGTTCATGAGATATGGAGTAATAAAAAATTACGTTAATGAAAAACCGTCACATCACGCTTGACGTTTTGATTTGTTACGTCTTTCCTATTAACTCTATTTGCGACGTATTTTGCAAACATTTTACATGTGCTGCACTGGATGTACCTTCGAAATAATATCGTATTACGACATATAGTTCACGTGCTATGACGTCAAAGTCATTGAAATACATCAAACTTCGCCCTAAAAAGCATGAGATTGTAATTTACTAAGTCTTTACTACCAAATCTATTTACAACACATTTCGCAGGCAGTTTCCTAATATTTCTCTCTACTAACCTGGTAAATCATGTCTTTGTAGGACCCATAATTCAGGAGATATCACTCTATATATAAAACCTAAGGTCACTCATTCACTCATTGACGATACAAGAAATCTCTAAAACTACTGCACCTGTTGTTGTTATGGTCTTCAGTCCGGAGACTGGTTTGATGCAGCTCTCCACCCTACTCTATCCTGAGCAAGCCTTTTCATCTCCTCATAAGAACGGCAACCGACATCTACTTGAATCTGCTTACTATACGCGTCTCTTGGTCTCCCTCTGCGATTTTTACCCCACACACTTCCCTCCAATGCTAAATTTACGATTCCTCGATGTCTAAGAATGTGTCCTACCAAGCGATCCCTTCTTTTACTCAAGGTATGCCAAAAATTCCTTTTCTCACCAATTTTATTCAGTACATCTTCATTAGTTATGAGATCTACCCACCTAATCTTCAGCATTCTTCTGTAGCACCACATTTCAAAAGCCTCTATTCTTTTCCTGTTTACACTGCTTATCGTCCATGTTTCACGCCCATACAAGGCAACATTCCACACAAATGCCTTCAGAAAAGACTTCCTTACACTTAAATTAATATTCGATGTTAGCAAATTTCTCTTTTTCAAAAATGCTTTACTTCCCATCGCCATTCTGCATTTTATATCGTCTGTACTGCGACAATCGCATGTTATTTTACTACCCAAGTAACAAAACTCATCTACCACCTTCATTGTTTCGTTACCTAATCTAATTCCTTCAGCATCGCCTGATTTTCTAAGACCGCATTCCATTATTTTTGTTTTGCTCTTGTTAATGTTCATTTTATACTCTCTCTTCAACACACTGTCCATTCCATTCAACTGCTCTTCCAGGTCCTATGCTGTCTCTGATAAAATTACAATGTCATCAGCAAAACACAATGTTTTTATTTCTTCCCCCTGAACTTTAATCCCTACTCCAAATTTCTCCTTGCTTTCCTTTATAGCTTGCTCAATGTACAAATTGAACAACATTGGAGAAAGGCTCCAACCCTGTCTTACTCCCTTCCCAACTGATGCTTCCCTTTCATGCCCTTCGAGTCTAATAACTGCGGTCTGGCTTTTGTACAAGTTGTAAATAACTCTCATTTCCCTGTATTTTACCCCTGCTGACTTCAGAGTGTATTCCAGTCAACATTGTCAAATGCTTTCTCAAAATCTACAAAAGCTAAAAATGTAGGTTTGCCTTTCCTTAATCTATCTTCTAAGATAAGACGTAAAGTGAGTATTGCCTCCCGGGTTCCTATGTTCCTCCTAATCCAAACTGATCTTCCCCGAGGTCAGCTTCTACCAGCTTTGCCATTCTCCTGTAGATAATTCGTGTTAAAATTTTGCAACCATGACTTATCAAACTGATGGTTCTGTAATTTTCACACCTGTCTGCGCCTGGTTTCTTTGGAATGGAGATTATAACATTTTTCTTAAAGGCTGAGGGTATTTCGCCTGTCTCATACATCCTACACACTAGTTTAAATAGTTTTGTTATGGCTGGCTCTCCCAGAGATTTAGTAGCTCTGAGGGTATGTCATCTACTCCTGGGGCCTTGTTCCGACCTAGCTCTTTCAGGGCTCTGTCAAATTCATCTCTCAGTATAGTATCTCCTATTTCATCTTGATCTACTTCATCTTCCCTTCCTACAACATCGTCTCTAAGTTCATTTCCTTTGTAGAGCTGCTCTATGTACTCTTTCCACCTTTCAGCTTTCCCTTCTTTGCTGAGAATTGGTTTTCCCTATGAGTTCTTGATATTCATAGAGTTGCTTTTCTTGTCCCCAAACGTCTCTTTTATTTTCCTGTAGGCGGTATCTACTTTTCTCTTTCTTATACATTCTTCTACAGATTTGCATTTGGCTTCTAGCCACTCCTGCTTAGCCATTTTACACTTTTAGTCAATCTCATTTCTTAGTCGTCTGTAGTTCATTTTGCCTGTTTCAATTACTGCATTTTTATATTTTCTCCTTTCATCAATTAAATTTGGTATTTCCTGTGATATCCAAGGATTTTTTGTAGGTCTTGCCTTTCTACCTATTTTGTCCTCTGCTGCCTTCACTATTTCATCTCTCAATTTTACCCATTCCTCTTCTAATGTTTTATTTCCCCCAATTTCTGTCAATTATTGCCTAAATATCCCTCTGAAATTCTCCAGAACTTCACGTTCCTTCAATTTATCTATGTCCCATCTCCTTATCTTCCTACCTTTCTGCAGTTTTTTCAGTTTCAGCCTACAGTTCATGGTCAGAGTCTATATCTGCCCCTGGGTATGTTTTACAGTGTAAAACCTGGTTCCGGAATCTATTTCTTACCATTATAAAATCTATCTGGTACCTTCCGGTGTTTCCTGGTCTCTTCCACGTATACAACCTTCTTTTGTGATTCTTAAACCACGTGTTTGTTACGATTAAATCACGTTCCGTGCAAAATTCTACCAGTCGACTTCCTCTTTCATTCCTTCTGACCAGTCCATATTCACCTACTATTTTTCCTTCTCTTCCTTTTTCTACTACCGAATTCCAGTCTCCCATCACAATTAAGTTTTCCTCTCCCTTAACTGTCTGAATAATTTCCTTTAGCTCCTCATACATTTCTTCGATCTCTGCATCATCGGCGGAGCTAGTTGGCATATAAACCTGTACTACTGTTGTCGGTGTTGGCTTCGTATCTATCTTGACAATGATAATGCGGTCACTGTGCTTCTCATAGTAGTTTACCCGCTTTCCTATTTTCTTATTCATTACCAGTCCTACTCCTGTGATACCCTTAACTGATGTTGTATTTATAATCCTGTAGTCACCTGACCAGAAATCCTGTTCATCCTGCCACCGAACTTCGCTAACCCCCACTATATCTAGCTTCAACCTATCCATTTCCCTTTTTAAATTTTCTAATTTTCCTCCCCGATTAAGGGATCTAACATTCCACGCTCCGATCCGTAGAATGCCAGTATTGTCTTTCCTGATGACAACATCCTCCTGAGTAGTTCCCGCCCGGAGATCCGAATGGGGGACTATTTTACCTCCGGAATATTTTACCCAAGAGGATGCCATCATCACATGTTCATACAGTAGAGCTGCATGTCCTCGGGAAAGGTAACGGCTGTAGTTTCCCCTTGCTTTCAGCCGTTCGCAGTAACTGTGTGGCAAAGCCACATTAGCTGATGTTACAAGGCCAGCTCAGTCAATCATCCAGACTGTTGCCCCTGTAACTACTGAAAAGGCTGCTGCCCCTCTTCAGGAACCACACGTTTGTCTGGCCTCTCCACAGATACCCCTCCGCTGTGGTTGCACCTACGGTACGGCTATCTGCATCGTTGAGGCACGCAAGCCACCCCACCTCGGCTATGTCTGTGGTTCGTGGGGGTGGCTACTGCACCTATGAAGCTGAAATTTTGCCGGTATGTAGTTTATAGGTTGAAGATGTAGCTAAGAAAGTATTTACGATAGGACGGAATGAAGGTGCACGGCGGAGGATAGTTTTCCTACAGACTGACGAAATCTACAGTTTCATTCAGACCTTCACGGAACTCTGCGCGCTTGAGCTTCAAAAGGAAGGTCACCGTTTACCTAAAGTTTCATACGGAGCATGGGGGAGAGTATCTTGCAAGATAAAAACGGATCCCTAAGTATGTTGGTCGAGCCATAACTTGAGATCGGCTCGATCGATTTCACAGATACTTTTTTCTTGTTGCATTCGTTATTCTCAGAACACAGGTTGTATCAAATATAACTGGAAAATTTAAGAACAACAAAGTGCGTTTTTCAATATGACTCTGTGTTTCTATCGCGGACAAATCTATAGTTTTGTTCCGATATTTATGAAATTTTGCACACTTCACCATAAAAACAAGAGAAATGTCACTGTCTGTATAAAATTTCGTTCGGTGCACGGTGGAGGGTACTTAACATACGAACTTTGACAAAATGAATATGTTTTCTCAGATCTTGATCAATATTTGCACACACGACACTTATACCAAGAGGAAGGTCACAAGATACATACATCTTCGTATGGTACATGTCAGAGGGTGCCTTGCAAAAAAAAATTGCCGAGATAGAGAAAGGTGGAAACGAGCAGAGACATGGGAAAGAGATGAAGATAGAGGAGGCAAGGGGAGGTGTCCTACGAGAGTGTAGAATAAATAAACACCCGGGCAACGCCGGGTTTACAACTAGTGTGTAAATAAGTACTTTGCATTCGGTTTCTACACCCCTGAACATAATTAGGGGATCGGGTGAGATACCATACTCAATATACATATGGCAACGTATTTTATTGAAATAGTTCTTCCAATAGTAATCTGTGTGTGGTACATTTCGATATTTTGCTGTATCAACTCTCAGCGTTTCGCGCTGTTAGCGCATCATCTGACTGGAAACAGACAAATGTTTTATTACAGTCCGTGTACCTGGCGGGCAGCGACTCTAATATGGCTAAGGTGAGTAAGTTTTGAAAAGTCTGTACTTGGGTGGAGATGGAGCCACATAACTATTTAAAGCTGTGGTGGAACTAGGTTAACAATTTGTGTTCTGTCATTGGGCCCCTGCAAAGAGGTAAACGTACAAAGTACGTAACGCCTATTTAAAGTAGAATAACTAGGGACTAAAGGAGTACAGTGTGGAATTAATAGAATGCTTTTTATATGATAAACTCACCATAGCAGCAGAGGAGTCGCTGTCGCGGCAGGTCCACGTTTACAAAATCAAAATGTTCAAATGTTTGTACAGCTTATGGGACTTAACTACGGGGTCATCAGTCCCTAAACTTACAACCTACTTATGAACTACTTACGAACTAGGACGGCACAAATATCCATGCCCGAGGGGGGATTCGAACCCCCGACCGTAGTGGCCGTGCAGACCGTAACTGGAGCGCCTCAGTCCCTTTTTTTTTTTTTTTTTTTTTTTTTTTTTGCTCTATGGGTAGTTCTGTTCAATGCGGACGCTGATCATATTTGTTCGTT
Source organism: Locusta migratoria (assembly GCA_026315105.1). Taxonomy (NCBI): domain Eukaryota; kingdom Metazoa; phylum Arthropoda; class Insecta; order Orthoptera; family Acrididae; genus Locusta; species Locusta migratoria. Next base: position 413,969,651 of record CM048746.1, on the reverse strand, counting down.
CATGTTCGAAGTGTTCTTGGCTCAGCTTTTTTTATTACAGAGGGCGTTGAACCCCCTGACCGGGCGCGCTGAGCCACGGCGCCCGGCGTTCCCTCGGCCACCGCGGCCGGCCACGTTTACAACTGGGAGTATTGTTGATAACTGCGGAACATAAATGTGACCGTTAAACAGAGCGGTATGGACAGGAAAAACCCGCAAGAATGAGCGGCTTGCCAAGCGGCAGCTTAGTAATATCAGAGATGTGTGTGAAGTGCAGGAAATGAAATGAGAGGGAAAGGAGGTGGAATAATATGTCGGGAATCTGTTGAATCTTGTGAAATGATACATGGTGGTAGTGAAATAATATAAATGAATGAATGAAAACGAAGTTATTGGAGGCCTGGGGGTGGTGTTTCACTAACACCATGTATCATTTCACAAGATTCAACTGATTCCCGAAATATTCTTCCACCTCCTTTCCCTCTCCTTTTATTTCCTGCACGTCACACATATCTCTGATATTACTAAGCTGCCACTTGGCAAGCGGCTCATTCTAGCGGGCTGCAACTCTGACCATACCGCTTTGTTTAACGGTCGCATTTATGTTCCGCAGTTATCAACACTTCGCTGCGGAGCGCGCGGTTGCTCACCGTGGGGGTTCGAGTCCTCCCTGGGGCATGGGTGTGTGTGTGTTTGTCCTTAGGTTAGTTTACCTAGGTTTAAGTAGTTTGTAAGCTACGGACTGATGACCACGCAGTTTGGTCCGATAGATTTACAGACATTTGAACATTTGAGTTATCAACAATACTCCCAGTTGTAAACGTGGACCTGCCGCGACAGCGACTCCTCTGCTGCTATGGCGAGTTTTATCATATAAAAAGCATTCTATTAATTCCACACTGTACCCATTTAGTCCCTAATTATTCTACTTTAAATAGTCGTCACGTACTTTAAACGTTTACCTCTTCGATGGGCCCAATGACAGAACACAAATTGTTAAGTTACTTCCACCACAGCTTTAAATAGTTCTGTGGCTCCATCTCCACACAACTAAGTCTGACTTTTCACAATTTACTCACCTTCACTATATTAAATTCGCTGCCCGCCAGGTACACGGACTGTAACAAAACATTTGTCTGTTTCTAGTCTGATGATGCGCAAACAGCGCGAAATGCGTTGTAAGGAGTCAAGTCATTTAGACACATTGTCCTACGTATTCGGACCTGTAACACAGTATTTGTTGCTTACACGTGATATCTGATATGTTAATTACTTTGTTTATTGCTTGGAAAGAAATTATTATTCGAAATACAGAATTAAATCGCGAGTGTGGTAACTAGCTTTTCTCGAGGCTGAAGCAAGTAACAGTTCATACATATACACTGAGAGAATATTGTTGGTTCCAATTTATCAGTTAAAATACCATTTCAGACAGTACTTTGCAACAATTTCAGATGCTTACAAACTCGTCTCTGCGTTAGCGACAGGTGACCTTCGAAGCGTGGGCGAGCCGAAACGCGATGTTAGCGTGTGCGTCATTGGCCAGGAGCGCCTAAGGCCCAGATAAAAGAGTATCCCCGGTAGGCGAAAGTTCGCTGACGTGGTGAGAGTGGGGGGAGGGGGGGGGACATTTGTTGCGATGAGCGACAGCGGCAGTGAACACTCTGGCGCTTGGCCTGGCGGCGACAGGTTGTGTCGAATGCGAGCGAGCACTCTGTGGGCGCGATTTGTGCATTTACGAGTGTGGACCAAGTGAGAGAGAGAAGACTCTTTTTCAGTGCTTTACTGAAAAGAGCAGCTTTGTGGGAAGCAAATCTGAAATTACCTCTTATTATGAGTAATCTGATTGTGCGATATTCGCTGTGTTGGTCAGCCACTTCTTGTCTGACACGAATACACACAGAGTGAAATAGTTGACGCCTGTGGGTGAATTGCAGTGACATCGCTGTGGATTGATTCATGCAATCAGCGTACCACGCCAGTAGCGAGACTAGGAATTGTTAGGGTTCTCAACATCATTGAGACATAGGAAATATATCGATCAACAGAAGATGATCCAACCAGACAAGTTAGGTTTGTTTCCAGCGACGGCGCACCAGCTTGCAGCCAGTTCAGCAAACAGTACTGTGTGCAGTGCTTATGCTTAGATCACACACTTACTGCGACAGCCTCGAGCGTATCTGCAGCTTTGTTTGTTTATCTAAAATAAAGTTAGGCGCGTTATTTCAGCCATTTTTGCCGAGGGCAGTTTTCTTTACCTTAAAGTTCAGTAAAAAATTCTGTTTATTCTTCCAAAACCACTTGCTTTCTATCCAAAAAATAAAAATCTGGAATCCTTTTAAAATTTAAATTCTTTTAATACGCAATTTTTTGGTTAAATAAATTAAGTATTTACACAGAAATTGTTTACTTTCAGTAGCTAGTAACGTCGAATTTGTACCCCGTTTGTCCTTACTAGCAATGTTTAGATATAGATTACAGATGATGTATCTGTGTTGGGTTGAGTAATGTCGCAGAAACATATGTTAATCCGGCGAAGGACATCTCTCTGACTTCTACGCGACTTGCTGTTAGGTTCTTCCACGCAGGCGCCACGGGTACACTTTCACTAGCGCAACAAAATCAGTTGGGAGTTTGTACAAGATTACACCACAGCAAAGTTATGCGCGTTAGAGCGTTATTGGACATAAAAAGAATATTGCAACAGAGAATGCGAATTATTTATTCACCACTGTTGCTGCACCGGCCGCCACCATTACCATCATGGAATGGAATGAAATGTTTACTCGAGGTTTACATGGGGTTTACATGGCGTTTGGTTAGAAAGGGGGACCACGGAGCGACAATAAACGTGAAAAAAACATTCTCGTTGCTCTGTAATATGGGGTGATCATCTCGAACGGCCAGTACAGTTGCACACCTGCGTGACATGGACAGTATGAAGTTATCAATTAGCTCTTGAGGAATATTTTGCCATTCTTCCATGAGTGATATACCCAGCTCTGCAATCGTTGTGGGAAGTACTGGTCTGGTTGTAGTGAGTCTGCCAAGTGCATCCCGGACATGCTCACTCGGGTTTAAGTTCGATGAACAAGCTGGACACTCCATTTGTTCAGCGAAAGTAAAGTGTAGTCAGTGGTGGAAGCAATAAGGAAATAAAGCACAGAATGGCAAGGAGGAAAGTAGCAAACAAGCAGATACTTGGAATAAAATACATGAAAAACATTGAAAAGTTGACTATTACAAAACTGTAGTTGAGAGCAATGTTCTGAATGGCGTTGAATTACATGAAGTCTCGAAGGTCGAGAAAAATAATAGCAATGGAAATGTGAGTTTTAGAGAAAACGTTGTGGTGTTAAAAGAAAGTACAAAATTAAGTACATGTCCTATCAACAATGTGTCAGCAAGAATATTGTAGACATGACTGAAACCATAAACGGCTAACAAGGTCTGGACATCTCAGAAAAACGCCACAGGAAACATAGCCATATAAAGTATGCCACCTGATGTCATCTAATTAAGGCCTCGCAAGTCTGTCATACACCACTAGACCAGTTCGCGCACCTGAGCTGTTATGCTCCAAGGATCTCACGAATGTCTAAGAGCGGGCGTTAGACACAGAAAAGTAGCTCTGAGTGACGCAAACGTATTCGTCAAAATGAAACAGAGCTGCTTAACGCCGGTGCGTTTCCAGGGCTCAAGGCAGGCTCCTCTGAATCTCCGAACGTTACACTAACACCAAAACCAAATAGAGACACCAGGGGGTGCTCTTATACCAATGTAATAAAGTTACTAAGACTTTCAGACTACGTGGAGCCCTCCTAGCTGCAAATACACACTACCACGGTCGGTGGCATTATCACACAACTGGACGCTTCCACGTCCCTTGTCGAACTCTCAGACAGAAATAAAAAAATCATGGAAACGCACGCTCTCTCTCTCTCTCTCTCTCTCTCTCTCTCTCTCTCTCTCTCTCTCTCTCTCTCTCTCTCTCTCTTACAAAATATCTACCCATACGCTTTGCTGTTCAATTGCAGCGGCTCAAATTTGCGCTAGAGCCAGTAAGATTCATAGGCGTTGTCCGTAAGGAACCTCGCGGAATGTTACATCCGCGGCCGCTTGGCGAATCATACGTGTCTCTACCGTTCTCTCTTGGGAAAAGCAAATTACCGCCAGAATTTTCAGTTGTCATGAGAAGATGCGTTCCCCACTCCGTTCGTATAAGATTCTTACAAACCGCGTTTTGAAGTAAACACACCGGGGTGGGCCGCCAAAGCGTCCTGCCAGCTCCATCTCGCCTTTCACAGAGCTCTCTGAGGTCAACGAAGCATCGTGTGGATCCAATCTAGCACAGAAGCCATCGCAGAGAAAGTAAACCTTCCACTGTTAGTATGGAACAAAATCCAAAATGCAAAGGACAACTAATGGACGTTTTAGAAGAATTACAAAGCTATACTCACATGACTAAATACCCAGAACAAAGGTTAAATAAATAAATGGAAATGCGCAATAAAAGAATCATCAAAAATTTCCATAACACCTTGACCATCATATAAAGTACATTCCATCCTACGGTAATATACTTCCAAATGTTCAACAAGGCGCGATAAATTATAGTAGCACAGCAATATTGTCCTTATATTACAATATAATACACACAAGCAATTTATAACACTTAAAATTTTCGGAATGAAAACTAAAAAATTATTGTACGAATATTTGTAATGGAACTGTTTATGTCACGCTGCATATAACCAGCGATATTACCACAAACAAAATAAAGCAAAGAATATTTAAAACTCAACAGAAACATCTATGGATCAAAAGCTTAATAAATTACACCAAAGTAATTAAAACGAACAGCGTGACCTACGCATTATCCAAATAAAATATATATGTAAGTAATTACGACTTGTACATACAATGTAACATTGCCATATTTACTTCATAAGTAGTTGGTAAGTTTCGGGACTAATGACCCCGTAGTGAAGTCCCATAAGCTCTACAAACATTTTGAACATGTATCTTCCTTTAAAACAAACTTTGTTCTCTATAATAGATGGCTTAAGAAAATGGGCAAAGCCCGAAACTAGTCAGCATTTAAAATAAAAGCAGCTTTGGTGCTATATAAAAATGTCTTTCCTACAACGTCATGAGTCTGGTACACGTGAGCATCCGCACTGAACTAAGCATCAATCATCGTCATGAAGAGTTCGAACGGATAAACGCCGCAAACCTCCACGAGACGATTTATGCATATTTCAGTGCAAAAGCGCACGAGGGCCGGACTGCTGACGGGAATATAGGAGCTGCTGCGAGCCACAGATATAACCGTCGGAGGACGTCTCAGAGTTTGTATCCAACGAGGTACATACTTTGGTAGCAATAGCAGATGTGGTTAGCCAGAGTGCCAGGAGTGAATCAGGGGTTTAGTGCAACCAGGAGGTCCGGGTTGGGGTCAGCATAAATTTTCGTATGTCCATATAATTACAACACGTACTACATTTAAAATCGACTCCGCTCAAAACAAATAGGGGATCAGGTGCGTTATCTACGTTCTTAATTGTTGTCGTCAGCTGGATGAAATAAAATGGTTAGACGTCTTTCTCACGGTTCTACTGAGTGGAGACAAATGCAGAGGCGGTCGGTCTTGACTTGTGTTTTCTCTACCAGATTAATTACACCAGCAGTTGGGTTAAGAAAGTGCAGTGACAAGGTAATGTAATGCAACAACAACGTGACTTACCCGAAGGTATGACATGGAGAGCCATACGAGGGATGGAAGCGGGCCAGACAAAGAGGGAACTGGCTGCAGCCATTGGAGTATTCGAAAGTGTAATTTACAGGTCCTGGACGCGATTTGAGACAACAGGAACAGTTAAGAGAAGACTAGGCAAAGCTCGTCCAAGGGCAAAATCTGAGAGAGATGACCGTTATCTTCGGTTAACAGCCCGTCGAGACAAGAGGCTAACTCAGCTCCAACGCACATTCTAGGCAACAACAGGACGCGCAATATCAACATAGTGCGAAATCGCCTTCGAGAATTGGTCTGTGCGCACGGAATCGTATTGTGTGTGTCCCACTAAACACGACAAGGTTTAGCTCGTAGAAAAGGGTGGACGAACTTCGAGATTGGAGTTATAACGAATGGCGGTGCATTCTGATGACAGATGAATAAAGATTTGTGTTCTGCCGGACAGTAGTCGATCCCACATCCGGAGAGAACGTGGAAAGCGAAACAATCCTGCTTACGTGCAGGAAACATCACCAAGTGGGTGGACATTAGATGTGGACAGGACGTACGTACATTTACGTCGTTGAGAATGGCGCTACTGCTCAGAGGTATAGAGACTTTGTTTTCCAATCTACCAGTGCCCCGTCTGAAAATATTTGAAAGGGTGAGCTCTATGCAGCATCCTGAAGGGTGGCATCATTGTTTTGTCACTCTGGTCAGAGACTTTATTTTCGTTGTATTGCGCAGTAGTAGCGAGAGAAAAGAGACAGAGAGAAGGTGTCAGTGAGTTGAAGTGGACGGACGGAGTTAGGTGTTGATTAAGAGCTATAGACTGTGAGAGCATTGTTGTAAGTCGTAATGATTCTTAATAATTCTGTCTTTGATTTTGTATTTTTTGTAATGATCATGTTGATAAGGTAACGATAATAATAATAATCAAATTCATAACTTACAACTTTGTTTTAATCCAAGACAGCTTTATGTTCCTCTTTTTGTTTCAACTTAAAATTTTTATCCCCAAGTTATTTTAAGCTGCAACTTTTAAACGGTAGGATAGATACAAGTTTCAACTTTATTTATATTTCATCATTAATGTGCTGCAAGAAGCTGCTGTCTTCGGATAAGAGGTGAGTGATTTTTGATAGAAGAAAATTTAATTTTCGATATGAAATTTGTGCCAAACATTGATCAGTATTTAATTTAATTAATGAATAATTTGTCTGTCTGATTTAACGAATCAGAACTTCAGCTACAACCGGACTTCTCATTCATTGTTTAACCATACTCGTGTTCTGGATAGTTCAGAGCACTAACGGGGCCATACTCATTGCTATCAATCGATGTTAGGGTGATTAATTATAATATTGACTGTTACTCGACGTTCAGACATTCAGATAAGTTTTTACATTCACAGTGCTGCTGCATCAACACACAAACCTCACATACGCTAGTTTCAGTCTCCGATCCCAACATATATTTATATTTAAAGATATAAGTTTCAATCCTTGTCTAAGTTTTCTACTAACCTCTTCTATGATTGTTAATACAGCTTCCTAAGGGATTGCGTATAAGGTTCATCAATTTTCTGCTAATCCAGTTCTTCCAACATCATAGAGAGTGGTACTTAGTAGATTTTAACGAAGTCATTATTTATGTATTCTTTATTATCATTTTTGTTCCTATTAAATTATTAAATGTTTGTAAACCTAACGGAGCAAACTCCTATGGTCATCAGTCCGTAGAATTACTAACTACTTAACTAATTTACCCTAAGGACAATACACCCATGCTCGAGGGAGGACTCGAACATTTGGCGGGAAAGGGCCGTCCAGTCCGTAGCATGACACCTTAGACCACACGGCAGTCCCTGTGGTTTTTGCTCTTGGACACAAATTTGTGAACACGATTTTGAATTATATTACTCAAGGAAATTCATTGGTGACGTGTCCGTTTTCCGGGAAGTTCTATTTATACGTTCGTTCATCCAGCAAAGTTATTCATGACTATCAAATTGAACCAAGTGTTTTATCAAATTTGATTCCATATTGGATAGTCCTGAGACTGGGTGGATGTCCAGATAATTGTGGAGTTCAGAACTGATTGTAATTTGTAAATTATCGTCAGTTGTTTACATGTTTACTGAAGTCAGTTTTTAAGTAAATAAAGCAAAGTAAGATGGCGTTAATTTAATTTTTCGCGATAATTCATACCTTTTGGTGCACAGATTTCGGATTTTATTTTATGTTCAAATGTTTATAAATTTATGGAACCAGCAGCAGTGGTCATCGGCTCCGAAACTTAAAAACTAATTTACTCTAAGAACAACACTTATGCCCATGCCCGATGGAGGACTCGAAACTCCGACGGGGAACGGCCGCTCGGACCGCAGCAAGGCGTCTTAGTGCGCACGGCTATTCCGCCGCGGCTTATTTTATGTGCAATACATCTGTTTCTCTGAGAAGATTTAGAAACATGTTAGTTCTAAACATTGAATTTGTATCAATCGGTTCACGCTTTAAACGAAGATAGATAAACGGAAAACGTCAAAACGACTGTTTTTATCGAATGATCGCTATCCGTTGTTGAAATATCATTTACAATCCTCAGGCTGGATGGACGTCAAATATTGTGGAGTTGAGAGTAGATAATATATTGTTAGTTAATTATCGTTTAGCTGTTTATATCTTAATTTTAAAATGTTAAAATGTTTGTAAAACGGTGGGACCAAACTGCAGTGGTCATCAGTCCCTAGACTTACAAACTACGTAAAGTAACTAATGCTAAGAACAACACACACACCCACACCCATGGCCGAGGGAGGACTCAACCCTCTGACGGGAAGCAGCCGCGCACCCCGCAGCAAAGCGCCTCAGAGAGCACGGTCATTTCCGCGCGGCTACGTTAACTGAAGTCAGGTTTTAAGTAAATAAAGCAAAGTAAGATGGCGTTAATTTAATCATTCCGAAAAACTTTTGAAAAACTTCTAATTCGCAACACAAGTCAAAACGACAACTTATGGTAGGATAAAAGCTGGAAACCAGAACGAAAGATGCTCCTGTCACAGCATAAAGAAAGTTAATATCTCTTCTTTTGGATGTTGCTGCTCTTCTTTCTTCCGTGCTTGCTTAAATAAATGGTGAGGGTCTTCCACCCTATCCAAGACACTTGATTTTAATTATTTTTCCCAAACATTTTCAGCACATTTTGTGCTATAATTAGTGGGGTAGTTTATTGTTTTTCTGAAAAATTATAGGAACGGTATAATTGTCTTTTCAGATACATCTAAAATGTTTTGCATGTTCATTCGTTATGAATGTTGCTTAGGTTGTCAGACAAATATAGCTAGTTAAGTTATGTGAAATTAGGCCTAGAAATACGAGTATCTCATATTTTACATACATTTACATTAGACTACTTGCCTACATTGCCTACTTAATGAATGTCGAAATGTACTAACACACATCACCACCACCTCAGAAATATAAAAACACTTAAACACCAACAAACATCTGATATTTCCGCACATATACACACACAGAAAAACACAACACACACACAACACACACACACACACAAATATATATGAATATCCGAAATGTAAACAAGAAAAAACCCATCTGCAATACTGTTTCACTCCTACATTCCCCTTTCAACAGACAAAAGTAACAGGACACTAACAGTAAACACTCGTATTTCGCGCGCAACTCTACAAAACAAAACACCCAGAGAACAAATGAACAGTTTTCAGCCGTATGCGCACGCCGAATATTACTACTGGCGTAATATATACCACGAAAAAAGCGTAGAATACAAATAATAAACAAATTACAAAAGAAACAGAAACAAACAGAATCTAAAGAGAAGGAAAAGAATCGTAATTAGTAACAGAAACGACGCGTTTTCACGAACCGATTGTTGGAAAGCAAGAAATTTAAACAGTTTGTTAAAAACTATTACCACAACAACAAATAAGTAGGCTACTTAATGATGATAAACATAGTCTAATGTAAAGACATGTAAAAAAGTGATACTCGTATTTCTAGGCCTAATTTCACACAAGTGAGTTATATTTGTCTAACAACCTAAGCAACATTCATAACAAATGAGCCTACAAAAACATTTTAGATGTATCTGAAAATACAATTGTACAGTACCTACAATTTTTCAGAACAAAAATAAATCCCCCCCTCTGATGATAGCTCAAAATGTGCTGAAACATGTTTGGGAAAAAATAATTAAAATTAAGTGTCTTGCATACAGCGCAAAATGCTCACCATTTAAAAGAGAAGAGCTTCGTTCTCCACATATCTGGGAGCTCACAAAATATACAAATAAAAATGAATAAATCTTGAAATATCCGCTCTTTGATAGTAGTTTATCTTGAATCTTCAGCGCAGTGAGTTGTAGTGGCAAGGGGGGGGGGGGAGGGGGGATGAAGGGTACATCCAACAATGAGACCACATGGGTATCGCATTTTATAATTTAAAAAAAAAAATATTTATGGTACATGTAGTTCGGAACCACAAATAACCATCACCTAAAGCCATTCGACGCAATTCTCAAAAATTCTCGAGAAAATCGACTTTGAAGTTTTCCAAGTACACGTAACTACCAATAATTAAAACAGTTGCAGTATTTGTCGGATGTAGCTCAGGTGGTAGGGTGGGTGGTTCGATTCTTGCAGTGGCATTTTTACTTATTTTTTCGTTGTGTTCGAATACTTACGCAATTTTAATACCAATGGTAATTTTTACGGAAAATTGCACGGATATTTGTTTATTCGTAATTTTCTACATTTTATAAAAGTTTCTTAATAAGAGTGGTTTCAATGAAAAAACAGAAGTTACAATTTTTACAGAATTAGTTCACTATATTGTATATGGGGGAAAACTACCTCGTGATTAGTGTCTGGTTTGCGGATAGCGTAAGAAATAAGGAGGTATTCTAGATGAAGAGTAGAGTAGAGAATTTTGTGGGTTCATGATGCCCCTCAAATGGCAACCCAACTTTCACATCCGATGATAATGGCAGATGGCGAAATGATGAAACAAATAAAAGTTTCAGCGATCTGGAGAGTTTTATTACAGTCTAACGCAAACAGTATTTAACGTACCAAATCAGCATCCACAGCTGTAGCTTGAAGGAAAAAGTTACGGACGTGGTAATAAAACGGCAAAAGCAATCCAAACCGTTTCGCAACAAAGAAGAAGCCAATTCCACAACTGTTACTAAGAGCTGAAAGAAAACGGCAAGAATATTCTTCTAAACATTGGCTTTTCAAGCTAAAATAATTACACTCGAAAGAATATGCGCGTATAAGAAAAATGAGTAGGTGTAAAATGTGCTAATCATTGGACTCCACACCGCAGTAATACGCGACAAAAAAACTGTAAGAACAGACTATAATAGAAATTTCTTCCTCTTATGTACTTTCAGCTGAATAAGCTACAAATGTACACATATCCGTAAATATTTCTTCATGACAAAGCTAGTCTTTACCAGTTAATTAGTTTAATTCGGCTGTTTCTACATTAATTTCCGTATTATGTACGTCTCTTGATATTTTACTAATGCTTGTAACGTATTATACTATTTCGTTAATTACGCACGAAAATAATTCTAAACAACAAACAAACATAACTCCTTCGGCAACTTGCCCACCGCTTGGAGCGCTAGTATCGTTGCAACAGCATTGAGTGTCGCGACTGTATATATTAGACTGTGGTTTTATTTTTATTGAGAATGAAGATCACGGAGCCATACCGGATATTCCTTACTTTAAAACTCAAGCTAAATTGTCTCTTGCTGCGGCCCACATTCATAGCGTTAGTTTTAAAAGCGTCTAGGACGTTTAGGAGTCAAAATGAAATGCCATAATGTGGTGCTTATTTAGTCGGAGCAAGAGATAATTACATCAAAATACACCCGAGAAAGGACACGCAGCTCACATTTATTCGATTATTGATGAATTATTAGCCGTTATTTACGTTACTCATATTGGATGTAATTAGCCGTGTTGTCAGTATTCTAATGGATTCAACACGAGAAAAAAATTTCACTTCGCTGGCAGGACGACGTGTCATTGAGAATGAGAGTCGTGGAGTGCTCACTGCAGGTGTTGCGCTGCTCCATGACTTATGTTCGTCCCATACGGAGCGAGGTGGCGCAGTGGTAACGCACTGGACTCGCATTCGGGAGGATGGTGGTTCAAATCCAACTCTGGCCATCCACATTTAGGTTTTCCGTGATTTCCCTAAATCACTCCAGGGAAATGCCGGGATGGTTCCTTTCAAAGGGCACGGCCGATTTCCTTCCCCATCCTTACCCAAAACTCCGAGGGTAAGCTCAGTCTCTAATGACCACGCTGTCGACGGGACGTTAAACCCTAAGCTTCCTTCCTTCTTCCTTGACGCATAGGAACTGTTTTGCAGAAGTACGGCTGGGAAGTGTTGGAGCATCCATCTTACGGTCCTGATATGTCTCCCAGTGATTCCCACCTTTTCTTGCACCTCAAAAGATTCCTGTCCTCTGGCTTCCTTTTTGACAACGACAGGAGCTGAGACGATTGTGACACGCTGATTTCATTCACACGCGGCAGACCTATACAACACAGGAATTCAAAAGTTAATCCTGTGATAAGACAAGTATCTAAATTCTTTTGGTGACTATGTAAAAGAGTAGCTCGAACATTGCTGTATCTAACTGTAGCCAAAAAAGCTTTTCATGTAACTATGTAACCTTAAAAAATAATAAAAATAAAAATCTCCTAGGGAACTGAAACATTAAACTTTCAATAGGCTAACAAATTCAACGAGTATGTTTGTTTTTTTTTTTTTTTTTTTTTTTTTTTTTTTTCCTTTCTAAATCTTCATTTCCATCTACATCTTCATTCATACTTCGCAAACCAATGTATGTTGTACCATAATAATCACGCTCTTCGCGGTTTCACTCCCAAACAGAACAACGAAAAAAACTATGTGGCTCCTTATGAGCCTCAATTTCTCTTATCTTCATGAGGCTTATATGAAATGGGCGTTGGCAGCTGTAGAATCGTTCTTGCAATCAGCTTTAAGTGCCAGTTCTAAGTTTCCTCAACAATGTTCCTCGAGAAGCACGTCGCCTTCCACCTAGGGATTTACTTTTGATTTTCCGAGGCATATTCGTGATATTCGCGTGTTGATCGAATATACCGTTAACCAAAGTAGCTGATGTGCTTATATATCTATCTGTAGTCCCAATCATTTCAGCAGTACTCACTAATGAACCACACTCTTTCTTAAAATCTCCAAATAAATATTAGTTGACGCTCACAACTCATCCCATCAAACAACCCCTTCTTTTAATAAAATTATACCCTCTACTCAATTAGATTAGGCCTATACTTATTAGTTGTTCATCTAATTCTCATTATTTTAAATGTCAAATATCTTGTTCCTCAAATTCTTTTATTAAGTCGACTTGAAACAGCTGTAGGATACTTTAAGAAGGTCATGTTATTAACCATCAGCTGTTTATTTTGTGTATATACATCGAGCGGTTTTGGTTTTAAGCCTTTATTACGGACTGTCAAAATGATTAAGTGACTACATTAGCTAAGATACTCATCAATACACATTAATAAAATCCAGAGGATGTCACTTCACAGCTAAGATACTCATCGATACACATCAATAAAATCCAGAGGATGTCACTTCACATCTAGTCTAAACATAAAACATACGTTTTCACCAGGATTATATGTCAAGTGACTTGCCTGTAACACTTGATGAGAATCTTAGCTGATGTATTCACTTCCCGGTTTGTTTAGTTTACAGTCCGTAATAATGGTTTAAAATCGAAACTGCTCGATGTATATAAGCAATATAAACAGCTGATGGTTAATAACATGCACTTCCTAAAATTTTTATGTTCATCTTATCTGTATTGTTTACTGTGCACGTTTAAATTAGCTCTATCGCTACACAAGAGTCGTAAACTTTCTAAAAAAAGAAAATGCTTCCCCGCATCTAATTAACATTTGATACTGACATACTTCTCATCCTCAAATAAGACTTTTTTCTTATTCCAAATCTGCATTTATTTCTCATTCACTTCTGCCATTTTTAGCAAACATCACTTTTAATTTCTTAATCCTTAATCTATTCCATTCAACGTCGTAATACGTATTAGTGTTAGAGTGATATATAGGTTATTGATATGACTTCTTCTTATACAAACGTATTGCAGTTTGTTTTCATAAAATTCTTTTCCATTATTAACTGAATGTTATATATGTGTTTTCCATCCATAAAGAACTACAGTAAATGTACGGAAAACTGGTAAATTTGAATAACACAGCTGAAACACATTTGTAGCTTTAGTTCGTCCTGTTTTAAGACGCAACGCGCCTTCAGGAGGATTATGGTTGAAATCCACCTCCGTCCATCGGAATCTGTTAAATAAAAATAATACATTCCTTTGCAAGAGCACGGCTAAGTTCCTTACCGGTCCGTACCCGAAAATCCGAGCGTCAGCTCCGTCTCTAAGGACAGCGCAGTCGACGGGACGTTAAAGTGTTAAACCCTAAACTTCCTCCTTTCCTACGATGCGACAGGTCTTCAGCTATCTGTTTTTGTTCGAGTACATGGCCAAACCTTGAAATTTAACGATTTTTTAAGCTTTAATTGTACAAAAATAACCGTTATTTTGTGAGAATATTGACCGAAAATGCTATCTGAATGCATTAATCATTCAGAATAACAACAATCCGAACCATATTTTAACATAGAAAACAAAACTATTATAGTGTCGCGCTTTGTTACTGCGGACTGTTTGCTCTTGGCTTAAGTCGTACACATTTTTTTCTCCTGATTATTAAACTTCAAATTTTGAGTCATTATTCGTTTACATATTTCATAAAAATTACACTCGGAAAACGCTCTCTCCCCAAGAGACAGCCAAATCTTCATTTATTTTTGAAGCAGTTGTCGCTCACTCCATGCAGCTTATGGAAACAGAAGTAAATATTCATGCAGCTATTACCGCTCGGAAAGGCCATGTAGAGTGAGTGTGCAAACGCATTTAAAAACGGCGAGGATCATAGCGACGCCGTTAACAGGAGTGGCAAACTGGCGGCAGCCGAGGTAACGGCCCGGCCGTGTGCGGAAATGCAGCATTCAGAGCGCACGTGGGCGAGCCGTGGCCCAGCTCACAAACAAAGGCTTCACGCGGCACGCGCTTCGCATTATCGGCGCGACAATGCAAGTGAATGCATAATCCGTCAAGTGCAGCGGTGCTTAACGGTTCTACAAGCGTCAGAGATGAGTGTAGTAACATCAGGGGCGTAATTATGTCACCAAGGGCCCCGGGGCAAAAATGACGTCGGGGGCCTCTTTAAACTAAAACTATGCAAAACTACTTCATCATCAGTTCCTTACCGCCTACTGGAAGACATAATAAGGCAAACCTAAATACTATTAAGTAAATTATTATGTGTCACGCAGCAGATAATATTTCATTGTACTTTCAAATATAATTATAACTGTGAAAGTTGGTTTGTTTGTTATGCTTTCACGCAAAAGTTACTGGGTGGATTTGAATGAAATTTTGCAGAGGGGTAGATTTGGACCTGGGTAGGACATAAAGATAAACGACCTCTTGGGATAGCTTCCGAAGTTGCTCCATACTAGGTGTATGTAATCGCAGGCATAAGCTAGTGAAATATAAACAATGAAGAAACATTACTTCAAATGTTCAAATGTTTGTAGAGCTTATGGGACTTAAAAAGTAATAAGTAAAATTACTAAGTTGACATCTTCGCTTTTTATAGTGGCAGTGGGGTACGGGGTAGTGTCTTGAATGCAAAATTTACTATTGTGACAAAGTAACCATATTTTCTCTTCTTCTTGTACGAATTTCAGAGTGCAATTGGTTACAGCACTTCATTGGGATCTATGATTATGAAGCACACCTTCGGGGAATTCACTACACAAACAGTTGAGTTACCATAATAATACCGTTCTGTAATAATACATTGTAGAGACTTCATATTCAAATGTGGTCACACTGTCTACTGTCGAACACTGTGCTAGTCATTCAGCACCATTCACTGTTATTTCGCAAAGATTGACAGGGACGGCAACTCCGACTTCAACCGACAATACGCTAACGATGGCAGGAGCCACGTCTTAGCAGACAAGCAAAGGACCTTGTTATGTTTATATTCTCGTGTGCGAATAATTTTTGGATTTAACTTCGTGCGTTTGAGGTTTGTTGCTCAGGGTTCAAAATGTTCAAAGTCGGAAAACCTTCATTCAACTAAATTCTTATATACAGTTGAACTTCGATTATCCGAAGTAATTGGCGAACATGAAAGTGTTAAAGGATCTACGGTAACTTTTTTCGAACGTCGCTCACATAGGCCGAGGGTCCCCTTGAGCTCGGGGGCCCCGGAGCACTGCCCCGCCTAGCCCTATGATAGCTACGCCACTGAGTAACATGCTGCAATGTTGGCATTTCCGCCCTGCGAAAGCGGGATAGCTCGATAGTGTGCGTGGGAAAACTGTAAGGTCCTGGGACGCGAGTACCGTTGAGGCAGTGCTAATTTTCCCTCTTCTTACTCTGATTTTGAAGGTGAATTCGCGAAGTGTCTCGTCGGACATTTATTTCTCTTTATTGTTGTTTTAAAGCCGACAGAGTCGGCTGGCTGGCAGCAGCATCAGGCGCTGCTCTTCAGCCGAGCGTACACGTAAATTACAAAGTTAGATTTAAAAAAAAAAAAAAAAAAAAAATTATTATCTATGTCACGAGAGTAAAAACAAGGAATGAAAAACATGGTATGAAGAAAACATTTATGCATTAAAAACTGGACACTGGAGACAATAGTGCAGACTTGAACAGGCGAGAGAGACAGACACATAGTTTAAAAACAGTCTGTGCCACGGCGGCGGTAAAATCACATTGAGAACAGTCACTGGACACACGAAGAAGTAATACGATGACACTGGCGAAGAGGAGAGGTTGTTGTTCGACGCACTGTAAACTCACACGGAGACACGGACGCACTGGACACCAGACGACACTGGATCTAAAATTCGTCACTGGGGCCCCCACAGGAAGACGAGAGGGAGAGGTTAGGAAGCGCGGCGGAGGTTGGAGATACGGATGCACTGGACATCAGACGACACTGGATCTAAAATTCGTCACTGGGGCCCCCACAGGAGGACGGGAGGGAGAGGTTAGGAAGCGCGGGGGAGGTTGGAGAGAGAGAGAGAGAGAGAGAGAGAGAGAGAGAGAGAGAGAGAGAGAGAGAGAGGAGAGGAGAGGAAAGACGGGTGCGATCAAGACTCCAGGGTGGGGAAGGGGGAAGGACAAGCGGGGAGAGGGAGGAGAAGGGGATGGGGAGAGGGGCGCTGATGCTACGGGGATAGGATCAGGGTTGATAGGAGGGGTAAATTTCGAGACGAAGGGCGTCATCCGGTAGGGAAAGGGTGTGGAAGTTACCTTGGGAGACGACTTGTAGCGTGTGTAGGTGGAGAGAGGGAGGAATGCATTGGTGTAGGTGTGGCAGAGGCCCAGGATTGCGAGTCACGTACAGGATTCGGATGTGTTCAAGGTGTTGAAGGAGGTGAGGAAAGGGGATGAGTTCATATTGGATCCGCGTGGGGGAGGGAAGTCGGGTACGGTAGGCGAGGCGGAGGGCGTGGCGTTCCAGGATTTGAAGGGTTTGATGAAAGGTGGGAGGAGCGGAAACCCAGGCGGGGTGAAAGGAGGAGAGGATGGGGAGCATGATGGATTTATAGGTGTGGAGGATGGCGGAGGGGCTCAATCCCCACTCCGGCCAGTGAGGAGTTTGAGGAGGTATAGGCGGGACATGGCTTTTTCACGGATGGTTTTTAGGTGGAGGGTCTAGGAAAGATATCGATTAAGGGTGAGACCAAGGTATTTTAGGGTGGTCGTGAGGCATTGACCTCACGTTTGGTATGTAGGCATAACCGATCCACTACATGTCAGTAACAGACCGTCATATGCAGGTAATCCGTGTGTGCAGCCGTGTGGTGCGTCGACAATGCTATAATTAAACTTTCAAAACGTTGTGAAAGAAACACCACTGGCCAGAATGACGTCAACTTGTAACGGAATATTATCGGTGATGGGGGAAATATATATGGTACAAGAAAGATAATTAGTGTGAAAATATATCCAATAGATGGCACTGTAAGCAAACTAATTCAATTGTAGTACGCTACAAATGACAAATGAATCATACAACAATGACTAACGTGTAAGTTAGACGTTAAACGAACTCTACTACTCAATGTGCATGGGTATATAAGTGTGAATATCGGGAGACTGAGCGTTGCTCGGGATTCCCCCCCCCCTCCCCCTTTCAGTTACATAGTGGTACGCAGTGCTAGTCACCGCGTTTTCGAGGCTAACTTATCTTCTGTGATTCGAAAACAACAAACTCATTTTCTGAGAAAGAGACTTATAAAATGATTTATATCGAGTGTGGCACTAAATGGCGCTCAGTATGTACGATGCGAAAAAAGCACGAAAGAAGATTAGAAGCATTTGAGATGGGGACTTGGAGGAGGATGGAAGGGATAAAGTGGACAGACAAAGTGGAAAATGACGTATTCAGAGAGGAGATGAGGTATTGGATTGCCTGCTGACGGATGCTATGGAGGGATCAGTGAATGGTAGAAGAAGAGGACACAGAGGATATCAAGTTTGACAGTATAATGATAGGAAACAATTACGAGAAAATAAAGGAGGTAGCAAACGACAGGACTGCATGGAGAGCCTGCGTTATAACTGAATAATGATGATGATGATACTTAATTTTTGTTGGTACTTCAGTTTTTAAGAGCGCTGTTATCGCGTTTTAGGTAGAAACGGCAAATATGAGAAAATACATTGTTGGAGATGGCTAGGGGCTGCGCCTGTGGTGGACGGATTCAGGAGGAATTGGCTGCTGTTCGTAAGCAGCTGGCCAGGCCAGCAGGTTTCAGGCTGCTATTCCAAGCTACAGTGTCATCCGGGCACCTAAGGCGAATGTTAGGGTACCTCTGGGGCTATTGCGTCGCCTCGTATCCCTGAAGGCACTGTTCCTTCAGATTACCACGTCCCTAGTAGTCTCGACAACAACAAAAAGTACCCCCTAAAATTACATCTACTCTATGTGATCAAAGTAAAGCATGCGGACTCTTCCCAAATTTCATATTAGGCGCATTGTTCTGCGACGTTCTGCCAGGTACTCCCTATCAGGGACCTCAGTAGTCATTAGACACCGTGAGAGAACAAAATGGGGCGCTCCATGGAACTTACTGACTTTGAACAGGATCAAGTGGTTGCATGTCACTTGTGTCGTCCCAAGGTCCAATGTTACTGATGTGATAGTGTAACGTGAAGGGACACATACAGCACGAAAGTGTACAGGCCAACTTTGTGTATTGTCTCACAGAGACCGATGACAGATGAAGAGGGTCGCAGAGTGTAATAGGCAGGCATCTATCCAGACCATCACACAGGAATTCCACACTGTATCAGGATCCACTCCAATTACTATGACAGGGGTGAGGTGAGAAAAATTTCATGTTCGAGCGGCTGCCCATAAGCCACACATCACGCACGTCAAAGCCAAAACAACGCCTCGTTTGGTGTAATGAGCGTAAACATTGGACGTTTAAACAGTGGAAAATCGTTCTGTGGAGCAAAGATTTCCGGTACACAATGTGGCGATCTGATGACAAGGTGTGGATATGGAAAATGCCCGGTTAACGTCATCTGCCAGCGTGTGTAGTGCGAACAATAAATTCGGACGCGGTGGTGTTGTGGTCTGGAGGAGGCTTGCATGCCTTGTTGTTTTGCGTGGCACCATCAAAGCACAGGTCTACGTTGATGTTTTAAGTACCTTGCTTCCCACTGTGAAAGATCAATTCGGGAATGGCCATCGCATCTTTCAACACGATCGAGCACCTGTCCATAAAATAAGACCTGTGGCTGAGTGCTTGCACGACAATAATATCCCTGTAATGGGCTGCACAGACTCCTGACTTTAATCCTATAATACCATCTTTGGGGTGTTTTGAACGTCGAATTCGTGCCAGGTCTTACGAACCCGATACATCTCGTCAGTGCATAACTCCATGAAGAATGGGTTGCCAATTCCCAAGAAACCTTCCGGCACCTGATTTAACGTGTGCCTGCGAGTGTGAAAGCTGTTATTAAAAGATGAAAATAACAGTCAAGTTCGCAAAATTTAAGAATTTCTTAGTTCAGGTAACCGGCTTCGATCTCTGGTGATATCACCCTCAGACCTAGTCGTTTCGCTGTTGTCCAGGCGATAAGCAGTCCCCCCCACTCATCGCCTAGAACGAGACGACTAGGTCTGAGGATGATATCACCAGAGATCGAAACCGGTTACCTGAATTAATAAATTGTTAAATTTTGCGAACTTGACTGTTATTTTCCTCTTTTAAAATATTACCAGGTCGCTGCCTTCCAAATAAGGAAACTATGTTTTCAACAGATTGAAGCTGTTATTGTTGTAGCGTCGCTGTTCGCCACATCGGCGGGCTACAAAAGTCGCCGCGCAACTATAAGAACAGGCGATAAGTCATTCCACAGAACTTCGGAAGTCAGGGGCGTCCGCAGTCTCGGTGCCTCTTTGCCTGCTTCGCGCTCCGGCCATAAGGAAGCAAGGGGCTCACCTAGATAGACCGGCGCACGCGAGTGTCAGTCAGTGCGAAGCAGATCCACGTGTTAAGTTCTAGGATGTTCAACAGAAGAGCACCATGTACTAGACCCTGCAGTTACTTAGCACAAGCCAGAACATTATACTGGGTGATCAAAACGTCAGTATAAATTTGAAAACTTAATAAATCACGGAATAATATAGATAGAGAGGTAAAAATTGAAACACATGACATGGGGTTTTATTAGAACAAAAATAATAAAATAAAATAAAAGTTCATGGCGCTTCATATGATCAGAAATGCTTAATATGTTCACCGTCATTCCTCAAGAATAGCTGTAGCAAGGACGTCGTCAGTGGGGGAGGAGGGGTGGGTGGTGCTTGGGGGTCCGGAACCCCCCTCCCCCCAATCACCTATCATCCTAAGGACAACACACACACCCATGCAGATTTTTTGCAAAACACAAAGCTACAGTCGTGGCTGACAGACGCAAGCTTGGTGACATGCAACTGTGTCATTACCAGTGTTCAAATACAAAGAAACACTTCTCATTCTGATAATCTGACTTCGTTTGGAATAACAACTGAAGGTTCTGCTGGCGTATATTGAAACAATTTTTAAGAAAAGTTTTCCTCAATTTTGTATATAAAACATTGCAGTATTTGTAAGAAGGTCTTACAAACGCAAATTATGTGCATAAAATATAAAAAATATGTTAGCATAAGTTTGTTTTTGGAATAAATGTAACCTTTTGGACACTCCTCC
Source organism: Locusta migratoria (assembly GCA_026315105.1). Classification (NCBI taxonomy): domain Eukaryota; kingdom Metazoa; phylum Arthropoda; class Insecta; order Orthoptera; family Acrididae; genus Locusta; species Locusta migratoria. Next base: position 413,948,495 of record CM048746.1, on the reverse strand, counting down.
CCCTCCTCTTTGACAATATTCTGGCTACGTCACTCGCTGTAGTCGAGGAATAATGTTGTGAACAGCACTGTAAAGCATGTCCGGAGTTATGGTGAGGCATTGGCGTCGGATGTTGTCTTTCAGCATCCCAAGAGATGTCGGTCGATCACGATACACTTGCGACTTCAGGTAATCGCAAAGCCAATAATCGCACGGACTGTGGTCTGGGGACCTGGGAGACCAAGCATGACGGAAGTGGCGGCTGAGCACACGATCATCACCAAACGACGCGCGCAAGCAATACTTTTTTTTTTCTTTTTGGTTCTAATAAAACCCCATGTCATTCCAAGCATGTGTGTCAATTTTTACCTGTCTACATTATTCCGTGATTTATTAAGCTTTCAAATTTATACCGACTTTATCACTCGGTACTATTGCCTCATAGGACTATGTTGTAGCTAGGAATAAACTATACCAACACAAGCACATCAAAAGTTAAGTAATTTCCTTTATCTCTAATACAAGTATATGTGAACTAATCAGTGCTTTTAGTTGCAGACCAATGTCCACGACATTGATCGTCACGGACCACCTACTTTTACTGCCGCATTCCGAAGTTATAAAAGTTATGACGTCTAAGGGTGTTCCACCACCATATTGAATTCCAGCCTTGCCGCGCCAGAGTGGCCGAGCGCATTGAGGCCCTATGCTCCGATGCGCGAGGCCGCTCCCCATCGGGGATTCGAATCCTCTCTGTTGGGCATGGATATTTGTGCTGTATGTAGTATGTTAGTTCATAAGTATCAATGTAAATACAAATATATAATCCCTGATACGGATTTTGGTCTCAAATATGTCAAAGATTCCCGATCGCATCACAAATTTTAATTCAATGCTTCAGATTTATCATTAATGTCTTTGACATATTTGAAACAAAAATCTGTCTCAAGGATTGTATATTTGTATTTACATTGATATTTATATCACCTTAAACAGGAATGTTCCAATATGTCCATTGCCGAGGTGCTATTCCGCTGAGAGAGCATTGGCAGTAGTGGCAATGTTCTATGGAACACAGAAGCTGAATTAAAGTTTGTGACGTAAAGGAAATCGTGCTTAGACTATTCCGAGGCGCCTTAATCTCTAATGATGCGGTGCTCTAGCAGTAAGATGTCTGCCTAGTAAGCATGGAGGTCCGGGTTTGATTCCCGGTTGCATCACAAATCTTGATTCAACTTATCACTAAAGTTCAGAAGTAGTTTGTAAGTTTAGGGACTGATGACCCCGCAGTTAAGTCCCTTAAGCTTTACAGACTTGAATTCCAGCATTAGCGATAGACGGCGCTACTAACCTGTATGTCATTTTCAGATTCAAATGTTTGTAATTCTACGGGACCAAACTGCTTTGATCATAAGTCCCTAGACCTAAACTAAGTTAAACTAACCTAAGGACACTATACACGTCCATTTCTGAGGGAGGATTCGCACCTCCGACGCGGGAGGCGTTCCGATCCGTATTCAGCCTGGTGTCCGTATACTTTTGATCACATAGTGTACCTAACAGACACCTATCATAAGCAGTAATGCCATTCGAGCAATTAATGTCTTGGCAACCTGAATAAGAACAATCTTGGAGGAGGACGGGTCGTGTAAAATCCCCCTGGTTGGGTACTCCGCGCGCAGGCGCATCGTCGCTGGCTGGAGAGAGCCGTGTTGACCGACGTTTCCTCCAAGACAGCGCAGCGGCGAGCGCCTCGGCCGGACAGGAAGAGCGGTGGGCGTAATCTTTCCGGCCTGGTCACGCTGCGGTAATTACGGAGCCGCGGCCTTTTGTGTGGGTAATTGAGTTGCTCGGCGACCGTCATCGCCGTGAGCGCCGCTTCGGCCGGTCGTGCGTGGCCTACTGATTTCCCAGGGGCCGCGGCGCCGCATTGTCAGACGGGACTCTTCGAGGCGTGGCCGATCTCGCTTTGAAGGAGCTCTCATGCCCTTTTTGCGATCCGCAGATCCGTCTGTTACGCTTGACATTTTACCACCGACTGCCGCGAGGTCCACGACCGCCGTCTGATAGACAAGTTTCTTAAATACGACCTGCGGTGTCCCTGTTTATTGGAGGAAATAATGCAAATGCTATTTTGTCAAAACTGACATTTTGAGCCCGTGGTTGTGTATGAAATACAGTATGATTGCCGGCCGCGGTGGCCGAGGGGACTGAGGCGCGTTAGTCACGGTCTGCACGGCCATTACGGTCGGTGATTCGAATCCCCCCCCCCCTCGGGCATGGATATTTGTTCCGTCCTTAGTGTTAGCTAGTTCTTAAGTAGTTTGTAAGTTTAGGGACTGATGATCCCGTAGTTAAGTCCCATAAGCTACACAAACATTTGAACATTCGAACAGGATGATTCTCGCAATGAAAGAAACAGCAACCAACCACATTTGATTTTGCTATTTATTTGTCAAACAGCGCCATTACCGGTTTTAAGTTTTCCAGTTCATTGTCAGACGGCTTTGCACGTCAAAATGCATTGTTTTTGTGTTCTACATTTCACTTCTGCGTGTAATTTTGCCATTTGGCGAAAAGTCCTTGATTATGTGGTGCCGGAACCGGGATAGCAGAGTGATAGAGCGCTTGCACACGAAAGGCAAAGGTCCCGGTTCCGGCACACAATTTTAATCTGCCAGGAAGTTTTAGTTCGTAAGTAGTTTGTAAGTTTAAAGACTGATGACCCCGCAGTTAAGTCCCATAATCGTTTTCTTTTATATATATATCCAGCTGTCACCGAACGCGCTGAGTCGCTGCCGGCACACAGTTAGACTGTCCAGACAGGCTTTGCGTCCTGCCCAAACTGTCGCACACTGCTCACGAGTTCCTCTTGCTCGCAGCTTTGACGATATTTCAGTAAGGGACCGAGTGTGATTGTGCGTTCACACAAGAATCGTCATTTTCCTGTTGGTGGCATACGTGCGATTATAGATTGGTGACTATTACCTTGCACAAATACAGTGAAAGCTGTGAGCAAGAGGAATAAATGGGCAGGGGCTAATACTATCGTAGTGTGGTGTGAACTGACAATTTGCGCAACACGGGATGCGTGTCTCAATATCCTCATTGCTTAAGGTAACCGCTGGCCCGAAGCGAGAAATCTGGATTCGAAAGTCAGTTCATCACAAATTTTCAACTAATGAATAGGGATGTTTAAGAAAGTTGAGGACTGAGCGCTTCCAACAGGATAATCGAAAGTGAGGGGTAGAACGTACGGAGGTTTCTTTGGCTCCACAAATCGTCAAGAAGCTGTGAAAGACTTTGAATTGCGAATCGATGTACTGAAGAAACACCTGAATTAATGAATACACTGGAAAATATAGAAGATAAAATGAATAGTTGCGAACGTCTATAGCTTTAAAGGACAGAAGTAGAATACCTTCAGATATGTAAATAAGCAGATGAAATATCTGTTTATAATTGATCATGTGGCACATCGTCTAAGTACAATGTCACAAGGATCATTCTGATAGTCAAATCACCGATCTCTGGAGTCTCATGTACATTTTTAGTGGACCGAAAAATCATAAAACGATGGTCAGATATTGAAATAGTTAAAAAGAAAACAGCATGTGCAAAATGAAACAATTATCAATGCCAGATGAGGATTTTATCGATTTATTTGGGCAAGAAATTATGTCACATTATATCATCAAGGTTATATCGGCCTAGCAATACGACAAAGGATGCAACAGTTAAGGAAATACATAAACTAAACTGTGCATACAATTTTTTTTTTAGAACTAGCGAACCTCTCGGTTTCCCAGGTCTGGAATTTATATTCTATATCTATATAAATCGATGTGTGTGTGTGAATTTTATTCGTTATTGTATTCTACGTATGATACGCGTTCATACAAGATGTATCAAAAAGGATGTCGCAAACTTAACACGTTTGAAATTAGACGGTAATAGAAGCAAAAATGTCCCAGTATATATGGATCCGCAAACGAGCCGTTTACGAGATAATTACGAATGTATGGTTCCAAGCCGCAAAATGTTCAAATGTTTGTAGAGCTTATGGGACTTAACTACGGGGTCATCAGTCCCTAAACTTACAAACTACTTATGAACTAGCTTATACTAAAGACGGCACAAACATCCATGCCCGAGGGGGGGATTCGAATCCCTGACCGCAGCGGCCGTGCAAACCGTGACTAGCACGCCGCAGACAGTTCGGCCACCGCGCACGGAGTTCCAAGCCGCTTCTGACGTCATTGTAAGCATCGTCCTAGTTGGTACACATTAATTTGAAATTTAGACTTTACTACTTTCCGGGATTGCTTGACGAGATTCCTCTTCAGGAATGTCAGAATATGTGGTACATGTATGATGGAGATCCGGCACATTTTGTTGCTGTTGTGAGACTATACCTAACGAGAAGATATGGCCAAAGATGGAGAGGTCGAGTCGGACCTGTACCTTCGCCTCCGAGATCACCTGATCTAAATCCTTTGTATTTTTGTGTCTGGGGTCACTTGAACAGCGAAGTGTACACGGTTGAAGAACTGGAACGGGAGTTAAACACGCTTGTCAAGAATTCCGAAATAATCCAGGGGTTTGCAGAGATGATCACATATGGATCAATTTGTTTTTGACTGTCAGTGTTACCGCAGATCAAGGGATTACATATTATTGTCTCTATATACATGTGGCGTCTGTTCCGAAAGAACAGACGTCACTTCTCATCCTGCAGTTGTTATTATTTAATATTCATAGAATATATGACATCAACTGCGATTGGGCAAAGCTGAAAATGTGTACCCAGCCGGGATTGGAACCCGGGTCTACCGCTTTCAAGGCAGTTGCGCTGACCCCTACACAACTGGGGACACAGTAATCACCGCACCGGCAAGGTGTATCAGACGGGAGGCGTGCTTAGGTAGTCCTTGCAGGTGCGGTGATCACTGTTCCCCAGTGGTGTAGGGGTCAGCGCAACTGCCTAGAAAGCGGGAGACCCGGGTTCGAATCCCGGCTGGGTACCCATTTTCAGCTTTGCCCAATCGCAGTTGATATCATATATTCTATGAACATTAAATAATAACAACTGCAGGATCAGAAGTGACGTCTGTTCTTTCGGAACAAACGCCACATGTATATATATAATATGCCGGTGACGGGCAATGATCCTATCGTTGGTGGGGAGGGGTTTGAAGGCCTTACTCTTACGGGAATTAGTTTCATAACTACGAGTTTGAGTACTGTGGGCAGGGCGAAGCTGGGAATTTGTATCTGACGGGAGGCGTGCTTAGGTAGTCCTTGCAGGTGCAGTGATCACTGTGTCCCCAGTGGTGTAGGGGTCAGCACAACTGCCTAGAAAGCGGGAGACCCGGGTTCGAATCCCGGCTGGGTACACATTTTCAGCTTTGCCCAATCGCAGTTGTCATATATTCTACGAATATATTATTGTCTCTGTAAGATACCCTATGACCGTATTTTAATCTAAACAACCTCTATCACAGAGTAGGTACAACATTAGTACCGTACATTATTACAATTCCTTATTACCAATTTCAGCATTGTTTTGTACCTAAAAAGTTTTGAAATATTGTCATGTAAATATTGTACGTTCTGTTTCAGTTTTCTTCTTTGTCAGATATCTGAAGATGCCCTAACCGGGCGAAACGCGACATTAAATAATAATTTTTGATATGAAGACATTATTTTATTCAAGAATTCGACTTAACACTTGTTGTACCACACCACGCAAAAATGGAAAGGAAAGATTTTTACAAAAGTTATTAGTTAACTTTCAATGTATTTTTAAAAATGATTACAAACGTGTACAAATACCGAAGTAGTAAAACTAATAACAAAATGTAATTGATACATGAATGGCGGGTTTTTGAGACGCCTGATGTCCTTGGTAAAAAAAAAATGGGCTACTGTCGCCCCATCTCCAGTCTAGATAACAAGAACCGACACTTACTGTAGTTTACATAACTTTTTTTGTCTCGGTAATATTTAACTATAGTAATAAAGCCGAATTTAATAAAACTGCAAGTAGAAAAACCTAATATAAATGTCTTACAGTAAATGTAAATGAGAAAAACGGTTAATTGTGCTTTGATTAAAATTAAACTAAAACAATAAAGTAACTTACGTTACCAGAATGTAACGAGATCGAAAGAAAGACGAGAAGAGGACAGGCCGCGCGGGAGTAGCCGAGCGGTCTGGAGCGCCACGTTACGGATCGCACGGCCTCCCGCGTCGGAGGTTCGAATCCTCCTTCGGACATGGATGTGTGTGTTGTCCTTAGGTAAGTTTACCTTAGTTTAAGTAGTTTGTAAGTCTAGGAACTGCTGACCAACGTAGTTTGGTCCCATAAGAATTACGAACACTTGAACTTGAGAAGAGGATAGAAACTTTTGAAATGTGGTGCTACAGAAGAAATTTGAAGATGAGATGAGCAGATCGTAACTATTGAGAAGGTACTGGACAGAACTGCGGAGAAAAGAAATTTATGGCATAACTTTTCTATAAGGAGGGATCGTAGGGAACTTTCTGAGACATCAAGGTAAAGTTGATTTATTATTAAAGAGAAGTGTCGGGAATACAAAAATCGCAGAGGAATACCACGAGAAGAATACAATGACCAGGCTCAAATGTTTGTCGGTTGCCTTTGTTATTCGGTGATACAGCAGCTTGCTTAGGACAGTGTAGATTGGAGAGCTGTACCCAGCGAATATTCTGTCTGAAAATCACAACAACAACAATATATATATGTCCCCAAACAGGCAATTGACAATTTCAATGCCGACGCATTCAAATGCTCGATCCCTTCCGGCAATACAGTATAGGCTGCGAGTAAGAGTAATCAGCGGGTAGGGGGACTACAATCGTAGTGTGCTGCAAGTTGAGAATTTGGTGAAAACGGGAACGTCGCTGGATAGTCTAGTTGGTTAAGGCGACTGCTAGCCCAAAGCGGGAAATACAGGCTTGAATCTTCGTCAATCCCTAATATTATCATCTTTGCTATTAAATTTATTTTAGTGACCTGAAACGGTCGTCAAGTATAATTTCTCGAATTCAAAAGGGAACAGCTCTGAGCGTGAAATGTTCCTGAAGAATCATGGAAGTTGTTTTCTAGAACTCTACTATTTAACCATGGGAGTGTGTTTCTTCTCTCTTGAACGCTTTAGGGATTTTTAAAAACTACAAAATGGAATTAGCTTCAGATCTTCTCGCTTTTTTCTTTTGTCATATATTGCGCACCACTTAGTAGCATTCTTACAGTCATTTCCTTGATGTAAAATATCGTACAGCAGCATTCATTAACGAAAGGATAAAGAAAAGTGTATTCAGTCGACCTTGTGAAATACGGGTACAAAGTACATCTTATACTTGCTGCTATTATACACGTATGTACGATGTTAAAAATATTTAACAGATATGTTGTATTAGTTAACTACTTAATTCAATTTTTGTCGCGCAGAAGTTAAAACAATTCGGTTTACAAAACACGTCTGCAAGTTAGCGAAACCATATTGACGCGGAAGTACGTTTACGCCTTTGCAACTATTTTGTAAGGTAAAACAATGGAAAAACAAACATGAAAGGATGCTCTCTCGTAAGCTGTAAAAAAAATTAACACCACTATATCATACTATTTATCTTTGTCTATTGAGGACACTGCTGCGTGTTCGACAGCTAATGTTTAATTAATTTCAGATTTAATTTTTGGAATGGAAACAAATCAACATTGCTAATGTGTGTCAGTTAATATTCGCGTTCAGTGGGAGATTTAAATTAGGAACTTGTTTGATGCCCAAGCTTTTTATACCGTTTTTCACAAATTTTGTCAGCCCCTAAAATGTGAGGGCCTGGATAGTTGCCCGGTTTGGCATCCCCTAAATACTGCCCTTGCCAAAACAAAAGCAGACAATTGATTTAATTTTTCTATATGATACTTTGTTTTCAGTATACTACGTTAAAGTAAGTGTCATTGTCTGTTTTGACTTTATTTTTGTGTGGATTGTATTAACAGACAGAACATTTTTGTCTCAATAAAACAACAATTTGTCATTGCTTTCCAGAGAGTTTGTATTTATTCATCGACAAAGATTTTCGGTAGATTTCAATATTTTTTTCATTAATTGATTTATTTCATTTTTTACTGTGACATACAGCCAGTTGCAATACGTCAATATACGACGGCAGGTTCAGATACCGCTCTGCTGCTGCAGGGATCTGGCAGTGATAAACCAAGCAACGCTTCACATGTTCACTCGTGTACTTGACGTTGTATTGGAAGTACATTCTGTCTGTGGTTGTTCTTTGCTGAACTAATGGATTTATTTCACTGTATCATATATGTTTTTACAAGTTCGAGGAATTATACACCATCCTCACTGCTACTAGATTGACAGAATATAATTTTGTTTTATTTCACAGTTGTTCAGTATCAATATTTCAAAGAAATATTTCTTTACATAACTATTGGCTGTATCCACTCACTGTAGACAGTTTAAATGGTTGTTCAAGTTACTAGCATTTTTGGCGATCTGAACCCAGAAGACTGTTTTGTAAATATTTTGAGTGAATACTTTATACCAGACTTCCAGTGGGTAATTTCTTTCTATTAATTGACACACAAATGTCAGAAATGTGAATTCGTTTACGTAAAATTACTAGCTTCACATCATTATCCAGCTGTTGTAAAGAAAATATTTGATTATTTTAAGCCAGGGGATCTCAATGTTTTTCAAACACTGTATCCCTTTAAAAGATACGTTTCATGCCCATTCTTAAGTAATACACTTGTTTATTAATAAAATTCGTTAAACTTTTATCAAATGTTCAAATGTCTGTAAATCTCTCGGACTACACTACATGGTCATCAGTCTGTAGCTTACAAACGACTTAAACTAAGGCAAATTAACCTAAGGACAACACACACACACACCCATGAAACAGGGAGGACTCGTACCTCCGACGGCGAGCAACCGCGCGCTCTGCAGCGAGGGGCCTTAGACTGCTGGGCTACTCCACCGCGTTAAACTTTTATCGCTTACTATGGTTTAACCTCAGTGGTTTGTCAGGAAATAAATTAATAACCTTTTTATATAACAATCGTGGTATTAGAAAATAGACCCACTTTACAATACAGACAAATTAATTAATGAATAATTTAATATGGAGAATGAACTTGCTTCTTTTAATCGATGCTCGGATTTAGCTTTCTTAAAAGCATCCTTACATAGTCATCAATATTATTTTTATTTCCTGTACTTACGTTTTAGATAACTTCAAATTGAAACAGTCTGTTGTAGAGTAGCTGAAAATCCAATAACTTTTACAGTGGACACTACAGAAGCAGCTCTAAAAGCTGTCTGATGGTCGTCACATGTCGGCTCTATTCAGAGCACTTAGCGTTAATTCTCTTCTATTCACAGTTGGCTTGCTCAACAGTTCCCATTTTCTTTTGTAATTATTGCATCCACACAATAATTTTTATATACGATCTTTGCGACAAATAAGAAGTCAATAGAGATTTTCGCGTACCCCTGTGGTAGGATGAACAAATATGCTGGAAAACCGTGATTGTCCCGGCCTTTCACCCTAACGTACGCTGTCCCAAAAAATAGTTTCGGGATTTCAGAAGTTCCTGAATTCAGTTTTGAAATATATTTAATGGAATTGTAAACGTTTTTGGCGATTTCATTCCATTAAATGCAATACGACACGATAAATTAATATACAGTGCTCAAAACAATTAAGAAATTAGGTGACATCTCATACAAAAAATACATGGTTATATATTTTATTCAGATATTGGTTACAATTGTAATTTGTATGTGATGCAGTCTTTCTTTCATCAGTGCAATATCCAGCTCTGCAACCGTTATGAGGAGTGCTGGTCTGGCTGCAGTGCGTCTGCCAAGTGAAAACCATACATGCTCAGTCGGGCGAACAAGCTGGCCGCTTTTTCTTTCGATTCCCTCAGCTTCAAGCATGCTGTACACTAGTGAGGATGAGCATTATCCTCCACCAGAAGGAACCCAAGCCGTATGGCACCAGCGTAGAGCACAACAAAATGTCGTCTCGTCTCTATACCTCTGAGCAGTCAAAGCACCTTTCTGAACGACATAGAGGTCCGTACGTCCGCTAATACTGATTGCTACACACCATTCGTCCACCATCATGATATGGTGATGTTTCCTGCACATAAAAAGGTTCCAAGTTTCACGTTCCGTCCACATGAGCGATTGATGATTGTCCAGCTGAACACAAAATCTTGAATCATCTGTGAACGTAACCCGGCGCCGATCGTTACGATTCCAATTCTTTCATCTGCCCAGTTACTGCGGGCACACTCACACCATAGGCTTCCGTGTGTAGAGGCCTCATTACCGAAGGAGATTACGGGATATTTGTGTTGATATTCCGTGTCCTGTTGCTGCCTGGAGGGTGCGTTGCAACTGAGTTGCATTCAGCCTCCTGTCTCGACGGCTGTTAACCGGAGATAACGGTCATCTCTTCCTGATGTTACCCGTGGACGACCTTGGCCCTGACTATTTTAATGATATGTTGTCTGAAATCGTGTCCAGGCCCTGAAAACTTCGCTTTGGGACACTGCAATAGCTTCAACCACCAACCTTCCTATGGCTCTCCACGCCATAGCAATGGAGAAGTCGCGTTTTTGTTGCATTGCACTGCCTGCTGACTACACTATCTGAACCCACTATTTAATTCATTTGTTAGAGCAAGTCAACGCCAACCCTCTCTGGAGCAACTTTCTGTCATTAGCACTATCTCGGTTACTGTAATGTTGTTGTCTCCACTCCGAAGAAACGACAGAAAGACGTCGAACCATTTTAGTTTTTTCTCTCGATGACAGGACTTCAGAACGTAGATACCTCAATGGAAGGAAGAAAGCTTGGGGTGTAAAGTCCCGTCGACAGCTTGGTCATTAGAGACGGAGCTTATGCTCGGATTTTTGGGTAATCATGAGGGAATGAAATCGGCCGTGCCCTTTCAAAGGAACCATCCCGGCATTTGCCTGGAGTGATTTAGGGAAATCACGGAAAATCTAGACCTCCAGAATGCGAATACCTCAGCGGATCCCCAAACTGGTTTGACCAGTGTATTTTAACTTATTTCTATAACCCCTTACTCCAGAAGTAATCACAGTGTCAATATCAACACACTGAAACATATTCAGCAGTACTGTAGTTGGAGAATAGTTGTAACAGTTTCAGACATTGCAACTGTAGAAGAGTTATCAAAACTGCCCGATTGTGGCGTCTTTTACAACTGTGATAGTCAGAATACCTAGTGTAGTAGTTGATTTACGTCAGACAATCAAGTGTACTGATGATTGGAACAGAATGGATGTGATCTCTTTAGAAGCAATCCTGCAGAACCCAAGAAACTATAAAATCGACTGTGTGGTGTTTTGCCACTATGTCTCAAAGAACAAAGATATAACCAAGAATGCTGGAAGCAGTTAAAAATATCCTTTGCTCCAAGGACCATCAACCCGATCTACAAGCGCTCACTACGCTTACATACGATACTTCTTCCGGAAGACGAAAACCGAATATCGTAACAGTTTCTGGCTGTCCTGTTTACTTGTAACGCCTGAATCAGATATCCTAGCCCACTCAAATATGGTGGCTGATAAACAACTGCTTCAGTTCCTGATTTAGACACAACAATTTCTCTTTATTTAAGTGCACAGATTCATGCTCACTGTAATATGTACTCTTTCACTGCAGGAAAAGTCAGTCTGTTCATGCTAACTGAAATTTATTAACTAGAAGCAGCAGTCTGACAAGCCAAGCACTTTTAAAAAAGGGTTGCATTTATTTATATGGACACGAAAATCAATTGCACAACTGTAAAACCGCTTTATAAAAGCGGATTTCCAGAATCGATTTCAGTGTCTTTACATGACCAGCCAAAAGCGGAATTGGAAAATCGGATTACGAATTCCACTTTCGGAAGCCCATGTAAACGGGGTGATTGAAGCTTGTGTTAATTTTGTTTTGTTAAAAATTTTATAGCTATAATATTTTGAAAAATCATATTAAATTGTCTTTCAATATGTATACTGAATATATGGTCATTACTTGAACAGATATTATAGATATAAATTAGAGTAAGTTTTTTTTTTTCATTTTACCAATAGTAAAATAGCTATCATTGACTTGACTACATTTACCAATAAAATTTCGATATTAAAACTCTGGTTACATAGTTTGGTCGCAGGAGGGTTGGGGGTGGGCATGGGGTCCATTGTAGTTCGGCTGCGTGGTTGTGTCCTGATTTTTTTTTTCCTGAAAATGATTTTCTCATCCTACCCAAGGGGCTAAAAAGCAGGACTTCTGAAGGCCTGTGCATACTCACTGGATCGCAGAAGAAGCGACGCCGGTGCTGTCCAGGTCCCTCTTCTTGGTCATGATCCCCCGGCAGATGGGAGCGAACGGGTACATCCTGGGGAACAGAAGAGTTACCGTTACAAACAGGGTGTAACATGGATCCGAGAGATAATTGCAAATGTATGCTTCGAAGCCGCGACTAATGTCATCGTAAACATCGTCCTAGTTAGTACACATTAATTTGAAATTTAGACTTCACTAATTTCATCGCATTTAGTTCACATTTCTCTGACTTTATTGTAAACATCATCCTAGTTACTTAGATGGAGCTCCGGCACATTTTTCTGTTGCTGTGAGACGACATCTAACGCGCAGATACGGCCAAAGACGGATAGGTCGAGGCGAACCTGTACCTTGGCCCCCACCTGATCGAAATCCTTTGAAATTTTGTGTCTAGGGTCACCTCAAAAGCGAAGAGTTGTACACGATTGTCAAGAATTACAAAGTGATCAAGGGATTTTCGAAAGAATTCGAAATTAATTGCAGAGACGAGCCAACACCACCTAGCTTGACAAATGGCCGTGCCTACGTCACACCGAGAAGCCTCGAACGCAAGCTGACTGGCCGGCTGCTACGAGGCGGTGGGCGTGCCCCAGAGGGCAGCCAGTCAACTGGCAGCCGCTGCCTCTTGGTGTGATGCAGGCACGGCCAGTTGTCAGGCCTTGTCTTCTAGGCGGTGTTGGACTGGCACAGTTTTGTATCCAGATGCAACGAAGATTCTTCGAACACATCCGTGAAATATGAACTAAATGCGATGTAAAACCTAACAGTAGTCTAAATTTCAAATTAATTTGTACTAACTGCGATGATGTTTACAATAAAATCAGTGAAATGTGAACTAAATGCGATGTAAATCTTAATAGTAAAGTCTAAATTTCAAATAAATGTTGAAATGGATTCGTACGGAGGTACAAAAAAATAAAAAAAAGTGTGGCATTAGACGGTGGTCCTAGATGTCACAACCTGAATGTTATGTTGGTACGCCTCCTTAGGTTGGCAGTAAACGCTACCTTGTTATATAATCTACCGCTCTCGCACTCGGCTGTAGCTGCGAGCTGGTATCGTTCTTCTCGGTTGTCTGAGGGAGTGTAAGGACGCAGATACATTTTGTAAATGTCCGCAGTGGTGGCAGATACTGATTATAAAGAGATATGCGATGAGTCACATTATTTCATTGTGAAAAGAAATCACCACAAGGTATTGATACTGTATTTATATGTATGTAGTTTGTTGCAAAGTTGATTGAACAACCATGACTTGTGTTTCATTGTATGATCTTTCTTGAATGAAGTTATTAGAAGTCTATGGCTCTCCTTTCAGTAGTTAATACCTACATCCTCGTAGTTAGTTTGAAAACTTATACTGCATGAGTATGATTTTTGAAGTGTGATGTTATTTATGAAAAAGTGTCTGAAAGATAATCGTCACAGCAGTGACCTTTTGTGAAAGAAAATATGGCGGTCCGTTGCGTAGGAAAGAAAGGTGCTGAAAGATGTTAGAACAGTGTAAATTTGCTTACAGTAATTCATTTACAGAGTGCTTTGCTATGTTTCTTATTCTCAACAGTATATTCATTTCACATAGTTTCATACCACAAAGTTTCAATGTGTACTAACGAGGACGATATTTACAATGACGCCAGTGGCGGATTGGAAGGGTTGAGGCAATATTACTAACAATGGATGGTCGGGTGTGTTTCCTGGTGCCTTGCCTTCCCCTCACCCCCCATAAAAAGAAAAAAATCTGATTAACTTTACCTATCGGCGGATAGAACCAATCTGATGTTACCACCCTACTGTTTACGTACTGGATGTCCACCTAAAATCACATGCAAGCTGGCTAACTAAATTCCTCATAGTTAAGGGGACTTACTCTAGGGGCAGGCAGCCTCTATGAATCCCAAAAACTTCACGTTAACTTCTTGGTTGTTCAAGTCGTTCATCTTTAGACTTATGGTATTTTCATTGCATGAAATATTACAGTACAATGAACAAGCAGATAAAGAACTTTGTATATACATGTGGCGTCTGTTCCGAAAGAACAGACATCACTTCTGATCCTGCAGTTGTTATTATTTAATATTCACAGAATATATGACAACAATTGCGATTGGGCAAAGCTGAAAATGTGTACGCAGCCGGGATTCGAAACTGGGTCTCCTGCTTTCTAGGCAGGTGCGGTGATCACTGTGTCCCCAGTGGTGTAGGGGTAAGCGCAACTGCCTAGAAAGCAGGAGACCCGGTTTCGAATCCCGGCTGGGTACACATTTTCAGCTTTGCCCAATCGCAGTTGATGTCATATATTCTGTAAATATTAAAGAACTTTGTGTATATTTATATTTTCGATACTTTTCTCGTACCTCAATGATTATACTTTGAAATTAACTATTTACGACACCTGTGAACTTCCTTAAAATCAAATTAGTGTTAATCATAAAACCAAATATTTTTTTCAATCTTTCTCTACAAAAGTATACAGGCCGATTCCGTGTTACAAAGGTAAATGTGTCAATTTGAGGCAAGGGGCACTGTTCCGGACACGATCGAGTCGGAAGTTATAAACGCAAATCTTTCTGATATCTTTGACAGTGTAATGCTATGCTGTTGGTAATCTACGATTCTGTAACATATTCCACTTGCTATTCGTTAACAGTGTGATGACGTCCCACCTTACTTTGGAACGCATGGGTGAGACACTCCAGGAAAAGACAGAACTGTTTGCGGTGTTGCCATGCCTGCATTGTCGCTGTCTTCATTATAAATACCTGATATAAATTAGCAACTTACGAAATTTGTGCAAGTAATTGAATTCACAATTCATGTACTGTAAACTCAGTATTTTCTGTCTGTGTGCGCCATACTTGTCCATTAAGGTGGTAATTTACCTGAGGTATTTGGAAGTACACAGCGTGAATTATGGCGGTCATGATCAGATCAAAGTTCGGAAGTTGGAGCTCTCAGTTTGTGAGAGGCTAAAGCAGAGTAGCTTTTCGCTTATACATTTTGACCTGGTCGTTTCCGAGCTACGGTACCGTACCTCAAATCGACACATTCACTCTAGTCAGTCACTCGTGAAATGTTTTATATTTGTATTTCCGAGCTAACAGTTAGAAGGTTTATTCTGTCGTCTTCGGTTCCGCATGTACGTTTATACTGAGAGTTTGGCCTATATAACATATTAAATGTGTATTGCTATATATAATTCAGAGTTTATATTATTTTATATTTTTGGAAACATTTTGTTATGACAGCACCTTTATGATAATTTTACACATAAAAATAGTCTAGAGCGCAAGATTGGCTATTTATTATGAACTAGTTTCAACTCGGTGTTGGGCCATCTTCAGGATTCTTCTCCGTGGTAGTGTGAAGCGCCGTAGGAGTTGCGAGTCTTCTACATCTACATTCTTCATCTACATACCTACTTCACAATCTACCCAAAAGTGCATGGCGGAGGATAGCTAGTATCACTACTAGTTACTTGCTTTTCTGATCCACCCCCATATAGAACGAGGGAAAACGAGTACTTGTATGCATCTGTATGAATCCTAATCTCTGATCTTATGTTTGTGATCTTTACGCGAAATGTAGGTTTGCGGCAGTAGAATCGTTCTGTTGTCAGCTTCAAATTTCGGCCGTCTAAATTTCATCAACAGTGATTCTCGGAAAGAACGTCGCCTTCCCTTCAGCGACTCCCATTAGAGTTCCAAAAGCATCTCAGTAAGACTCGCGCATTGATCGAACATACCAGTAACAAACCTCGCTGAATTACTTCTATATCTTCCTTTAAACTGATCTGGTATAGATTCTGAACACTTGAGCAATACTCAAGACTGTGCCACACAGTGTTTTATATGCGGTCTCCTTTACCGACGAATCACATATTCCCGAAATTGTCCCAATAGATCGAAGTCGACCATCCACCTTCCCCACGACTATTCTTATTTGCTTGTCCCATTTCATATTGCTACGTAGTGTTACGCATAAATATTTAACTGACGCCACTGTCAAGCAGCACACTACTAATAGAATATTAGAATATTTATGGGATTGTTTCTCCGACTCATATGAATCAAATTACATTTTTCTGCATTTAGAGCTAACTGCCATACCTCACATCACCTAGAAATTTTTTCCAAGTCATCCTGCATCCTACTACAGTCATTGAATGACGACACCCTCTTGTACACCACAGCATCATCAGAAAAGAGCCGCAGATCGCAAACTCACTGTGTCCGTCAGATCATTTGAATAAATAGAAAATAACAGTTATGACACTTTTATGGACCACTCCTGAGGGTACCCCAGTCTCTAATGAACACTCTCCGTCGAGGACAACGTTGTGGGTTCTATTACTTAAGTAGTTCTCGAGTCACACACATATTTGGGTACCTATTCCATAAGTTAATAACTTCGTTAGTTTTGTTGCTGCACCGTATCGAATGTCTTTCGGATAATGAGAATATGACGTCTGCTTGCATCCCTTCATCCATAGCACGAAAGATGTCTAAAGAATGCAGGTGAAGACAAATCAGAAAAATACAGAACCATCAGTTTAATAAGTCATGGTTGCAAAATTCTAACTAGAATTACAGGTGCTGCCACTGCTCAACACCTGCAGTGACAGCACCTAGGACTCGCCGCTCCACACCATCTTGGAGAAAAACACTGAAGATGGCCCAACATCGGGTTGAAACTAGTTCGTAATAAATAACGGTATAGACTGTTTTTATTTATAAAATTATTTTAGTTATTAAGCAGTTCACTTTCCTTTTTGCTTTGTAAACAAATAATCTGGTGATGAGGTTGTAAGCAGATGATAGCAACTATGAGAACTGAGGCTGAAATGTTAAGAATTATCAGTCTGTCACTGTGGTCCTCATAGATAGTACGCCTGATACCCGTAAAGTTCGTCATTATTCCATTTATTTTTAGGATATGGAGGGCATACTGAAGTAGAAATTTGAACAGCAATAACGTTTTGTATACTAGAAAATACAAGTGTATTCTAAGCCACAGTCGCTTTTTGAAAAAGGAAATTTTTTAATACTTCATATGTAATGCACAACCAGTTTCGAGGCACTATGGCATCATTTTCAAGTGCTCCACAGTAAAGAAATGTTTTATAAAAGTATAAAGTAAAGACAAAAAGTAAGATACATTACGAGTTTGGAAATGATCAAAATGTTCAAATGTTTGTAAATCTATAAGACCAAGCTGCGTGATCATCAGTCCGTAGCTTACAAACTACTTAAACTAAGGTAAACTAACCTAAGAACAACACACACACATCCATGCCCCAGGGAAGACTCGAACCTCCGACGGCGAGCAACCGCACGCTCCGGAGCGAGGCGCCTTAGACCGCTCGATTACTCCACCGCCGCAGGAAATGATCAAAAGAGTGTAATAACACATGATCTTATACGAATCATTTTGGCCAGCAGCTGTTTTAAGACCAAGTTGGACAGAAGCCTGTGCTTGAGAGAGATGGTCAGTCCAATTCATCCTTGGAACAATCTGACTTCTAGGTTGAATTGGACTGACCATCTCTCTCAAGCACAGGCTTCTGTACAACGTGGTCCTAAAATAGCTGCTGATACATGCACGATTATGTGTTATAACACTCTTTTGATCATTTTCAAACTTGTAATGTATTTTACTTTTTATCTTTACTTTGAACTTCTATAAAACATTTCTTTACTGTGGAGCACTTGAAAATGATGCCATAGTCCATCGAAACTGGTTGTTCATTACATATGAAGTATTGAAAAATTTCCTTTTTCAACAACCAACTGTGGCTTAGAATACACTTGTATTCCCTAGTATATGAATTATTCCAGTTGAACTCCTGACATTATGTCGAATTATATTAATAACTTTTTGAATAAGGTAATCCTTTTGTTTTTCTAATGTTTAGTGACGTATTTGGCAAATCTCCCTGGAACTATACACTTCAGTTTCATTTTGTATTTGTGGTGCCGGTAATCGCATCTTCCGCGCTACTGTTCAGAAGTTTAGTGTCGTTTTACAAAATTTTTTATAGAGAATGAAAGTAATTTTGTTGAAATAATGTTAGGAATATTAAGAGTACTGTACTGACCTGCAGTCGACCCTCTTCTGCCCCTTGGCGCTGCCGATGGCCAGGCAGAGGGCGCACAGCACGATCATCAGCAGGCTCAGCACGTGGGTCTTCGTCATCGTGTCTGCGAACACCAGCACTCATTAGCATCCTGCCTCACACGTGATGGCAAATGGAACTAAAGGCAGAGCCAGCAAGAAGATCTTTGTCGCGTTGCTTATTGCCTAACTGTAATTTTCTCAGCGATCCGCTGTAGTAAATAATTAACTATTAAGTGGCTAAGGCTAGACAAAAGAATAAATCGCAATACTTCACGACAGTTGAATTACAATTTATTGCTTGGCTAGGCGTAATAATTCTCTAAATCCTCTATATTCACTATTTTTCAAACCAGTTACCATTTCTAAAATAAAAGTTTTTCCCTTTTGTTTGTTAATAATCTATTGCCTCATATGTATTCCATTATCTAATTCTGCACTTGAAACAGAATTACAAACAATCAAACATATATACCCGGGCCGCTAAAACATTGCACTTACGTTTCGCGCTACGGCGAGTTAAGTTGGCTACACTGTTTAAGTGAAGTTGCAACACTAGCCTTTGTGAGACCGGACAAAACGGTTTTCAGTTGCATCTCGTAAATGTACGCTATTGAGCAATAACAGTGCATATAATAATTCATTCTTGAGCTGCTACCACAAAGCAGCAATTAATTAATAATTAATAATTATAGTAATGTAGACACTAGCACAACAACGCGCACGCTTTTAATAACGGAGCAAAGAAATATAGATAGAAGCATTGGATCATGACAGATACGAAATACACAATAATGAAGTAGTAACTTCTCTCTACGTTTTATAATCGCAATGCTTTTCACTCACCAATTTACGGCGGCAATGCTGCAATTACGTCCAGCTCCCAAATATGTTGTTCAAATGTTTGTTAAGCTTATGGGACTTAACTACGGGGTCATCAGTCCCTAAACTTACAAACTACTTACGAACTAGCTAACACTAAGGACGGCACAAATATCCATGCCCGAGGGGGGATTCGAACCCCCGACCGTAGTGGCCGTACAGACCGTGACTGGAGCGCCTCAGTCTCCTCAACCACCGTGGCCGGCTCCAGTTCCCATCTTCATTGTTGTCGTCACTGCCAATATCGTCGTCATCATCAAGACAAATCATAAACCCCTTCCATTGTCTGCGCTGCCCGAATCAGATTTCCAACGTGCTCGACCCATTTTTACGTAGATGCATTATCGACATTGACAACAGCTTCACGCAAACAGCCTTTCCACCTCTTTTATTGCGAAAGACTTATTATTGTTTCTTATGTAATTCTTCACGTCACTCCATATTAACTGTATAGGTTTAAAATGGCAGTCTTATTACATTGTGACCCTGCTCCTTTGCGATTTCGTCTACTGCATACTTAGGCATAATAGGCTTTTTTATTTCACGAGCGAATGTAAAAGAAGGTTTGATATTGACATATCTGCAGCAATATTTCTGTCTTGTAGCCACTGCACCAACATCTTTCCGATCGTTTGAAGCGAGAATGAACTTCCTGCTCAGAGCATATGCTTCGAAGTTTTCATTCATACGAAATTGAGAAATTACTCAGAAAACGTTACTAGACAAACATCTTTTCAGTGACATTATCCAATTACTTGAACTGGGAATGTCAAGTTAAGCCACTCACAGAGGCTTAACTTGACATCCCAGCGAAAAAAGCACACACAAATTAAACAAGATACACGACGTTGTTTAAGGTAGCACTGAACAAAACTGGCAAAGGGGGAACTTTGACGTCACGGCACGTGACCAATGGAATTGTTTAGCGCACTGTGATTGGATCGTTCCTAGCGACTAGACCTCGCGCTTCTTGCTCTTCACTTGTTATTTTGTAAACGTCAAGACAAAGTTTCAGCGGCCCGGGTAGCATCCATTAATAGCTATAACCCTACTCTGACTGACAGAATACAGAATAACAAGAAAATGAGAAAAATTACAACACTTTTGTATGCTGGCCAGCAAGAACAAGTCAGTAGTCAGAAGAACTGGTGTGTATCCCATATTTAGGCAAAATTTCAGATCACGTTGGGAAAAAGTTAAAATCTCGAAATTACAGACCGGAATTTTACAACAGAAACAACATTTCAGAGTATTTATTCAATAGTAAAGGCAAAATGCAACCGTTATCACAGAGTGGTGTGTGCAAGATCATTTGCAAAACATTGTGGGAAAGTGTATGTTGGTCAGACTGGTAGGGCTGTAGCTATTAGATTGTCAGAACACGAGAGAAGCTGGAGGTTAAAAAAAGACAGATTCAACCTTTGCTGAACATCTGCTCAGAGAAAACCACGATTATGATGTACACTGTGAAGTCCTACATTCCCTGAAGAAAAGCAGAAAGATACCACAACTGGAAATACTGGAAATCAATAAACTTTTGACTCAGGATGCCAGTTTAGAATTAGGCGATCAAATCCAGTTCTCCGTTACAACTCTACAGAAATAAGTTTTAGTTTCTAACTTTCCTTTCCAGCAAAAATGATCATGTCAGTTTTGATCCTTTACATATACTTATCACAGTTTTATATAAATGTTAGTAACTCTCAAGAAATGTTGTAATGTACTTTCCTGTGAACTAGTTTCTGTGATAATATCTTTGTAAATCGTAACATCTTTCTAACATCTTTGAAAACATGTATACAACATTCAGTTGCCACCCAATGATGGCCTGATAAGCCGAAAGCCGGTTTGTGGCGATTATTCAAAATGTTCAAATGTTTGTTAAGCTTATGGGACTTAACTATGGGGGTCATCAGTCCCTAAACTTACAAACTACTTATGAACTACTTACTAACTAGGACGGCACAAATATCCATGCCCGAGGGGGGATTCTAACCCCCGACCGTAGTGGCCGTGCTGACCGAGACTGGAGCGCCTCAGTCACCTCGGCCACCGCGGCCGGCTGTGTGTGGCGAATAAACAAGTTTTACAGAACATCAGGAAGTTGTTCCTTTTTTATATTATCATGATTTCTCAATCAGCGACGGAACATTCAATTAATTTTAATAATACATTTACTTACATATTTTTACTTGAACAATGCATTGTGGTTGAAGAAGCTAAAATGATAATGCTGTATAAAAAATTTCAAATTTTTGTGAAGCTTAAGAGACTTCACTGCGGGGTCATCAGTTCCTAAACTTACAATCTACTTATGAACTACCTTATACTAAAGACGAGACAAATCATGCCCGAGGGGGGGAATCGAACCCCCGACGGGGAACGGCTTCGCGCATCGGAGATAGCGCCTCAATGAGGTTGGCCACTCCGCCGCGGGGGTAATGCTGCATAATAACCTCAAGATGACAGCGACATACTTTTAAAATCGATCGTGTAGGTCTACCATACGTGAATATTTGTGGGTCGGAAATTCCAGTTACAACATTTTAGGATTTGAATAGGAACCAATGTCCGGAAACGTATCGTTTGCCGTTCCACGACAGTTTCAATTCAGTTGATATCTCATGAGGAATGTAATTAGGCGTGACCCAGTATAATTGCTGCAATCAATTAGAAAAGAAAAATACTGAATCGCTCCGTTATTACTAAAGCATTTTCATTACAATTTACAGTTTATGGTTTACATTAGTCGACAACAAGAAGAACCCAGCATCTACGGCACCAGCCGCAACGTACTAATGCATTACAACAGCGACTACCAACGTCGTTACACACATTGTACCTCCGAAGCATTTTCCGGTGCGCTGTCTCCATCAATGTCTTGTGCAGCGGCCAGAACTCGTGCCAGCAGATGTAGATGCGTTACACATATGAATTGAAACTGTTGTAGAACGATAATTTTTCCGGACATGGGTTCCTATTCTAAATGTTATGCACTCACTACCCTCTACAAGTCCTAGAAGTTTGTAACGGAAATTTCCGACCACCCTGTATTGCAGATTACTTGAAAAAGGCCACACAGCCGAAATATTTGTGGTAAATATGTACCGTAATTAAAGCTACTCTGACCTATACTATTCAGAATGTTATTACAGTGATATACACTATGCTGCGGGCCCGAGATCGTAGAGAAAATATTGCACTAAAATATTTCCATAGTTCGTCGAGACATGTATAAGACATTTAATTAGTGTGACGAGGCTTCTCAGAACGGTCAGCGACGTTAAAGAATTTTCCGCGAAGTATGGACACTGGTTAAAGACGTAGGGCGCCTGTGGGGAAGAAGGCAAAGCCACGGCCGTGAGTGTGAGCGGCTCTGTACGTGCCTGATGTATGGTTCCTCTAATTACACGGCGACTGGCGACTGGCGAACTTTGGCCGCTAAAGGAGGCGCGCGTGCCCCAGGCTTTAACTAGTTTAAAATTACCGCAATTATTTATAATCGAATAACGAGGCGCCGCGCAGTCTTTTGTGGCCGGCAGAAAGCTTCGCAAATTCTCCGTCGCAACGCCACACTGGCCGGGCGCTGCCGTGCGACGTACCGCCAACTTTGTCAAAGAGCCCCACCCGACTGCTGCTGCGAGCGAAACTACGGCAGAAGCAGTGTGCAAGGTGCGCCACTGATCTTCGCCTCTGACACTTCGCCACTTACAAATGTCAGCGATATAAGGTCTAAGTTGCAGTCGCAGCTCTACTTTTAACGGACTGACAAATGAGGGGGTCAGAAGCAAAATCATATCATTGACATTTTTTTTAAGAAAATAAGAGAAGTGCACAGATATGTTCTAGGATAAGGCGGCCAACCGTCCCGGATTCTGCGGGGCCGTCCCGAATTCTACCGCAAAGTCCCGCGTTGGGAGACTCATTAAAAGTGTTCCGCAAAATGCCTAATTTGTCCCGCATTTTGGTAATTTTATATTCCACCGACTGCAGATTATTCCCACGTATCTTAAGCATAATCGGGTTTATGAGTGTGATTATATGCAGTAACTGTCGTTCTCTAGTTTACATAAAAACGGAAATAAATACACAACCGCCGGCCGCGGTGGCCGAAGGGACTGAGGCGCTCCAGTGTCGGTCTGCACGGACACAACGGTCGGGAGTTCGAATCCCCCCTCGGGCTTGGATATTTGTACCATCCTTAGGATTAGCTAGTTCATAAGTAGTTTGTAAGTTTAGGGACTGATGACCCCGTAGTTAAGTCTCATAGACTCTACAAACATTTTTTAAATACACAACTGAGTGAAACAACACTTGCTGTTAGGCCGGGGCACCACTCTTAGTTCTCGGAAGTTGGCAGAGATATTGATAGGTCCCAGACGAAAAATTCCGGGTGATGCAGAAGTTCAACCGGCGATTGTTTAGGTCCCCAGCGGAGACTCGACATTGTTGATTTGTGTTTGCGTGCTTCCCCGATTTCGGTTCGGTGAACTAATTTACACGTGAGCTATTGACTTCTCGTCCTTCAATACCGCTCAAGTACTCGTAGTATGGTACTGTTGGACCAATTTAATGGGCTTACAGTTGACTGTTGCCAGAGTAAAATTTCCGCGATCTCTTGCATGTGCTACGACTGTCTGACTGGGAAAAACATTATGGTCATGTTTACGTCTGAAAATAAACAGGAAGATAATGCAAATTACCGTCGAAGTGCCTATTATTAAGTCCTACGTTTCTAGTGCCCATGTCACAAATCGAGGCACAAATTTCTCACTCGGCTAATGAAGGCATACAGCAAAGCAAGAATTTAATAGAAAAATAAAACATTGGAAACGGTAAAAATGTGGGTCTTGCGAGACATAATATAGGCGGGACACGGGACATTCATTTCAAAATTGGTACTGCCACAAGGACTTGTAAAAGGAGTTCCCATATTTACAGAAGTATACGACACCTTCAGAAGTGTGGTGCAAAACCTCCAATGAGGTATCTCGCTCTCTCTCTCTCTTTTTTTTTTTTTTTTCAGTACATCTGTTTCCAAGTGGACGGGTGGGACTCATTTTGTTTCGCCGTCCTGGCCCTCCAACAATGTTAGTCCACTAGTAACAATGAGTCACGCGTTCAGTTCTCATCCACATCCCCGAAACGTCCCGCACTGGGATCGGAAGAAGTTGGCCGCCTTATTCTAGGACACTAATTCTGTTGTGAGAAAAAGTATTAGAAGTGCTAACTGATTCTTCCGTCGCTTCTTGGTAGAACAAGTTCATTATGAACATTAAAATACACAATTTTGTGTTTGCTCTATAGGTTTGTTTATCTTGTTAATCGATTTTCGGCTTCTTAGGCCATCATCAGACATTTACTGGAGTTCTGTCAAAGAACTTGGCCGGCCACGGTGGCCGAGGGGACTGAGGCGCTTCAGTCACGGTCAGCACGGCCACTACGGTCGGGGGTTCGAATCCCCCCTCGGGCATGGATATTTGTGCCGTCCTAGTTCGTAAGTAGTTCATAAGTAGTTTGTAAGTTTAGGGACTGATGACCCCGTAGTTAAGTCCCATAAGCTTAACAAACATTTTTTTTTATCAAAGAACTTGAGTTGTCAATAAACCAGAATAGATGTTACATACATGTTATTATCTTCTTTGATGGAGCAATTACAGAGTAAATAAATATTTAAATGAAATCTGTAAATTAATAGTACTGTAAAATGGAACATAGATACTACACATCGAGAAACAGTGCAAATGTGTCTCATGGGTAGCCCACTCTCCCCTGTGGTCGCAAATTTGTACATGAAGAATTTCGAGGAGGAATCCCTGGAGTCATCTGAATGGAAACTACTTGCTTTTTCCGTTACGTGGACGACACTTTCGTCATCTGGCCACATGGTATGGATAAACTCCTTGACTTCCTTACACATCTGAATTCCATACACCCCAACATCAAATTCACTATGCAGACTGAAACGGAGGGTAAATTGCCGTTACTTGACGTCTTGGTCGGGAGAATAGCTGATGGCACCCTGGGTCATGGTGTGTATCGGAAGACAACGCACACTGATCTGTATTTACACGCAGACAGCCGTCACCACCCTTCACAGAGGAATGGGGTACTTACAACTCTAGTACATAGGGCGCGCACTATCTCCGACGCAGAGAGCCTACCCCAGGCATTGGAACACCTGAGAACTGTATTCCGAAAAAATGGGTACTCAGAGTGGCAGATTCAGCGGGCTCTCCGCCCAACCACTACAGCACAACCTCTGGAAACGGATGAAAACAAGCGGGAGGAGGTAGGCACTACGTTTATTCCATATACGGCGCACTCTCGGGGAAGGTCGCCGCATTTTGAAGAAACACCAGGTTGTATTTGTCTTTTGTCCGCCAAATAAAATTCGTGCACTGCTGGGAAGCGGTAAAGATGATATCGGTTTGAGGAAGGCCGGCGTGTACCAGATTCCGTGTTAGTGTGGCAAGTCATATATTGGACTGACGATGCGTACCGTCGAGGATCGATGCCTTGAACATCAAAGGCACACACGATTGATGTATCCGAGCAAGTCGGCGGTCGCCGAACATTGTTTATCGGAGAATCACGCGATGGAGTATGAACGCACTAGGATTCTGGTACAGACGTCGTGGTACTGGAACTGCGTCGTTAGAGAGGCCATTGAAATTCGCACTCAAAATGTTCAAATGTTTGTTAAGCTTAAGGGACTTAACTACGGGGGTCATCAGTCCCTAAACTTACAAACTGCTTATGAACTAACTACAACTAAGGACGGCACAAATATCCATGCCCGAGGGGGGATTCGAACCCCCGACCGTAGTGGCTGTGCAGACCGTGACTGGAGCGCCTGTCTCCTCGGCCACCGCGGCCGGCGAAATTCGCACTAGTGACGACCTTATAAACGGTGACTGTGGCTATAATCTTAGCAAAGCTTAGGTTAATTAAGAGTAAATCTAGCAAACGTAACGTAGTGACGACCACGGCGAACAGAGCGCTCACATCGAAGTCATCTCAGACGACGTCGCAATTGGACCACGGAGGGGTCGCTCCGCGGGTGGAGGATATTTAAATCGCCTACTACCGGGCTAGAGCCCAGTTTCCTTCGAGCCGCCGTAGCGTGCGGATCTCCATGCCGGCGCGTTTCCAGGAGATCAGTCCGTCAGTTCACCTGATGATGGCGACATGTATGATCGCCGAAATATTGTGCCCATTGGACAGTGTAGACCGGCATTACACCCTGGATATTTTGATTAGTACCAATATAAATTTTTACAACAATGACTACAGTGAACAAAATAAAATTAAACAAGAATCTAATGTCTGTTCAAACCACAAGATGACACAAAACCTAAGAAATATAGAATAAATTTTAGAAACCTGTCTGTTTATTTAATTATGTTTGTTAACATGGGACTTAATTATGGGGTCATCAGTCCCTAAACTTACAAACTACTTACGAACTAGGACGGCACAAATATCCATGCCCGAGGGGGGATTCGAACCCCCGACCGTAGTGGCCGTGCTGACTGGAGCGCCTCAGTCACCTCGGCCACTGCGGCCGGCTTTATTTAATTATAATAGTGTTCCAGGTTTCTAACATTTATTCTATATTTTTTAGATTTTGTATCACCTTGTGTTTTGAACAAGCCTTCAAACATTAGATTCTTGTTTAATTTTATTTTCTTCACTGTAGTCATTGTTGTAAGAATTTACATTTGCTCTGTTTCTCGATCTATAGTATCTATGTTCCCTTTTGCGGTACTATTAATTTACAGATTTTATTTAAATATTTATTTACACTGTAATTGCTCCATCAAAGAAGATAATTTATTTTTCTGTGTATAACATCTCTTCTGGCATATTGACAACGCAAGTTCTTTCACAGAAATCCAGTAAATGTCTGATGATGGCCTAAGAAGACGAAACTCGATTAACAAAATAAACAAACCTGTAGAAAACCACAAAATTGTGTATTTTAATCATTAGAAGTGCCGCTCCATTCAGAGCTGCACTCTGGTGTCCGAGCCCTTTTATTACCCGGATATGAGGTTGTTTTGACTGCGAGGAAAAGTAATACAAGAGCGTTGATTTATAACCTTGGCATTCACAACGTAGTGTCTGACAAGGCCAATATGTGTATGTGGGATGAAAGCACTGCTCATGAGGTTCTCGTTTGTTGAAATTTGTAAAATCTTTGGATTGTGACGTTAAGCACATCATAGCTTATTCAGATTGTTGTTCACGTTAAAATCTCAATCTATTATTGTCAAATACTGGATTCATATCGTTTCTCACACACATACTGAAACAGTCCATCACAAACTCTTAGAACCCGGGCATACGTTCAACAAGTGTGATCAAGATTTCGGTCTGATTGAGAAACGCAAGCGGAATGAAACTCATGTGCACGTGCTACAGGAATGAGCAGACGTCGTTAAAAGGTCCAGAAAAAAAAATCACAGTTACCAAAATGAATCAGGCAGCTTTTGTAGCTATTGCTAACATGAAACTGTTGACTAAGTCATCCGTTCGAGAAGATAGCGTAGGAAATGCATTTGCCTGACGGTCAGTTAGATGGATTCACGTAAAAATGGAAAGTCCATTCATCATGCATTTTAAGAAATCTTTCAATGAGGATGTTGAATTTTATACAGCTGACTTCTCCAAACGACTTCGTGGGATATCTCCACAGATTACGCTGAATACACTGTACAGTGCTCAGTGACCCATAACGTTTGGAAAGTGGAAGAACATTCAAGAGCTGAAATGCTTCATTCTCCCTATTCACTACGCTTTCTTTGATAATCTGAAGTATGAGGAACAATCTCCAAGAAAAAGGTGCTCAGGATGTCGAGAACGATGAGGAGGGGCAGGACAACATGGAGAGGCAGGACGTCATCGTGATAAAGAAGACTTTGTTGATAGGCCAAGGGAAGTAGCTACAGGCACAGAAGATTTAACAGATGTTGCTAGTGACATTCTGAACAGTGACTACGTCTAAAATATTATAGTATGTTATTTAAAATGTTCAAAAATGTAATAGTTACTGCCTAATAAAATAATGTCCATATGCACCTGTATTAAATTTCCGCTCAACCTTTTCCATATCAAAATAAGTGATATTAGACCCTTTGTTCACCCAGAATAGTGGTATAAAATTGTCATCTTTTGTCTGCAAAACACCTACATTCTATAATGTATCTCTGTAAAGTTACAATGTTGTGCCATCGAAACTGATTTTATTATAAACAGGTGAACTTCAAAGCCATTTATCTTCAAACTACCTGAAGTGCGCTTATGTCACTCTGCTTCTGACCCCTCAAAAGTATCAAGTTGAAATTATAAATACAAGTCCAGATATGACTTATTCGCTTTCATCGAAAATACCCTATACCTGTTAATCTTCAACGATGATAGCTATCCAAGCTGTCACTTGAGGGACTAGAATCGGAACAATGTCCAGGTAAAGCTGGAGAAAATGCAATATTTAATTACATGTTGTTTCATCAAGGCTTTATCCCATTTGCTTAAGAAACAGTTGAATTAGAACAAAAGGAAGTTAAAATGGCCCCTTAGAAAATATAAGTAATTTATGATCACGTGGAGCAATGCTCTTTGGACATATCAAGTTTTGTTACTTACTGGATGTAGCCAGTTCTGTTTCTTACATAGTTGGACATAAACTGATTTGTTAGAAATCTAATTGTAAAAGCTACCAATCTGACAGTCACGACGTTACAACCTCTGTAGACCTGTAAATTTAACGTAGATGAACTACAAAATAGTGTTACCTTACTGTCCGAAATACCACCTCCCAGTAACTATGCACAGCTGAACTCTTCCTTCGGGATGGTGCTCAAAAGCCTCGTCACGTTTCGTTGTATGTCTGGACATTCGTCAAATCTCTTTCCTTTCAAAGCGTCGTGGTCGTGGGAATAGGAAGAAGTCTAGAGTTTCGGCGAGTGTGGTAGATGTCCAAGTTACACCACCCCTTTTATTGCCAGGAACTGCACTAGCGGAGCACCGTTTGTGTCCAATCACTACAGGACAGTAGGAGGTGCAAGTGCATGTGCCTGATGTTATGAGAAAATAACACTAGCGATACCTCTAAGATAGACAATGTCACCGAACACGTCAGCAATGTAATGGCTGCTCTTCTAGTTACCAACTTTCAACCTCGAGTTGTCATGTTGCTGTCTCAGTTCACCCAATACCAACAAGGCAGAGGCTTGACCCGTGTGTGACGAATGAAATCCGTCAAATTTAATTCCTCTGAGAGTCTCCATACAGGGGCATGCCTATCGGGAGTAGTATGAACAGACGGAATGTTTGTACTCCTGTTTCGTTTGCAGATATGGATAGTAGATTTTAAGATAAATGTAGAGAAGAGAGAGAGAGAGAGAGAGAGAGAGAGAGAGAGAGAGAGAGAGAGAGAGAAGTGCACATGCGGTCATGTAAACTGGCCGCGCGGGAGTGACCGCGCGATCTCTGGCGCCATATAGTGGATTTCACGGCCCTCCCGCCGGAGGTTCGAGTCCTCCCTCGGTCATTGGTGTGCATGTTGTCTGTAACATAAGTTAAAGCCTAGGGACCGGTGACCTTAGCAGTTTGGTCCATAGTGATTACATATATTTGAACTTGTAAACTGACCTGATCCTACAATCAGGCCGTCTCATGTCTACAGTCTCAAAATATGACGAAGCACTTTCTCTCGAACGGCAGTGGATGAGACTCTGGCTACCGAAGAGCGAGATGCTAATTGTACATCTGAGGTATGGTACTTGCAGCTGATGCTGTCATTAACCTTCTAGTAAAGTGATCATATCTGTACCAATAGCAAAATTGGACAGTCAGTAAATGTGTTATTTGTAAATGAGAATAAATAAAATTAGAAAAAGAACTACCTGTGGCTCTATTTTACTGCAAAGAGGACAATTTCCCGAGTATGTGGCGTGGATGTCCTCTCTTGCACTAGTCACAGTGGGTCTTTTGGGATCCTACCGTGGCGAACGAGAAAGACAGGTGGCGGCTAGGGCACCCGAATATAAGACGGGCATGGGCGTCAACTTCTGCTGTAGCGGCAGCTTACACCGACATTTTTGTTCCAAGTGATGAAAGCGTGAGCTTCTTAAAGGCGGAGTTTTTTACTCTTTTTGCATTGAAATATCGCTTGTTTCATTTCACAAATAAATATGTGGATTAAAAGTTAATCTGGTCATAATAAATTATTTTAATATGGTTTCAAAAATTGTTAAATGTAGTTTAATGGAGGAAGGAAGGAAGCTTGGAGTTTAACGTCCCGTCGACAGCGTGGTCATTAGAGACGGAGCTTATGCTCGGAAGGTTTGGGTAAGGATGTGGAAGGAAATCGGCCGTGCCCTTTCAAAAGAATCATCCCGGCATTTGCCTGGAGTGATTTAGGGAAATCACGGAAAACCTAAATCTGGATGGCCGGAGGTGGATTTGAAGAACCATCCTTCCGAATGCCAGTCCAGTGTGTTACCACTGCGCCACCTTGCTCGGTTTGTAGTTTAATCTGGGTGCGTATTCAAATGTTCAGATGTTTGGAAGGCTATGGGACCAAACTGCAGCGGTCATCGGCCCCTAAACTTAATTTACGCTAAGGATAACACACACACACACACACACCGATGACCGAGAGTGGACTCGAACCTCTGATAGGGAGCAGCCGCGTGGGTGTATATTCTGAGCAATCTTTTCGCACTCGTCTGCTCAGTTTGTGCCACCAAAGCTCCAATGACAAGCGATCATACATGTTATCTGTACTTACCTAAAGTCTTCTAATTTTATTTTGTGACTGGTCATATAACGGTTCACTGTGAACTTTAAAAAGGTTTTCATTTGTAATATTAACATATAGACTACGGTTTATGACAAAAAGCTCCTAAGTAATTTAAAACCGATTTCCTTCAGAATCAGAATAAAAAACTTATAATGGCGACGTAAGACACTTCGCAAGTTAACTACAAAGAACGCTATGTCAGACTCACAGACGTTCGTGAGTTTTAACATCTTAATAATCAAATGTTCAAATGTTTGTTAAGCTTATGGGACTTAACTACGGGGTCATCAGTCCCTAAACTTACAAACTACTTATCAACTACCTTATCCTAAGAACGGCACAAATATCCATGCCCGAGGGGGGATTCGAACCCCCGACCTAGTGGCCGTGCAGACCGTGACTGGAGCGCCTCGGTCCTCTCGGCCACCACGGCCGGCCATCTTAATAGCTTTAAACGTCTTTTACAACTATAATTAGTTAAAAAAGTATCCATTGTTTAAAAGCAATTAGCATTATTATTGTCTAAGTAGATATTGTTTCTTGTCGCCAATATATGTATAAATAGAAGTCTGTAACAGAAGGTCATAGATTCGAATCCTTCACTAAAAAACAGAAACCTGTCATTTACAACGCGATGAAATTTTGCAAACTACCAATGATTTCCAGAATGAAACTTTCACTCTGCAGCGGAGGCGAGGTACTGGCGGAAGTAAAGTTGTGAGGCGGCATCATGAGTCGTGTCGGGATAGCACAGTCGGTACTGCGCTTGCCCGCGAAAGGCAAAGGTCCCAGGTTCGAGTCCCGGTTCCGGCACACAATTTTAATCTGCCAGGAAGTTTCATGATTTAATGCACTTCGTTTAGTTTTTGAAGACTTGTCAGTTTCTGTTTTTCACGGCGACAGTTTATCATGTTTCACAGCTTTCAGGATCCACTGGAAACGGAAAAACAAGGAAACCGTCCCCTGAACGATTAGTACAATTCGGAGCTGCACAGCCCACCAAGCCGAACGTGTACTGACTGCACTACGCTGCCCTGTCGCGTTGAAGGAACGAAAATGGCGGATTCGCATGCCGTCTATAACCAAGTGCCCTAGTCGCGGCGCTTACGTCGCATCACGTGATCGAGCTAGGCCTGAGCCACAGCAAATGCTACCTGACAGACGTTGTGCACAACTAACACCACCGAAGTAGAAGGCCTTCACGCTGTCGTGCCACGTCACGCAGAGTAGGTCACTTTTGATAGTGTAAATCAGGCATGGCGAAACACCGCCCCGCGCCGCGCTCTACATCTACATCTACATAGATACTCTGCAAATCACATTTAAGTGCCTGGCAGAGGGTTCATTAACCACTTTCATAACTTTTCTCTACCGTTCCATTCTCTAATAGCGCGCGGGAAGAAAAAACACCTAAATCGTTCCATTTTCGATCTGATTTCTCTTATTTTATTAGGATGGTCATGTCTCCCTAAGTAGGTGGGTGCTAGCAAAATATTTTCACATTCATAAGTAAAAGTCGGTGAGTGAAACTTCGCAAACAGATCACGCCGCAATGAATAACGTCTTTCTTTTAATGATTTCCACCCCAATTCGTGCAACATTTCCGTGACGGTTTCCACCCCGTAACGTGATAAAACAAAACGAGCTGCCCTTCTCTGAACCTTCTCAATATCTTCCGTCAGTCCCACCTGGTGAGGGTCCCACAAGGGGCAACAGTACTTCAGGAGAGGACGCACAAGTGTGATGTAGGCAGTCTCTCTGGTGGAGCTGGTGCATCTTCGAAGCGTTCTGCCAATGAAACGTAACCTTTGATTCGCCTTCCCCACAATATTTTCTATGTGTTCTCTCCAGTCAAAGTTGTTCGTAATTGTAAATCCTAGGTATTTGGTAGAATTTACGACCTTAAGGTTTGACTGATTTATCGCGTAATTGAAGTTCAGTGGATTTCTTTTAGTGGTCATGTGTATTACTTCACACTTTTCTTTATTTAGTGTCAATTGCCAATTTTCGCACCAAGTAGAAATTTTGTCTAAATCGCTTTGCAGTTGCTTTTGATCCTCTGTTGACTTCACTAACCGATAAACAACAGCTTCATCCGCGAACAGTCTACGGGATCAATTCAGATTGTCTCCTAAATCGTTTATAAACACGAGGAAGAGTAGGGGACCTATAACGCTTCCCTGTGGAACGCCAGATATCACTTCTGTTTTACTCGATGACTTACCGTCAATTACAACGAATTGTGACCTTCTGATAGGAAATCGTGAATCCAATCGCACAATTGGGAAGATATTCCATAAGCAAGCAATTTCATTAGAAGCCGCTTGTGGGGTACAGTATCAAAAGCCTTCCGGAAATCCAGAAATATGGAATCGATTTCAGATCCCTTGTCGATGGCACACTTCATGTGAATAAAGGGCAAGCTGTGTTTCGTAAGAGCGATACTTTCTGAATCCGTGTTGAATATTGGTTAATAGGTCGTTCTCTTCGAGGTAGTTCATAATATTCGAACAAAGTATATGTTCCAAAATCCTGCTGCAAATCGACGTCAATGAGATCAATGGGGATCACTCCTATTGCCTTTCTTGAATATTGGAGTAACTTGGGCAACTTTCCAGTCTTTGGGTACGGATCTTTCGCTGCCCCGCGCACTGTGCGCAGCGGCGTGTGCGGCACTGGCGACCCACGGTCGCGGCGGGCGGTGAACTACAGTGTACTCCGCAGGGGGCGTGCCCCAGCGGACAGCCATTCAGCTGGCGGCCGCGGCCTGGTCAGTATGACCACAGACATATACATTACTCTGTGGTCTGGCGCAGCACAGGCTGTTGTGAGGCCTTATCTCCAGGTGGTGTTGCCCATGCCAGGTGTAAATGATAGGATTCTTCCAGATAAGCTTAAGTATTGTGGTATGAGTGGGACAGTGCACAAATGGTTTAAGTCATACTTAACTGGAAGAATGCAGAAAGTTGAAATAAGCAGATCACATGATGCAGAAGAAACAATTAATTCCTCTGAGGAGTTATCAAAAATGCGGTCCCACAAGGTTCGGTCTTGGGCCCTTTGCTGTATTAATGGCTTGTCATTCTGTATTCTTTCTGCTGGTGATACAAATATAGTTATCAGACCTGATAGACAAGAACTAACAGAAGAAATTGTAAACGACATCTTTCAGAAAATCATTAAGTGCTTCTCAGCAAATTTTTATAAAACACAGTACACGCAGTTCCATATAGTAACCGGAATGATACCATTAACAAATATAGACTTTGATCAGAAATCTGCAGCAAAGGTAGAATATTCAAAATTTTTAGGTGTATGCAATGATGAGGGGTTGAACTGAAAAAACACATCGAAGATCTGCTGAAACGTTTGAGTTTAGCTACTTATACTATCAGGGTCATAGCAAAATTTCGTGATATACATCTCAGTAAATTAGCTTACTATGCATATTTTCATTTACTGCTTTCATATGGGATCATATTCTGGGGCAATACAACATGATTAAAAAGTATTCATTGCACAGAAGCGCGTAATCAGAATAATTGCTGGAGCTCACCCAAGATCATCCTGCAGACATTTGTTGAGGGATTAACAATCTGACCCAATTCAAAAGTAATAGCAGTGTACATAGCTACAACAATAGGAGAAAGGGTGATATTCACTATTCAAGTTTAAATCTAACTTTGGCACAGAAAGGGGTGAATTATGCTGCCACAGTTCGATCACTTCCAAGTAGCATCAAAGTCTGACAGATACCCAACAGGTATTTAAAAAGAAATTAAAGGAATTTCTGAATGGCAATTCCTTCTACACTTTAGATGAATTTATGTATAAAAGTTTTAAAAAAAATAAAAAAATAGTAATAAAAAAATAAAGATAAAAGAATTCTTAAAATATTGTCACGTATAGACACCATTTACTAAACTGACACATTCCACATCATTAAGAAATGTCGTATATATGATCTATGGAGCAAGTATTAATCTAATCTAATCTTGTGGCTGAGTTGCCAAACGCTAGTGCCTAGTGCCCGGTCCCTTACCGGTCGGCTCCTCAACTAAGTGATCGCGGTCTGATACGACAGCGCTAAGGCCTTAAGATCTTCGGTGGAACAGCCAATCTCAAAGGAGGCTTCCAGTAAGCTAGATATCGGTTGTCTCCGGCGTACCTTGATCACTTGATGTGACGTATGCGCCGCGTCTGTCTCTCATTGGCCTCGGATGATACACGATGTGGGTGAAGGCCCCCTGAGCCCATCGAATCTGTGCCTCATCATAGCCCTAGTATCCCGATCAATGTAGCAGAACCATGAGTCACAGTCTCAGTAAACGGCATTTTTGCCAATCTCGCATCCAGCCACCAGCAGCGCGATGATTCTCTTTTTTACAAGAGACATACCCCTCATCTTAATTCGACTTCATGACTGAGAAAACATCTGCATAATCTTTCCTAATACACGCAGTACGCTTCTACTCATCTTGTGTTACTTCACTGAAATGTTCATCATTTACGTACCCACTTTACACCAGTTTGAAGTTTGCTGCACGCCGCCGTCATGGTGTTTTAAGTTTTATTACCTTGTAGTTAGCAACAGTTTCGACGATAGCTGCCGAACAGAGCATAGGCGGCTCGCCTTGTATTGGACGGGTGTTCTGATTCTTGCCGGAGGCCCTGCTGCCTCTCCAT
Organism: Locusta migratoria; assembly: GCA_026315105.1. NCBI lineage: Eukaryota > Metazoa > Arthropoda > Insecta > Orthoptera > Acrididae > Locusta > Locusta migratoria. The sequence continues at coordinate 413,912,595 of CM048746.1, read as the reverse complement.
ACTGGCTGGCGTCCCTTTCAGACGGCATCTCCATTGTTCTTGCAATGAATACGGCGTCCGTGTCTGACCTAAGTACAGCACGGCATACTGTGACTGACCATGGAGGCTATGTCCACGAGGAACGCTCTTTATTTAGGTCTATGTTGAATAAGATATTGTTAGTCCTAACTCTGAAAGAATCATTATAGGCAGCGGAAGCTGGGTAAAGGCGGAGGTAAGTTCAGCAGAAATTTTTACAGAGGCAGTAATGGTGTTCGGAAACGGTGGATTGAAAACAGTAGGTCCTGGCGTATTACTGCTGCCACAAGCGGTTTATTCTGTGGAGAAAATGAAGTAGTGAGTCGGCACGTGTAGAGGGTATAACTGACAACCGGAATAAATTAAGAGATGGTTCCTTTAACCGCCCCCTGAGTAAGTCGATTGGAATGTAGAAATGAGCAAAGAAAGCTTGGATCAAATTTCAGAAACGTACCCAAAATATGCAATTTCAATTGCTGATGACTAACTTACCCTAGATATTTTGGTAAAAATACATGTCCAAAACCGGAAGCGAGCATAAAATATCATGTGAAATTGTACTGAACGTATTTTCCGAAAACTACTGAAGCAATTAGTCCGTGAAACTGCTAGAATATAAATGGATGTAAAAACAAACTCGATCTCCAAGTAACAAATAAGCTAACAAAGAGCATCAATACAGACTCAGGGATTAGTGAACATAGACTTGTCGTAAAGAGACGGATTACCGAAATTCTCAAATCCACCAAAATTAAGCGAAAAATATATTCATTCAAAAACGCAGATACAAATTCGCTTAACTCTTTCTTCGTTAGAACCTCCAGTCTTTCAAAACTAACACTATGGTTTACATTCAAAGAAATAGTATCCATAGATATTGAGAGATTTATACCAAACGAATTAACAAAACAGGACGGTGACCAGCTGTGGTAGGTACATAAAACAGGTTAGATCATTCTAGCAAAAGCCAAGAAGACATCATGCCAAATTCAGACACAAAAAATCCCCAAGACTGAAAATCTTTTAGAGAAACTCGAAATTTACGGCGAACTTCAATGCGAAAAACGTTTAATAGTTTCTTCAGAGAAACCCAGTTACGTAATTTCGTATACTAGAGGCAAAACACAATCAGCACCTTCACTACGCGATAGCGATGGAAATAGTACTCATAACAGTTCTGATAAAGCGGAATTGCTAAACACAGTTGCTAGCACTGGAGTATTAAAGCAACACAACTTAAATCCCTAAAGATACGCAAGTCTCCCGGTCCAGGTTGTATATCAATTAGGTTCCTTTCTAAGTATACTGATGCAGTAGCACCGTAGCTAACATATACAACCTCTCGCTCAGCGGAAGATTCGTACCAAAAGACCAGGTCAATCCCAATAGCTGTGATCCGCAAAATTACAGGCCTATATCATTGACGTCGGATTGCAGCAGGATTTTACAACATATACTTTTCTGAAATATTATAAACTACCTCGAATAGAACGACTATTAACCCATAGTCAACATGGATTCAGAAAGAATCATTCTTGTGAAACTCAATTATCTCTTTTCTCACAAGAAGTGATGAGTGCTATCAACAAGGGATCTCAAATTGATACCGTATTTCTTGACTTCCAGAAGGCTTTTGACACCGTACCTCACAAACGGCTTTAAATCAAATGCGTGGCTATGGTATATGGCCCCGAATTTGCCACTAGACAGGGGATTTCCTGTCAGAGAGGACACAGTTTGTAGTAATCGACGGTAAGGCATAGACTAAGACAGAGTTGATATTGGGCGTTCCACAGGGTAGTGTTATTGGTCCTCTGCTGTTCCTTATTTACAGTAAAGATTTGGGAGAATATCTAAGCAGCTCTCGTAGGTTGTCTGCAGATGACGCCGCCGTCATTTGCCGTCTAGTAAAACAATCTGAAGATCAAAACCAACTGCATAACGATCTAAATAAGATATCCCTATGGTGTAAAAATTGGCAATTGCGTCTAATAATGAGAAGTGTGAAATCGTCCACATGAGTACGAAAAGAAATCCGTTAAACTTTGTTTACAAGATAAATTAATCAAAAGTGAAAGTCGTGAACTCCACTAAATACCTAGGAATTACTATTACATCAGACTTAAACTGGAAAGAACACACATATAATGTCGTGGGAAAGGCGAACCAGAGACTGCGTTTTATTGGCAGAACCCTTAAAAGCTGCAACTGTTCAACTAAAGAAACTACATACACTACATTTGTGCGTCTTATTTTGGAGTATTGCTGCGCATTGTGGGATTCCCACCAAGTGGGACTGACGGAGGATATAGAGAAAGTTCAGAGCATGGCAGCTCGTTTTGTATTGTCGCGTTACAGGGGAGAGTATGTCACCGAAATTACGGAAGAGCTGGTGTGGAAATCAATAAAATAACGGCGTTATTCGATGAGGTGAAATCTATTTGCGAATTTTTTTATTATCAACTTTCTGCCACGAATGCGAACATATTTTATTAGCACCGACCTACATAGGAAGACATGATCACCATCATAGAATAAAAGAAATCATATCGAAAACGGAAAGATTTAGGGATCCTTTGTTTCCCGCACGCTATTAGAGAATGGGAAGGTAGAGAAATATATAAACGCGACACTTAAATGTGATTTTCAGAGTATTTATGTAGATGTAGGTGCAAATAACTATGTAGAACTTGCACTTTTCCTGTGCCCGTTTCTTTAAACTGTACATTTCATTTTGCGGGTTATAAAAATTTAAGAAAGTAAATGGTTCTCATTTTTCACGATTTAAATGGCCATTATACATGTTTTTATTTTTATATACACTACTGGCCATTAAAATTGCTACACCAAGAAGAAATGCAACTGATAAACGGGGTATTCATTGGACTACTAGAACTGACATGTGATTAAATTTTCACGCAATTTGGGTGCATAGATCCAGAGAAATCAATACCCAGAACAACCACCTCTGGCCATAATAACGCCCTTGATACGCCTGGGCATTGAGTCGAACAGAGCTTGGATGGCGTATACAGGTACAGATGTCCATCTAGCTTCAACACGATACCACAGTTCCTCAAGAGTATTGACTGGCGTACAGTGACGAGACAGTTGACCAGACGTTTTCAATTGGTGAGAGATCTGGAGAATGAGCTGGTCAGGGCAGCAGTCGAAAATTTGCCATATGCAGAAAGGCACTAAAGGACCTTCAACGTTCGGTCGTGCATTACCCTGCTGAAATGGAATGCAGGGATCGAATGAAGGGTAGAGCCACGGGTCGTAAAACATCTGAAATGAAACGGCCACTGTTCAAAGTGCCGTCGCTGCGAACAAGAGGTGACCAGTGGCACTCCATAACATCACGCCGGGTGATACGCCAGTATGGCGATGCCGAATACACGCTTGCAATGTGCGTTCACCGTGATGTCGCCAAACACGGATGAGACCATCATGATGCTGTAAACAGAACTTAGAGTCATCCGAAAACATGACGTTTTGCCATTCGTGCACCCAGGTTCCTCATTGCGTACACCATCGCAGGCGCATCTGTCTGTGATGTCAAGGGTAACCGCAGGCATGGTCTCCGAGCTGATAGTCCATGGTGATGCAAACGTCGAACTGTTCGTGCAGATGGTTGTTGTCTTGAAAACGTCCCCATCTATTGACTCAGGGATCGAGACGTGGCTGCACGATCCGTTACAGCCATGCGGATAAGATGCCTGTCATCTCGACTGCTAGTGCGTTGGGATCCAGCACGGCGTTCCATATTGCCCTGCTGAACCCATCGATTCCATATCCTGCTAACACTCATTGGATCGCAACCAACGCGAGCAGCAATGTCGCTATACGATAAACCGCAATCGCGATAGGCTACAATCCGACATTTATCAAAGTCGGAAACGTGACGGTACGCATTTCTCCTCCTTACACGAGGCATCACAACAACGTTTCACCAGGCAACGCCGATTAACTGCTGTTTGTGTATGAGAAATACGTTGGAAAATTTCCTCATGTCAGTACCTTGTAGGTGTCGCCACCAGCGCTACCCTTGTGTGAATGCTCTGACATGCTAATCATTTGCATATCGCATCATCGTCTTCCTGTCGGTTAAATTTCGCGTCTGTAAAACGTCATCATCTTGGTGTAGCAATTTTAATGGCCAGGTGTGTATTTTTTTTTTCTTTCTTTCTTTTTCAACCATCTGCAGCCGAGAAATTTTTTTTTCCTTTTAGAAGTCTAATAGGCGTCCCTAAAAGCGGAGGAAACACTAACATGGTCAACGGCAGAAGGATGCAGTAGGCAACGGGAAACCACTGCATTTACGATCCCATACAGGTTTCCCAAATATCCGGGGGGAGGGAATGTCTTGGCAAGGTCGTAAGGAGTAAAGGAATAAAAGAACAGATGATAATTGGAACACGGAATGTGAAAACCCTATTAAAAGCTGGGAAACTAGAAGAGGTTAAGATTCTGTTGGAAAAGTAACAGATGGACATATTAGGAAACTGTGAAACTAGAGGGGGAGGTAACGGTGATTTTGTTTCAGGAGATTTAAGGATCATAATTAAAGTATGACCTATAGATTTATATTTGATTGCAGTTTACTTACCAACAAGAAACAGTAAGGATGAGGAAGTAGAAGTAGTATATGAGCAAACTGATGACCTAATGAAACTTGTTAAAGAGGACAATCTTATCGTAATCGGTGATTTCAATGCAACGATTGGTGAAGATAAAAAACTATTATAGAATGGCAAGTTACTATTTGACTGTTACTATTAACAAACTTTGAAAAATTATTTAATAGCTTATCTTTACGAGAAAATAAGCCGAGAATCGTAACACTAGATCCATCGCCTGAGAAGATCTAGCCAACTTCCGAAAAGGCCTTTCTTTAAAAAGAAATCTATATATCTCAAAAAATTGTTAATGTTTTTAAATGTTTCAATCAAGAACTTTTTTGAGTTACCGCGGGTTATACAGGGTGCGTCTAAAACGTTCGGTGAATGGTCTCAGGAAATACAGGAAACAGGAGTTACAAACAAACTGTCGTTACTGGCATTCAACGTAATCCCCGTTAGCTACAATACACTTCTGACATCGGTTGTACAGCTGTTGGAAACTGTCAGCAAACGCTTCTTGCGGCATCGCTCGGCCGTGCGCGGTGGCCGAGCGGTCTGCGGTGCGCCAGTCACAGTCTGCACGGCCGCTACGGTCGGGGGTTCGAATCCTCCTCGGGCATGGATGTTTGTATCGTCTTTAGTATAAGGCAGACTTAGGCAGTATTCGATTAATATGAAAACTCTCCACAGAGATGATAAATTGTTATTCAAAAGAGATAGATTGGCTGTCCAGTACTTACCTTTTTGCTGTACTGACGGTAGTTACACTCAGAAAAAAGGAGGAAAATATCTCTGACTTCCACAATACTAACACCATCCTCATGACCTAGGTCGTGAATTACCTTTCCCTTCCTTTCCCATTCCTATTTTTTTTTTCTCCCTTCTCTCTACCTGAAGAAGGAACACAGGTCCGAAAGCTTGTTATTCTCCTCGATTTTTTTTTTTTTTTTTTTTTTTTGTTTTTTTTTTTTTTTTTTGTTTAGTGTAACTATCGGCATTACAGCAAAAAGGTAAGTATTGGCCAGCCAATCCATCTCTTTTGAATAATAATTTAGTATAAGTTAGTTCATAAGTAGTTTGTAAGTTTAGGGACTGATGACCCCGCAGTTAAGTCCCATAAGCTTATCAAACATTTGAACATTTTTGAAATCACGAGAATAACAACTCGTCCAATGTTGTCTGGGACTGTGGTTGTGGACGTTCGACCCGAACGTGGCTCTTCCTCGACACTTTTCTTTCCGTCTCTAAAGCGTTCAAGTCGCTTGCACAAACATCTCCTGGGTCTCAGTCGGCGTTTTGCCTAATTTGAAACAAAATTTGAATTTAACGCGTTGCTCCATATTGCAATGACACGAGTTTTCCACTGACCCTGTTAGCTGGATTGCAATGTGTTCCACCGCTGCACTGCACTGCTTTGCACGATAGGCAGAGCTTCTTGACACGTCGCTCAATGTGTATGAACACGCACCTCATCCTCACCAGAGCGGTTTGCATAATATGTGACCATCCACCGAACTTTTCAGACGCGCCTTATGCTTGAAAAAAGTAGCAACTTTGTAAACGTAAATGTTAAAGAGTTAAAGAAAATCTTATTTGCAGGATTTATAGCCATTTTTATATATCTCGAAACCTAACAAAGCTGTCTATCATGAGAAACGAATTATAGAACGTTTCATGTCCTACAACTTTATCATTTAACACTTTCACTTCTGAGTTATAGTTTTTTACTTAATTAAGAAAAGCAGTTTTTTTCTACATTTAGCAATCTTTTTGACCATATTCGCCATCTTTGTTTTCAAATTTTATTTATTTATTTACCTGCAAATTTAACATTAGGTCGTTACAGAATGCTTGGACTAATGGTCAATATGTGAAAGGAGCACTTTTTATCTGGCACTGGTGACGTCATACGGCACCGCCTGACGACCTCTTACTTCAAGTGGGAAAACAAGTTTTATGAACAGACAGACGGCGAGGTTAATACCCGCGCCCCTCCCTCGCACCTCCCTCTTACCAAATGCGGGCCGGCCGCGGTGGCCGCGGGGACTGAGGCGCTTCAGTCACGGTCTGCACGGCCACTACGGTCGGGGGTTCGAATCCGCCCTCGTGCATGGATATTTGTGCCGTCCTAGTTCGTAAGTAGTTGATAAGTAAGTTTAGGGACTGTTGACCCCGTAGTTAAGTCCCATAGACTATACAAACATTTGAACATTTTGAACCAAATGCGGCAAAGCAGGTCCGTGACAGAAGGTTTCGAAAAGACTGTAGTGCTTACCTGTTCCACGAACGAAAATATTGGTCTGTTTGCCAATTGGTCTTCGGAGTTCAAATGTTTGTAAGTCTATCGGACTTAACTACTCTGGTCGCCAGTACCTAGGCTCACAAACGAACTAACTTATGCTAAGTACAACAAATACACCCATGCCCGAGGGAAGACTAATCTCCGACGGCGAACAGCGGCGCGCTCCGCAGCTAGGCGCCTTAGAGCGCTCGGCCACTCCACCGCAGCAATCTTCGCAGTTTTCGCTATAATCTAAAGTAACATGCCGGTGGAAATCGATAAAGCAACTTCGGATTAGGACTCTATAGGACTGCTGACGGGAAACGTGAAGACGAGCGTTATGGGAACCGAGAACCATGGACAGAACGGACTAGTGTAACTCACCACAGAAAACACATATAGTAACGACGAGAACTGAACCTATGTTACCGTCAGCCTGGAGACTGGTCTTCCGCAGCTACTGACCACTTTGAGCATAGCTTGTAGTCCGCCTTCCACGCCATATCTTCCCTCAAGTCAATTCCTCTCCTAGTGCTACAGTAATACCAAATAACATTCGTAGACGCAATGTACTAAGATCCTCGTCTGTCGCCAATGAATCAAACCCCATAATATCCCAACCAAACTAATCCAACACGACAATGACACCGACTGAAATGACTACCGGGAGTATTTCCAACCTTATATTGGAAGCCACACTGTACTTTCCAAACTGAAGGACTTGACTCCAACACCACTTTCTATTTTCAACAAACTTGCTGCTATCCAAATACCCAAAGAATCTCTTCCTGCTCCCTTAATTAACCCCTTCAGTCCTGAATTAATCTAAATGTAATAAAATAAATATATTCTTGCACTTTTTCATGTCTGTAAGGTCCTATTATCCATTGTACGAGGGTAAGTCAATTATTATCCGCAATTTAGTTATATTTTTGTTTATGTTGGTAGTACTGTCGTTTTACGTCGGTGACGCATGCTTTGTTTATTTGTTGTTATATCTTTGCAATATTCAAGCTGCTACGTTAGTTTCGTTGTCGCTGCCGTGCTGTTAATCATGGCTGCTCCGCTGTCTATTTGCACCAAAGAAGAGCAACGTTCAGTGATACGTTTTCTGTGGGCGGAAGGTGTAATTCAGTACAGTACGGAAGCAGTGGTTTGCCACAACGAAGTGTGTACGAGTGGATTGAAAAATTCCGAAATGGTCTCACGAGTGTTAAGCACGATGAAGGAGCCGGACGACCGTTTACCGCCACAACTGAAGAAACCATTGAGCGATCACGTGAAATTATTCTCTTGTACAGACGATTAACTATTGATGAAGTGGCTCGTCGTCTTCAAATTAGTCATGGTTCTGCCTACGAAATTATTCACAACAGCCTTGGGTTTCGTAAGGTTTGTGCAAGATGGGTCTCAAAACAACTCACACAGTTGCATAAGCAAACGCGCCTTGACATCTGCAAAAAAACATTTGGATCGCTATGGTAACGAAAGGGACAACTTCTTAGACAGAATCATTACTGGTGATAAAACATGGATCCATCATTACGAGCCGGAGAGTAAACGGCAGAGTATGGAATGGAAACATCCAAATTCGCCGTGCAAGAAAAAGTTCAAGACCCAACCGTCCGCAGGAAAACTGATGCTTATGGCTTTTTGTGATGCACGAGGTCCTGTACTGGAACATTATGGTGAAAGGGGCACAACAATAAACAGTGTACGTTACAGTGAGATGCTTACTGACAGACTAAAGCCTGCAATTCGAAGCAAACGCCGAGGATTGCTGTCAGAAGGTGTTGTGTTGTTGCACGCATACTGCTGTCCACACTGCTGAAACGCTCCAGAAACTCAAATTCGAAGTACTGGATCATCCTCCATATAGTCCCGATCTTGCCCCTTCTGACTATCACTTGTTTGGTCCACTCAAACAGGCATTAAGGGGCCGTCGATTTGACTCGGACGAAGCAGTGAAGGAAGCGGTGCATTCCTGGCTTGCAGCTCAACCGAAAACCTTCTTTTATGAGGGCATAAGGAAGCTTGTAGAGCGATGGACGAAGTGCATTGAAAAGCAAGGAGACTATGTCGAAAAATGATGGTCTTGTAACTTTCGTATTTTATTAAAGCAAAATTTTATAACTACTTTGCGGATAATAATTGTCTTACCCTCGTATATTTGAGCAAAATAAAAAATTGGTTTCCAAAATAAAAAACGTCAAAAGAAAAAATTAGACACAGGGACTGGAAAGCAGTTGAAGATGTGAAATAAGAAGTCAACAGTTATATATGTCATTCCACATTTATTGTGGAACTTATATCGCAAAGTGGATTTGTGCAAAATTCATAAATTAATACATAAAGTAATTTCAACTACTGATATCAAGTCTGACGCACTCCGCAATGGGTCCGCCATGTTCACTGTTTTTCATTGTAGCACGCCATTCTGGTGACAGATGGCAGCAAAAAGCAGAAACTAAAAACGAAAGATGTCCAGTAAACAGGGCACTGGGTCTCAAAGTAAAGCGAAATCGTATAGTGTTATAAAATTAATAAAAGTCGGTGTCCAATATTTTGGACGCCAGATATGAAAGGGTTAAGCTTTTCACCTTGCTTTGGCGCTCTTTCTTTTGCACCTTTGACCGGCAAACACGAAAACACCACCAGCAAATACAGAGAGACGCAGTGACTACAACGCCTACAATAGTTCAGGCGATGTTTCCAGTATCTCTATCTATATAAAAGCGAAAGGACACTCATTCACTCACTCACTCACTCACTGACTAAACACGAAATCTCGAAAACTACTTCCCCTATAAAGCTGAAATTTGGCAGGAATGTAGTTTATAGGTAGAAGACGTCAGCTGAAAAAGGATTTTGCAATAGGGCTGATAGTTCAGGAGATATAATGTAATAAACGATGAAAACTTCCCCGTCTTACGGCACGTGATAGTGTCCACTATTTGAGAAGGAGAGCAGTTAGCAACATTAAACATAATTTCAAATCTTTATTTTTTTTTTCACTGACAACCAAGTAAAATGGTGGACGGAAACACGTTTCTCGGTTACTTCTTCCCCGCTGTTCATGGACTAAAACTACGGCATTCGGTACGACGTTACAATTTATAATTTCTACACTACAAACTGTAGCCGAAGTAAATTTTACAGACAGTAGGCACACATATAGCTGAGTGTACCTTAGATATTGTACCACAGTGCGACACGTAGTTCATGTGACATGAGCACATAAATACTAACGTTCACGGAAAGCCGCCCCATCACGCACCTTTAATCTGTTACTTCTTTACTACTAATTGTATTCGCAACATATTTTACAGACATATAGCACTTCTACAAATGAATATATACCTGAAAAATTGTACAACATATAACTCAATAATATGAGATCGTACGAAATTGATACTATCCATCTTTGTTTGAGTACTGCATTATAATTTTATACATTGTGCAAGACATTCTTATTTCTTAAAATATTTTAACATAAATATAACATGCTTCTACAAGCAAAAAATAGATCCACAGAGAGATAGAGAAGGGTTAGGAGAAGTACCAACTCAAGGCTGGAATAACTAAATAAATATTCGGGCAACGCTGGGTTTCAGCTAGTAGTTTATTATCGAGATGAGTTCTGATCATTTCTCATGTTAGCCGTCAACTCCATTGCTCAAACCGAGTGAAGTGGCGCTTTGGTAACGCACTGGACTCGCTTTCGGGAGGATAGCAGTTCTAACCCGCATCCGAAGGTCTTGGTTTAGGTTTTCCGCGATTTCTCGAAATCACTCCAAGGAAATTCTGGAATGGTTTCTATCAAAGGGAACGGCCGATAACCTTCTCCATCGAGCGTCTGTCTGTCTGTGATTTTGTCTTTGGGTCACCAATCACGTAGAGAAATTACAGTCTCCACATATATAATATTCAGCGATACACCAATACAGGAAAAACTATTGTACTTCACTTGTGGATATAGTTATTCCTGCAAATCGTTTATGTTACTGCATTTAAGGATTTTAAACTCTGTTAGGTATGTTGAGTTCAGTTTCGTGTCCAGAAAATGATAGCTGTTAATTTTTTAACTTGTTTCTGTTTTTGTGTCCAATAAAAATAGATTTGCAGTTGGTATATGCCAGATGTGTTTGCTGTTTTTTTTTTTTCTTTTTTTTTTTTTTTTTTGTTTTTTTTTTTTTTTTTTGGTTGTCATAATGTTCCTCTGTATTGGGGTATCCTTCAACCATCGTTAATATTACTCATATGTTATCCTAACTGCTAATTCAAACTTTAATTAAAGAAGCATAGTGGACTTCTATTTTGTTATTCTTTATTTACAGGTTTATAGTACAGTTTTGCCGGTGACAAAATTTGATAATTCGCTGACACTCTCATATTTGTTCCTTTTAGTATGTTTACACTAATTATTGATTATTCTATTAAATGATATTGGCCGAGCGGAATGACCGTGTGGTCTAAGGCGTCAAGCTACCGACTGGTGGCCGTTGCCATCGTACGTTCAAGTCCTCCATTGGGCGTGTGTGTGTGTGTGTGTGTGTGTGTGTGTGTGTGTGTGTGTGTGTGTTTTGTCCTTAGTGTAAGTTAAAGTAGTTCAGGAACTGATGACCGTAGCAGGTACACTCTTTTCACGATGTTTGCTCGCTCCATAGGTTGCTGTCTTCTGCACAGTCTGTTTCTTTGGTATTCGTCCTATGTCGTGTTCTCCAAGCCATCCCATTGGGCAAGAAGCCGGAACCGACATGGAGCTTATGTCGAAAAATAATCGAATATACGGTACTATCAATTATCTGATTGGCTTTATCCAGTGAAATGTACCCTTTTCTTTGAAAATTACTGTCCGAGCACTCCTCGAAATATAAGGAAATCACGGTATGTATAAAGAACAAATGGAGGGTGGTCGGAACCACATCTTCCCAACTGCAGGTTAACAAGCTTAGGTAATACGTCAAACAGGTAACGAAGACAAACGTGAAGGGGAGGTCATAACAGAAAAATATATAAAAAATTCGGTTAGCGTTCCTTCTCCTTATATCAGTCGAAGAACTTAGAAACAGAAATTATTAAATGACTGTCTCAAATCATGCTAAACAATTTCTTCTTTTGAATGCTTCAGTTATTGAACTTAGTAAGAACTCAGTTTAAGTACTGTTAAGTCGTATTTGTATTATTGTTTATTTTCAGGAAGAAAAATAGTGTTTAATTTTGATTGAATCCACTGTCGGTTCTTGGCAAAAAATTTCAGTTGCATAACCTGACCCACATTTGTTACCTTGTTTCACAAAACTTTATTTTTTTCCGTACAACCTATATTTTAGGTCATCAGCAAGGTAGTAGAAAACGGGCTCATAACCCGAAATCTAGGTCGTACAAAATAAAATAAAGTTTTGTAAACAACGGAACAAGTGTGGTTCAGTTTTTTAGTCGAACGTCAGTTTCTTAAATTAAAATTTATTTATAAATCTGTGGGAGTTAACTAATGTGGTTATCAGTCGCTAGGGATACTAACTAGTTAAATAAACTAATGTAAGGACAACACATACATCCATGCCCGAGGAAGGTCTCGAACCTCCGACTGGGAACAACCGCGCGCTCCGCAGCAAGGCGGCTTAGAGCGCTCGGTCATTCCACCGCGGCACTTATACTACATTCTTAGGTAGTTTGGTTAACTTTATGAGGATTATATTTAATTTTTATACGGCACAATGCCATCCACGAATGATAAATCACATGCTTCTTTTAGCGCGCCTCTCATCCTGCAAGGATGCGGCATTTTACAACGCGACCCCAAAACTTGGCCGTCTGCCTGCACAGTGGAAGCAAGTTTGCGCGCGCCTTCAAAGAGGTCACCTAATGTAGTTACGGTAGTAGCCAGGTGGCGGCGTTTCGATCGCCCGCGCACAGCAGCCTCGCTGTGTGGGCGGTGTTGAGATGCGATGTGCGGTGCAGTTCCCTAAGTCCCGCGCTACTTCGCGTGCGATTAACTCTCGTGAGAAACTGAATTACAGACACTTACCTTTCATCGACATCTACGTACTCTCTCCACAAGCTGCCGCACTGTCCACAGCACAGGTACGCTGCACCGACGTTAGTGATTCATGTTCCACTAACGGGTATGCCATATATACCAGCCCTGAATTGCTTGCAATGGCGCGATTCGGACAAGATAGATATTGACAGGACAAAAATCGTGGGATATTGGTGGAAGCAGGATTTTGGCCTGAGATGGACTTATCGCCATGCGGCAGTAACCGTTTGGTTTAAGGCATCATACTACAGGCTGTGTGGCCGCTCTCACCGGATATCTGAGTCCTCTCTCGGGCATGGGTGTTGTGTAAGTTATTTTAAATAGCTTGCAAGTCTAGCGACTGAAAACCATAGCAGTTTGGTCCAGTACGTTTACAAACATTTGAACATTTTGAGAGGCTGACCATTTGCGCAAAAAGCAAAGTACTTTTGTAGTTGGCTAGTCAAGACGAGGATGCGCTTTATCAAGGAACATTTTGAGAGGCTTGACCCATTTGCGCAAAAAGCCAAGTACTTTTGGAGGTGGCTAGTTCAAGTCGAGGATGCGCATTATCAAGGAAAATACTAAAACCGAGGGGGGGGGGGGGGTGGGCCTTAGATCCTTAGCCCTCAACCCTCGCACTTTTGATCCGCTATTGCAGAGAAACAGTTGACGCTACTGTCGCGTACACAAGGTACAAAAGGGCTGTGAATTGACAGCGTTGTCATTTGTACTCCAGTAATTCATGTGAAAACGTATGCGACGTAATTATGGACGCTTGACAAAATTAACACAGTTTGAACGTGAAATTGTAGTGGGCACTAACCGAAGGGGACATTCAAGTACGGAAATCGTAGGGATCCAATTTTCCGAGATCCACAGTGTCAAGAGTGTGCCGGGCTTCACTTCATACTACGAACAACGCAGTGGTCTACCTCCTGCACGTAATGATAGAGAGCGCCGGCGTTTGCCTAGACGATCCTCAAGAAAGTTGTTGTTGCTGTTGTTGATGTTGTATTCATTCTGGAGTCTGGTTTGATGCAGCTCTCCAACATAGTCTATCCTGAGCAAGCCTCTTCATCTCCACATAAGAACGGCAAGACATCCATTTGAATCTGCTTACTTTATCCGTTCCTTGGTCTCCCTCTGCGATTTTCATCCCCCACACTTCCCTCCAATGCTAAATTCACGATTGCCTCATGTTTAGGAATTTGTCTTACCAATCAATCCCTTCTTTTAGTCAAGATACGCCAGAAATTCCTCTTGTCCCCAATTCTGTTCAGTACTTCCTCATTAGTTACACGATCTACTCTCCTAATCTTCAGCATTCTTCTGTAGCACGACGTTTCAAAACCTCTATCATCGTACTGTCTGAACTTTTATCGTCCATGTTTCAGCACCGTATAAGGCAAAACTCCACATGAATGGTTGGAGTAAACACTTACTTTCACTTAAATTAACATTTCATGTTAGCACTTATTTCTCTTTTTTATCGCTTTTCTTCCCATTGCCTTTCTGTACTTAATGTCATCTGTACGGCTGCGATCATATGTTATTTTACTACCGAAGTAACAAAACTCATGTATCACTTTTTTATAATTCATGTACATTATTTACACAATATAAAACCATGTAAAACAATATTATATGCAGATGACTCCACCTTTGTAACAGTGGACAGGTCCTTGGATAAATTCAAGCAAGAAAGTGAAGAACAGCTCAGACTCTCCAGTATTTGGTTCACAGAAAATGAATTACAGACAAACCCCTCAAAAACTATAAACATTATATTCAGCCTTTGTAATAGTGAAAAGTATAAAACATCAGTTAAGTTTCTTGGCATTCATGTTGACTCAAAACTAAGTTGGAAAACGCACACAAACTATGTGTGGCCAAAGCTAGCACGACTTACTTACTTGCTAAATAAACTAAGGATGTCTTTAACTGAAAAGCTACTGCTGCACTCTTATTATGCTTTCTTTCACAATCTCCTCATGTATGATATCCTCGTATTCGGTAAACCCCTGGTGCATGGAGTATTTTATTTTATTTATTTATTTTTAGAAGAAAGAAAAGCCATCAGGATAACTGTGGGAGTAAAAGCCCATGTGTCATCAAAGATCTGACAGTAGCATCCCTATTCATTCATACCTGCTTGGTAAACATAAAAGAAAACCAAGACTGCGACAATCAGTTCATAAATATGACACGCGTCAAAGATGCAAGATTGATATCCTAGTTACTAGCTCAAAAAAAAAAAAAATATATTTTTACATACACAGGAAAAAAAAACTATTTGATACGTTGCCCACCACAACTTTCAATGTATCACTGAAGGTATTCAGAAAAACTAACTTGAACAGAAAGCATTCCATACAACAGAAAAATTTATAATGTGTAATAAGTGATCTTATCTATAAAAATTGCTCTCTCATCTGACAAATCTATTATCTGAGTTTCGTTTAAACCATTTATAGTGCGAAAATGTTGTGCTTCTTGTTTATAATCTACTTATACATGGTTACTAACATATATAAACTATTTCAGATTTATATATGTTAAAATATTCTGTCAGTATGTATTTTTGATTTAGAAAATTGTTTTATATTTAATATGCCCTACACGTATATATATTCCTTTCAACAAGATCAGATATTAGGCTTAGTATACTAGATGTATAAAACAAGTAAAATGACATCATTTACGTATAAAAATGCTTAAAGATGGATCAATAAATCAATCAAAACAATTAGTCAAGAAATATTATTTTGTTACATTTTGTAATTCCTTCAGTATCGCCTGCTTCTCTTCGACTGTATCCCATTACTCTTGTTTTTCTATTGTTAATGTTCATCTTATACGTTCCTTTCAACACATTGTCCATTCTGTTCGATTACTCTTCCAAGTCCTTTGCAGCCTCTGACAGAATTACAATGGCATCGGCAAAATACAATGTTTTAATTTCGACACCGGTAAGTTTAATTCAGTTTACAAATTTCTCGTTGCTTTACTTGAAAGCTTGTGCAATGTACAAATTGAATCACATAGGAGAAAGGTTACAGCCCTGTCTTACTCCCTTCCCAACTAAAACTTCTCTTTCAAGCATAACTGCTGCCTGGTTTTCGTACAAGTTGTAAATAACCTTCCGTTCTCTATATTTTACCGATGGTGACTTCAGAATTTGAAAGAATGTATTCCAGCCAACATCGTCAATAGGTTTCTCCAAATCTACAAAAGTTAGAAATGTAGGTTTGCCTTTCCTTAATCTATCTTCTAAGTCGTAAGGTATTGCCTCCCGTGTTCCTGCATTTCCCCTGACTCCTAACTGATCTTCCTCGAGGTCAGTTTCTAGCAGAGTTTTCACCTTCTTCCAATAATTCGTGATAAAATTTTGCAAGCATGACTTAATAAACTAACGGTTTTGTAATTTACACCCCTGTCTGCGCCTTCTTCCTTTGGAATGGGGATTATTACATTTTTCTTAAAGTCTGAAAGTACTTAGCCTGTCACATTTATCTTGCATACCAGGTGAAATAGTTTTGTCATGGCTGGCTCTCCCAGAAATAATCCAGACTGAAGGTTTTACGTTGACAAGGTAAGAAAGCTATTCGCTTCGTAGAACTTCTCAATAACCTTTGTTAACAGCAAGATATCTTCGTCTTATGCCCTCCAGACAGAACCTAAATGATGACAATAAGAGTTTCTTTACGTGATATGATTTTTTTATTATAATTTTAATTGTAAACAAAGGAACATGTCATGGTGGAATATTTGTAGTGTCAACTCAAATCGAATAGAGGACGAAATTTTCCACGCTTTGTGCTATCTTTGATGTCACTATTCGTCTTAAAGTCTTAAATACTTGTTTTGACATATCTCACATTGCACGTTAGTGATGTTAGTACTTAAATTTGGCTTGTAGCTTTAATGTTTTTTACAGGAATTTCGCCGCTTTGTTATTATATAAGGACTTAATTACTCTTACAAGTTGCAGCAAGTTAAATAATTAAAGTTAGTTTTTTCATTGAAACCAGTTTTAGGTAGAAAAACAGGCTACTCAAGCTGCCGACATTTATACTAATCAAACAATAGTTAGTTTTTTATTGTTCAACAGATAATTACACGAAATTATGGTCAATAAAACCAGTCACCATTTACAAGAGATGAATACCTGTGCAAACAATTACACTTATACTTTCTTTTGCAATCATCTTCATACAAGTAAAGAGTTCACCAGCTTTGATTTCTCATCATAATTGTGACAAGCTGAACAGAGTGCATTTACACCCTAAACTGCCAACGAAGAAGGGAAATACTTAATTAATATTGTGAGATTCAGTTTTATACTGTCACTGTGTAACCCTCTGTTGTGTTTCTGTGCTAAGTCAAATTACAGTACGAACCGTTGATTTCTTCATACTGTGTGTAATGTTACAGGAATATCTATCGAATTTTCATGAGTATTTTGTTCTGGTAGATTTACAGGGTAACATATGTGTTATGTTGAAAAAAGACAAACAGTTTTACAGAAGAGTAATCAGCCCGTTTGATCGAGGATGTGCCAGAAGTTGTCTAAAGTTCCAGAATGAAGTTTGAAAAGTAGGAAGCGAGGAACTAGCAGAATTGAAGTTGTCAGAACGGACCGTGAGTCGTGTTGGGATAGCTCAGTCGTAGAGCGCTTGCACGCGAAAGCAAGGATCCCAGGTCGAGTCCCGGCCAGGAAGTTTCTTGTCCGAAGTTGTCTACAGTACATGGCGAAAAAAAAAACCTAATTTTTTTGTCGAAATACTGTGCAGAAAAATTCAATCTACATGGTCACTCCTGATGGAAAGTTCTGTACCTCACACTGAGAAACTTACTCATATTACAGCAATTATGTGACTTTTGCTGGTGCTTTTATGTAATATTCTGTGGTGTGATGTAAGGAAGTTTCGATTGCTTTCACATAACTAATGATGTAATTCGAATCGGGTGCATGACTGTATATTTGTGGTAGCTTATTCTCTTACTTAGGTGATGCCAAACAATTTCCAATTTCATTAAGGAAAAGTCACATATTTCAAAAGCAATTCTCCGCAGCATATAACTTCGCGAATTTGAAGGTAAAGTGAAAGTATGCTCATAGGAATCAAGTGATAACCGAAACTGCAAATATTGTAAGTAAAGCAACAAAATATTAGCCTTAATTTCTCACTTAATAAAGTTACAACATTTCCCTTGAATATTAAGGTAAGTTTTACGAAAACGATAGTTTCCATGGACACTCGAACAGCGCCGGGGAATGTTGGAAAGCAAAAGGGAAGAAGAAACCTACCTTAGTTCACTATTTTGGGACTTCATTAACATCAGTTCAACCATCTACATCAACATCTACATCTACATAGATACTCTACAAATAACATTTAAATACCTGGAAGAGGGTTCATTAACCTTTCTCTACCGTTCCATTGTCTAATAGCGCGCGGTAAGAAAGAACACCTAAATCGTTCCGTTTTCGATCTCTCTTATTTTATTGGGATGGTCATGTCTCCCTATGTAGGTGGGTGCTAGCAAAATATTTTCACATTCAGAAGTAAATGTCGGTGATTGAAATTTCGTAAATAGATCTCGCCGCAAAGAATAACGTCTTTCTTTTAATGATTTCCACCTCAAATCGTGCAACATTTCCGTGGCGCTTTCCCTCCTGTAACGTGATAAAACAAAACGAGCTGCCCTTCTCTGAACCTTCTCAACGTCTTCCGTCAGTCCCACTTGGTGACGGACCCACACTGGGCAACAGTACTCCAGGAGAGGACGCACAAGTGTGATGTAGGCAATCTCTTTGGCGGAGCTGTTGCATCTTCGAAGCGTTCTGCCAATGAAACATAACCTTTGGTTCGCCTTTCCCACAACATTTTCCATGTGTTATCTCTAGTCTAAGTTGTTCGCGATTGTAACTCCTAAATATTTGGTATAATTTACGACCAGAGTAAAATCTTTCGTTTCGACTAGATTGCCGTATGCTAGGTTGCAATCTCTATACAGAATCGTAATTAGCAGTAATCCAGACGGTAACGTTTCAAAAGTAGAGAAAATTAGTATTTGTATGTACTTAATACCTTTCCGATAATAGAATGTAAAATCATCTCTCTCTCTCTCTCTCTCTCTCTCTCTCTCTCTCTCTCTCTCTCACACACGCTACAAACAAAAAGACAAAACATTTACATGTGAAAAACAACAGTTTACAATTGTATCGAAGGTATTTTCAGATGACACCCGTTGCTGGATGTATAAATGATATTTACTCTGCAATAGTGTCGCAGGCGAACGACACCACTGTTGACATTTGATGTAAAGGACTCTTCACATTTAAAAATTCTCGCTCCCGACGCCCATCAGAACACTCGGCAGGAGTGTAATTCAGGCAATACAGTGCCATTTATGTAATAGCTACTCGATGCGAATCAGTGCGAATATCAGGCTCCGAAATCGTAATATTTGCTTCCTTTACATTTGTTTTCACCAAATTTCTGAGAGTGAATTTTTTATTGCTCCAAACATAGTATAGACTTGTTCTGTCGTATTCCCGTGTGTTCGATTATCTTTTATATCGTACTCCACCTACACACAGTCATCAATTGATATTCGGTTTGGCCGCAGTGGAGTAGCCGAACGGTTTAAAGCGTCTCGCTGCGGAGCGCGCGGTTGCTCGCCGTGGAGGTTCGAGTCCTCCCTGGGGCCTGGGTGTTTGTGTTGTCCTTAGGTTAGTTTACCTAGATTTAAGTAGTTTGTAAGCTACGGACTGATGACCACGCAGTTTGGTCCGATATATTTACAAACATTTGAACATTTTTGATATTCGGTTTGGTAGATGGCTGTCGTTACTGCAAATGTGATTCAATTTGTCACAGACTTCTTGATAGAAAATACATTTCTGTTGATGAATTTACGCTCCAGTTAATGGCTTTGAAGATTGATAGTTTGTTCCGATAAAAGTAATTGGCCCTATCATTATCTTCAAGAATTTAATCATGTTCTCTGTGAGAGATTTTCCACGGTATGTTGCTTATATCTCGCATTCGTGAGAAACTAGCTATTCCACGAAGTATCAGTCACACTCATATGTAGTTTAGGAGGCTAAGTGATTAAATAAAACAATTTAATTTAGTACAATAAAATGACTGGAACGATGCCTGTTACGTCAATGAAGACGCAATCGTATGAAATTCAGCCAATGTAAATCGTTTAGATCCACTGCCTGATCAAAATTATCCGGAGAACGATTAGCGGATATTAATATGGAGGGCGACGACTATTCTATATGGTGACTTGCAGTGAGGTGAGGCAGTGTCTGCGGGGGAAAAGCAATTCAGAGCAGAAAACAGGACAGGAGGTAATTTTAGACACCTGTGTCAGGGGAGAAATCGATATGGTTACTCATCCCAGACGTATTCTGGTGCGCCAGTCCAGTTCAGATATGTCCGGAATATTACTGTCCGAAAACAAGGGAAGAGGAAAGGAGTGTAAGGATTACTTTATTTTCGGTTTGAATGTTCACGTATTCAAGCTATTTACAATAATAATGAACAGAGCACTGGAAAATAAAATTGGATGACGATCAGTTTGGAAAGGTAAAGGCAGCGGAGTGGCAGATCTAGCGTTGCGCATAATAATGGAAGCATTCAGAGAAAATAGTTGTAAGCTTTAGGGCAGATCGTTTCGTATTGTCGCGATACAGGGGAGACAGCGTTACGGAAATGATACAAAATCTCGAATGGGAATCATTTCAACAATGGCGCTTATCGCTGCGGCGTGGGCTACTTACGAAACTCCAGTCGCCAACATTCTCCTCCGAATGTGAAAATATATTGTTGATCCCACTTATACAGGTAGAAATGATCATCAGACTAAAATACGAGAAATCAGAGCACGAACGGAGAGATTCAGGTGTTCTTTCTTCCCGCGCGCTATTCGAGAATGTAATGGAAGATAAATAGTATAATGGTGGTTCGATTAACCCTCTGCCAGGCACTTAAATGTGATTTGCAGAGAATCCCATGTAGATGTAGATGTAGAGCCGCGGTGGAGTAGCCGAACGGTCTAAAACGTCTCGCTGCGGAGCGCGCGGTTGCTCGCCGTGGAGGTTCGAGTCCTCCCTGGGGCATGGGTGTGAGTGTTTGTCCTTAGGTTAGTTTACCTAGATTTAAGTAGACTGATGACCACGCAGTTTGGTCCGATATATTTACAGACATTTGAACATTTTGTAGGTGTAGGGAAAGACTAATGATTCTCTTATATGACATAGAATAATAAAACTGCAAGACCACAAAAAAGAGCTCGGATTAAAAGGGTGTAAGACAGGGATACACCATTTTGCCCCTATTGTTGAATATATACGTCGACGAAGCAATGACCGAAATAAATAAATAAAGACTGGGACGAAAATTCAAAGTGAGAGAATGTCAAGGATTGTCTGATGACATAACGATCCTATTTGAAAATGAATTATACGAATTGTTTTGTGGAATGAGTAGTCTATTGAACGCAGAATATGGTAAATCGGCAAAAATAAAAGTTATGAGACGTTGTAGGAAGGAGAAAAATCCTAATCAAGAAGGACTTAGGAAAAACAAAAGAAGTTGTTGTGGGAAGAGAATGAATAAGAACTATAAAGTATTAAAAACTTAAATACGTAGTATTTTTGTTCCACAATATTATTTATTTGCTTGTTATTAGCAGCTTTCGGCTTCTTAGGCCATCGTCAGATAACTTCATACTAAACATATAGTCCACTTGTAACACTGATGTTACATATACGAAGATGGTTTTTAAAGATATGTGAACTCCAAAGCGATGCCTTTTTGATGTGTGTAGGTCACAAGATGACATTCAAACCACCAGAAGCAGGTGCTCGGCCGTTTACTGCAGTTCGCAACAGTCTTCGCTGAGTTGCCACGCATTAATCGCCCACACAGGGCAGTTATTTAGCTCCCTACACCGTTGGTAAGTGAAAACCACCGCCGCCTGTCCATCTCCTCCAGTATGCTGATGAAACCACCTTCCTCGTCTTCTCATCCTACACTCCACAAATTGTAGTGGGACGAAATATTATTCCCTGCTACTACCTTCACGTCAGCTCAGTTTCCCAGGTAAAAGAACATGATTATATATGTTGTTGTTAATAATGTTGAGTGTTAATAAGTTTATTTCATTCTTAAAAGAAATGTGTGTTGTTTTTTTATGTTTCATGTGCGGTGACAACGGAGCAACCTACGAAAATAGCATCTTCTATGCTAGAGCCAAAGATGAGGTACCTGGCCACCAAACGTCGCGGATCGACAGCCACACGCTCAGAGAAGATCCTCCGTTGCCAACCGTCACAATGAAATAAATAGAAATAAAAGAAAAAAAAATGTATTGTCATGAGTTGTTCAGTATTATATGTTCAGAAAATTAAGTGTCTTGTTGTTGAGCTCCTACTAGAACGATCTGATTATATGTGTTGTATTACATGGACTTATAACTTTCGTAATAAAACGTAAACTTTTACTTCAAGTACCAGTGTGTGAAAAGTAATTATTACATCCAATAAGGAAAGAAGATATCTATATACTGAAATGAATTTATAATTTTGGAACTTTTGAAAGAATTTCTCCGATTTATACCAGTGTAGGGACTCAGAAATAATTTATTTAACTGGAAGACAGTGAAATAACTTCCATTAATCGACATATTTTACGTCGGATTCAGTGAGCAATATCTGTGATGGAAAAAGATTATCTCAGGAATTTTCAACAAGACTTTTTTTTTTGTAGAGTATTTAACGGAAGTGCTTATTAGACTTTGAACTTTTACAGTATTTCTTTTGAACAGTTTTATTCTTCTAATATCTAGCGCAAGAACCTTGCAGTGAAAATTTAAAAGATTTTTTTTTAATTCTGAATGGAGCTTTTTTTAATTCGATTGTAGTGGAATGCTCTGGGTCCAAGTTCGATTAAATCAAAATGGAACAAAAAATTACTCTTGAAGTATAATATAGAGGAAGAATCGACTGTTCCACTGCAATATCCCAACTCTCTCTCCAAACTCACCTCAACCAGTTTACCTCCTGCCTCCTGAATATCAACCCCCCCCACCCACCCACCCACCCAAAACGCAGGTATTATTTATTGAACGAAGAGTCCGCACCTTTTGGCTCCATTATATTTAAAACCGTCGCATCCATCTAGGGGAAAAAAAAAAAATCTTTAACTAACAGTCGACCGGCAGTTAACATGGAATTCTCACTTACTAACAATCAACGTCAGTGTTATATCCGTAGATCCTTTAAGAAGAATGTCACGAATGTCACATTTAACATAATAAAACTGACATTCAGTGAAAGTGTCCCTTTTTTTAACACGCTTCCTGGTATAACATTATTGTTATGGTGTTATATTATAGGTACAAAAATATTTTATTAAAGAAATTCTGAAAAGTAATTATATACTACACAGAACAAAATAAATAATAATGACTTAGAGCGAGTAGTACGAGACACTTTTTATACTACCAGAAAACGTGTCCTCAAACCAAAAGAAAAAACCAGTGGCAAAGAAAGACGAGGAAACAATAAATAAACCTCGACGAGTAAATATTATACTGAAACATAAATGAATTTACGTTTCTGAATATAGGACTACTTTTTCTTACCTCTTCCACACTCTTCTCTTAATCAAAGATATTTGGGTAGTTGTACAGCCGACTAATATGCTAAAGCTGATTATCATCGAAGTGGGACACGTAGATAGCAAAATTATGACGAAACTACTTTGTGAAGGGTATCATAACTCGAAAATTCGTGAACGTAATGCTATAAATGCCTAAACGACCCAGTAATTTAGCAGCTAAAGCTTGTAATGTTTGCTGTGATAAAATTATTGAAAAACAGTAACTTTATTCAATTCTAAGGAGACAGAGAGTTCAAGGAAACGTATTTTCGTACAACAGAGTGGAGGGAAAGGTTTTAATAAAGGAGTCTTGCCAGAAGAAGCTTCTCGGAATGTAGAACACGTTGTGCACGTAAATAATCCTCCTTAGAATTAAAACTGACGAAAATATTCTTTTCTGAAGAAAATGTCGATCTTTTCTTTTAACTTTGACCGCGGCTAATGATCACACAGTCGACGGGACGTTAAACCCCAATCTCCCTTCCTTTCTTCCCTTTTAACTTTGAATTAATGTTTATGTGTACTTTCCTTTAGATCTTCCTTTTTAACTGCATTTGCATTAAAGTGTTCATTACTAATGTTAGCATTGCTTTCAATACTTATGTTTTGTATGTTTTTTTGGAATTTCCATTGATTTAACACAGTAGTCAAAGTTGCCGGTTTTCCACCTAACTTTTCCAAATTCGTTTTTCATTTTTTATATATCAGTATATTATTAAATAATCAACTGTTCAAACATTATAAAACTGGAGCGCAAGGATTATTATTTATGATGGTTTCAAAGACATTCTTATATTAGGTAAGAAACAAGCAGAGACAAGTGGTGAAGTTGATCCAGTTAACAGCAGTCAAAACTATTATTTATTGATAAACTAAACATTACCTCCTTAAACGGCAATTCCTATTCGGCTACAATTACATTCACTGGTAATCTTCGGCTGTGCTAAGTGGATACTGTCCGTCTATGCAACTTCGTCTCTAGAAGCCACAACTGATGTGCCCTATTTCAGTAAATAATTGTTATAGTTTGTCACTTGGTATACCACTATACCAGAAAAGACTGCTCTTCGTGTCTACAATCTTTCTCAATAACACTTCATTCTTTTATCAACTATTCGCAAAATTTTGCAAATTACTAGGTACATCCAGAAAGTAAGTTCCTTTTGGTTATATAAAACAAACGTGTACAGATACAGAAAAAAATATTTATTGCACAAAAATCTACAACTGTTAACTACTTTTCTACATAGCTGCCGAAATTTTGTACGCACTTGTCATAGCGTTTCTGTATGCCTTCTTCGTAGAAGGTTGCCGCCTGTGTATTGAGCCATGTAGTAGCATGTTCTTTCAGCTCGTCATCATTGTTCAAATGTTGACCACCAAGGACAGATTTTTAGGTGTAAGAAGAGGTGAAAGTGGCTAGGAGTGAGGCCCGGACTGTACGGATGATGATCATACACGTCCCAGTGAAATTCCCGTAAGAGTTGTTTGGTCACATTCGCCACATGAGGTCGGGCACTATCGTGTAAACAAACACCACCTTTTGATGGAAATCCTCTTCTTACACCTAAAATTTGTCCTGTCAACAGTTCAACGACGACGAGCTGAAAGAACATGCTACCACATGGCTGAATACACAGGCGGCAACCTTTTATGAAGAAGGCGTACAGAAACTTGTGCCACGCTATGACAAGTGTCTACAAACGTTCGGCATCTACGTAGAAACGTAGTTTAACAGTTGTAGATTTTTGTACAATAAATATTTCTTCTGTCTCTTGTTTTATATAACCAAACGGAACTAACTTTCTGGACGTATCTCGTAATAGAAAAATCGCAAGTTTATTTCATGGGGGGGGGGGGGGGGGGCGGGGGGGCACAGCTTTGGCACCTGTCAACTGTGCGAGGGCACCTCAATATAGCTCTGGCTTTGAAACCACACCCCCCCCCCCCCGCCCCACACCCCAAGGAAAAATTTACCTACGCCCCTGGGCCAGGCGCCTTCACCTGTTGAGTGGCAGACAGCAGCCTCCGCCCGCATTCTAACTTGTAAGCGCAGCGCAAGCTTACGTATTTATTGCTTCATTATTTTTCCCACGTTGATAATAAGGAACTTCATAATATCAAATTCACATAATATATGACATAACTGCGATTGGCCAACGCTGAAAATGTGTTCCCAACCGGGATTCGACCCCGGGTCTCCCGGTTTCTAGGTAGTTGCGCTGACCACTACACCACTGGGCACACAGTGATCAGCGCACCTGCAAGGACTACGAAGCACGCTTACCAGCAGTCTCGAATTCTCAGCTTGGGAATTTGTGTCTGACGGAAGGCGTGCTTCGTAGTCCTTGCAGGTGCGGTGATCACTGTGTGCCCAGTGGTGTAGGGATCAGTGCAGCTGCCTAGAAAGCAGGTGACCCTAGATCGAATCTCTGCTGGGTAAACATTGTCAGCTTTGCCGAATCGCAGTTGATGTCATATATTCTGTAAATATGAAAGAATAACAACTGCAGTATGAGAAGTGACGTCTGCTCTTTCGTAACAGACGCCACATGAATATAAACTTCATAATAATTAAGACGCAAATCAACGTGTTATAAAAAGAAGATCAAGCCCATGTAAATTTAATCCTTCAGAATAAAAACTTATCTTAAGAAATGAAAAAAAAGGTATTAATTATTGTCATGTTATTGTTATATCAACTTCAGATATTCTGCTTCAAAATGAACCGTGGTTCGCTGAAAACCGGTATGAGGTTCTTGAGTTACACAGCACACAAATTGTCACATTCGGAAAATAGCGCTGATTTCACGAATTTACCTTGAAAAATAGTATTCATGATAATTGTTTTCTTTTACATTAATTGACACTATAGAAGTCATCAATTATTTAAAAAAAATACATGATCAGTTTTCTCGTTTTTCGTCCGATTGCAAATGGAATAGCCGATATTCATTTTAGTAACGCCCTCAAACATAAACTTTTGAACTCACATTTATTGAACCGATAGCAAATGAGAATCTCTTCGATAGTTATACTAAACTAGATGGTACGCGGCGCGTTACTCCCACAGAAGAAATAATTGTTCAAATAACGTCTGAAATTTGAAAGTGTTAGCTTGTTTAGTTACGAATGACAAAAATAAAATACGAACAAATATATATTTCTCTCTGTTTATCTGCTCGTTCCCCTTTCTCCTCCTGTCCCTTTCTCAGTCCATTTCCTCCTCGTCCCGCCTGTCTTCATCTACTTTCACCATCTCTCCTCTCTGATTCTCCCCCTCTACTCTCTCTATCTCTCTAACTCTCTCTCTCTCTGTCCGTCTCCTCCCTCCCCTTTCTGTCTGCATCCTCCTCCACCTACTCCTCAATAAAAGTTCAATTGCTAAGCTTATGGGACCTCACTGCGGGGTCATCAGTCCATAAATTTACGAAAAAACTTATGAAATAACTTATACTAAAGACAGTACAAACATCCATGCCCGAGGGGGGGGGATTCGATCCCCGGAAGGGGAACGGCTTCGCGCATCGTAGCGTAGCGCCTCAATCCACTCGGCCGCTCCGCCGCTGCACCCACTCCTCTCCCTCCTATATATGAAAACATACAGATATGGGTAAAGTTGCATGGTGACTGATCAAACGGTGTCTAAGTCGTAAGGTACCCTCCGCCATGTTAAATCCACTGGCTTGCTTTATGTGCTGACCTTCATGGTGATTAGTCAAAAATTTGAATGTTTGTTGTAATGTACCCTCCGCCATGCAACTGTGGAGCCTTACGGAAGGTAGCCCATACATCAGGGTAAAAGCTATCTTCATTCCGCATTTCATTCCATCTCGTCCAGCCGTTTCACCGTGAATAGTTACAAATTTGTTAACCCCCTGTTTCAGCGTATTAATCCATTGTAAGGTAGCCCATGTACTAATGCAGGGTATAAGCTATGTCCATTAAAATTTCATTCTCTGTCCATCTTTTTCAGCATGAAGGAGTAGCAAACATATTAACCCATTGTAAGGTACCCTCCGCCACGTACTATATGGTGCTTACGAAAGGTAGCCCATGTGATAATCGGGGAATAAGCTATCTCTGTTCCAAATTTCATTCATATCAGCCCAGCCATATCACTGTGAAGTCGTAAGAAACGAATTAACTAATTGTAAAGCACCCTCCCCCATGCCCCATATAAATCGCAATCGGATGTACGACATGGCCGTGCATAAAATATGAAAAAAAAAAAACAAACAAACATTAATTTTTATGTATTAGATCAGACACTTGAATAAACGCAACGTGTCGCTGTGTCAACAACGATTAAGAACACCTTAAGGCCGTATTACACGATACAACTGAGGCGTACACCTATGCCGCAACGCCACAAGCGTGATTATCTGTAACTACGTACTGTTGCATCTAGAGCTATTAACACGATGCACGGCGCGAATCCGCGCATGCACAATAGACAGCAATAACGCGAAGGAAACTGAGCTCCTCTAATCGTTCATTCAAACCACACAAGAACCCGAGGGAAAATGTGATTTCCTGGAACGTCATGCATTCATATATTCATTGAATTAATTGATGTGAGCTCAAAGTTCCTATTTAATTGACGTTGTAAATTTTTTTATTGAGTATTTATTTTTCTCTTACGTAGTTATCATGGAACTGAGTGATTACTGCTTTGAATTACAGACTCAACACTTTCTTTTTATATTAAAGTTCAAAGTTTGTGTAACAAAAGGCCAACTGCTTAGGTTATCGATCCTTAGACTTAAACCTTACTTAACTTATGCCAATGACAACATGCACACAAATGGTCGAGGGAGGACTCTTTTTAACTTCTGGCGGGAGGGCTGCGCAATTCGTGACATGGAACATGAGACCTCGCGGCTGCTAAATATTACGATCCTTGGTTTCGAAAGTATATGTCTATCTAAATTTACACTTATACAGCATTTTGCACATAGGACACATTTTTGGAGCTGTGACAGTAAATCATCAGGATAGGGCACAACAACGACGAAAACCGGACGTTGAGTTCGACTATGGCCGGAAAGACGGAAGGCAAGGGAATATACTCACAGCTAATAAAAAAATCGATTCAAATGTTTGTATAGCTTATGGGACTTAACTACGGGGTCATCAGTCCCTAAACATACAAAATACTTATGAACTAACTAATACTAAAGGACGACACAAACATCCATGCCCGAGGGGGGATTCGAGCCCCCGACCGTAGTGGCCGTGCAGACCGTGACTGGAGCGCCTCAGTCCCCTCGGCCACCGCGGGGGGCAGCTAATAAAAGAACTGACTCCCAGAGAAAGAAAAGAATTTCGTAATTTAGTGACAAAGGTCGTGGTCTCTCTTGAAGAGCTTCTGTCTGTAAAGCTGTATGCATATTACTGAGGAACAAACGGTTGCTGACAACTTATTGTGATAGAGGGATCGTGTGGGCTATACAACCAACTTTCCTCCCTGTACCCCTGAATTATGACTCAAAGGCTCTCTCTTCCATTTCAATTCTGAAGTATGAAGCAACCAATATAAAAAACTACTTTTCATAAACACCTAGTATAAAAGTCTGCTGGCAAACGAATGTAGTTTAACTTTTGTTTAATTTATGAAAATCTACAAAATGAAAAGCCGCGGCGGGGTGGCCGAGCGCATTGAGGCGCTACGCTACGATGCTCCCGTCGGAGGTTCGAATCTCCCCTCGGGAATCGATGTTTGTGCTGTTTTTAGTATAAGTTCAGATGTTCAAATGTTTGTTAAGCTTATGGGACTTAACTACGGGGTCATCAGTCCCTAAACTTACAAACTACTTATGAACTACTTACGAACTAGGACGGCACAAATATCCATGCCCGAGGGGGGATTCGAACCCCCGACCGTAGTGGCCGTGCTGACCGTGACTGGAGCGCCTCAGTCACCTCGGCCACCGCGGCCGGCATAGTATAAGTTAGTTCATAAGTAGTTTGTAAGTTTAGGGACTGATGACCCCGCAGTTAAGTTCCATAAGCTTAACATTTGATAAAAACTAACTGAAAAAATTGGCAAAATCCGTAACGCGGAAGTCTGAAATCTGTCCTAACCACGAACGTCATACACAAATAACAAACAGAAATCTTCCTGCTGGTACTTCTGCGCATGCGCGCGTTAGCTCTGCCTACTGCGCATGCGTGAATTTACGGGAGTTTAGAACTGGTTTACGTGCCGGCGCGCGGATAAAGCGTCTGCTAATAATCATGATTCCGTGGTAGTACCATGTCCTCTGCCCTGCCGCTAGAAGGCTGTCGCGCTAGACCAATAGCTTTCGCGGCGGATCGTCGGGTAATACCTCCTTTGCTCGGGAGTCGCCTCTTAATGACGTTACCGATAGATTGCGACTCCGCTCTGCAACTACCTGCAAGTCCGTCGAGCTCGTGTGGGTGGTGTAGCGCGAGCAGACTGGTGTCCTGCATGGCAATGAGGCCAGCCCACGCGGCGCACCGCAGACGAGTCCACACAATGGAACAGGCTCTCAGGCCGTGGACAGTGGCCTTAGGGAGGGCTGTGTGAGGCGGACCACACCACCGCCTCCAACAAGACACTCCGTGCGGGCCATTCGTTGTTGCCAATCAGCACAAATTATCACTTCACAACGCGTAAAGTATACGATAAACTTCTCAGAACTAAAATTATCCGAAAGAAAAACACACAGTCGAAAAAAATGCGACATTTACGGTCTGTGATCGGTGGCGACAGGGTATAGTGCAGGGGTCGGCAACACTTCGATGCCGATCTATCGGTAGATCGCGAATGCTTATTGGGTGGTAGTCTTGTGTAGTTCCGCGAACGAACTAGTTCGGAAGAGCACTCCCACAGGCGAACTACGCGAACTAGTTCGCAGATCCCTCGCCTCTTACAAGGGGAGGCCGCCAATTGTGAAATTCAGATTTGATTCATACTGCGCATAATGAAAGCTCATGGCAAGAGGTGTAATTTGGCAAAGCACCAAGATGCACTTCTCAGCCGTTGTCGAGAAAATCGACAATAAAAAAAAGCCGTTGCGGTTAAACACTCTCTACGATGAGTAACATTATACAGAGGCGTGGCGCAGCTGTAAGCGCTCGGGTACGTAATCCGAAGGTCGCTGGATCGAATCTTGCGGCATGCAACTTTTTTATTATTTGTTTTTTGTAATTCAAATGTACACACACACACACACTATTATTTATATGTGTATGAAAACAATAACATTTTATGTTCGAAGTCGCCGGTTTTTCCACGACAAACGACTTTCAAACAACTTATTATATGTATTTGGCGACTTCGAACATGATTATGTTTTCCGCAAACAAAGTTGTATTTCATAAATGTTATTAATAGTCTTCATAATGTTTACCACGTATATTTAACGGAAGGAGTATAAACGATATTCCGAAACGAATACTTATAGTGTAAGTCCAACCTGACGAACGATAGAACAATTTTTCAGAATGGCAATCAGGTGTGTTTCCCAACAGAGAATTAAATAATAATAATAATAATAATAATAATAAAAAGTTGCATTCTGCAATATTCGATCCGACGACCTTCGGATTACGAACCCGGGCGCTTACCGCTACGCCACGCCTCTGTACAATATAACGCATCGTAGAGATCGTAGTGAGTATTTCACCGCAACGGCTTTTGTTAACTGTCGATTTTCTCGACAACGGCTGAGAAGTGCCTCTTGGTGCTTCGCCAAATTACACCTCTGGCCTTGAGCTTTCATTGTGCGCAGTATGAATCGAATCTGAATTTCACAATTGGCGGCCTCCCCTTGTTAGTTCGTCCGCTCCTTTTCCGAAGACTGAGGACAGCCAGAGGACGCGAGAGCGCGCAGAATCGCGTGATTCCCTTCTGCCAGTTGCCGTCATTTCGAGCTGAGATGCAGCTCAGCTGTAGTTTTAGTAGCGGTAGCAAAAGCCAAAACGAGCGGACAAACTAAAAAGAGCGACCTACTTCGCGGCCGAGCTGCGAACTAAAAGGAGAGCTACCGGTCGCGAACTAAAATATGCGCAATAGGTAGCGAACTAAAATATGCGCGATAGGTCACGATCTAAAAGATGCGCGATAAATCGCGAACAGAATTAAAAATGACGTGTTTGCCTTCTGCTGATGAGAGCCATTCCGATGTTAGCGTCTGCCTGCTAGATTGCATAGTTCAGTGCTACAAAATTTCTGCTTTGAAGTATTCTGCACTCTGCAATATCTGACTAATAAATTCCATAATGCCAAGATATAGAGATAACTCTAAACTTAAACTCGAGAAATTATCCACAAACTGTTTCTTTTGGTTTGCTTGATATCGTCAGCGGCTCAAGCAGCAAGCGCATGAAGCAGCTAGGTGAGCGCTTCCGATCGCGAACTATTATGCGCAAGTCGGGTAGATCGCTAATCATTGAGATTGCATAAGAAAAATTGTTGTTCAATTTTACTCCATAACAGCGAAGATGCACACTTGCT
Organism: Locusta migratoria; assembly: GCA_026315105.1. Taxonomy (NCBI): domain Eukaryota; kingdom Metazoa; phylum Arthropoda; class Insecta; order Orthoptera; family Acrididae; genus Locusta; species Locusta migratoria. Next base: position 413,880,479 of record CM048746.1, on the reverse strand, counting down.
CGACACAAGTTAGTATTAGTTATTAACAATCGGGTAGAATTAGTAGCATCATCTACCTTGTACCTCTAAACCTATATTTTATGCATCAGTTGAATCAGGCGCTACCTGCGCACCACTCGCTGCTACCTGCCACTTGTGCATCGTGTAGTAATGGTTTGGTACGTGTTTGCAGAAGGCAGCGGATTTCGGTCTCATACTGTTCAAATAGGTTGCAATCTAACGTTTCTGAAGCCATTATGATGAATACAAACGTCTGCATTTGTTATAGTGTGTGGACGGTTTATTTTGCGTCTAAGTTCGGTTCTCAAATTTTCAAAAGCTTTCTGTGGTGTGGCATGAACTTCAGCTTTGAATATATCTTCTTCCACATATTTAGAGTTAATGTTGTAGTTACGATAAAAGCCTTGTTTGTTTCTTCTTACCTATGGACATCATTATTTTCAAATATTACTTTTATTAAAAATAAACATAGAACAAGATTAACTGACGAACACTTGGTCTTCTGAACGCGACTAAGTGTTTCAAGTTGTACACCAAATATCAAGGACATTGTTCACGATCCATTCACTCAAGTTTCACATTAAATGTAAGAGAATATTTTAAAATTTTCTTATTTGGAACAAACAGTGAAGAAGTAAAAGTTTAATTGTTGAATATGGTTGTTCCATAGTATTTAAAAATTAAAAATGTAGCAATTACTGTATTTTTAAAAGATGTAGATCACTTTGATACTGTGGTATGAAATAGTAGATCGCGAAGTCTTTGCGGTTGCCTACCCCTGGTACAGTGCGTGCATACTGAGAATCTGTGTGTCAGTTGTAAGGGTGAGCATCCAAAAGCTGCAGAAGTTGCCAGGTGACTGTTTTTCTGGTTCTCACTCATGAGCTGTGGGATGAACTGGACGGCAACACGATCCATTCCAAGATGCTGTATCGGGATTTCATGACATGATACAACTGAAATGTCGCTTTCTTCTGCAAACTCTTCAGCAGTCGGTCTTCTCTAGGCAGGCACAATTTCATTGACATTAGAGAGTCGCCGGTGGACGTTCTAGTTCGTCCTGTACGAAAGTCAACTTTAAGTTCCGTCCTTTTTTTTCGCGTGAACAATTAGTAACAGAGAGTACAACCTAATAACTTATCGACGGAGGTTTCCTGTATCATTTGGTGTGTCTCTGTAAAATTTTCTTGAGTTTCACGCAAAATTTAATGCAGACGTATTGCTCGTCTAATCTGCCATTTCGAAATTCACAAATTATGCAAGACAACGTTCTACTCAATACGGTACTGATAAGTAAATAACACTCATAGAATAATGAAACTTCTGGTAATTACACATTCAAGACAGGAATACCAACCACATTTCGATCGAACACTCCACTGACGTGAAATTACGAATGTTTTGCAATTTTCTGAACAAACCTCGTATATTGATGTGACTGTTCGAGCACCTGTTTCCTGTAACACGTGTGTTTCATTTTCTTTGAATTTGTTGTCATAATCCTAAAATAATGAACTCTCTGTTACCTCAGTTGCCTATGAAATGATTTTCTCCTCCAGAGTACTGCATTTGTGCTCCTGAAGTGTGAAAAATAATACAAAATCACAAAATTAGAAATTAGTTACTAATCATTGGCTGTAAAATCGCAACACGTATTAGTATTTTATACTTTACATTCGTAATTTCTAATCAGTTATAGTTGAATGTTAGGAAACTGCTGTACCCCATTAAGCGTTAGCATTCGACGTTGCGCCAGTACCAATAAAGAGGCATCAGGTGAATATCTTTCTCATCTGGCTGGAAGCATCGAGGCCAAAGAGAAACTAGTGTAGCAATAGGAGAAGACGTGGAGAATTCGGAATGAGGCCGCCACTGCTGCAACTTCCGCTTCAAAGAGCTCGCCCTCTGCCGATCTGCGCCGCTTCGTTAATCCTTATGATGCGCCACTGATCCCGCTTGTTACAGCCTATTTTCTTGTGCTGTAGAAATGTTGCTCCCAGACGTTTTTTTATCTAAAAGACCAGTGGGTGCTTACCGGGTTGTTACGAAGATATAGGAACAATACATGAATTGTTAGCTTATCAGGGGCGAAAATTATTCAAAATAACTTGCATATTCGTAAGGCAGAAAAAACAGAATGTGTATGCATTTATTTACTTATGTCTCAAATGACCACTTGGAAAAGAAGTGTCTTTTTAAGCTGTTGTCATAAACGAATTTCGTCTAAATAATTAAATACCTTCTTCGCGAATTAAAACTGAAAGAGATTTTCCCTGTCAGAGAGCATATTGAAGCACACGAGATTCACTTGCTATGCTATTACTTTTTTGGGCCAGCAGCTGCTGAGAACGAACTCTGCACCTCAACTCTTTTAGTATCTAATGAAATAAATCGCAATTTGCGATCACTTATGGCATCACTGTACTAGGTTTAGATGGTATACCAAAGGGCGGCGATAAGAATTTGTGCCCGGTCGGGATTCGAACCCGGGATCTCCTGCTTACTAGGCAGACGCGTTGAGCACTCCGCCACCGAGGACACAGCCCGACTGCGGAGGCCTCTTCTTTAGTATGCATGTGAAAGTCTCAACTAACTGATTTTAATCAATAGCCTATGAAGTAATGAAAAATTATATTTTTCATTAAAACCTTCATCCGACTATTTGTTGGACATATTCGTTTATCTTATACCTTGATCACATGTAATACCATATGTTTCAATGCACACATTTGTTTGAATTCAAAAGTACAACTCCGAAAGAAAAGTTCTACTAGCGAGTTTTTATGTTGGTTGTTATATGTAGAACTTTGTACTTTTAATTTGTAAACGGATGCCTGGTATATTAAAAAACCCGGTAGACTTGTTGATTAAATTGTGGACCTCGGCAGAGAGCACTGAGTACAAGGAAAGCCATTACTGAAATTGGCTGTGTACACAACCTCCAGGCACATTAAAGTACGAGATTAAAACTCAGCTGGCCAATTGTAACGAGTGGCGAAGCTCTCTGTTGCTACAGTTTAGTAATATAGTTTGAAGATTTTTAATGCAGTTGTATCTATGACGTATTTGGAGGAAACTAGTTTTCTCTCTTTTTATCCACGGGGATTGCCCAGGAAGTAGAGAACGGCATTTTCTTTCCTCAACCGAAAATAATGATGCGCGTGCTAAACGTAACTAATGAATTAATTGAAATTCCCTGAGTTCGTGTGCAAAATTTATGTCTCCTATCAAACATAGCGTCGCTGCAGGTCGTTTCAAAATGTTCACTGTAACCAACGCGTCGCCGTGGAATATCTCCATACGGAGAAAGAAAATCGGGGGGATATGCAGAAATGTATTTTTTAAAATCTTTTTATTGTATGACCTAATACCCATACTCAAGCAACTGCTTAGCCCTTACGTTGGGAGATGTACACACCATATCCAAAACTCCATGGATTTCCTGGAAAGCATCAACAACCTTACGCTCAAGGAATCTGACAAAATTGTGAGCTTCGACGTCGTCTCTATTTTCACCAAGGTTTCGTTACAAAAATTCTTGGAACTCATCAGCCAGAAATTTGACGAAGAGACCACCAATCTTTTCAAACATCAACATACTACTTATTTGACTGTGAATACTACGAGCAGACAGGAGCAGTAGTTATGGAAGTTCACTCTCACCCGTTGTCACAAATACGTACATGACACAATTCGAGGAGGAAGCTCTTAGTCAGCAACATGGAAGAGATAAACAGGCAGACTTTCTCACACATCTCATCTCCGAACACGAGAATATTCAATAAGTGTTCTATTTAAATTTTAACCTCATCATAATTTAACAAGACTTTCATCAGTATGTATTTGATGTTTCATTCCTTAGCCTTTCCACCGTGCATTTCAGTCAGGGCCCTAGTATAATTTATTATGGTGAAACGTAATGCATGATTCTCCTCGAAAGTACACCAATGTTGTATCGAGGGCTATCCTCGTACTTGCTCTGTGGCACTTAATACAGAAACAAGAGGTGTATTAGTAAATTAAATCGGGCTTGGGAACTTCGACTGTAAGTTGCACGTGATCATCCCAGCAACGGAATACACACCTGCTAATAGGATTCAGCTGTATGGCACATTTCTTCACTCTGATGCCGTAAATATCATTCGACATCGAGCGGGAATGGGAATGGCGAGCATAAGAGGCAATAAAGTACAACTTTCTGGAATATGGGGCAGGCAGGAGGCGTGTCCAGGTAGCTAAGTGGTTAAGGCGATTCGCTGGTCCAAAGCGGGGGACCTGGTTTCGTATCTCAGTCGGCAAAAGTTTCCACTTGTCGCTACTAAATTACAGGGTGATTCTAAAGTCACTATATATTTCAGTGATATAGTAACGGATTATTTGTTTCTTGCAGATACTACGACAGAATGCTATTGTTTTTGTTCGTCTTCGTGGACTGACGTATGAACATACTTTGCCGTCGATTCCGGAAAACAGGCTCCACCAGACTTGCTGTCAAGACCCTTGTCAATAATTTCCAGCTACTGGTAGTCTTTCTGATGAAGAACGTCCAGGAAGGCCGGCCATAACGCTAGACACCGTGAAAAGTGTGCAGTATAGGATCCCACATAGCCCTTTCGCATCTACCAGGAGACTTACTAGGGAGCTTGGTATTCCTCAACCCACTCTACGGAGAGTTCTTCGTTACAAGCTGCACAATCGTGCGTATCATATCCAGGTTGTACATGAGCTTGAAGCGGAGGACTGCATCCAGGCAAGCTGTGTGTCATTACGTGCTACAAGCTGTGGAAAATAATTTGCTGCAAAATGTCTTCTTCAGTGATGAAGCTACATTTATTACCTATGAACATGTGAAGAGACAACTGTAGGATCTGGCCTGAAGAACAACCAAGTGTGTTGCAGGTGTGGCAACGGGACACAGCAAAACTGAATGTGTGGTTAGGGATAAAGGGATAAAGAGGTCAATAGTGTTCGGGCCCTTCGTCTTCGCAGAACAATCGTTACTGGAACCACATACCTAGATACGTTGGATTATATATTTTTTTTTTTTTTTTTTTTTTTTTTTTTTTTTTTTTTTTTTTTTTTCCATTTCGGTTACCTTTTCTAATCTTGAATCCATTGTTGATGCCTCGCTTCTACGCATTATCGCGTTCCTAGTAAGGACCCTACTTTTCTCTATTGTTGCGTCACTATGACGCTGCCCTACTGGTGCCAAGTTTAAAATTTTCAACAATGTTTCAAACTCAACAAACGATATACCAATTTCAAATCCAATAATCAGTCAATCAATATACAGAACAAAATAATAAATCAAAATTTGATGATAACTTAATTACTATTACTTAATTAACAAATTTCTTGCCAAACCAGTTACAAACGTAGGCGCCCAAACTATCCTGGCAGTGGTGTCGCCAATTGTAAGAAAATTGCCTGATGGAGGTCGTCAAATAATCTCAAAATTTAGAATGCGTAATAATATACTCTAGTAATAATAATTTCGTTATTGAATGTTGCAACAAATCACAACTAATGGGTCGTAACAACACTTTCGCAGTGAAAGTTAAAATTTTAAATAAAAAAAAGATATTAATTAACTTGAAACAGTCACTGTGGTAATTAATTAAGCTTGGCCCTCTCTGACTTAGCATTGACTGCAGCCTCCAAGTAGCACCTCTTACGAATCACGAACAGCACAACTTCACTAACAAATGTGTCAGAATTCATGTAGTGGTGATGGCGTGTTCGTGTTATAATCAAAATTGTAATAGCAGATAAACTCTCATTGCAATGATAGTAGCTCAGTACAGTGAAACTCGGTGGTGCAATGAGCTTCACAAATACTACAGTCAAAGTTCCCAATAATTTTGATAATATTCTTTAAAGCATTGAAGTTCCTTATAAAACTTTACGTGAACTATTTTTTTTAATTGGTTCCGGGGCCTGGGTAGTGTACGCGTGTAACTGGCTGAGCAGAGTCTGGCATTTAACGTATTTCATAAAAATTACTTTCGTCAAGTCTGGTAAAACTACTATAATACTTTGAATACTGTTAGCCTGGTTATATGAAAGCAACTCTACTTTACGTGCAAACTCTCTAGCAAGTTAAAAGCTTTGGCATAATAATTGGTTGCAAAACTTAGAACAACACTGCACATTAATTACTAGTCTCTGTAGATGTAACACGTTTTTTACTCGTCTAGCAGTTTCTTTATAACTGATCGTAATTACTTTAAAAATGATTGAACAGGTTAGTCGATGTACAGGCTTGCCTAATCAACATAATCTAATAATGGTGAAAATGGGGTGACTACAACTACTTACAAAATTAAGACTGGTTTCAAAATAAGTCATATATAATTGAACCAAAATTCTGATTGGGTTGACAGTACATACACATGCATACAAAATAAAATGTTACAAAAGTACTCGTCTGTTTTCGTCGTCTTCGTCGTGAACTCCATACAAGACAGATATCTAAAAGAAGTAAAGTTAATAGTTGGGTGTTTTTACCGGCCCCCCAGTGCTGCTGTAGCAGTTTTAGAATCATTCAAGGAAAGTCTACTACAGGTAGTGCATAGGTATCCGGGTCATGTAATATTAGTCGGAAGTGACTTCAACCTTAAGAGTATAGTTTGGGACCTCGCTAGTTACATTTCAGGCGGTACAGACAAGCAGTCTTGCGAGCTACGTTTGGACACATTCCCCGAAAACTGTCTTGAGCAGTTAAACCGGCAAACCACGCGCAATGGAAATATTCTAGACCTTATAGCCACAAACAGGCCTGACCTTATTAACGATGTCTGTGTAGAGAAAGGAATTAGTGATCATGATATCGTCATAGCGTCGATGGTGACCAAAGTTCATAAACCAGTCAAGAAGGCTAGGAGCGTGTTTTTGTTGGGAAGAGCCGACAAACAAATGTTACGATCGCACTTAGAAAATGAATGGGCATCGTTTAATTCCGGGACTATGGATGTAGAGGAATTGTGGACTAAATTTAAGTGCATTGTTAATAAAGGGTTAGAGAAATATGTGCCAGTAAAGACGATTAGGGATGGAAAAGATCCACCGTGGTATAATAATAATGTTAGAAAGCTGCTGAGAAAGCAAAGGCTGTTGCAGTCTAGAGTCAAAAAAGAACACGCAAATGATGACAGGCAAAAGTTAGTAGAGATTCGTGCGTCTATAAAAAGATCGATGCGTGAAGCATACAATAATTATCACAGCCATACCTTAGCAAAAGATCTTACCGAGAACCCGAAAAAATTCTGGTCCTATGTAAAATCGATAAGCGGGTCAAAGCCCACTGTCCAGTCACTAGTTGATCATTCCGGGGCAGTAATAGAAGAAAGCAAACGGAAAGCTGAAGTTATAAATTTAACCTTTAAGAAATCTTTCACGCAGGAGGATTGCACAAATATACCATCATTTGATCAAAATACTAATTCCGAAATGGGGGACATAGCAATAGGTATTTCCGGTGTAGAGACGCAGCTGAGAGAGCTAAATACGAAAAAGTCTGCTGTCCGGATGGAATACCAGTTCGGTTTTACAAAGACTATTCTGCGGCGTTGGACCCATACTTAGCTTGCATTTATAGCGAATCTTTAATTCAGCGCAAAGTTCCTAGTGATTGGAAAAAAGCACAGGTGACTCCCGTGTATAAGAAAGGAAAGAGAACTGACCCATACAATTACAGGTCAATATCATTGACATCGGTTTCATGTAGAATTTTGGAGCATACTCTCAGTTCGAATATAGTAAATTTCTTTCCATGAATCAGCACGGGTTTAGGAAACATCGCTCATGTGAAACTCAGCTTGCCCTTTTCTCACATGACATCTTGCGAGCCATGGACGAAGGTCAACAGGGGGATTGTGTTTTTCTCGACTTCAAAAAGGCGTTCGACGCAGTGCCACAGTGCAGACTGCTAACGAAGATACGAGCTTATGGAATAGGTTCACATATTTGTGACTGGCTGGAAGACTTCCTAAGTAATAGAACGCAGTACGTTGTTCTCGACGGCGAGTGTTCTTCATCAGAGACGAGTGTATCGTCAGGCGTGCCCCAGGGGAGTGTGATAGGACCGCTATTATTTTCTATCTATATAAATGATCTGATGTACAGAGTAAGTTGTAATTTGCGGCTGTTTGCTGATGATGCTGTGGTGTATGGGAGGGTGTCGTCTGTAACTGACTGTAATAGCATACAGGTTGACTTAGAGAAAATTTCTATTTGGTGCGAAGAATGGCAGCTAGCTCTCAATGTAGAAAAATGTAAGGTGATGCGCATGAGTAGGAAAAACAATCCCATAATGTTCGAATACAGCTTTAGTAGTCAGCTTCTTGATGCTGTCGCGTCGTTCAAATATCTAGGCGTAACATTGCAGAGCGATATGAAATGGAACGAGATGTAAGGACAGTTGTGAGTAAGGCAGACAGCCGACTCCCGTTTATTGGGAGAATTTTGGGAAGACGTACTTCACCTGTAAAGGAGACCGCGTATATAACGCTTGTACGACCACGTCTTGAGTATTGCTCAAATATTTGGGACCCGCAGCAAATCGGTTTGAAGGAAGACATAGAGGCGGTTCAGAGGCGAGCAGCTAGATTTATTACCGGTAGGTTCGACCAATGCGCGAGTGTCACGGAAATGCTCCGGCAACTCAATTGGGGATCGCTGGAAGAAAGACGACGTTCCTTTCGTGAATTTCTGTTAAGTAAATTTAGAGGGCCGGAATTTGAAGCTGAGTGTAGTGCGATCTTGCTGCCGCCTACTTACATTTCGCGTAAAGATCACAAAGACAAGATAAGAGAAATTAGGGCTCGTACGGAGGCATATAGGCATTCTTTTTTTCCTCGTTCAATTTGGGAGTGGAATAGGAAAGGAAATTCCTAGTAGTGGTACAGTGTACCCTCCGCCACGCACCTTACGGTGAATTGCGGAGTATGTAGGTAGATGTAGATGTAGATATGATTACAATAGATACTCTTACTGCTGGTTCAAAATATTTTTATCGGCAACTCTTAGTTCAGCTCGTCTGGATGAAATCTCCATGCATTGATATCACCTCGATACACCTTCTAATCTCCGTAATTACAACAACGATCACACTCGGTGACAATAGACTTGATAACCAAACAATTACTTTTCTTGCACACATGAAAAAACTTTACTCTGATCACTTTCGAGTATAAATAAACTTATCTCGCACTTCCTTCAATACATTAAACAGTACGCCTCTCGGGCTTATTGCAATTGCATTAAACTCGCGCCACACTGCGCCTACCGTGCCTTTGCACCTTCAAGAGAACATTTATGTGTTTACTTTGGCGAGTCCGCTCAGCGACTGCTTCAGCAGCGCGACACTCACAGCTACTACTTCTGTACCAAAGACAGTCTTTGCAACAGGTTCAACATTTTCTCTGGTGCATTTCCAACTTACAGCATAAGAACGTCCGTGCCTTCATGTGGGTTTACACATACAGTATATGTTTACACTAAATGATTCAATATAGAAAATGACATTACATAAGAAATATATCTAGCATACAAGAAATGGAAATACGTGAAATGAACAAATTTAAGACAATATATACATTACGTTACATCAAACTGTAAGATACAGCGACAGGTGTACTTTTACAGCACCATCCCATTTTGCTCTCGTTGTTCTGGATTATCGGAATCAAGCATTCCCCGGCAGATGCCTCTCCACGGATGTGGTCACCGCGGTCTCCTGATTTAACACCCTTAGACTTTGTTTGCAAGGGGTTAACCAAGGTATACCAGGAGAAGATCCGCAGCACTGAACACTTAATACGGCGGATTCGAGCCACATCTGCTGAGATTACACCAGATCTATATCTACATGGGATACTCTGCAAATCACATTTCAGTGCCTGACAGAGGATAAATCAAACCACCGTTATATTATTTTATCTCCCATTCAAATCTCGAAAGAACAACTGAATCTCTCCGTTCGAGCTCTGATTTCTCGTACTTTGTTCTGATGATCATTTCTACCTAACAATATATTTTCGCATTCGGAGGAGAATGTTGGCGATTGTAGTTTCGTATGTAGCCCACGCCGCAGCGATAAGCGCCGTTGTTATAATGATTCCCATCCCAGATCCTGTACCATTTCCGTAACGCTGTCTCGGGTGTATCGTGACAATAAGAAACGAGCTGCCCTTCTTTTGACTCTTTCGATGTCCTCCGTCAAACCCACCTGATAAGGATCTCACACTGGGCAGCAATACTTCAAAAATGGACGGAGAAGCGTAGTGTATGCAGTTTCTTTTGTAGTTCTGTTGCATCTTTTAAGGGTTCTGCCAATAAAACGCAGTCTCTGGTTCGCGTTTCCCACGACATTATCTGTATGTTCTTTCCAGTTTAAGTCTGAAGTAATAGTAATTCCTAGGTATTTTTTGGAGTATACGGCCTTCACTTGTGATTGATTTATCTTGTAAACAAAGTTTAACAGATTTCTTTTCGTACTCATGTGGACGACTTCACACTTCGCATTATTTAGAGTCAGTTGCCATTTTTACACCATAGTGATATCTTATTTAGAACGTTCTGCAGTTGAACTTCAGATGATCGTTCTAGACGGTAAATGACGGCTTTATCTGCAAACAACCTAAGAGAGCTACTTAGATATTTTCCTAAATCGTATATGTAAATAAGGAACAGCGGAGGACCAATGACACTAACCTGTGGAACGGCCGATATCACCTCTGTTTTAGTCGATGCCTTACCATCGATTACTACAAACTGTGTCCTCTCTGACAGGAAATCCCTTATCCAATTGCAAATTTGGTGCGATATACCATAACCACGCAATTCGATTAAAAGCCGTTTGTGAGGTACGATTTCAAAAGCCTTCTGGAAATCAAATAATACGGAATCGATTTGCGAACCCTTGTCGATAGTACCCATCACTTCATGTGAGTAAAGAGCATTCCCTGGCAGATGTACTGTTCGTGCCTCTCCACGGTTGTGGTCACCCCGCTCTCCTGATTTAACACCATTACACTTTTTTTCGCAAGGGGATTTATCAAGTCTAAGGTATACCAGCTGAAGATCCGCAGCACTGAAAAGTTAACACAGCGGATTCCAGCCGCAGCTGCTGAAATTACACCAGATATGCTTGGGCAGCACTGGGGGGGGGGGGGGACTGTCTAGACATGCAAGGTGTTCACATTGTACTGAAATTATCTTCTATTGTAACGTAAGTTGCAGTGCCATTTCATATTGGTTAACAAAATTTGTTTAAGCGCAAAATGCATAGCGACTTTAGAATCACCCTGTATTTCAATGCCCTAGCACAGCCAGATTCATTCCTTTCCTTTCTCTTCGTTCTTCCTTCTTCTCATGCTAACGGAAGTTGCCGTGACAAACAGAAGTGAGAGTTGACGCCAAAGAGCGCGGGTCGGCTCTCAGTGTCAGCGTTGTGCTGACTGGCTGGACGCTGCGCAGACCTCACAGTCACCAGCCTGCGTTCCATCAGCGCTGTTTACGGCACTCCCGCGCGACGCAGTCACCAGGCCCACTGCCCACTCTGTAATCTCCTGCACTCGTGCACACTGGCGGAGTGCACTGCACAAGCAGAGATCGCCGCTTATGCTTAGGCCCTCGACGTAGATAACAGAAAGCAGCAGGTCATTCTCAATGAAGAGAAGTTTTCCGAAGTAGGAGTTATGTCAGGTGTGCCACAGGGGAGTGTCGTGGGTCCGTTGCTGTTCACGATATATATAAATGACCTTGCGGATAACATCGGAAGTTCACTGAGGCTTTTCGCGAATGATGCTGTAGTATATAGAGAGGTTGTAACAATGGAAAATTGTATTGAGATGCAGGAGGATCTGCATCGAATTGACGCATGGTGCAGGAAATGACAATTAAAGCTCAATGTAGACAAGTGTAATGTGCTGCGAATACACAGAAGGAAAGATCCTTTATCATTTAGCTACACTATAGCGAGTCAGCAACTGGAAGCAATTAATTCCATAAATTATCTGGGAGTAGTCATTAGGAGGGATTTAAAATGGAAGGACCATATAAAATCAATCGTCGGTAAAGCAGATGCCAGACTTAGATTCATTGGGAGAATTCCAAGGAAATGCAGTCCGAAACAAAGGAAGTAGGTTACAGTACACTTGTTCGCCCACAGCTTGAATACTGCTCACCGGTGTGGGATCCGTACCAGGTGGGATTGATAGAGGAAGTGGAGAAGATCCAACGGAGAGCAGCGCGCTTCGTTACAGGATCATTTGGTAATCGTGAAAGCGTTACGGAGATGATCGCTAAACTCCAGTGGAAGACTCTGTAGGAGAAACGGTCTGTCGCTCGGTACGGGCTTTTGTCGAAGTTTCGAGAACTTACCTTTACTGAGGAGTCTAACAGTATATTGCTCCCTCCTACGTATATCTCGCGAAGAGATCGTGAGGATAAAATCAGAGAGATTAGAGCCCGACAATCCTTCTTTCCGCGAACAATACGTGACTGGAATAGGAGGGAAAATCAATAGTGGTACTCGAGGTACCCTCCGCCACACACCGTCGGGTGGCTTGCAGAGTATGGTTGTAGATGTAGATGTAGCTGGTAGTAGTCACGTGTGTCTCCTTTAAAGTAGCCATTGGAGGAGAACATGACGAGGCCGGCCGCGGTGGCCGAGGGTACTGAGGCGCTCCAGTCACGGTCTGCACAGCCACTAAGGTCGGGGGTTCGAATCCCCCCTCGGGAATAGATATTTGTGCCATCCTTAAGGTTAGCTAGTTCATAAGTAGTTTGTAAGTTTAGGGACTGATGACCCCGTAGTTTAGTCCCATAAGCCATACACACATTTGAACATGACGCGAGAAGACATGACGAACATTACAAGAGTTGACGCCGAAGCCTTTTTGAAATAGCTAATATCATTGTTGGAACTTAAATAGTGGCAACTATTCGTTCGCAACCGATACAAAAGCGTTGCATGTTTGCACTTGTTACTGTCCAGTATAGTTGTGTAGTACCCGTTGCCTGCGATGTGGAAGGCGTAGTATACCGTTAGCAGAGATTGTTCTCATATTTTTGGAAACATTTTTGTTTCACTTATTGAGCAACAGCACTCTTATTTAAGTTATATATAAAGAACAGTCTAGAGTGCAAAAGTTTATTTTTTCGGCTAGTTTCGGTCTTCTTTTAGACCATCTTCAGGAAATTTAGCTCTGAAATATATCATAGTTACATTTAGAGAACTTTCAGCAATATTGAGACGTGAATTAGAAACAGTACAGACAAGAGCGGATTTGAAGCTTTTGAAATGTGGTGCTGCAGAAGATTACATGGATAAATCAACCATTGTGGAGTACTGAACGAAACTGGGAAGATAAGAAAATGTTGCATAATTTGATCAGAAGAAGAGATCGGTTCATATAAGACATTCTGATGGGGGGCGGTCTTGGAGAAAAATAGATCAGAAAATAGATCAGACTCAAAACGATGTAGCTGTTGTAGTTATCAAGAAATGAAGAGTCTCGCAGAATATCGCGGAGAGCTGCATCAAACTAGTCATCCGACTGAGAACCTGAACTCCTGTCGTCTAGTGGATACCGATGTCGTAGCTCAGTGCGCTCGATCAGTAATAGAAAAACGGAGTCAAGAACGCATGGAACAACCTAGAACAAAGAGGAACGAATGGCTGCAAGGAACCAACTTATACGAATAATAAATAAATAAATAAATAAATAAATAAATAAATAAAAAGGGCTAACATCTTTGTTCATAATCCGAACGTCCTGAAAAAAATGTATCAGCAATAGCGAGCGATCAGTTGCGGAATAAGAAGTTTAAACTCCTTCCTTCAACGGATTCGTAATGGAGGAGGGGCGAAAGATATTGAGGTCACTCTCTTTCCTTGGGATTAGTTCAGTATATACTTCGAAGGAGCAAATGAAATAAAGGATGAGAGTGATATCAATATTCAAGGTGAAATGTTGTCAATGATTAGATTGCTGTCAAGATTGCTATCCTCAGCAAAACTTCAAATTCAAATGCTTGTAAATCTATCGGACTAAACTGCGTGGTCATCAGTCCGTAGCTTACAAACCACTTAACCTAAGATAAGCTAACCTAAAGACAAACACACACACCCATGCCACGGGGATCACTCGAAACTCCGACGGCGAGCAACCGTGCGCACCGCAGCGAGGCGACTTAGACCGCTCGGCTACTCCACCGCGGCTCAGCAAAAGTGAAGAAGAATTACAGGATGGGCAGAGAAAGTGAGATGTAGGCAGAAAGTTCGGTAGAGAACGGGGTAGAAGCCTCGAGAGCAGGAAAAATGGGCTGGGACGGGGTTAGAAAAGGGTGGACAAAAGGAAATGAGGATGTCAACAGTGTTGGGGGAAGGAAAGAATGTAACACAGTTGAGAAGGGTATTGAAAAGAGAGGTGGGAGATGGGTCGTTTGCGTCGAACATACTTTCGAGCCAAATCTCGGGAAAGTGACTAGTTGCAAATAAAAAAAAAATTTGTACCCACACATCTATATGTGTTTTTGTTAGTCGGTTAGGAGGATCTACCTCGTATCTGCCCCCACAACTACAGACACAACAGTCTATTGTACTATGACAGCTGTCCTAGCGACTTTTCGGTATGACGGTCCTATATACATCGTTTATTCTTAGTCGAATGACTGAGTTTTAATTCTTCTACAAGGAAACATTTTATATCTGTCTCGTCCTTGAAGAAAGAATGCTTTGTTGTTCTAATAATCTCGAAATGAATCAGTTACTAATCTCTAAGTTTTCAAATTCGCCGAAAACACGCTTTCCTTCATTTCTCCTGAAAGCATACAAAAACCCTACTGATTCCCATTATAATGTTACCTGGAAGATTTACATATGATTTTCTAAAATTTTTGTAGTGAAGAAAACAATTTTTTTCTTTCACATTACTCCAACAAACGAGGCTTGATAATGATATCATTTCAGTTAAATCCTTAGTATATGAATCGAACTGAAGTGTTTTTTTCTCACGTAGAAATGAGAAAATAAATGTTTCTAAAGTGGAACAAACTCTGGATTAACACTACAGCCAAGAATGTATTTTACAGTAAAAAGTGGTAAACAGTTGTCCTGAGAAGTGCACAGCTGAAACCGATGCTGTTAAGTGCTGTTTTATGTTTGCAGTTAACTGTAGCGACAAAACGTACCGTTTTATGCTATTGTCTACATGTAACTGCATTTTATTACCGTCATTCAGTATCCGTTTCGATTTTCATTAAAAAGTTAGTCCTGAATACAAAGTTGCCATTTAATACAAAAAAAAAAAAAAAAAAAAAAAATCACACGTCAGATGAACGACGAGAAACATTTTCCATTTTTCTAGCGATTAGTCGAACAACCGTAGAAATGTGTGTAGGGAAGAGGATAGTGCCTTTTTCTTACTATTAATATCTCCTCGTATTACTTGTCTAAGATGAATTGCCGACTTACGGCTTGTCACCTATCTTCGTCTGGTAATCATATCCTATATATTTACGGTCCTTCGTGTGCACTGCAAATTTAAGAATTTTTCTTTCTTTATCTTCAAAAGTAGAAATCCAAGATCTCTAAATAATTATTTATTTTATGACGACTGGTTTCAATGAGCTATGCCACCATCATCTGGTCATTTAAAATTATACAAGGTGGTAATCTTACGTCATTTACAAAACGGATGTTAAATAGTACGTACAATATAGCAATAGAAATATAAAAAACGTAAGTTAAATCATCAACAGCTTTAACTTACGTATTTTATATTTCGACTACGTGTTAAATCGACTAAGTGTTAAATCATCAACAGCTTGATGGACCTTCGGTGCGCCGTAGCCTTAAAACCCATCAAATACGAACTGCCGCGGCGGATTAGCCGTGCGCACTGGGGCGCCATGCTGTGGTGTGCGCAGCCGTTCGTAGTCGGGGGTTTGAGTACCCCCTGGGGCATATTGTTTGCTTTGTCCTTAGGTTATTTTGCCTTAGTTTAAGTAGTTTGTAAGGTACGGACTAATAACCTAGCAGTTGAGTCCGATAAATTTACAAACATCTGAAATAAGAGCCACTACTAACGGCCAGTAAGGCGCCTCCATCTCTCTTCCGGAAAGAGCTGACCGTCTCTGCCAGATAGTCACGTGGTGTGACGTCGGTGGTGTTCTCAAATGTTCAAATGTTTGTATAGCTTATGGGACTCGACTACGGGGCCATCAGTCCCTAAACTTACAAACTACCTATGAACTAGTTAATACTAAGGACGTCACAAATATCCATGCCCGAGGGGGATTCGAACCCCTGACCGCAGTGGCCGCGCAGACCGTGACTGGAAGTGGCGTTCTCCCATCTTACCTGTGAACCCTCCGCCACACCCCGTCGGGTGGCTTGCGGAGTATGGTTGTAGATGTAGATGTAGATAATCTCTCTATAGTCGTCTAAAACAGATTGGCATATACAGACCACATCTTTGTGATTCGTTTTCTTGTCAAACACTTCACTCATTTTTCTGACCTTCTAATCTGCTTTTCATCTTCAGCCCACAGATGATCAAGTTAGCTGTGACCTTGGTCATCCCTGTAAGAATGACGTCTTCTGTGAATTCTGGCCCCTGTCTGTCTTCCGGCCAGCAGGTAAACGGCACATGTTCCTCCAGCTGACCATAATGGGACAGACTAGTTCTGCCAGTGGCCTTTTTGTGATCCATGCTAATGTGTAATTGTTAACGGTACACTTTGATGAGTTGTATGAACTGTTCTCCCAGTCACTGTTCCATGTCATCCTTCTCTCTGAAACCTGGCTGAAAGCAAACATCTCCTCTGACACTGTCCATATCACTGGTTACTCTCTCCTAAGAGCGGATTGTGAAACACATCATGTGGTGATGTGGGGGCCTATGTTCACTCTAATCTGAAACCTATTATACTAAGCACGTAAGATGCAAATGGTGAAAGAGAAGTAGTCAGCCCAGCCATCGCTCATGTCACAGTACGAACATTCAATCGTTATGGGTGACACAAATATCGACTTACAATCTCCCTCTGCAGAGAATCTAAGAAAACTGTTCCACTCCAATGATATGAGCATAATATTGTTCGACCCAACCCATCACATGCCACACAGCCATACAGCCATAGATATAATAGCAACAGCAACAAAGTTACCACATAAAAAAATGCATGCCAATCTGACGTCTGCTCTGGGACTCTCTGCTCTTCATGTGATATTTCTTAAATAGCTCAATGCAAACTACTGGAGAAAAATCTTGTCTACAAACCTACAAAAACCTAAAAAAAGTTAACCATGAAATAAAAGGGTTAACTTTAAGAAGCGCACTGAGAATTTCTGGCATGCTTGACACTGCACCACACGTTGGGAAAATCTCCCCAACGTGCGTCTCATACGTTATGACGTCAGAAACTCGGCACGTTGCCGACACTCGTTCAGATACACGCTCCGTGTGCCGACGGCTTAAGGCACTGCCCAAGCCAGTCCATATTTGCGTGGACTGCTTTTGGGTGGAACGAACAGGGTGCTCTGGTCCAACGGATTCGACCGCTGACTGGACTCAGCTACGTTTGGCTGTTCGTAGGTTTGATTGATTTGATTTGATTTTCTCAGGGAAGCCAAAACAGTCTTGGTCCAACCCGCCACTGCCCGCACCGAAACTAAGTTTATTGTGCGGTATCGCTCCCTGTATATCTAGTAACAGTGAAAGGAGTCCCTTTACCAGTTCTTTATTAGACACAATTTCTTCGGGTCTGGTTGTCCCAAATGTTATGTGCCTTTTACTCTCCAATGCAATGCATTCGAAGATTAGATGTGATGCAGTTTCATCACCGCCATCACAGATCCTACATTTAGGGTCGTCTTCTGTTATTCCCATTGTATGTAGGTGTTTTTTTGAAATTCGCATGGCCTGTTAGCAATCCAACCATGAGTCTAATCTCTCTCCTGTTCAGGCCCAGGATTGCAGAGCTTCTTTTAAAACATGGCCTTGGCATCATTACCTTGCCATGTTTTTGTTGGTAGACTTTGGTCCAATATTCTACGTGCTGTCTTCTGAGCCAGTTACGTAGCTCCAATTTGATCATTGCCTTGGTGATTGTCAGGACAGGTTCCGGTCCAATAAATGGAATCTCTGCCCCCATCCTGCCTAATCTGTCGGCATGTTCGTTGCCACTGATCACCGAGTGGCCAGGGACCCACAATAGGTTTACTCTACTGCTTTCCCCTAGGTCCACCAAAACCCTGTGACTGCTTTTAGGTGGAACGAACAGGGTGCTCTGATCCAACGGATTCGACCGTTGACTGGAATGAGCTACGTTTGGCTGTTTGTAGGTTGGTTTGTAGCCATTCGTTGACTCAACGATGGGATTATGGATGAAAATGCACCATTTCACCGGGCCACGAGTTTTCGCGATTGGTTTGAAGAATGTTCTGCACAATTGCAGCTAATAATTTAGCTCCCCAGATCTCCTGACACGAATCCCATGAAACTTTAATAGGATTAAATCGAGAGGTAACTGAGGGTGGAAAAGCTTGAACCACCAATACTTTCAAAATTACGGGCGTATTTAGAGACATCGTGGCTCAAACGTATTGCAGGAGATTTCCGACGACTTGTAGAGTCCATGGAAGTCTAACATAGAAAGAAAGACACTACGGAAGAGCAGGACAAACACTGGAAGCAATTACTTCCATAAAAATCTGGTTGTAGACGTAAGGGGCGATTTGAAATGGCCATATAAAATTAATCGTGTGTGTGAGGCAGATGCCAGACTAAGAGATATTGGAATAATTCTTAGGAAGTGTAGTGCGCCAACAAAGGAACTAATCTCGTTCGCCCAGCGCTTGACTGTTGCTCATCAGTGTGGGATCCGTACCAGATCAGGTTAATAGAAGATATAGAGAAGATCCAACGGAGAGCAGCGTGCTTTGTTACGGAGTCATTTAGTAAGCGCGAAAGCGACACGGAGCATTTTTTTCCGCCATCAAACGCTACTCGATTAGGAGGAACCTACGCTTTCGGAGTATGGTTGTAGATGTAGACACGATATTAGAAGGAATCCTATTATTTTTAATATTATATTAGAAGATATACCGTGCTGAATAGATTATTGACGCATTATTGTTGCTAGAAACGATGTATCACAACAAAATTATCTTGGAGACTCACAAGCACCCGTACATTTTGGAGAATGTCTTATTGGTTGACCAAACCTGTTTATTGGCCCAAAGCTACCGGGTTCGGTTTTAAAAAATGTTCGAATGTTTGTAAATCTATCGCACCCAACTGCTAGGTTATTAGTCCGTAGCTTACAAACTACTTAAACTAAGGTAAATTAACCTAAGGACAACACACACACAACCATGCCCCAGGGGACGCGGAAGGCCTCGTGAACCGCAACGTGGCGCTCCAGGCCGCTCGGCTACTCCCGCACGGCAGTTCTGTTTTAAACCATTTAAATGGTTGGTTAAAATGGCTTCTTGAAAGCAGTAATGAGCAGTCATTGTAGATACACATTTGGTAAATCAAGCGTAATGATATATATTTTCAACTTTTTCACTTTCAACATTGTAACATGTCATTTTAACGAACTGTTTAAGCTCTAAGACATTAACGATAAATAAGAAGCAATGAATTAAAATTTGTGATGCGGGCGGGAATCGAACCCGGACCTCCACACTTACTAGGCAGACGCCTTACCTTTGAGTACCTATGAGCCTTATTGAGATATACTGTGGCTATCTTGTACGTTTGTACTTCTGTCATCGGTCGTTCTGGCTGTTCAATCATGAATTCGTTCTTCAGTTCTTCGTTTCTTCTCTAAAAGTCGTATAGTAAAAAACAGCTTAATAATACTCATCAGTATCAAAAGGATCCGAAACATAATCTTGTCGCTTTGAGAGATCTGTCATGGAAATGTCTTCTTTCCGAGTGTCGTCATCTTTTTTGGAGCTGTAAATTATCTGTCTCAGATTCTTGAATTTCCCTCATTTCTTCATCCGCTGGATCATCTGCCACTTCGTCCGTCCAGTTGGTGTGCGTAGGCGTCTGGGGTGGGTCATGGGGAGCCTCAGGAGAGTGAATTCGTTCTGGTTTCTGTGTGGGTGGTTCCTTTGGTAACCGTCTTTAGCGCCTTTGTTCCCCAGTGCAGAGACAAGGGGTTTTTCGGGTGCTGGTGTCGCTTTCTTATCGGAAGAGGACTTTTGACTTAAGCTGGCTGCTATTTCTTTTGATTTTTGTCGCAGAGGCGCAGCGGCCTCCTCTGCGCCTTCGGATGCAATCCTGCGCTTCTTGCTTCTCCTTCCGGACTTCCTTTTTGGTGCACTCTCTGTGGTTTCAGACCCATTTTCGGGCTCCTGGGGAGTGGTACGCTCTTCATTTGCCGGAGGATCTGCATCCTTTACAGGTTCGGTTTCCTGTGTCGGCCGAACTTCGTCTATTGCTGTAGGCGGTCGGGAATCGAGTATGTCGGCTATAAGTGTGCTGACATCCATTGGGATTTCAGGGTCTGCAACGATTGCACCTGCAGTCGGATCAGGGACCAAGACTGTAGCCGGTTGCGCTCGAGCTGCAGCGGCGTAAGTTCCAGGCAGTGACGTCATGGCTAGTGGCCTGGCGGGCTCGCCGGCGGGTAGCTGCGCCACGCGCCTCTGTATACAATTGGCGCGGACGTGGCCAGGCTTGTTACAGACCGAACAAGTTCTAGGTTGATCGTCATAAATAACAATTCCTCTATACCCGCAGACGCTTACATACGAAGAAATATGTTTCCGTAGTTCTACTCGGAGTTGTCGTACACCGTTTAGAACGGGAAATTTATGCGCGCTCGACCACTTTTCAGCAAACTTGCTAAGCACTGTACCGAACTGAGAAATTACAGCATTTATCTGTTCCGCAGTAATTTCGAAGGGCAACTCAAAAATTCGGATAGTGCGTATTCCAAACCCAGCATGAGTGACAGCAACCTCCCCAACCTAAATTTCATAGTACCTCCACATGATTCAACTACCTTCGAGCATAGGTCCGCTATAATCGACAGATGAATACCAACAATGTCGTTGCCTGATAGTTTTACATCTTGCTCTAAGCAATTTTCAACCTCATAAGATTTCGGTCTAGTATATCGATTCTCAAATGTCAATTTCAAAGTATCCTTCCTAGTCGGTCGTTCCATTTCTTGTTCCATCATTACAATCGGTTCATACCTTTTCCACAGTTCAATAACGAAAGCTATTTGCTGCAGCAAGCGCCGACACTTACCACGCGAAGACAAGCTGTCGGCACGGAACGTCCGGCCCCTAGCACGTCCGCGAGCAGACTACCGGTAGACCACCGCACCACTAACGGTTTACGCGCCTTGGAATAGTCTAAATACGACTTCCCTCCATGTCACAAACTTTAATTCAGCTTCTATGTTCCATAAATGTCCTTTGTCGAGGTGCTATTCCGCTGCATGGAAGGCCTTGGCAACAGTGACAATTATCTATGGAACACGGAAGCTGAATTAAAGTTTGTGACATGGGGGGAAGTCGTACTTAGACTATTCCAAGGCGCCTTAACTGTTAGTGGTGCGGTGGTGTAACGGTAAGATGTTTGCCTAGTAGGCGTGGTGGGCCGGGTTCGATTCACGAACTTTAATTCCTTGCTTCTTATTTATCGTTAATGTTTTGGACACGTTTGAGACGAAAAACCGTCTCACGGTGTTTGAATTTATATTTAATTTTATGTTTAAGCTCTGCTGGAGTTTGCAAATGGTTTAAAACCGAAACCGGTAGCTTTGGGCCAATAAATAAACAGCTTTGGTCAACCGTAATGACATTCTCCAAATACATAATCGCTGTTAACCCCACCTTTTCACTTATCTTAACTCGTACATTTGACAACAGAATTTTCGCGCCTGTTGCTGCGTTTTTTCCAGACGGCAGCCCGTGGGTGCGCCTGCAATCTACTGGACGAGTGGCCGCCTTTGCGCTCTTCATTTGGCCGCAAAACATTCTGCCTTCGAGATTCAGCGACTCCTGACATTATTCTTCACGACACTGCATCAGTTACTAGACCAGACGAAATGAGATAATAAGCTTTGAATTTTGGGCAAATCTGTGACTACCTCTGTCCCTATTTTGGAAGACATGAGTGTCCTCAGTATTTACATGTGTATTTCTCAAGCGTGTGGCGGAGGTAGTTTGTGTACCATCCTTCACTTACTATGTTTCCCACTCCAGATGAAAAAAAAATTGCTGTTTGTTGTTTGTTTGTTTGTATAGTCTATGGGACAAACACCCACACACAGGAACAAAAATCTAACAAAACAACAAATAAATGGCACACTCTCACATATGACAACAAAGCAACACACAGAATAGGAAACATTCTCAAAAAAACAAAGTTTGAAAGTAGCATACAGAACAGATAACTTAATACAAAGAAAACTAAAGATAACCAACACCAACACAGACAAACATAACACTTCTGGCATCTACCAGCTGACATGCCAGGATTGTAACTCAGTATACATTGGACAGACTTGCAGAAATTTCAATACCAGATACACAGAACACAGAAGAACACTAAAAAGCAATAGTCATTCCACATTTGCAGAACACCTCATAAACATGAACCACAAACCAACTGACATAAATACTGATCTGAAGATTCTGAAACACAGCAAAAGCCTCCCACAAAAATAAACAATCGAAGAGAACTGCCACATACAGAAAACCATAACAGAAAGAAAAGAAATAATAAATGAATACACAGATTCTCTGCAACGGAACCACATTCTCTCCCCCAAGGAACTGACAGAAAACCCATAAACAAACACACACACACAGACACACACGCACACATACACACACACACACACACACACACACACTAAAACGAAAGCAACATGATTCAAAAACTCCCGCCCCCCCCCCCCACAGTCAGCTGTTCTTAATACTACTCCCAGAATTCAACTGCCCACCATCTTGTTTTCATAACATAAACATTGAGTGAAAGTGAAAGTGACACAGTGCCTGTCCACAACACAGAGACAGTCCATATCCACCAAAGTAAGTGACAAAAACTTGCTATAAACACTTAGACATGTTGTTGTAGAAGCAGTAGCTACAATACAATCAAACCAAAACAAAAAAAACTACGTCCTGTATTTTCATAAAAATCCCGATATTTACAAGATAACTATTCACCACATTAAATACACACGTTTTGGTTTGCAGAAGACAAACTGTCAAAATATATCAGTGACATTTTGTGAGTGGAAGAACCACAAATATAACTACATGTGGTATTAAGGTAGGCCTAGCATACCTATAAAAATAAGAAACTATGTATAGTAGTTTCACAATTATCTGTAGTTTTCACTGTTAATGTAGAAAAGTAACAATCATTCCATTGTTAATTTGACAGAAAATACGAATTAAAACATCCCACTGATGATGCTGCAACGCCAGCGAAACACGTATGGGAGAAATCAAAAAACATTTGTGTTTGCTCAAGGCGGACCTTACATTTAAAGCAAATTTACTTATGAACTACTTACGAACTAGGACACAGAAATATCCATGCCCGAGGGGGGATTCGAACCCCCGACCGTTGTGGCCGCGCATACCGCTACTGGAGCGCCTCAGTCCCCTCGGCTACCGCGGCCGGCAAAAAAATTGCTGCTCTGTCTTCGTGTGACTCTAATCTCTTTAAATTTATCCTCTTGATCTTATCGCAAAATATGCACAGTAGGAAGCAATGTATAATTGACTAAGATATGTCTCGGAATTTCGACAGGTCCCCTTACCGCGATAGAGAACTCCACCCTTGCAGCGTCTGTCACCGGAGTTTGGCGTGCATCTCCGTGACGCTGTCGCCCTTTCTAAATGGCATGCAACGACGCGCGCTGCCCTCCACTTGATTTCTCTATCTATTGTACAACACTATCTGGTACCAATCCCATACTGATAGGCAGTACTCATGCATCGGCCGTACGAGTCACCATGAATGTGTAGAAGGAAGCGCAATGCTTTGTCGCCGAGAATGTTCAAATAATAACACCCTGGTTCATGTCCACAGCTGCCTGACCGATTAGGTTCAATCAAGGTTTGATGAACATCTCATTACATCAAAGTACCAACTCTGACCTGCACTAGATCTGAACTATCTGTCGGCTAAATGCCATACTCTGCCATTTATGCATTCGATCTTTTTAATATGTATTCGATACAAAGTATATCTTTCGGAGAAACATCTACTGATAAGTATAATTCGCCCTTTACAGATCAAAATATTCAAATGTTGGTAGAACTTATGGGACTTAACTACGTGGTCATTAGTCCATAAGCTTACAAACTACTTATGAACTAGCTAAGACTAAGGACGGCACAAATATACATGCCCGAGGGGGGATTCGAACCCCCGACCGTAGTGGCCGTGCAGAGCGTGACTGGAGCGCCTCAGTCCCCCTTTTATTTATTTATTTTTATTATAGGTGTCGCCCAAATAAAGCGTAAACGGCGAGCAAAACGATCGAATGTTGCTTTGAAATACCGTTGCCCTGGGGAAGGTAATTCCAAAGATATTTTCGAGTATGCAGCATTTTTTTATTTATTTAAGATTGTGCAGAATCCGCAATCGTCGTTCAGAAAGGCAAGTATCATTCTCGCAATCAGTGGTCATAATTTGAGTGAACATGCGAAATAAAAATTGCGGGGTTGATTCATAAAAGAAAATGCACTTCCTCACTTCCTCAAATGTAAATATAGTAATTTCTACCGATATCTAATTTCCAAATATTTTGTCTTTCAATCTTAACGTATTTTCCTGATCCTGATACTTGATTGGACATTTTGTCGACAAATTGAGTTGCTCGTCATGTGTTTATGTCAAGTTACGTTTCTCGCTAGCTGCATTGCCGTTTCAGGGTTCTGCTGAGGCCTTCACGGCTACCGTAGCGGCCACGAGGCCCACGAAGTCCCCACCGTACTTCACCCTCAGCAGCAGTCCCCTACTTCAGCATGCATTCATTATTTTACCTTAACCCACACCCTGTCTCTCAAACAATGCTTTTAATCTATTTCCAAAGCATTTTTGATGGCTTTTCTTCCTATGTTCTTTGTAATATTCTGTATGTAAATACTGTTCATATTCCAGAATATTATCTTCGCCTCTGTTGTGAATGACATAGTTGATGTAATGGCCAGTCAGCCATACAATAGCATTATTCTTCTGTTCGGGAGAAGAGACATTTTGTGGTAGAAATATACCATTTATTGTGATTTCTCTACCAACAGTGCCTTTTATAAAGACAATCTGTTTCTTCACATCATCCCAAATATCTTTGTTTCCTTCACAGACAGTCCCCTCGGCCACCGCGGCCGGCTTTGCAGATCATTTACTAATTACAGTCCATAAGCCTGAAGAAGTTCATGGTGTGAATATATTTCGCACGGAACAGAAAGGCTTTAGCCTTACCTTCTTCAAGAATTATAAATTTTCTAACATCTATCATTAAATGACGATTTTAATCTAAGCAGCGTCACAATTACGCAATATTTTTTGTTTTACTTTAGAAATTCATCCGTAAGAAATGCCCAGAGGTGACATCTATTTTTATTAATTGCATTATAATCGATTTGGAAAAATGTACTTAGTAATCGCTTCGTATTGTCGTATACAAATTTTCGTATCCCAGTATAGTGTTATTGTTGTTTCAAAGGAAAATCTCTGTATGCTGTTTACTTTTCTATATTAGGCAGCTGTTTTTAGTTACTGTAGATAACGCGACTTGTTTAGTGACCACGTTGCATCGTCTACGGACTGCGTACGTCGGAAGTCTAAAATGTTCAAATGTTTGTAAAGCTTATGGGACTTAACTGTGGGGTCATAAGTCCCTAAACTTACACGATACTTATGAACTAACTTATACTAAAGACAACACACACATCCATGCCCGACGGAGGATTCGAACCTCCGACGCGGGAGGCCGCGAGATCAAATGTTCAAATGTTTGTTAAGCTTAAGGGACTTAACTACGAGGTCATCAGTCCCTAAACTTACAAACTACTTATCAACTACCTTATACTAAAGACGGCACAAATATCCATGCCCGAGGGGGGATTCGAACCCCCGACCGTAGTGGCCGTGTAGGCCGTGACTGGAGCGCCTCAGTCTCCTCGGCCACCGCGGCCGGCGCCGCGAGATCCGCAACGTGGCGCTCCAGACCGCTCGGCTACTCCCGCGCGGCGTCGGAACTCGGTTGCCATCCCCAGAGACTGAGTTAACACAGCCGTTAGCGGCATGCAACACGCTAATTCCATGTAGCTACAGTTTTAATGACAGTTACCAAGCTATACGTCACCTTTTATGACTTTTACTTTTATACAGTTTTCCCATCAATTTTTATATGAAGTGTTAATGTAATTAGAGCTACGTAGATCGTAGTTTACTTTATGTCCTACTGCATGTGAAATGAAGTGTTCTGGAGGGTTGTGGAAGGAGTTAGCGACAGTACAGTGGCATTTGGTATGTCACCTTTAAAGAATGTCAATTCTTACCTTAGAGATAGTTTTCTTTCGTCAATGATCTTCTTAGAAGTTACTGAGGACCTGCTGTTAATGCCAATGCTTGGTATTTTTACGATTTTCACAGTATATTGCCGAGAGAAAAATCGTAATCTACCCTAATTACGAAATGAAGTAATCAGAGTTGCAGTGTCTTCTATATGTCTACAAGGTATGCGGATCACATTGATTCGTAACTGGGAGCAGATACACATTATATCATGTTCCTAGCATGCAGATCCTTTCGCAGTATCAGTTTGGGAAATAGTTGAGAAGAAACTGCACTAATTACTGTTGAATTTAAAAGCAACTTTTTTTTTTAAGATGTGGCCCCCGTTTCTCGGTTTGGATCTTTTTACGAGCATTGTTCATAGACTGTGTTGCAAGAGTGCAGTTGCTATACTCTGTAGTTCCTATGTGTTATTCTGCATATCATCAAGCTGAATGCATCGATTCCACAAAACTGACAAGTGCAAACATGGTATTTTACTGTCATGACTTATCCAGCACTGCATGCTTCATGGTTCCAGTTGTACAATACCTATGATGGTGTGCTTTTTTAAACAGGTGACTGATCCCTTCCAGTTTTCAAGACCTGTTAATCACGGACTTCGGTTAAAACTAGATTGTGAAGGCTCTAGCCGGATTACTTTGCTTGACAGTTTTCATCCCGCGGACCCAAATTGCTGATAAAATCTATGTTTAAGGTTTTCAGCGTATCCGTGATAATTGGGACAGGTCCTCCAAGACAGCGTAGCGCAACAGTTAAGGTTTACGAATATCACTCGGTCTGTATGGGTTGAAATCTATAAACTTTATATCATTTATGTGAAGCAATGACAGTAGTTTTGGATGTCTTCTAACATCAAAGGTTACCAGCACTAAAGTACTTTCTTAAAAATTCTGCCTGCGAACTGTTTTATTATTATTATTATTATTTAATTCTTCCTTGTGCTACAGCAATATTCCAGATGCTATTTGGCCTAGAAGCAACCGAAACACACATTCGTAGAACACAAGCACATTTACAAAGTAATTAGGGCTACTGCCATTCAGCGACTCGGTGTTTGCCGACTAGATAGCAGTAATTGAAATTCATAGAGATTGTTTGATGAGCAGCTCCGATGAGAACGAATACTGTCAATATCGTTTCTGCGAAAGGAGGTACACTAAACTGATGTGGACTTACAGAATGTATTTTTACGGAACCTTTCCTCGAAGCGACTTTTCAATTAATTTTCAGCAAAACAGAACCATTTTGAATTACTTCACAGAAATTTTTACCTGACTGTAAAGTGGAGTATGTTTGGAGTAGTTTTATACTGCACTGGCGTGATTTTCTTGCATCTACGAAGATTTGTCTAATTACTATACCCTCCGCACGAATCAAATACTTAAAGAATTTCTCTTGTCCCACTCATGGAGGAATCTGATTTTAAAATTCTTTTTGCACTCTCATAAACTCCTTTGATTTTGTGGAGGTCAGAACTATAACGCGCGCTATCATCTATGGTTTAAACAATCCGACCAAAATTGCTGGATGCTTCCTGCATGCATATGAAAACAAGTTTTCTTTTCTTTCCTGATGCAGTTATACCGTATACTGCGGTGTGAAAGAATGACTAATCCTGTTCAGCTCTTATTCCGTCAGTTGGTACTGGTAGCCGAATTTATCGTAATGAGGGATGAGAAATTCAACAGACTGAATTTAAACATAATATATGGCAAGATCAACAGAGTAACATATTTAAAATACCTAGGGGAAGCGAAATCACGCAGAACATCTAGTTACTGAAAATGAAGAGAGCCTTATACATAGGTACATCGCCTACCGCCAGTTAGCGCTTTGTAAAGACCGAGTGACAACGATATGGTAGTGAATGCAGTGACAGTTCTTTCTTAAAATGAACACGACATCAATGGACTCTACTTGGTATAAAGTGGAAAGAGGTGATTTGACGTTAGTGAAGAAAAACAAATTGAAATCGTCAATTTGGAATAAATAAATAAATAAATTGGACACGTATTTGACGGGAAGGAAAAGATCAACGCTATAGTGATCTGTTTTGCATGTAAAAAAGTATATTCTTACACTAGACACAAAAGGGGAACTTCAAATTTGCTGAAACATTCGTGTGACGCAGGACAAAGTAGCATAATTACTTATTTACCCCTACATCCATTGTTACCTCAAGGAAGGAATACGTGCACCAAATTTGGTTAAAATCTGTCCAGTGGTTTAGCAAGAGATGTGCAACATTGTCTCCTGATGCAACAATTTACCGCGCATTTCATTAGTATGTCATAACCTTGTGTCTTACAGTCATTTAATTATATCAATAACCGTCGCAAAAGTGAAACAAATATGTTGGCAAAGTTTCATCGCAACCGAATGAACAGTACAGCCGCGCATAAAATACGAACAAACATTCATCTTTATATAGTAGATAAATGCTGACAAAAGTAATAAAGATTGACAATAGCATCTATCATAATCAGATACGGCGTTCAGTGAAAGTAACGTATGTAGGAAGATAGACAATGTTAGATTGTATAGGTTGGCCATAGCTGCAGCCGATATTGTCTCTTTTTGCTGACAGTTACCAATTAGAAGTAGACGGCAGTTTTAACACTTCCAATGACATGCTTTGCTTTGTGTCACATAACCTCTTGTATGTTAATGTGGGGAAAATAAAATGTCCCTTTTGAAAAACTCCGAAAGAACCGTTTCTTTTTTTGAATGTAAAACAGTAAAATCTCCTCTTTGCCGATTAGTTTTAACCAACGAAATTTAAGAAGAGGTCAGTATTAAATAGCTGACGTAGTGCTGCGACCACACAGGCTCCAAAGAGGTACTGTGTGTGTCTGGAGCGACAATATTTTCCTGTTTGGAATAGCCTGTTTTGGAATAGGTATAGAACATTTGCTGTGATTCGAAAAGTCAAAAGTAGTTAAGTTGTCACAGAAATGACACTCCAACAATAATTATATAATTACATACCATATTTTAATTAATTCTATCTATTACTATTGTCCATCAAAAACTTTAATGTTTGCGGATGCGGATAACGAATTTGCGGATGCGGATAAAGTGTCGCGGATGGGGTTACGGATATGGGCCTTGCGGATGCAGTGGGGATGCTGATAACACTTTTCTTATCCGCGCAGACCTCTAAGCATAGGGTAGTCTTCTATTGTATTCATCGTTACGATCTTTGAACCGATAAATCCTGTGATTTTCATCTGTCTGACCTGATGCTTTTTTTTAAACGCTTACCCCAAACCGAGCTGAAGACGAAACTGAAATTGTCTAATAATATTATCATAAAAGTGCTCATTGCCCATAGTTGCTAAGCCCGCTTTATTATCAAATCAAGAAAAAACTATTACTTTTAACAAACTGTGCTTCTTCCTGACATAACGTAAGAACTATATTTCCTTGTTATGATTCACCAGCTGTAAATTATGCCGAGCTTTAAGAATCCGTTCTTAAATCTTACGAGCAAACGTTTCTCACGTATCAAAATGCGTTCTTCCTTGTTTAAGACTCCCTTTCCATCTGTAGAGAGCTGATTTTCGTTGTGCGACTCCTTGCGTCTGCAAACTCTTCAAGCTTCATTTCGGATGAGCTGCTGCGGAAGTTCTTTCTTTGTGAGACAAAGGCTCGTAATCCGCCGGTTCCAGTGCGGCTACTTTTCGTCACCACCCAGTTGTACTCCCGTGCACTGCAGAAATAAAATGTTTCACTCTCTTCAGTTTGTCCGAAGAAAGAAAAATAGCAATACAAACCTAAAACTTACAGCCACATATTCTTGCAATTCTTCTGTTCCATCTACGCCTACTGCATCATGACGATTCGTCTTTCGGTCACAGAGCCTTCAATTTGTTTAATATTGCTACTTCGAATAAAATGGAATAATCTTTTTAGATGATGTAGTAGTAAGAAGTTTCAAACCGTGAAGCAATCTTTCGACGTATCCTATGGCGTTAGTCAGTTCGCACTTCGACATCCCATTTTACACTTCTGATTAATCTCCTTTTGATGGTCCTTCTGTAGATACACTCGCTCGGCGCGTTTCACTGTCCTCTTGAGATGCACATAACAGACGAAGCTGGCATTTCTGTATTGGCCCCGAGACGGTGAGGGAACAACAACAGTTGAGGTCACGTCTTAGAACAGAAAGGAAACGTTGTTCAAGTATATGGCATTTGTATTACGAACAACAAACTTAATACACGGAGCACGAAAATCCATTAGTCAAGTACTCTGTACATACCTGTTGTTGTTGTTGTGGTCTTCATCCGAAGACTGGTTTAATGCACTTACACTTCTCCCCAAAACTTAATTTGATATTCCTGGATATCTTACATTATGTCATATTAATCAATTTCTTCTTTTGCTCAAAATAGGCCACAAATTTTTCTCTCAGATTCAGTTCAGTACCTCCAAATTTCAGTAGCTACTATTCTCTTCTTGTCTGAACTGCTTGTCGTACAAGACTACACTCCATACAAATGCCTTCAGAAAAGATGTCCTGAAAAATTAATATTTTAAGTCAACAAATTTATCTACTTGAGAAATCCTTTTCTTCCCATATCCATCCTGTATTTTACGCATTCTGTACTTCGGGCATCAGAAGTTATTTTTTAAGTTGTATATATGTGGTGTCTGATCATTTAGACAAGTCCGAAAGAACAGACACCACTTTTGGTCCTGAGAAAGCACTACTACTTCCTCACGGTAATCAGTTTGAAAGAAATCGCGAGTTTGAGTAACAGTGAGCAGGTAAAAGTTGAGAATTTGTAACTGACAGGAGGCGTGCGCGAGTAGTCCGTGCAGATGTGATGCTCGCTGTGTCCTCAATGGTAGGGGTCAAGCCAAGCAAGCAGGAGACCAGGGTTTTAATCCCAACTGGCTACTCATTTTCAACTTGACCCATTCGCGGTTATGGTCGTAAAATTCCATGAATAGGAAGTATTTTTCTACCCAAATAACAGAACTAGTCTGCTACTCTTATTGTTTCATTTCCTAATCTTATTCCTCCAGCATCGCCTGATTAAAGTTTATAATTGTTCATATCAAACCCTCGTTTTAGGTCCCTCATTTAATTTATCTTCCAGATCATTTGCTGTCTCCGAGAGAATTGCAATGTAATTGGCAAACAGAAAACGTTTTATTTCTTCTCTCTGAACTTTAATTTCAATTACAAATTTCTTCTTGCTTTCGTTCGCAATTTGCTCAATGTACAGCCTCGGTTGCATAGTGGTAGAGTGCAAGACTACAAAATCTAACGGTGGCGGGTTCGATCCCCGCCAAGTGCTACGATTTTATCTGTCACTTTCCACTTACTTCAACTCTGGCAGTATTGCTCACGTGAAAAATACCGAGAAGTACCGTGGTTCGGAACCAACGTTAAACAGTAGGTCCCCCTATAATTGGCGGTGTAAGTCAGTTCGAAGGTCTGACGAAGGCAACGGCATACCAGCTCCAACCAGGACGATGCCTAGTAAAGCACTGTGGTGTTCAAACCAATCTTCGGATTGTTGACTGCTTTAACTTTTTACCTTACAGATCGAAAAACCTGTCTTACTCTCTTCCCGATCACTGCGTTCCTTTCATGCCATTTCACCCTTATAACTGCTATCTCTTTTTTGCACAAGTTATGTATATCTTTTAGTTCCCTATATTTTACCCCTGCTACCGTCAGAATTTGAAAGAGTGTATTCCAATCAACATTGCCAAAAGCTTTTCCCAAATCAAGAAAAGATGTAAACGTAGATTAGCCTTTCCCTTTATTCTAAGATAAGTCGTGAGTATTTCCTTACGTGTTGCTACATTTCTCTAAATCCAAACTTTGATAAATAATTGGAGATGATAGTTTTCAAACTGATAGATGTTTAATATTACATCTGTCTCCAGCTGATTTGGAATAGAAACTGTCAAATACTACTTGAAAGTTGAAAGTACGTTGCTGACTCAAATTCTTGCAACAATTAATAACATACTTAAGACTCAGTGAAATCCGTGAGGTCTCATGGTGTCTTGGTTAGCTGAAAGAAAATTTAATGCTTCATTCAACTGAGAGAGGCGATGTACATATATTTAGAATTTTGTATTCCTAAGCCTATTTTCTACAAATTTTGCACAGTGTTTTAGATCCTTAAGGTTTCTTGAAATTTCCGCTACCAGTCACAACTATGATTTAAATGTTAAAAGGTATTTAATAGCAACATGTTTCGATGTTGTGCATCATCATCAGGCTAAAGGCATACAAAATATATTAATAAAGGTGACAACATCTTTATGTGAGTGGCAATGTTATTAAGATGTTGTCAATACAGATTAATATACGCCTTTAGTAATATTTTGTGTGCCTATAGCCTGATGATGCACAGCATCGAAACATGTCGCTATTAAATATCTTTTAACACCGAAACGTCGGTGAAGTGTTTGATATTTTGACGATGCGGTCCAAAACCCAGAAGAGTTTTATATACAATCTTTTAACACTTAAATCATAGTTGTGACTGGTAGAGGAAATTTCAAGCAACCTTTTAATTATTTAGATACATTAACAGTCAACACAAAGTCATCGTAGTTTTAATTTGTTTTAGATCCTACTGGGAACAACTGCTTACATAAAACAATCATCCTGATTTAGCTGCTACCCACTGATTAGTAAGGAACTCCATAAGCCAGTTTCAGCCCTCAAAATAGGCAAAATCATTAGTGGTTTACCTGCCATGTCAATCACTGTTCCCCTGTCGTGGTCTGACATGCAAACGCGGCTGCCCCGTGCCGCTGGCTGGCAGCTATGATGGGGCGAGCCATTTGGAGGTGGAAACACCCGTCTAATGATTGCTCAGGCGCGCGTAATGATTACGCAGAGGCCGTCGTGTCGAGACGAGTCGATATCGGCTCACAGCTTCGTCCTGGTTTTTAAAGCGAGCTCTGTGGCGGCCAACAGGGGGGCAGCTAGCGGTCGTCCATCGCCTCTGCCTCCAGCTCTGCGGGTCCAGCCGTTTTAAAATAAAGGGCGGTCGGAAATTTTAGCCTAAGCCTATGTATGTCTGTTTGTTAGAAAAACGATTTTCCTCCCCAATGTGGGTAAATATGAACCCATCAGATTGCGAGTGTTGTAACGTTATTTATTTATCGTATGGCATATGACAGCAGCATACATACAAATATAATTAAACAAAGAACAAGAATATATGCACAAGTATTAGTAAAAGATTGTACAAGAGCTCATTTTTGGTACATGTGAGTGATCAGTGATATAATTATGACAGAACACTTGGAATTACGACATGTGTCATGTGAGACAAGCTTTTCGCTACACATCAATGTCCAGATCTTGAAGCCACTTCATAGCCTGAGGTGTGGCTTCTATAAAGTCCTCAGCACAGCCGCTATATTTTCTTTTTGGACACACTCTTATGATGTGGTCCAGCGTCTGCTCAGGTGCTCCACAATCACTACTTGGGCTGTCCGTGAGTCCCCACTTATAAAGCATCGCCTTACATCTGGTATGGCCACTTCTGATGCGACTGAGCTGAATCCAGTCTTTTCTTGCGAAGTTGAACCCTTTTAGTTCTTTTGAGGGATCACTTATGAGGATTACAGACTGAATTCTCCCACTCCTTTTTCCAATTCTCTTTTAGGTTGAAGGTATAGCAGGTATAGCAGGTATAGCAGTTATTCCATATCGGCTTTCGTGATTTCAAACGGTAATTTGGCAATTGTTTATTACATTCTGCATAGGTAAACTTTTTCCTTTATTTTTACTGTTTTTTCCCATTCCTTAAAAGATGCTTTTTGTCTTCGTAAGAAGCTATATTAGCGATGACGGAGAGCCACGGTGTTGAAGTAGACTTTAATGTGCCGGTGATTATCCGCATGGTTTCGTGGAGCTGTACGTCTACCTTGTTGGTGTGGTGGCTTCTCTGCCAGACCGGAGCACAGTATTCGGCAGTGGTGCAGACTATCGATGTTGCTGCTTTTCGCAGAGTGGATGCATTTGCACCCCTTCCTGCCAGTTTTCTAATAATATTATTTTTTGTGTTTTTAGTTTCTGGCCAACATTTTTAAGGTGTTCTTTTTAAGTGAGGGATTTATCAAGTGTAACACCCACATACTTAGGATGGAAGTTGTGTTTCACTCTCTGTTGGTTAAATATCACAGACATTGATTGGCTATATTATTGTTGAGGTTAAAAGCGCAAACTTCAGTCTTAGCCGGACTTGGGCACAAACGCCAACTTCTGTAGTATTTGCAAAGGACTTCAAAGTCATCCTATAGAGTCTTTTCACCTTCTTCGAGAGATTTGCTTTGCACTGCTATGGCCAGATCATCCGCATATCCGAATTTTTTGCTTACTGTGTAAGGTATATCACTGTTATAGTGGTTGAATAGTAATGGTGCCAGTACTGAGCCTTGAGGTAATCCATTCTTGATCTTAAGGGATTTACTTATTTCAGTTCCACTTGTTACATTAAAACCAATTTAAAAGCATGTTTTCAAGGAGAGTCGTGAGTCGAAGGCATAGGATCACTTTCTTGAGTTTCAGAATGAGTCCATCCAGCCATACAGTGTCGTAGGCAGCTGTTAAGTCTACAAATGCGACTGATGTTTTCATTACTCCTTGAAAGCCAGCTTCTATGTATGATGTCAGAGCCAGTACCTGTTCGCAACAGCTGCGATTTTATACAATAACATACCTTTTTTACGGAAACAGCAGACATAATGAACCTGGAAGCTGACGTACAGTTTATTAATAAAATAAGAATCTCTGATGCCATATTACAACAGTCCCTTAGATCAGAACTGTCAATGTTGAACACCAGTGCTCAAACGTGTGATGATTTGTTACAACATGACTGGGGCTACGTTACCACATTATAAAAACAAGGAAACCGAATCAGTGCATTGCGAACTACATCAAACAACACCTGATAAATAAGTAATTTATATCTTCTTGATATTGAATCTTCTATGCAATTGGCATCGTCAAAAGTAAAAATCTAGCTGTAAACGTTCATTTTCAAACATAAAACACATCCTAGAACTCACTTTTCTAGTTTAAGGCGGCTGCCTTCAGTTTATAACTGAGTATTGTGAAATAGTAATGCGCCAATATGAGTTCTTGGAAGTATTTCATATTTGACACTGCGTGTATATACAGGATGATAGAAATTACTTAGTCGTGTTACTCGGAGCAGGAAGCCGTTTTCATCACTATGAGTAGTGTGAAATGCAGCTCAGAGTTGCAATTCACACTCTTTGTAGTGGAAATTAATCGCAGATTTTAACAATAAAACATCTCACCGCGTTTGTATCACATCTTTGGTAGTACAGTTGGCGTTAGTTCTCCGTAATTGAAAATATTAATGTGATGGTTACAGTTTTTGCGTGTGCCCTAATGAAATGTATTGACTGTTCTTTTTACAAGTAATAAAATTGCAGTTTTTAATCGAAAGATGTTTTTCGTCGTACTGTGAGTTTTTCATTTTGTAATTGACACAGGACTAGAAGACCAACAGTTTGACAAGCAAGCATGAGTTTTCTTGCGATTCCTCAACAAGACATGTGAAATGTTTTCTGTGCTTTTATAAGAACTGAAACATGTTTGTATCCATAATATCCGATTTAAACCTAATACTACCGTTTACATTTTAAGACGTTTGCCAGAGACTGTGATGTCAAAATGTTAAACAAGCAAAATATTGACTGCTTATATTAAATAATAATATGATGAGGAAGCATCAACGATGCACACGACAAGAAATGGTTTTGTAGGTATAATGGTCTGTATATATTTTCAGCTTTGTATAACGTTATTGAAAGCAGATTTGAACCAGAAATTACTTGCTGAGATACATAGTTGGTCAAGAGCTGCTTGAATTATCTTCCCATCAATAATCACATTCGTACGTTGCGAAAAGTAAAATATTCATAGTGCAACGCAAACACTGAGGATATGTAATTCTGATGCTTGTAAACATAAGTGTCATTTTTCACCTGATCTCATGTAAAAACGTTAATCACACATTAGTATTAGTAATACGGAGAAATTATGTTCTCTTGCCTACTACATTTGTAATAGGAATACGAGAAGTCATTTTATTGTCAAAATCAGCGCTTGATTTCACCTGTAAATGAGAAAATCTGTAGCTCATGATGACGAAAACTCAATCACGTGACTCGGGGCAATATTAGATGTTGGTTTTAAACCACAGCACGGTAGAGATAGGGATACGCGCAGTCTATGTTATCTTTGGTCTATGGACTTGCTAATGCGATAACATTTTGTTATAAATTATCACATTTGACGATAAATGGTGCATAGCATTCACACTACTGATGTTAACAAAATGTGTTATTATAAGGACAGCATATTCGTTTTATTCTTAATCTCAAACAGTGCTACAATGAAAATCTACCTCTATTACATTTGTCTTCAATGGTACGTCAAACCAGAATCTTCAAAAATTAAATGTCTGTAAATCTATGAGGTTAACTACAGTGGTTATCAGTCCCTAGGCTTACAAGTTACTTAAACTAAGGATAACACACAGTCACAAACACAGCACTTTGCTATCGCCGAAGGCTTATTCACATTATTAAATTAATGTGCTTCTTTTTAAATGCTTTCTGTCACGTTTCTGATGGGTTTTGCTGGAACAGGGATTAAGCATTTGCATTTGACACACTGGGTAATCGATATAGCACACTTGAAGCATTGTATGGAGAACACCTGTTCATGTAACTACTTGTGTCAGAAGTGGGAGACGTCCTCTCGATAACTTGTGTTGCGAGTATTATCTAAAGGAAGATATATGGCAATATCATACGTATTTTCAGTTAGTCGTCTTAACGACTGTTCACGTGAAAACGAAGACATTGATTTTTTGTATACAAATATAGTCACACTAAAGAATGGATAATCCCGACAAGTTCCACCCTTTGCTCAGTAATTTGTCAATCTTCTCGTTGATAATTTCTACCTTCATTTTGTCATCGGAAGACTGCTTCACTTCCTACTGCTGCAAGATATAGTGATTTGCTGGATTTTCGGCTCATCTGTGTACGGATCAACTGTAAGTACTAGAAATGAAATTATTATCCTTCTTAGGCCTTTTACAGTAGGGTTACGGATGTTCAGTTGGAAAGAAAATCCCGGAAGAATGATGATGACTAATAATTCATTGGCAAACTGAGTCTTCTTATTTAGAATTCCATGATCGGGTAATTTCGTCTGTGTGCTGGTGATCTTGTAAAATCGAGTAAATATTTGTCGCAGCATGTTTACAAATCTCTCAGCAAACGAAAACCGGCGTCGTAGAAATAGTGTGACGGTCAATGTTGCCCATTACTTTTGCCTTTGGTGGCACATTTCTACTACATGAGAAATAAGCTGATGTAGGCAGAGCTTCAGCAGTTTCTAAAGGTTTCGAGATTCACGGAGCTGGATGTTATGCTGCTGCTGCTGCTGCTGCTGCCCGCAGTAAAACCTGGAGCATTACTTCTCATTACACAGCAATTGCCTAGCAGGCACAGTTTTCTCTCCGAATGGTGTCTCTTAGCAACAAAGCAATATAATGCCTTACTGTTAGCCACATATTTCATTTGTGCTCCAATCAGACATTCGCAGAAATGAAAAATGCAAATCGTAAGTTACCTAAAATCGCTTTAAAAATGTTTATTTTAGCCAGTTTCGCCAGATCTAAGATGACCTCATCAGATGATGTGTATTGTTAATTGAATATGCTTCTGAGCATTGGCCCTGGATTGAAATAGGAGGGTGCTAGAACTATCTGAGTGTCAAGACTAAAAACTAAATCAAAATAACATAAGAAATATTTTTGCTGAATCAATTAATGCAAGTATTTAAAAGCGTCATTGAAAGAGCTTGATCCGTTGAGTGATGTTAGGTTAAAAAAGAACTGCGTACCTTAATTACAACCGAAGATATCGTAAAAAATCGATTAAAACATTCAATGCAAGGACAGGAGGATACCACGTTTGAATCAGAATAAAGGATAGAGAGACTCAAGTTAATTCTGATACTTGATAACAAATCTGCGAATGAATACCTTTCATTTAAAACAAAAATGAAGGAAATCGGTCGAATAGTACGGTTTCACAGACAGACTTTAGTTTACAGCAAGGACATCCCCATAAGAAGTATACAGAAGGAAATCACGTTTGAGTATAGAAAAAGGAAGGCGAGAGTTAGGTAAATTCTGATACTTGATGACAAATCTGTGGATGAATACCTTTTGCTTAAAACAAAAATGAAGGAAATGCGCCATGTAGTTTGGTCTGGGCGACTGACTTTAGTTTTCGTAGTTTCTTTTAATATATATGATTTTGTGTCTAATACAAAGATATCAAGCAAACTATAAGACTGTGGCAAATTCTCTGTTTAGAAGGATTTATCGCAGATGGAATTTTATCAAACCTAGTGCACACTCAAATTAATATTATGCCAAGATCGCAAAATTTAGTATTTATTTGTTTTGACGACTGGTTTCGGCACGTTGAGGTACCATCTTCTGGTCTATGGGAAAAGGAAGTATGCAGATATCTGCAATATAAGATTGATAACCACATTTCACATCTCAGTCACATAGCTGGTATCTTACAACTTTTATGACTTTAGAGAAGTGATCGACATTATAACTGTAGTGAGTACAAGTGGCGAGACTAAAATACAATCAATAAAGATATACGCAATAAAATACCCCATTATATCTAAAATAAAATACACCACTAAACGTTTGCCGCTAGAGTGCGCTACTTCATCTTAACATGTTTCATATCTTTAAAAAAATCTATAAATTACCCTCCATTTCTTAAAAATAGCCCAGCAGGCGGTACCTAAGCGTGCGGAAACAGATCATCAAACCAAATATGTAATAGTTTTTTTCCATCTTCGCATAATATTGATTTGAATTTAAAAGAAGATCGCCTATCCCGAACACGAGGAAATCTAATGTACATTGACAAGGAGTATTCTTTCTATGTAATAAATACGTTGTATGTATCAGAATTCAACATGGACACACATTTCGTGAACATGATTCACATTAAGGTTGTATCAAAGCTTTAACAATATCATGTCCGGTGATTGGCAATGTTTAGCATAGCTGACTATATATGCGTAACAGAAGATAAAAGTATTGTATGTTTCAGGGAACCTTTTGGAAGACGAGTACTGTAGTTCTTGAACGTTGACAGATGGATTTAAATACAGCATTTGCCTTAGACCCTACACTTCACATGGCCTGTCATTTCCTTTTGTAAATGTGTATTTAAAAATATTTTTGTTCAGACACGTTAAGTGTAGCTAGAGCCATAAATATTATGTATGGACTCTTCCGTCATTTCGTGGTGGAACAATTCAATATTTAACGTTAAAAACGAATAAATTGGTTTTGATCTACTAATTTTTTCTACTTTTCGGCTTATTAAGTCATCTTTAGGAAACAGCTGACTAACGTCGACAAGAAATACTAGTTCTTAGGTTGCCAAACATTATACTCTATAAATAAACTAAGGGTCTTTGGTTAAAACATTACTTGACAAGTTCTCACATCGTATCATGTGGGGTTCAATAAACTTTATTTTTATTATTTTTTAAAATTTGATTTACTAAAAACAAAATGAAACACATTAAAACCTAAATTACTTAATATTACTGTTCCACAAGCAATGGTAAATTTTGTAGGGTCCTGACCTATGTTTCAAGACTATCAAAATGTACACTAGCTACTTTTGATGTACATCAAACATGTGTTTTTAAATTGTAAACACACCATACATAATTAAATTACATTATATTACGTATTACAATTTTATATTGTTTTAAAAGTTAAGTCTTGCATGGTCGACAAGGTAGGAAAATTAGTGTAACAGTATTTGATCTTTAATGCGGTCTGTGGTGTACAAATATCAGTGAAATAAAAGTTAGTAGGTGGTTGATTGTATTGCATCGCATGAAGCTTAATACTGAGGAAGGATTCAGCTGTAATTGATCATTTAGAATGAGATGGAGATTTTTGCCTAGATGTCTGTTTCCTTCGGTGCTTCTAATAGATTTAGCTGTTCACTTTTGCTGGCCGTATATAGTACTTTTTGCGGACTTGGTTTGACCATAAATGTCTACACGTAATTTATTGTATACATCTACAACAGTGAAACTGTCCTATAGCGAGTAAACAAAGCGACGCAACTGGCTACGCATCCTTGTACCGTCTGTTTAATTCTGTCTGACACGTCGACGTAACCACAGCTGTTACGTGATCACAGTTATGACAAGCGTTTTAACCTGTCACGCCTCACGTACAGTTGGTTACAGAAACACAGTCAGCACTTCATGGGGATCCTGGTTTCGCCTTTGTTAATCTGTGTTTCTCTGTTCTCCTGCCCCAAAATCAGTAATCCTCCTGATATAGAGTTTATATTGCCGAATGAAGTAAACAGCAAGGGGTTGGCAATATTTGCTGTTTTTAGTGGCAAGATCATCAGCTTAGTTTATTTTCTTTGGAAAACGTATATCTAGAAGATTACGATCTGTATGGCCAGTCCAGTAATCACACAATAGGCTCTTTGCATTTATTCTTTTGCTGAGTAATTCACTTTTTTTTTGGGGGGGGGGGGGGAGGGGGTCTCCTGCCACCGCTACAACCCGACCGATCACATCCACATATAAAGAACAGAATAAAAATCCTGGAAAACTAAAATGCTCCTGCTGTAAAATAATAAAAATGCAACAGTTGCTTATAAACGTGGAAACTTCCCCTGCCATAAAGGTTAAAAACCGAAATATCTCCTGTAGAACAACTACTACACTACAATGTAAACCAGACATATACGTATATTCTGTACCGGAACCATTAGTAAAAACATAAATGGCGTAAAAGAAAAAGAACTGTAACAAAGATATAGCACAAATGATCACAAGGGGACACACTATCTTCGCAATGGTCCACAAGGAGAAGAAGAAAGAACGAAAGAAAGCAGTAAAGAAAGAAACAAATCGACTACTCCAATGGGTCGCAAAAGTAAATTGGTGATCCACATTCCGCGTCATGAAATGAACAAAAACAAGAAAAAGAAAGAATGTGTGCGACAGTTTTCTTACTCAACAGGTATTCCATCGAATAACATAGGCGCGAGGTATTGTCGTATGGTGGCCATGGAGAAGAGCCACAGTGATAAAGTTAGCGTAAAGTTCGTCAAAAGAACGGTGCGCTTTCGTCTGGTGTAATGCTAGTAGCAAATGCATGGAAATGACGCACACCACTGTTTTGTTTATGATGCTTGTTATTCTAAGCGCGTTTGTTTGCGGTCGGGTCAAGGGTCTCCCTTGTCAGTGTACTGTAGATAGGTGAAACGGTGATGAGAGCTACATCTACATCTACATCTACATACATACTCCGCAATCCACCGTAAGGTGCGTGGTGGAGGGTACACTGTACCACTAGTAGGCATTTCCTTTCCTATTCCACTCCCAAATAGAACGAGGGCAAAAAGAATGTCTATATGCCTCCGTACGAGCCCTAGTTTCTCTTACCTTGCCTTTGTGATCACTACGCGAAATATAAGTAGGCGACAGCAAGATCGTACTACACTCAGCTTCAAATTCCGGCCCTCTAAATTTCCTAAACAGAAATTCACGAAACGAACGTCGTATTTCCTCCAGCGATCCCCAACTGAGTTGCCGGAGCATTTCCGTGACACTCGCGCATTGGTCGAACCTACCAGTAACAAACCTAGCTGTTCGCCTCTGAACTACTTCTACGTCTTCCTTTAAACTTACTCTGTCCATCAGATCATTTATATAGATAGAAAATAATAGCGGTCCTATCACACTCCCCTGCGGCACTCCTGACGATACACTCGTCACTGATGAACACACGCCGTAGAGAACAATGTACTGCGTTCTATTACTTAGGAAGTATTCCAGCCAGTCACAAATCTGTGAACCTATTCCATAAGCTCGTATTTGAAATGGCGCTTGGCTATTGAAAGGTACCCTCCGCCATGCACCATACGATGGGTTCCAGTGCATAAAAGCCTTCTCGAAGAATAAATACAGAAATGTGCTAAATTTGATGCTAATCGATAGTCGCACTTTGTTCAGTTTTCGAGTTTCCTTTGTGACTGTTCCGAATTTTTTTCTGGACGTTTTTCAGAATCATAATTAATAAAACAGAAAGGAATCAACCTTCCAAACGTCTGAATCATGAGTTATATTGTTGAGTTCATTCAAAAATACATTAAAATGGTACTCTCAGCTTTTTTTTTTTTTTTTTTTTTTTTTTTTTTAATCTTTCGAGTCGTATTTAAGCGATACGCTAACATAGCCTCCGAGAACACATACGGTAAAATTAATACTGTAAGAGAAGTATGGTGTAAATACTACCAGGATACCGTGTATAGTACCTCGGATTATGGAATAAGAATTCAAAGGAAGAGCATAGGGGTGTAACTGTGGAGCGCTCCGGCCGGAAGCTGGTTACGTAATGTGTGTGTACACAATTCTCCAGGGGTATTTTCTGAAAGTTTGTACAAACTTCCTGACGCGATTATTTAAATAACCCAGTAGGAAATCATGTTTGCATTGTTTTCTCTGTTACAGTTCCGAAAATAAGATTTCCGTCAAAACGAAACAGATCTTCGTAGCGAACCTTCTGTTTGCACCTTAGTTCATTACAAAACAAATTCGTGGACGTGCTTCAATCGAATATACAAACTGTAACTACCGTGGGTGACCTTTTTTAAACAAAATGTTATCGGTATTTGAAAACAAAACACACACACCCATGCCCGAAGGAAACTCGAACCTCCTGCCGGAAAAGCCGCCTCAATGGTACCTTTCCTAAAGACAAAGGACGATCTAACAGCACCTCATTTTTTCCGTTCTTGTGTATGAATTATTTATCTGATTGTGCGATAGTTCTCACACTTACCTATGCTTGCTCTTTCCCGAACTTCAGATGGTATTTTTGAAATATTGCTGCCCAGTGTGGGATCCTTATCAGGTGCGCTTGACGGAGGACATCGAAAAAGTCCAAAGAGGGGCAGAAGTAAAAGTCGGTGATTGAAGTGTCGTAGCCGGCCGAGGTGTCCGAGGGGACTGATACGCTCCAGTCACGGTCTGCACGGCCACTACCGTCGGGGGTTAGAATCCGCCCTCGGGCATGGATATTTGTGCCGTCCTTAATCTTAGCTAGTTCATAAGTAGTTTGTAAGCTTAGGGACCGATGACCCCGTAGTTAAGTCCCATAAGTTCTACAAACATTTGAACATTTTTTTTTTTTTTTTTTTTTTTTTTTTTTTTTTTTTTTTTTTTTTTTTTTAGTTAGAAAATAAGTTTCCCGTGTCGTGTGGGCAGAGTTGTGTATGATATGGAAAAAAAATAGAATAATTTGTCAAACCGCTTGATAAGCTTCAAAAAGCTGTACAGGAAAAAAAATCAGGGCGTTGCATACGGAAAAAGCGTTG
Source organism: Locusta migratoria (assembly GCA_026315105.1). Lineage (NCBI taxonomy): Eukaryota > Metazoa > Arthropoda > Insecta > Orthoptera > Acrididae > Locusta > Locusta migratoria. Next base: position 413,836,389 of record CM048746.1, on the reverse strand, counting down.
AACGGGTATGGGCGAAAGACTCCACAGCAGGTGAACGCGCCCGTGCTAGACACCCATGCACCGTTGGATAGAGGCCGACCATGAATATGGCAATGACTTTTTGTTTCAGATTGTACGGGGAATGAAACGTAGGTCCACATTACACGCCCGAAACTAAGACCACACCCAGGGAATGGAAACATTAGTCATCACTTGTCCGAAAGAAGTTCAAAAGAACTCCGTCTGCAGGTGAAGTGCTATTCACCGTTTTCTGGGACGCAATGCTGCTTCCGTATGCAACGCCCTGATTTTTTCTTGGAAGGCTTTTTGAAGCTTATCAAGCGATAGGCAAATGTATCAATATACTTGAATATTATGTAGAACAGTAAAGATATGTTTTACCTTTAATGTCTCAGTCTATTTTATTTTTCCTTTCATACGCAACTCTGACCACAGTCGACAGGGAAAACTTATTTCCAACTCCTCTCGTAGAAAGGGAATCTATTATGCACAAATGGAAGGCAACGTGGAAAGCACACTTACAAAATAGGAGTGCGTCGTGTCAATTTTTTTCTTTATAGGAATAATTAAAATTCAACCGGTGGTGGGTAACAGGTACAGTGAAACAAACACAGGAAAAGTCTGCAATAAATCACATTAATTAGTACTGACAACAGCAGCCACTACAACGCTTTCGGGACGGTAGCGCCAAGAATTGCGCAAAATGAAAGGATAGACAGAGAATAATTAATTATTTTCATCCTGAGAACATTGTGAATAATAATTCAGTCATGTTTTGCATCTCTGTTGTAGGAACTATGGGGATTAGTTACGTGGTACTGTCTTGTAGCAGGTAATTTATTAGCGCAGCTTTTTCATTTCATTTCCATGTCGTCACATAGCTTCCTAAATTATGAATCAAATAAAGCCGTCTTGCAATTTAGCTGAGAGCTCTGCACAAATTAACTATCATATGAAAGAGTGTTGTCACTAGGCATTACTAAGAAGGAAGTTTTGCTGCTCTTCGTGTCCATGAGCATCGAATTAAACCCCCCTAGCAGCATATATTACCAGATAAATTAGTTCAGTACACTTACTGACAAGTTATATTGTACACTGACATATATTGTAAGACATTTTTTGACGATTAACTTGTATCGGAACTTAACTGTTCTCCAAAGTCACACACAAAGAAAGAAAGATGTAAACTTCTGCTCTAAGGCTATTGTAAATTAAATAACAAAAAAAGACTGGAGATAGGAAATTCAATAATGTGTACCGCAGAAATAATTATCATTTGAGTCGTTTCGGCTCTCGGGTTCAAGGTTAACATCAATAGCGAGGCGCAAAACCACCTACCCGTAAAAAGTGCATGTGGCTGTCGTTCTCCCTAGAAACCTCAGGTAATGGATGAGTGTGTTTAAGCATACGTGCAGGGTGCCTCACAGACGTGTGTGCGAACCATATAGCAAGTCTCAAAGAGGGCGCCTTATAGACATGAGAGAATGTGAAGCACCCAACAGAAATAATTGTCGTACGTGTGGGACTAATTGTTTCTTGAATGGCTCACGGAAGGCCGTACAACTCGACGATAAGGGTCACGGTCGCCCCACCCAGACAACCCTTCGAGAATATGGTTGCGTAGATTTCCCGGCGTAAAAAGTGATAATATTCATCTCTGGTTTGCAGCCGGATACTATCGTCAACTAGACACAATTTTTCGGCAGACCGACTGGCTGCCATCTTCAGGTGAGTGCGCTGATTATACTTACTCGCCAGAAACTGAGGCAGAACAGAAACCGGTCCCTTTATACACCGCTGACGACCCACCGCGCGTGCGCGAAACCAAAGTAGAGGCCCTCTAGGCGCAGTAGTAGTCCTCTGAAAGGGTTTGTGCGAATATCTTTCTTATTTCAAGCCTGAAATATATTGAACTCTAAATTCATATTGAGCGCTACATTTATAACCTCATTGCAATCATACGAGAAACTTAAGTTCAGAAAAAGTTTCTGAACGAGAAAATATCACATTACATATTTCTCCAGGGGAGTTCTCGAACAGACAGAAAGATCACTAATGTCACAAATCAAGGGATTGCGAGTGTGACCAACAGCTGAATGAGGAAATGAGGGACAAGAAAGTCAAAACACAAGGGGACCTTCCACAATTTTTGAAGACAGCTACATTTAGCTGTAATTTTAAAACAATAAAAATTTAATATTTTCAGAGTACAGAAGTAATATATTTCCCTCGTTCTGAATCTGCTTGCTGTACTCGTCCCTCGGTCTCCCTCTACGATTGTTACCCCACACACATCCTTCCTTGATGTCTCAGAATTTGTCCCATCAACCTTCCCCTTCTCTTAGTCAGGATATGCCAGAAACTACATTTCTCCGCAGTTCTGTTGAGCACCTTCTCATTAGTTACGTTATATACCTATATGATCTTCATCATTCGTCTGTAGCACCACATTTCAAATGCTTCTATCATCGTTTTGTGCAAACTCGTTTTATCGTCCACGTTTTATCCCCTGCAATGCTACAACCGAGACAAATGCTTTCAGAAACGACTTCCTAACATTTAAATTAATATTTCTTCCCATAGCCATCTTGCACTTTACATCTTCTGTACTTCGACCATCAGAAGTTATATCGCTATCCAAATTATAAAACCTATCTACTACTTTTATTGTCTCATTACCTATTCTAATTCCTTCAGCATCAACTAATTTTCTGGCCCTACATTCCATTATCCTTGATTTACTCTTGTTAATCTTCATCTTATACCCACCTTTAAAGACACTGTTCATTCCATTCAATTGCTCTTCTAGATCCTTTGCTGTCTCTGACAGAATTAATGTCATCGGCAAACCGCAAAGTTTTTATTTCTTCTCCCAGAATTTTTATTCCCTTTCGAAATTTCTTTTTACATTCCTTCATAGCTTGCTGAATGTACAGAGTGAACAACATTGGTGAAAGGCTACAACCCGTCTTACTCCCAACTTCTCCGTCCCTTTACTGCTCTTCGACTCTAATAACCGCTGTCTGGTTTTTGTATAAGTTGAATATAACTGTTTGCTCCCGATATTATACCTTTGCTACTTTCAAAATTTGGGAGAGTGTATTCCAGTTGACATTGGCAAAAGATTTCTCCAAATCTACAAACGCCATAAACGTAGGATTGCCCTTCCTTAGCCTATCTTCTAAGATAAGTCGTTATGTGAGTATTGTCTCCCGTGTTCCTATATTTCTCCTAAATCCAAACTGATCTTCTCCAAGGTTGGATTCCACAAGTTTTTACATTCGTCTTTAAATAATTCGTGTTAGTATTTTGCAACCATGACTTCACAAACTGATAGTTCTGTAATTTTCACATTTCTCTGTCGTTGCTTTCTTTGGAATTGGAATTACAACATTCTTCTTGAAGTCGGAGGGTATTCTCCTGTCTCATACATCTTGCTTACCAGGTGGAACAATTTGATAATGACTGGCTCTGCTAACTGGATCTAACATTAGACGCTCCGACGCGTTGTCTTTCTTGATGCCAACATCCTCCTGAGTAGTCCCCGCCCGGAAATCCGCATGGGGGACTATTTTACGCCCGGAATATGTTACCCGAGAGGATGCCATCATACAGTAGGGCTGCATGTCCTCGGGAAAAGTAACGGCTGTAGTTTCTCCTTGCTTTCAGCCGTTAGCAGTAACTTTGTGGCAAAGCCACATTAGCTGATGTTACAAAGCCAGCTCAGTCAATCATCCAGATTGTTGCCCCTGTAACTACTGAAAAGGCTGCTGCCCCTCGTCAGAAACCACACGTTTGTCTGGCCTCTCCACAGATACCCCTCCGCTGTGGTTGCACCTACGGTATGGCTATATGTATTATTGAGGAACGCAATATCTGTAGCTCATGGGGGAAGGTATTAAAGGTATCGAATGAAATTTGTTACTTCAATGTAAGAAGGCGGTCATAGCGTCTAGGCATTGTGTTTCTAGGGCCCATTTGATTCCATGCCTCATCTATATATATAAAAGGAAGTGTCCCGATTGACTGACTGACTGACTCATCATCGCCCAGCCCAAACCAAATAAGATAGAAACTTGAAATTTGTGGAGGGTATTGATCTTACTCTGTAGGCGTCATTTAAGAAGGCATTTTTCGATATTCCGTCCGTAAGGGGGTGAAATAGGGGATGAAACATTTTTTGAAAATACGTAGCTATTTAGGCAATTTTGAAGCTAGAACTACAAAATTTCGGATTTTAATTCAGGATTCGAATTTAAAAGACACGTGTTTCGGCATTTTTGGAAATTCGACAACTAAGGGGGTAAAATACATGACGTAAAAGATTGATTTTCAAAAATATGTTGCTGTTAACTCAAATTTTAAGCTACAACTACGAAACTTCGGATATGGAATCTTGGTCAGGATTAAAAATCCATGATTTTTAGTATTTTTGGAAATTCAACAAGTAAGAGGGTTAAATAGAGGATCAAAAATTATTTTTGAAAACACATTGCTATTGATACAATTTTGAAGCTAGAGCTGCAAAAATTGATATTTGTATAGTTGGTTGGACGTTCAAAAATCCGTGTTTCGTGATTTTTGGAAATGCAACCATCAAAGGGATTAAATTGGAGAGGGGGGTGTTTCCGAAAATATGTTGCTATTTAGGCAATTTTGAAGTTAAAACTACAAATTTTCGAATTCGGATTCGGGGTTCAAATTTAAAAGACACGTGTTTCGGTATTTTTGGAAATTCGGCCAATAAGAGGATGAAATACGAGTTGCAATAATTGATTTTTAAAAATATGGTGCTGTTAACTCAAATTTCAAGCTATGACTACGAAACGTAAGATATGGATTCTTCATCAGGATTAAAAAGAAACAGCGGATGCAGGCCAACCAGCCTACGCATGCGAAGCAGCGGGGGTTCAGCTAGTTTTACTACATTACTTAAGGTCTTCACGCCATAATGTTGTTTCCAGAGGTGGAATATGCCTCCGTGAAATTATTTTACTCAGTTACGTCTTTTATTACAGTTAATCAGTGATACAACGCATTGAGTTTCATATGTACTGTTACAGCTGTTATTTCGACGTGGAGAACACTCTGAATGTGACCTTTGTGCTACTAATGAAACGAGCGGGGAAATATCTTTATTTTTCTCTCATTAAACAACCGAGTTTCTCTCGGTGTTTTATGTGCTCAGTTTGCCTTCCGGCGACGATTTCACTCGCTTCGTGTAAATACGCGTGTCGGAACGTTTAGACGACGGAGAATCACGTTGAAAGTGGACAAGCGCGCTCGTTCACACACACACACACACACACACACACACACACACACACACGCATACGAGAGAGAGAGAGAGAGAGAGAGAGAGAGACGTTTGGTTCACCACCTTCTCGTTATTATATATGTCGGGCGGCCTTTAGTGCTTCCTGTTCAAGGCCCGTGCTACAATTCACAGAAAGATCACACCACGTGGAGCTATAACGGTGGGAGTTGCATGTTAAACACAATGGAAATCGCCAGCTCTCTAGTTCTCCTGTTTCCCACTAACCGTCGCACATATTTTGTGATTTTTTTTTATGCCCCTGCTGTGTGGAGTGCATTTTTGTCAGTCTCTTTGTGCGTCCCTTTTCTCCCGTCGTATTGGTTGTGATCATAATTTGTGCAATTTGGTTTCAATATATGACATTTGTCACCCATTTTAACTGTTTACGACATAAATATGCATCACAGACTCGTTAGAAAGTGGGTCAAAGTGTTTCCTTGTGTACAGTCGAGAGGCAATTAAGGACAATAAAATAGTTTTCACAGCTGTATCAGTTTTTCCCCTGCCACTTTTTTAATTTTTATTTCTTATTAATTAATTAATTTATTTTTATCGACGCGGTGTGTCGGGAGGTTAAAGTAACCCTTCAGGCCGGCTGTTTCCGTGCGCTTGCCGCATCCACTGGCTGGTACCGGAATGCGTGAAATAGTCATATGCTGGAATTCAAAAGTAGTGATAATTTCAGGAATTGTTAACAGTATTTCTTAATGTGTTTAAAACATACACTATCATTTAATACGAATTTTGTGTAGTATATATGTAGAGAAAGTACAAAAGAAAATACTATACCACAGTCTCCGCACTTTTCGTCTCGTTTCCCCGTCTTCTTGCAGTAATTTGTTTTTGTCCATGGATTTCAGTAACACAACGCCATGGGAGTAATACGCTACGAGTTCACCTTTCTAGAGTCGTGCACTTTTCAAGGCATTACGTACGTTCTTCCGATTCAACCTAAGAATTCCAACGATACTGAACCCATTTTCTTTCACAAAGTGACACCAATTGATGCTCTTGTAATAATATTATTTATCCGGAGCGTGTGGCTTATGTTGAGGTTCAACCAATTTTACTCAAATATGTCTAGTTTTCAGTGTGTCTGCAGAAAAAAAAATCGTTTTTAAAATTCATCCGGCCGCGGTGGCCGAGGGGACTCAGGCGCTTCAGTCACGGTCTGCACGGCCACTACGGTCGGGGGTTCGAATACCCCCTCGGGCATGGATAGTTCGTAAGAAGTTCATAAGTAGTTTGTAAGTTTAGGGACTGATGACCCCGTAGTTAAGTCCCATAAGATTTACAAACATTTGAACATTTTTTTTAAATTCAAATGTTTGTTAAGTTTAGGAGACTTTACTGCGGGGTCATCAGTCCCTAAACTTAACAAACTACTCATAAACTAACTTATACTAAAGACAGCACAGACATTCATGCCCGAGGGTGGATTCGAACCTCCTACGGGGAACGCCCTCGCGCATCGGAGCATAGCGCCTCAATGCACTCGGCCACTCCGCGGCGGCAAAATCGTTTCTAACTCACTTGATATAACTATATAAATGGCAAGTTCCAAAAATATGCTGTGGCTTATTCGTAGATCTCGAACTTCGCTGCTTTTTGAGATTTTATTTCCATCCTTCCTTTCGGAAATGTCAGATAATTGTCGGAAGAAATGTTTTCTCCCATTTTGTATAAACTATTAAATATATCACTCTCGTGTTGAACGACTTTTTTGTGTCCCAACTTCGTCGCCGCTTTTGTGTCCCAGCCTCGTCGTAGGTGTCGGTGGCCGAGTGGAATGAGACCGACACGCTGGTGCAGGTACGGAGGGGAGCAGCCAGAAACTATAAACACTCGAGTAAATTAGAAAGAGCTATATTGCACAGAATGTAACAATACTTAACTTTTACATAGTACTGCAGAATGTTGATACATAGTTGTTAGAGGCCTGCCTAGTGCCTGTACAATAGCAAAGTCTTCACTCGTGCCTATCGGATTACGAAGGTCCTAACTCGTTGCTGTCTCAGTCCGAAGTGACCGGTGTTCTTCAGTGGTGGCCACGAGCGGCGTTCCAGCAGAGGGCGCTCGTGGCTGTCGTCGTGAGAACGCCGCGCCGTGCGTGCATGGCGGCGCGCGGCGAAAGTAGGTGGCGCGCACTTTGTACTTGTGCGACACCACAGACTTAGCCCAACCAGAAACATCTTTTGTTGTGCTTCGTGACCTTGCTCATTGTTTGCAAAGTTAAGGAATCTACAAAGTAGCTCAAAAGCTCAAATCTGTCTTCATGTCTAGAATGTAAATAATAATAATAATAATAAACGAATTCAAAAACTGGTGATTACTAAAATACAATTTTATAGTTGGATTCTGAATAATTGCATCAAGAAATGGCTAGTATAAAACAGACGAAGCTGATCTGCGTCAACGTCTACCCAGTTACGATGCCTAGAATGGGAGTGTAGAACAGTATGTTTCTGAATGAAGTATGCAGCATAACGGTTGCTTGCGCGCACAAATGCTTCTAATATTTCTTCACCAAATTACAGGTTGAAGCTTCGGCTGCAGAATTCACCCGTTTGAGAGGTTCACTTTGACCAACAGATGATTTTTTAAGAGGCATATAGGAGCTGTAAACTTCTTGCCACTTCCAGTCTTCTTAACATCGCGCTCGTTTCATTGATGAACACGTTCAACCTCGTCCTCACTGATTGTTGTTGTTGTGGTCTTCAGTCCGGATAATGGTTTGATGCAACTCTCTATCCTACTCCATCCTAAGCAAGAGTCTTCTTCTTCTCATAAGAACGGCAGTTTGCTTACTGTATTCATCTCTTGGACTCTCTCTGTGACTTTTACCCCACACGTTTCACTCCAATTCATGATTTCTTGATTAAGAATGTATCTTACCAATGGATACATTATTTTACCTACCCACCTAATCTTCAGCATTCTTCTGTAAATCCATATTTCAAAAGCTACGATCCTTTTCCTGTCTGAATTACTTATCATCCGTGTTTCATTCCCGTAAAAGGCAACATCCCACGCAAATGTCTTCAGGAAAGGCATCCTTACACATAAATTAATATTCGAGGTTAGCAAATTTCTTTTTTTAGAAATACTTTTTTTCTCGCTGTCATTATTCAATCATCTGTACTGCGACCATCTTAAGTTATTTCACTGCCCAAGTAACAAAACTCATCTTCCAACTTTACTGTTTCGTTACCTAATTTAATTACTTCAGCATTGTCCTATTTTATTAGGCTACATTTCATTACCCTTGTTTTGCTCTTGTTGATGATCATACGCTGCCTTCAAGATATTTCCATATCGTTTGTATCTCTGACAGAATTACAATGTCACCAGCAAACCGTAAAATGTTTATTTCGTCACTTTAACATTAACTCCTTCTGTAAATTTCTCCTTACTTTCCTTCACAGCTGATTAACATTGGGGAAAGTCTACAACCTTGTCTTCCTGAAGCACATGATGAAGATTGCGAATAACGCGTTCGAAACATCGTACAAGTACGACGCGGATTACCGGCAGAAACTCGATTCTTTAAGACAACACCCCGCCGGGAAAGACTTAATATGTACAATAGAGTTCTTAATTACGCCAAACCAGAAAGTTATCGATTTCTTCACGATACTTACCTCACCGTAATTTATTTCATATCAATGTCCCAGGCAGTGTGACTGTTACCCTTCTTGGTTGTGTTAGCCAGGTTTATCCCACATGTTCCTTGTACCTGAGCATCGCACACTTGCGATGCGGAGCACAGGTCCTCCGGCGACCTACACCACAGCCGGTATTTTATCTTTGTTGACGAGAGCGAAATGTACTGAAAGTTGTGTTCCGGAGAAGTCTGGATCTTATCTGATATTAGGTCAGCATTCAAATGTTTGTAAATCTATCGGACTAAACTGCGTGGTCATCAGTCCGTAGCTTACAAACTACTTAAACCTAGGTAAACTAACCTAAGGACAAACACACACACCCATACCCCAGGGAGGACTCGAACCTCCACGGCGAGCAACCGCGCGCTCCGCAGCGAGACGCTTTAGACCGCTCGGCTACTCCACCGCGGCTAGGTCAGCATTAGGTACGAAGGGCGTTCAAATGAAAAGGTACAAAAGTCTTTACAAGTAAATCTGTTGAAATTTGAACATGCCGCTTTCGGATAACGTGAGACGTCTAGTGACGCGAATTATAAATCGTCACCTCCCCCAAAAATATTCAAGGCTGTGCCCTCAGCAGGCAAGGTGATGCTCACCGTATTTTTCGACCTCCGATGTGCGATACCCATCGAATTCCTCGATCACGGAAAAACCATCAACAGTGAGGTGGACTGTGAGGTACTCAGTAGACTACGCAAATCCATCAGGAGCAAACAGCCTCAGCTGCTCACGGAGGGCGTGATTCTGCGCGTCCACACGTCACCACGGTCTCACAAAGTGTTCTGGCCAAGTTCAAGTCTGAACAGCTTGACATCCGCCCTACAGCCCTACAAACAGGTTTGGTCCGCTAAAAAAAAATCTCAAAGGGAAGCGATTCAACTCGACGAATTGAAGGTCACAGTAGAGGAATAGCTCTTGTCACAGCCATAGCAGTTCTGGAAACAGGGAATCCTTCGGCTTATTAAACTGTGGGATAGTTTTGTTCAGATCCCTGGTAATCACTTTTGAATGAAACCAGTTGTACCACAGTGTCGTTTCGTACCTTTCTATTTGAACGTCCTTCGTAGATAAGCCATTCTTGTCGTGCTCTGCCTCAGTGGTAACCTCTACCTCAGGAAAAACTCTGTTGCATCCCTGGAAGCACACCTCACCGAGAAAATATCAGAGGTCGGTAGACGTTCACATCACACTACCTGTGTTGTACCATATCGATTGTTTTCAGATTTATGGATTTATGCTTCAGAGCACAATGCATGGTGAGTCAAAAGTCGCAATACATCCTTTTATTTCAAAAATTCTGTAGGAATTGAAAACTCGAATATTCCAATGAGGTATGGGTGAAGTGGTCCATCTTTTATGACATGTACCGAACGTCTTGAAATCGATCATCTTGAATTTAAGTCATTTTTAAATGTAAAGTGGATGTGTGGTAAATATCAAATAAAATCAGCATTTCCTGACAAGTTCAGTCCTGTAAACAGATTTGACGTAGCAGTTATGGTTCAAAAGTTGCAACACATTTTGTTTGGAGGAACACTCTGGACTGTTCTCCGTATAGAACAGTCATTTAATGTGTTCAACATGCTATTCCTCTTTGTCAACTCACTTTTGAGGGTCCTGAATGCAATCATCATGCACTCGCAGAAGTATTTCCGAAGAAATGCTGGCACACGCTTATATCATGCGTTGCACGAGATGGTTCCTGTTTCTTATTTTCTCTGCAAATACGATTTGCTTTATTTACATGGCGGCATAGATAAAAATCAAGAAGTGTTAGATAAAGCGATCTGTTTGGCCATTCCAGAGAACCATGTCAGCCAATATCTAGTGACCAGGTTGAAGACCAACTGACAAACACCTGCTCCGTTGTATGGTGGAGACCCGTTCTGTTGTACTTAAGACGGAAAGCTGCCGTCTATATTCAGAATTAGGAGAAACACCACTTCTTACAGCATTTCTATGTAACTTTAAGGGGCCAGTCATAGATATCTTTGAAGAAAATTAACTACAAAAATTGTCGTAACTTTTGAACTATACTACTACCTTGGATCTGTTTACAGGAATAAACTTGTCAAATGGTGATGATATTTGATGTACAGGTGTCCATAAAGTGCCTTACAACTTCAAAATTTTATTACCACGGCAGTTGAAATATTTTAACAAAATTTCTTTTATTGTAATAATTGTTTCCTAAAGTTTATATATATACGAAAATTTTGTGTTTCAGATACTCTGGCGATGGAGGGAACTGAATATAAAATAGCAAATCCTCAAGAGAAAGAACGAAGTATGGAAGAGATTCACCATCGCGCCCTTGAATCCGTGCATAGCACAAACAATTTATGGAGAAAGGAACAATGTTGGATAAAGGAAGGAACGGGCGACCAAGAACATCCGAAGCAAACATCGATCGCGTTTTAAACGTCTTCATTCGTTCACGTAAGAAGTCCTTGTGCACTGCTGCCAGACAGTTGCAACTACCACGATCATCTGTGCATAAGGTCCTCCATAAGAACCTACGGTTGTACTCTTTCAAATTGCCACTGTTACAGACATTTGAGCCAAATGACAAGCCAAAGCGGACAGATTTTGCTGGAACGCATTTCGGCGGTTGAAGCATTCCTCAAGCGAGTTTATTTCAGTGACGAGGCAACGTTTCATATTTCTGGGACATTAGACACTATGTGAGAATCTGGGGAACTGAACGACTAGGTAGCTTCACCGGGATAGTCCAAAAGTGAATGTGTGGTGTGGAATCATGTGCAATCGAATAACGAATCAACAATTATTGCAGATGTTTACCTCGACCTTCTGAACGAATATGTGGCACCACAACTGATTGACTTAACAACCAGCTATCATTTTCCAGCAAGATGGTACAGCACCATATTGGGGACTGTACGTTCTTTGGTTCCTCAATGAAACGTTTCCAGGCATATGGATAGGGAGAGTTGGGCCAATTCCTTGGTCATCGCGTTCCTTAGACTTTTTTATTAGGGAATGTAAAAGACGCCGTGTATCAAACTCAGATACGGGACATTGCGGATTGAAGCAAAGGATTCGTAACGCCATTGCCACCATTGATGACGCTTTGCTACAGCAAACATGGCAAGAAATCGAGTACCGGCGACAATATAGAGGTCTATTAAACACTGTCAAGAAAACGTTTATAAAAGAAATGTTTTTAAAACATTTCACAACTGCCGTTGTAATAAAAGTATAAGATGGCGCCCATGTTTGGTACATACCGTGAAAGACGGACCACCTCAACCATACCTTACAGGAATATTCACTTTCCCCATTCCTGCAGAGTTTTTGAAATAAAAGGGGGTGGGTACTGAGGCGTTCGATTTACCCTCTATATTGCAGGACAAGATTCAGTACTTGCGTTACATCAACTTTAGCACAAGTTGGCACCTTAATAACTGGTTTTACATCTCGTATGGTTATATGCTATCGATGCTTAGACACTTACTTAGGAAATGTCAGTGCGTTCAATATGAGCAGGTGTGGTGTTTGCACGGCACACTTTCCTTGTGCCAGCTGCAGTTCTATAGGAGACTTTCGGAGACAAGGCTGTGCAAGTAATTTGTGTGACATGCAACGTTATCGTGAGGAGACACTGTTCATGCGAGGTACGGTGGCTGGTGCTCGAAGATTGGGAATTCGGCTTCACAAGTTCAACCGTGTCCAGGATCTAACATTTACATCTACACACATACTCCACAGTCCAACCAAAGGTGTGTGACGGAAGGGACTCAGTACCTCTGCTAATTACTTGCTTTCCAGTCTCACTCCCATACAGAACGATGAAAAAAGGAATGCTTGTATGCATCCGTACGATCTTATCTTTTGGTCTTTACGCGGTATATAGGTTTGCGGCAGTAGAATTCTGAATCTCTATATTTCCTCAACAGTGTTTCTCAAAAAGAATGTCGCTTTCCTTCCAGCGACTGCCATTTGAGTTCCCGAAGCATTTTAGTAACACTCGCGTATTGATGGAATCTACCAGTTACAAACGTAGCCGCCCGCCTCTGAACTGCCTCTATACCTTCCTTTAAACCTGTTTGGTGAGGATCCCAAACACTTGAGCAAGCATTTTATAAAAGGTTTCCTTTACAGACAAATCACACCTTCCCATAGTTCTCCCAATAAACTGAAATCGACCATTCAGGACTGTCCATATATGTTCGTTCCATTTCATATCGCTGTGCAGCGTTACGCGTAGATATTTAATTGAAGCTTCTCTGTCAAGCAGCATTACGGGACTGTTTCTCCTACTCATCCGCATCACATTACATTGATCTACATTTAGCGCTAGGTGTCATTCCTCACATCACCTAGAAATTTGTTCCAAGTCATCCTGCATCCTACTACAGTCATTCAACGACACCCTCCTGTACACTACAGTATCATTAACAAACAGCCGCATCAAATTTAGATGCGTAATGATTTCTTAAATGTTAAATTTAAAACTTCATTTTGCTGTCGTCTATCATCACCCCGGAGTTATCAACGAGTGACTGGATAGAGACCACTGATCCGCTTACCGATTTTGCATAGAATCATAATTTTTCGGGTTCTCGGTAAGATCTTTTGCTAAGCTAGATAATGTATACTTCACGCATTGCTCTTTTCATAGACGCACGAATCTCTACTAACTTTTGTCTGATTTGATTTGCTTGATCTTTTTTGAACCAAGAGTGCAACTGTCATTGCTTTCTCAGCGTTTTTCGAATATTATTATTAAACCACGCTGGGTCTTTCCCATTCTCAATCCACTTTGTCGGTACATATTTCTTCAGCGCTTTATTTACAATGCCTATAATTCCTCTTCGTCCACCATACTGGAACAAAACGATGTCCATTCATTCCTTCAGTGGGGCGCTAATAACTGCTTATCTGCTCGTTCTAGCACAAACACTCTCTTTGGCTTCTTGAACGATTTATTAACTTTTGTGGTCATTGTTCCTATGGCTACATCATGATCACTAACCCCTGTCTCTACAATGACGTCATTGACAATGACTGGCCTGTTTGTAGCAATAATGTCCAAAATATTTTCATTGCGTGTGGCCTGACGATTTAGCTACTCAAAGCAGTGTTCGAAAAAAGGAACTCACGAATAGTTCACAAAACTGCATGTCCTTTAGTGAAAGCATAGCCATCCCAGTTTCTACTCGGAAGGCTGAAGTCGCCCCCAAGTAGCAACTGATAGTAAACGTTTTTGAATGACTCTAGCACTGTGACGGTGGAAAAATAACTACGATATTTGATTACACACACACACTGAATTACTCAAGACTTGATACTAAACCCGGCATTTTCCGGGTATATATGCATTTTTCCAGTCTTTTATTAGAAACGAATATAAATATTCGAAAAAAGATTTCGTCTTTATGAACCCATAAAATCAGAAATCATGAAACAGTAAAACAGAGAAATACGCATAATGTACAAAATTTTAACTGTCATATACAAAGAAAGAAAAAATAGCAATAAAATACAAATGATGTATAACATTAATTTAAATCAAAACTTGACTATGAACAACATTTATTGATATTAAAGTTTTTGTGAGTCATTGTTTACGACGTCATATCTCCTAAACCATGTGTTGTAGGCAGTGTTAACACCACAGCGATTGTTGTCTATAGTAAGCAATATGTGTAGCAAGTTTAGTTGAAATCGGTCCATTATTTTAGGAGGAAATGTAGAAAAATAGCGCATGAAGTAGTAGTTATTCGAAAATTTCATTGTTTATGACGTCATATCTCCTGAAATAATATGTCTTACTATGATGTAATTTCGAAGGTAGATTCAGTGGTATATGTGCCTAATGTCTGCAATGGCGTTAGCAGTAAAGACGTGATGATGCGCTGTTTCATGAACCAAATTGTTTAAGACTTCATATCTCATGGACTATATGTCGAACTGTGATACAGTATCGAAGGCAAATTCAGTGGTATGTCTGTGTACTGTCTGTGAATTGTCTGTCGAATACAATTTCCAGTGTAGAAGTAATAACATTTAACGTCATGCCAAATGCCCTAGATATATATCATGAACATCGGAAAAATAGTAAGCGATATACTTTTTCCTTTCATAATTTTGCTGGGGCTGACAGCGAGAAAAAGTTTCATAGCGATTTGAAATTATATTCAAAGTTTATTGCAATTTGCTAAGTGCTCTCGTTGTCAGATATTTGACGAATAAAATCGCGCTATCACGCACCGCGAGATGAGGCAGTTTTCATTGTTTATGACATGATATGGTATGAACTATGTACCATATGTGGTTTTTCCAACCATATAAAATGAGTCGTGAGCTTAAAGAATTTTTGTACCAAATTTGGTTGAAATCGGTCCATTAGTTTATGAGCAGATGTAGAATAGTATATCGCAGGATGCGGCCGTTTTTCACGAGTCATTGTTTATGACGTCATATCTCCTTACGTATGTGTCGTAGGGTGTTGTTATCCCGACAGCTATTGTTGCCTGATAGTAAGAAACATTTGTACCAAGTTTGGTTAAAATCGGTCCAGTAGTTTAGGAATAGATGTGGGCCATACATACCCACAGACACACAGATACAGCCTATTTTATAAGATGTATATATTAAAGCCTGTTTCCCTAGGAGCAGGAATTTTGCGCCGCGTAATACGTACTGATTCCAGTCTATTTCGTAGTGGCCTCGACAGTGTTTTCCAGCAGAGCGCCATACTTTGTGGTGCAGCTCTTCGAGGCGGTCGTTATAGCCTAATTGGTTCTGCACGGGTCTAATGCGTTTACTCTGCGTTCTAGTGAAGCACATGCTGTGAGCCAGGTAAAGTTCGTGTACAAGACAAATAAACAATACGAAGTTGGGAAAGTAGGAGGCGAGGTACTGGCGGAAGTAAAGTTGTGAGGCGGCATCGTGAGTCGTGTCGGGATAGCTCAGTCGGTAGTGCGCTTGCCCGTGAAAGGCAAAGGTCCCAGGTTCAAGTCCCGGTTCCGGTACACAATTTTAATCTGCCAGGAAGTTTCATATCAGCACACACTCCGCTGCAGAGTGAAAGTTTCATTCTGGAAGACGAATACAAATTGTAAGAAAAAGTTGTCTGTTGTTCTGTGACGAAGACGATAAGCTCTTAATCGAAGCAGTGTCGAAAAGACTATTTTTCTGCGCTTCAGAGAAGTCTGGTGCAAATAATCCTCGCCGCGGCGGAATAGCCGTGCGCACTATAGCGCCTTTCTGCGGCGCGCGCTGCCGTTCGCCGTCGGAAGCTCTAGTCGTGCCTTGGGCATGGCTGTTTGAGTTGTTCTTACGATAAGTTAGTTAAAGGGGAGTTGGAGTGCCGCAATATGGTCAAAAATCATATTTTCCGATTTTAAGCTTATGAATTAATTTGAAGTATTTCTGCGTAAAATGGTGCAAAATTTGTTAAGTAATTCTAATAGGAAGTACTTGTATTTCATTTTTCAAAATTATATATGCGTCCAGAAAAATTATCCAACTTGCTTTGTTTACACATTTAAATCTTCACATTTCCGGAAATATTAGATTATAAAAGACTGTGGATTTCGCTCTTTAGCTCTTCGCTCTTTCCGATGGTACCTAATCTTCTGAGAAAATGTCTTTATGGTTGTACCCAGGATCAAAACTAGTCGTTCAGAAACCTCATATGGACTCGAGCACTTAAGAAAGTACCTTGTAACGAAAAATAATACCATCATCTGTGTTCAATATATTTATTTAGCAACCAGTTTAGACAGTCAATGCCGTCATCTTGAGGCCCTTAAAATAAGAAACCTGCATATTGCTGGATTACAGTCAATAGCCGGCCGCGGTGGCCGAGGTGACTGAGGCGCTCCAGTCACGGTCAGCACGGCCACTACGGTCGGGGGTTCGAATCCCCCCTCGGGCATGGATATTTGTGCCGTCCTAGTTCGTAAGTAGTTTGTAAGTTTAGGGACTGATGACCCCGTAGTTAAGTCCCATAAGCTTTACAAACATTTGAACATTTACAGTCAATATAAGTGCTATCGCACATTCGTCCAATATTACAGCATCAAGGAACGGATGTGCGATACCAGATATATTGAGTGTAATCCAGCAATATGGAGGTTTCTTATTTTAAAGGTCTGAAGATGACGGCATTGACCGTCGACACTGGTTGTTAAATAAATGTATTGAACAGCTGATGGTATTATTTTTTGTTACAAGATATACAGCTGAAACCCCTGGTCCGTAATTAAGATGAACAAAGTCAAATAAGTATGTATCTGTTGGCGTAAACACTTTGACATTCAGTGATGGTCATATGGGTAGGCTAAAGGTCATCGAAAGCGTTGGCATTTTTCCTGGTATCAACAACATCAGAGGTCTTCGGCTTCTGGACGACATGTGAGTAAGGAAGGGTCAGTATGCAGCTGAATGTAATACAAAAAACAGCAAGAAGAAGCAGCTTCTAGGTGAAGAAGAAGATCTAGAAGATAACCCTGATTACTCTGCTGGACAATTTTGATATAAATTTTCATAATAAATTACTTTAATCACACTTTCTGGCATTTGACAATTTAGTTTTACGTGTACCTTTATCTCATAAACCCCTAAACCAATAACATTCAATTTTTCAAAAATGCTACATGACAGTTAAAAGAGGCCACTGAACTAGAATAAAGACAATCTGGCTTATTCTCTGAACAAGGGAAATTTATGTTAAATTTTTTCCAATAAAAATAGTGTAACGGTAAAAAATTCATAAATATTATACCAACAGAAAGAAAACACTGGTTCTCGTTTAGTGAACTAACAATATATGCTGGAAATAGCTACCAAAATTTCAAAGTTCTACTTATACCAGTTCCAGAGAAGAAGGTACATAAAAGTAGCAAATTTAACATAGGCAAGATAGGGCATTCAGCCTCCCTTAAGTATATACATTTTGTGGAATCAAGTTAGGTACTGTATGTTTTTTCTTTGTAATAACTTACAGATGCTCACATGATTGTAACCACGAAAAGTATCATGAAACTTCCATCGTTATCTGCTATGTAATTTTTATACGGCGTGAAAAGAAACGGTCCTATAATAGAACCTTGAGGTACATCAGAAATTAGTTTCACATTGAGAATGCTATGTGTTCTGTTCGCTAAGAGTCCTTCACATGGTCTGTAATTTCATCAAATACAGCTCAGTAAGGTAAATATGAAAGATGTTATCTCGACTCGACGTTAATATTTCCCCTGGCCCTTCCTTGAACACCCTTACAAGATTTTGAAATTATTTCTGATCACCCTGTATACGTAGATGTAATTGACCTCAGTGCAGAGTCTTTGTTACAATTTGTCTTTAATAAACTGTAAATGATGTACACTGTTAATTCTATGTCACAATGTTGAGGCAATAGATTATAAACGATTGGTACAAATAATAACTATTTTCCTAAAAGACAAAAAGAATTATGCGTGACACTTTCAAAGTTCGTTGCTGTTTCGTAAAGCACACTAAATAGTCAACAGGAAAGTTCCCGTTTTCTCCTGGGATTTCAGCGTCATTTTCTGTCATTTGTTCGACTCACCTATTTAATATCGACCGTTTCAATCTGTACTTATAATATCTATAATGTTTCATGAAAATGTGGTTATTGTGTTATCAAATATTTAGCTATGAGCATTAAACATTATCTTCCACTGAATAGTTATATCTGTCGTGATGCTCTTTAAGACTGTTAAACTGATAACAGTAAAAATTCAGTATTATAGGAGTATTTCAGTCTGTGGAAGTTAAAACAAAGCTCTCTGTACATAGAAGTTGTAGCATTGCATCCTGAGAGAAAAATAACTAAACATTTTAATAAATGATAATTATCCAAGTTGCTGCAAATATTTTTTCACGACGGCCGTTTCGGCTTATGCCATTCTCAAGTGATACCTGAAAGGCAAATATTTTCATTATTTTGTTTTGTATACACGGTTTTCAGGAAGTGAAGATTCAGACTTGTTATTAACCCTTAATAGTGACTTATATTTCAGAATAAATGGGAAGGATGAAATACTTACCTCATTTAATAATTTTCTGAATAGGAAGACTTTTAGAAAGCAATTATAGTGAATCAGTTTTCATGTCAGGGGACTTTCTTTTATTTTTTTCAATGAGGTGTGTAGATATCAAACTGTGGACAGAGAAATAAAATGTTTCAGGTTATTAAACAAAACTACCCTCGGTTCGTTGCAGGTGTTTGGTTCCACGTAGCATTTCAAATAACCACTAACAAACTTCAATGGAACGATATTTTACCATTAGTTATGTGGAAATTTATTGTAAAAATACTCGTACAAATCAGAGACCTCAAGTAAAATTTAACCCGTACTGAGCTAGCCGATAATCATAAGGAATAAAATAAAATACAGAATAACCTATTTTGACAAAGTAATACTCAAATATTTTCTATTAACGAGTATTTTTACAGTAGCTCTCTTAGAATCGGTTGGTAAAGTCACCAGAAGACCAAACGCAACTAAAAAATGATTTAGATGAGATTATCTGCATGGTTCAAATATTGTCATTTGACCCTTAATAATGATAAGTGTGAGGTCATCCAAATGACCACTAAAAGAAATGCGTTAAACTTCAGTTACAAGAGAAATCAGTGAAACCTACGGGCCGTCAATTCTACTAAATACTTAGGAGTAACAATTACGAACACCTTACATGGGAAATAACGCATAGAAAATATTTAGGGAACGCGAACCAAAGACTACGTTTAATTGGTAGAACAAATAGAAGATGCAACAATTCTACTAAAGGTACTGAGTACGCGACAATTTTTGGAGTATTGCTGCGCATTTTAGTATCCACACCAGGTGGGAGTGAGGGACGATTTAGAGCAAGTTCAGAGAAGAGAAGCTCATTGTGTATTATCGCGATATAGGAGAGAGAGAGTGTCACGTAAATTATGCACGAATTGGGGTGGAAATTAAACGGAAGGCGTTATTTGTTGCGGCGAGATCTACTTCCGAAATTTCTTTCACCAATTTTCTCTTCAGAATGCCAACATCATTGTTGACACCCTCCTACATAGAGAGACATGATCATCATAATAAAATAAGAGAAAAAGAAATATTTTTCCCGCGAGTTATAACAGAATGAAACTATAGAGAAATATCATGAACGTGGTTCGATGAACCCTATGCCATGCACTTCAATGTGGCTTGCAGAGTATCTGTGTAGATGTAGAAGTTTCCAGTCATTGGTTATGGGTCTTTCGCTAAGCGTGCGGTTGATAAGTCAGCTGGATTTCTTCCCCTTCCTCGTAGCCATATGCCTAGGGTTCCCACCTAACGTTGGAACTCCGAACTATTAGCAATCCCACCATCTGCGATTGTCTGGATGTTGCAGGCTAATTGTTCAGGACAAGCAACACAGTCTGGCTCAGGAACATTGCCTAATAGGAATAGCGCCTCAAACCTGCAGGTAAGACAAACCAGGAAGGCATCTCGATCGGTTCCCCGAGGACGTCTTTCGGTACCGCCCACGCCCTGGGATGATCTCCCACGCGACCACGGTGGGGTGCGTGCCTCATTACGTGCTGTGATAGGGTTGGCCGCAGGAGCGGTCATATCGGTGGACACGTCGATCGAGCTGAAACTCCGCTATAGTCGGCGTCACGTACGAAGGCGGCCCAGTTTTCAGCCGTTCTGCGTATCCCCCTCCACTACCGCAATCACAGCCAATAATGTGGCGCGTGGTTGTCCGTGAATTACGCAAGGTGTCTCCCGCAGGCTTCCCTCGTTGCCTATATGTGCGGAAGCGCCTTACATGACGCCTGTGACTGTCCCACAACAGCCTTGTCTCTCGACCGCAGGCTCCAGCTGTGCAGCCCAAGTTAACACCGCCTGAAGCTGCGAGCCAAGTGTCACAAACTCAGCTCCCATCCTCACACAGGTGTCACAATCTTTGTTCATGACTACAGCACCCAGACAAACGAACGACTGTAATTAAGAGCTAGAAGACTCTAACATAAACGCGCGAACTACGCCAAGAAGTCGCGATGGAATGGTCGAGAACCCTAACGCACCTTGCTGCAGAGCGAGCATTTACTCCCAGTCGGGGGTTCAAGCCTGCCCTCGGGCATGAGTGTGAATGTTGTCCTTAGGTTAATTTAAGTTAGTTCAAGTAGTTTGTAAGCCTGGGGACTGATAACTTCAGTTGTTAAGTCTCACAGATTTGCAAACATTTGAACATGTTTTGCGCCAAGAAGTAAGACTATCGTTTAGTAAGTAAAACATCTGAACTAAGAAATTACACAAATGAAACTAACTAAAACAACTGTCGCAGTAAAGGAGGCGCAAATACACAGCTAGCAAACCACACGATTTAAAAAGAAAAATCGAGAGTGCGCCTACTAATTACAGAAACAACCAACGAACTAAGAATTAGTACTGCAGTGCAGACAAGTAATTGAAAATAGCTCGGTGGTACTTAGCTTTTCTGTGCTGACGGTGCTGCCAGCCAACTTTCAAGAGCGTCCGAGTCCATAGTATCCGGCCGTAACACGGGGGACTGTATTTAGCACCCATCTTGATCTTTTAACCCGTGTACCATGTGTGTGTTAGGGCTCTTTATATTTGTGTTGTTTTCTTTTATGTGTGGAAAAGCAAATGTTCCTCCAAACGAGACAGGAATAGCTTTTTGATTGTGAGAATATACAAGATGATGAGTATTAATTCAGTTCATGTCCTTAGTTCTTTTTTCTTACTCTGCAAATGTTTGAAACACGTTAAGACCTCTTTTCTTCCTTCAAGAGCAACCAATGCTAAATGCATTTAATGCATCTTTTTTCGATTACGAAATTTGGATTTGATCACTCAACTTTTATTCAAACCCTTACACCATATCTGCGTCGCATTTATTCTGTGTTAACTGTCAAACGGTCATTCTTAGGACAAAAGAGCTTCGGATTGATAACAACTTTTTTATATTAACAGCTAATGTAAGAAGTACATGGATACACTTTGGTTCAGCTTTGAAATTAGACAAATACAGTATTTAATATACAATTGCAAACATGGCTGGATGACAGCAACCGTAATACAATTTAAAAAAAAAAGTATAACAGCCACCGGGTGCGTGAAGTTTAAGGTACTTGACCTGGTTTCGTCAGCGCTAGAGGTAACCTCATCAGAAGAAATAAAAAGATTTACATGAGAAACATAACGTCAAAATTACATCTTACGAGCGAGGTTGCTCACTTTAGAATGGTAAAAAATAATATTGTCTTTAAAACTATAAAACAATAAAAATGAAACCAGTGTGGTGTGAAGGACATAAAGGAACTAAATATCAAAGCTCGGAAAGTCAAGCCTTAAACACATCTTCCGCCGCGGCGGAGTGGCCAACCGCATTGAGGCCGTTCCCAGTCGGGGGTTCGAATCCCCCCCCCCCCCCAGGGCATGGATGTTTGTGTCGTCTTTAGTATAACTTAATAAGTAGTTTGTAAGTTTAGGGACTGATGAACCCGCAGTTAAGTCCCTTAAGCTTCACAAACATTTGAACACAACTTAGGTACAGTTTTCCCACCTTTTCGTTACTGTGTTTCTTTTTCTTGTTGTTTCTATATATATATATATATATATATGAAACATAGCAGACAGAAACTTTACCAACTGTCGATATTTTGCGAATATGCTTGTCATTTTTTCTGCATTATCTGAGAGTGTCGTCAATTACATGTCTGCAAACTACAAGGAAGGAAGCTTGGAGTTTAACGTCCCGTCGACAGCGTGGTCATTAGAGACGGAGCTTACGCTCGGAATGTTTGGGTAAGGACGTGGAAGGAAATCGGCCGTGCCCTCTGAAAGGAACCATCCCGGTATTTGCCTTGTGTGATTTAGGGACATCACGGAAAACCTAAATCTGGATGGCCGGAGGTGTATTTGAACCACCATGCTTCCGAATGCGAGTCCAGTGTGTTACGACCGCGCCACCTCGCTCGGTGCAAACTACAACCACTTTCATACATCTGTTTCGTTCTTGGAATAGTCTCCTTGCGTTCGAATCCTTTCAACGCCCTCGCGCTGCAGTAATATACTGCTCAACACGAAATCCACGTATTTAATTTGGTCTTCAGAATTTCAGCTGACAGTTGAGCATTATTTGGCTGAGCGATCATAGGCACTTTCACAGAACAAAATTTTATTTTTGGACATTTCCAGAATCACCGCGTTGTCCAGATGCAGTGCTCTCCAGCTCCGGCCGACCTTGCCCGCTTTTCTGTTCAACGTGCACTCCTCTTTCTCACCACGGCTCATCTCTCGATATTACACCCAGCGCCAAGACATGTACAAAAAAAGGCTATCAGGTAATACAATAAGAGAACGGTAAAGAGCAGAAGCGTTTTGACAATAGAAAATTGCATCACGCTTCAGCAACAGCTCTTTTTTTTCGACGTACCGGACAATACCTTGACGGACAAAAAAGGATTGCAACGAAATTTTTTTGTCGCACGAAAAGAGAGCCGCGCGCCGGGTCTGGAATGCGAGCGAGAGACGAGGGGGTGTTTTTAGCGCGAGCGCCTTTAAACTTTTTCCCGGGGCAGTATTCTGAAACGACGTTAACGCGACTCGTCCGAACGAGCTTCAACTTTGCGCGCTCGGGCCGTCACCTCGACCCGTCTTACCGGCTCGGCGCTGGGGGTGTTGCTGCTCCTGGCCGTAGCAAGTGGAGCCCCGCTCACCCCGCTGGTGGGGTGGAGGGGGATAAATAAAAAAGAGGGGAATATGTGCGACAGAGCGGCTGCACATCGCCCTTTCATTACGGCGCAGACAAAGCGGCCAGCGCTCACATTAGCGGCAATTACATGGCGCGCAGGGGTCGCCCGACACACGCCGCACCAGAAGCATACTCTTTGATGCCTCTCGATTATTCTAGATTTTCCAAAGTTTAACTCCATTTACTCCTCCCGCCCACGACATCTGTCACATTTAATGTGTCCCACGCGAAGCATCGGGAGTGGAAAGGTGATTGGTCAAACCGCCCCTATGTCCGCCAACCCCTTGTGGTTGGATCTGCGAACAAGTTATGTGCATGAGTAGTGGCGGCGCGTCCTATGTGTTCTCTGGTTCGGTGAATCCCCGGGAAAAAGATCGTTGCGAAAAAAAGTAAAAAATAAAAAATAAATAAATAAATAATAATAAAAAAGTGTTTTAAAACTATCATTCTTCTTTTCGTTCTACTATCCGATCATTTTATCTACATCTACATCTACATGGGATACTCTGAAAATCACAATTAAGTGCTTGCCAGAGGGTTCATCGGACCAACGTTATACTTTTGAGGTTTGATTCCATTTCCAGGATGGTGCTCAACGACACACCAGATGTTCAAATGTTCAAATGTTTGTTAACCTTAAGGGACTCAACAACGGGGTCATCAGCCCCTAAACTTATAAACTACTTATGAACTACCTACAGCTAAGGACGGTACAAATATCCATGACCGAGGGGGGGGGGATTCGAACCCCCGACCGTAGTGGCTGTGCTGACCGTGACTGGAGCGCCTCAGTCCCCTCGGCCACCGCGGCTGGCTTATAAGCACTGCGAAATAATTGTTAATAATGGAATAAGAAAGACAGAGGAACAAAATATATTGGAAAAATAGCTGATGGGACTTAACTACGGGATCATCAGTCCCCACAGTTACAAACTACTTATGAACTAGCTAATACCAAGGACGGCACAAATATCTATGCCCGAGGGGGATTCGAACTCCCGACCGTAGTGGCCGTGCAGACCGTGACTAAAGCGCCTCAGTCTTCTCGGCAACCGCGGCCGGCACACCAGATGTAATGAGCAGCATTGGCCGTTAATGTTTTATTAAAAAATAAAAAAAAAAAAAATAAAAAACACACACACACATCGATTTCAATCACATAGTGACCATCTTCAGTGTCCTTCAAACAAGCATTGTGAATGACTTGAATGTTAGGGCATTCATAATGCTTGTTATAAGGACACTGAAGATGGTCACTGATTGAAATCGATCTGTGTGTTTTTTTTTTTTTTTTTTTTTTTTTAATAAAACATTAACGTCCAATGCTGCTCATTATATCTGGTGTGTTCACCGTTATACTATTTTATCGCCCATTCCATTCTCGAATAGCGCGCGGAAAGAATGAACACCTCAATCTCTCCGTTCGGGCTCTGATTTCTCGTATTTTATTCTGATGATCTTTTGTACCTATGTAAGTGGGAGTCATATTTTCGCATTCGGAGGAGAATGTTGGCGATTGGAGTTTCGTAAGTAGTCCACGCCGCAGCGATAAGCGCCGTTGTTGTAATGATTCCCATCCAAGATCCTGTATCATTTCCGTAACGCTGTCTCCCCTGTATAGTGACAATACGAAACGAGTTGCCCTTCTTTGGACTCTTTCGATAACCTACGTCAAACGCACCTGATAAGGATCCCACACTGGGCAGCAATACTCCAAAAAAGGACGGACAAGCGTAGTGTATGCAGTCTCGTTTGTAGTTCTGTTGCATGTTTTAAGGGTTCTGCCAATAAAACGCAGTCTCTGGTTCGCCTTTCCCAGAACATTATCTACTTGTTCTTTCCAGTTTAAGTCAGAAGTAATTGTAATTCCTACGTATTTTGTGAAGTTTACGGCCTTCACTTTTGATTGAGTTACATTGTAAACAAAGTTTAACGGATTTCTTTTTCTACTCATGTGGACGACTTCACACTTCTCATTATTTAGAGTCAACTGCCAATTTTACACCATACTGGTATCTTATTCAAATCGTTCTGCAGTTGGTTTAGATCTTCAGATGACTTTACTACACGGTAAATGACGGCGTCATTTGCAAACAACCTAAGAGAGCCACTTAGATTTTCCCCTAAATCGTTTATGTAAATAAGGAACAGCAGAGAAATGTTCACATGTTTGTATAGCTTATGGGACTTAACTACGGGGTCATCAGTTCCTAAGCTTACAAAGTACTTATGAAGTACCTAAGACTAAGGACGGCACAAATATCCATGCCCGAGGCGGGATTCGAACCCCCGACCGTAGTGGCCGTGCGGACCGTGACTGGGAGCAGAGACTAATAACACTACCCTGTGGAACGCCCGATATCACCTCCGTTTTAGTCGATGCCTTACCATCGATTACTACGAACTGTGTTCTCTCTGAGAGGAAATCCCCTATCCAGTCGCAAATTTGGGGCGATAGACCGTAACCACGCAATTTGATTAAAAGCCGTTTGTGAGTTACGGTGTCAAAAGCTTTCTGGAAATCAAGGAATACGGAATCAGTCTGCGAACCATTGTTGATAGCACCCATCACTTCGTGTGAGTAAAGAATTAGTTGTGTTTCGCATGAACGATATTTTATAAATGCACATTCAAAGTATTGTTATCGCATGATAAACATTTTACGTAGCGGAGACAGCACGTATAAGAGACGTAGCGCGGCCGCTTAATGTAGGCGGCAGTGGACGCAGCATTGCAATGTGCATGCGCGGCTGAGGTTCAAATTCTCTTCTGAACCCCCTGGAGGCAGCATACGGGCGCTCCCGCGGCAGGGAGACGCGAGGGGACACGCCGCTTTTAACATTGGCGTTGGTGCTGGTAGAGACGCTAGCTCCTGGCTACTCGAGCTCTGGCACGAATGGACCCGAAGCAAAGGCAATGGAGCTACTGCACATCTCGCCTTGCGCATGCGCAAATCCTCCATAATGGCAAATTCCGCCCTTCATATTTGTTTTGGCGCATTGAAGATTCGTCAAAAACACGTCACATTTGGTAAAATATCTTTTATGTGTAAATTAAAGACGCATCATCTGTAAAAGCCTTCAGAAGATCCGATCGTGAATAATAATGAAGTCACTATGTCCACCTAGCAAGAATAGCCGTGTGGTTAGCAGCATTACTCTGCACTGTCGGAGGTAGTGGGTTCCAGACCGGCTGCAAGCAATTATTTTAAACTCAATCTTCTTTTTAACAAATACAGGAACAATGATTTTTGAATTGTTACTTGCCACATATACTTTGGACGTTTTAGCAAATGTGTTGCGATTTTTAGGGGAAATGACATATATACCTTTCGTTGTAACAAATATTTAACTGTTTGAAAAGATGTGGGGGAGAGCAGCCTTTGCGCATTTGTAAGGTTAAGAAGGGATGCGGCTTACAGTGTCACGTGACCTGAAGGTAGCTTGTCTCTTAAGCGTTAGAGATTCCTTTTGTTACAGCCACTTAACAGTGTAATCAGGAATTAAAGTCCCACATTTCATTTTTACGCATGGAACAAAAATAATGTTTTGAAGTATTAGACCTATAACTCCGCTCACAGTATCCAATGCCCACAGAACGTCGCAGTACTTCCTGATTTCACATGCAACTACAGCTTCAAATCGTCTTTATTTTACCTTTTTTGCAGTTTATTAAAACATTCCAGCATTGCATTATTAATAGGTGCTCTATTTTCGGGTAAACCAACGTGGAACGTGGAAAGCACCAAAACAAGGAAATATCATATTACTGAAGTTAACGGTGACATTACTCCGTTTTACTGAAGGTAATAATTCTTTTGTTTATCTCCGACGGATGTAATAAACCTTGAGCAAAAGGTAATTTCGCCTTTTCTTTCTTTCCGTGCATAACTTAACGGAAGTTTTGCCATTGCAAATATACTGTGTCACAGTTCACAATTGCTGAAACTTCACTATTCATTTCTTTAATAACGTCTACTTCATTCGATTAGTACTTTAGGTCCTTTCATTCCTGTTGTTAATGCCGAGTGATTACGCTTTTGTAGTTTCTAGGGACGATGCGTGTCCTCTTCAACATTTGTAAAGTGCGACGCTTGTGCATTTTTACCTGAATTTAGCCTGTGTTTCTTGGCGGTAATAGTACTAAGTTATACATTTGGTTCAAATGCTTCTAGTCTACAACTACTCGTATTTTTACTGTTGCTCATATGTCCCTTTGTTTCCTGAATATTCGCGTCATTTTTCCATTAGTAGGTAAACAGATTTTCCCATAAAGTTATCATGAATGTAGCTACACGCCTACTTAACGACTATTCCTTCATATAAATTTGGATTCTACTTTAGGAATATCACTTTCATTTCATTTGTCTTTACCATCTCAATTATTGCATCTGATATAACGATAGTACCAAACTAAAAAGCATTTTGAGCACCTTAAAATCTAAGGCACTCACCTGATGAAATTGCAAATCGTTTTAAAATACTGTTTGATCCATCCTAACCGATTCTTTCCTCTAAATCATATCTGACAAATATTCACAAGTAACGAAGTATGTAATTCCAATAGCAATTCATTGAATGTTAAATTACGATTAAAGGATGAAAATGGTAGAAAGTTGGAGCTGAGATTTGTAGAGCACCCTTTTGCCGGATGGATATGGTATTCTGTTTTAAAGGGACTAAGTGGGCCAGTGTGTTAACTCCGTTGCCGTGGACGCATCGGCGTCGCACATTACTGCTGAAAAAAATATCTTTCACTGGACAACACTTTTATCGCTTACTCCAATGACGTTGTGCCTCAGGAAGAACGCACGCTTATCTGTTCTGCGGGTGCAATACATTTCGCACAGTCGAGCGAACGCCAGTTATCGACAATGTTAATAGCGTCACTCAATGTTTTATGCTCTCAGCCTCTCTGAAATGTCCTCTATCGACGGTGTTACGATCGATAGCCCTGCATCAAGTTTGTTTAAAGTACCTTGCTGTTTCACTCTGTATTCTATCCGGAAGTAGTTAAGCGTTGAAAAGGAAATTCATATGATAATTAGCTGTTTACAAGACATACACTAAATTATATATATACCACGTGATCAAAAAGGCTGTATAAATTTGAAAACTTAATTAATCACGGAACAATGTAGATAGAATGGTAAAAATTGACACACATGATTGGAATGACATGGGGTTTTATTAAAACAAAAAAAAGTTCAAAAAATGTCCGACAGATGGCGCTTCATCTGATCAGTAAAGCAATAATTAGCATAACAATTTAAGACAAAGCAAAGATGATGTTCTTTACCAGAAATAGCTGTAATTGAGGAATAATGTTGTGAATACCGCTGTAAAGCATGTCCGGAATTATGGTGAGGCATTGGCGTCGGATGTTGTCTTTCAGCATCCCTAGAGATGTCGGTAGATCACGATACACTTGCGGCTTCAGGTAACCCCAAAACCAATAATCGCACGGACTTAGGACTGAGGTCTGGGGACCTGGGAGGCCAAGCATGACAATAGTGGCGGCTGAGCACACGATCATCACCAAACGACGCGCGCACGAGATCTTTCACGCGTCTGTAACATATCGGCGTACCTTCACCCGTCACGATAGCAGTTACAAAAACAGAATCACGCAGTTCTTCGAAGAAAAAATGCCCGATAACGGTAGATGTGGCAAATCAAACCCATACCGTGACTTTCTGGACGTGCAATGGAGTTTCCACGACCGTCCTAGGATTTTCGGTAGCCCAAGTTCTGCAGTTGTGGGCGCTGACAGACCCTCGGAGCGTGAAATGAACTTCGTCGGTCCACAAGACGTTACTCAACCAATCGTCATCTTCCGCCATATTTTGAAACGTCCACACCGCAAATGCCCTCCGCTTCATTAAATCGCCAGATAACAGTTCATGATGCCGATGGGTTTTGTAAGGATAGCATCGGAGGCTACGCCTAAGTGCCAACCAAACAGTAGTGTATGGATTGCCGGTGTGACGTGCGACTGCACGAGCGCTGACTTTCCCGTGCATAGACGAACCCCTTACAGTCTCCATTTCTTCCTGAACTGTCTCAGCAGCATTACGCCTTGTGATCGGTCGTTCACTACGGGGTCTATCGTCAAAACAACCCGTGGCTTCGAACTTGGAAATGATTCTTGCTGCATTTGTCAATGGACCTTTACCCGTTCGAATCCGTTTCCTGTGGCGATAGGTTCGTAACGCTGAACTAGGACATTCCCCATTCTGATAATACAGCTTCACTAAAAGCGCCTTTTCAGGTAACGTCAACATGCTGCGACTGCTGGTGCATCTGATTCTCTCTCTCATTACAGCTCATTTTATACACGATTTTCATGCGCAGTCACTGACGTTTTGTCGTCCAGCGCCGTCGGAATTTTTTTTCTTATAAAAACCAATGTCATTCCAAGCATGTGTGTCAATTTTTACCTCTCTATCTACATTATTCCGTGATCTATTAATTTTTAAATTTATACTGATTTTTTGAGCACCCAATATATATATATATATATATATATATATATGTGTGTGTGTGTGTGTGTGTGTGTGTGTGAATCGGTTATTATGGAAGGGCTCATGGGACTTATTAAAAAAAATCTGCGTTTAGATATGAAATGGCTCAATTCTTAAATTCCTCAACAGTTTACTTTTGAAAAATAACAGATTCACATATATATGACCTGTAACAAAAACGAAACTAAAGTTGTTTTTTAATGTCCGCTTAACACTAGAATGGTCGCATAGGATCTCACAGATACGTATTCCGGGAACAGCAACCCGTGCGTCAGTGGATCCAAACATTATATGATTAATTTTCATAAAATAAACGTTCAGTTGCTACTTTTATAATGCTTGCTATGTTATTAACTGCAAAATCTGAGGTTAATTAAAGCTAACGGTGCTATGTTCATCCTGTATCTCTGACAACGTAACCGCCAATGTTCCTCCTAGTGATGCGACCATCGCAGTGTTAACAAATTAGATCAAATGGCGGAGCTGTGAATAAACTCAGAAAAGTGTATTGACTATTGGCGTACGTGAATCGCTTACCATAATATATTTTCTTTTCTTTTACAACATAATCTCAATATACATAAAAATTGAGGTGTTTCACTCTGCAGCCAAAACCACACTTCTCAAACGAGTAATGTTTGTGTGTAGTAGCAGGTATCAGTCTCCCATTGTGCACTACGTTGGTAGAGGGTTGATAACAATAAGGGGGGTGGAGAATATGGGAGTTGAAAGCTACCGATATATTTCAAATTCTACGTGTTGGTGTCAATATTTTGCTATTCAGCAAAAAATACACAATGGAGAAGAACGATCTCAGAGTTATTGTAGTACAAATTCTCCCTTTCTACACCATAGTAGTTTCGTGTCGATAGCTATAAGAGAGTGGAAGATATATTGATTGAAAGTCGTCAGCTTATTTAAAATTCGGACTGAAGACCAGCGATGACGTTTTACTCTGTAATAGCAAAGTGGTTACATACAGCGAAACATGATGCACATTCTTCAGTTGTTTTTCTGCATTAAGCGTACGAATAAAGAAAAGTAGTTGCATATTGCAGTTTGAAAAGTAAAACTAGCAAGAAAGATGCCAAAGCGTAAGAAAGAAATTTCGCATTCTCGATCCGTTTCTAAAAGACAGAAAACGGCGCTGAAAAGTGAATCTACAGACGATAGAAACTTGAAATTTGTAGACGTTATTTATCTGAATTTTAGATTTTTATTGGAATTTTAAAAACACTTGTTTCGATATTTTTGGAAATTCAACCATTACGTGGGTTAAATAAGGGAAATCTTTTAAGGGTGTTAATGTTGTTGTTATGGTCTTCAATCCTGACACTGGTTTGATGCAGCTCTCCACACTACCCTAACCTGAGCAAGCCTCTTCAACTCCACATAAGAACGGCAACCTACATTTGTCTGAATCTGCTTACTGTAACCATCTCTTGGCCTCCCTCTGCGATTTTCACCCCACACACTTCCCTCCAATGCTAAATTCCTTCAGCATCACCTGATTTTCTTAGACTGCACTCCATTACCCTAGTTTTTCTCTTCTTAATGTTCATCTTATATGCACCTACTAAGACTATTTTGATGCTACAAATGCGAAAATTTTCATTTGGAACCATGTTTAGAATTGAAAAAAAGTATTTCGGGATGTTTTGAATTCTGCCATCAATGGTGCAATAGGGGGTGGTAAGTTGTATCGAAATACTTGATTAGGAAAGCATTTTAAAGCTAAATCTACGAAAAGATGTATTTAGAAGTAGAAACAACCAATGCACACCATCCAGTCTATGCGTTCGAATCAGCGGGAATTAAGCTAGTCTAATATATAAAAATAAATGTTTGATTGATTCTATGTTTGTTCGTATTTTATGCGCTGCCGTACCGATAATTCAGTTATTGCTTGGCCTGTTGCGAAAGTTACACGATACATATCGCTGTACGACACATAGTTTAGGATACATAGGAGGGGAGGAACGGGGGGGGGGGGGAGGTCGTGAAACTGAGATGCGTTAAAAACTGACGCATTATGAATAAAGATTCAGTTTGTTACGTCTCTGCCACTAAATCTATTTCTAACATATTTCTTTCAATATCAATGGATGTACCCACAAAATTGTTTCATTGTAAATCTGATGGATCAGGAGATATGACGTCATAAGCACTGAGAGGCGTGGGAAACAGTCGCATCATGTTCGTATTTAATGCGGTACCGTGCCGTTCATCTGATTGCGACATAACTTTGCACCCTACATCCTCAAAAAAGAGAAAAGTCACTGTCAAAGTAAAATGTTGTATGGTGCATGGCAGAGAGTAATTTACCTTCTAGCTTCGGCATAAAGTACGGTTTTCTTTCGATATTGATGAAATTGTGCACACTTAACCTTCAAAACAAGAAGATCATCACCGTGTAACGAAGTCTTATTAAACTTCCTGGCAGATTAAAATTGTGTGCCGAAACCGGGACTCGAACCTGGGACCTTTGCCTTTCGCGGGCAAGCGCTCTACCGACTGAGCTACCCCGACACGACTCACGATGCCGCCTCACAACTTTACTTCCGCCAGTACCTCGCCTCCTACTTTCCAAACTTCGCAGAAGCTCTCTTGCAAACACGCAAGACTAGCACTCCTGGAAGAAAGGATATGGTGGAGACATGGCTTAGCCACAGCCTAAGGGATGTTTCCAGAATGAAACTTTCACTCTGCAGCGGAGTGTGCGCTGATATGAAACTTACTGGCAGATTAAAATTGTGTGCCGGAACCGGGACTCGAACCTGGGACCTTTGCCTCCGCTGCAGAGTGAAAGTTTCATTCTGGAAACATCCCTTAGGCTGTGGCTAAACCATGACTCCACCATATCCTTTCTTCCAGGAGTGCTAGTCTTGCATGTGCTGGATGGGGATTCGAACCCGGATTTCCCAATTCGGGCCAGTGGTCGCTTTAAGCAATTAGGCTAACCTGACACGCTTCCCTTTCAAACCAACTTCTCAACTTTTAGCCCCTTCCTCCTGCTCGCAGCCTATACTGGATTGGAGCGTTTGAAAGCGTTCGCATGGAAATTATCAATTGCCTGTTGTTGGCATATTTTACAATTATAAATATGGTGTCGGTTCTTTAGGAAATAAACACCATATCAATAACTTAATACAGTGTTTGGCAGAGACTGTCTTGCAATAAACTTAGATAGCACTTTATTCATCACCATGAAAGATAACAGTTATATAATTTTTCACAGATTGAGGAGACAGTGAAATGAGGAACTGGATGAGGAGTTCGGCAGAGAGAGACGAGAAGGTGATTGGTAGAGAAAGGGGAAGATGGGCAGAGAGAAGGTGGGATGAACAGAGAGAGGGTAATGAGGAGATAAAGAGAGAGAAGGGGGGAGGGAGAGGACGAGACGGACAGAGAGAGAAGGAATGAGAAGGTGGACAGAGAGAGAAAAGGGAAGAAGCAATGGACTAACTTTGGAATAAATAAGTAGTCAAGTAATGCCTGCTTTCAGCTAGTTGATAATAAAATGAAACGAATGAACCTAAACTACAACGTAAGCCTAGACACCATGAATGCCAAAGTGTTCGTGCCAAAATAGAGATTCATATCATGGCAATATGCGTTTGATATCAACACGAAACCTGGGCTATTCATGTGTGTGTGTGTGTGTGTGTGTGTGTGTGTGTGTGTGTGTGTGTTTGTCATTGTGGGAAAGGGGAAGGGTAGGGCAGTGAGACATGCACTGTTTGACTCTCCCGATGAACCAGCCCAGTAAGGCTACTGCCGTCTTGTGTGCTTTTCCACTCCAAATCACCGGCTTTCGAACAAACAAACAATTTGAGAAGGCAATCAGGGTGTCCATAACTGCATTATTAAAATTCCAGAATGACGTCATATTTGAACATTATGTTATTGACGCAAGGGGAAACATTATCGTACAAAATCATTTCTGAAAATTTTGAACGGTAACAGGAGCTGAAACGATATCATGCTGCTGCTGTAACTCTTTTTACAACAACGCTGACTGTACGCTAGTAGCCGTGCAAAGGCTTTGAGCACTCACAGAGTATGAACAAAGGCACTGGACCGATGTTTGCTAAGGAACAAAATTATTACAAAATTCTAAAAGGTTTTTTGAAGTGCAAAGGGACAAAGACGGCAGTCGAAAATGTGACTGCAGCTTTGCAAGATAGGTGGAGCGGTGTTGCGCAGACGTGCAGAGTACGGGCGACTGCCAAAACGAACGGACCACTGCGTCGCAAGCACGGCGTATGAAATTGTACAAAACAACCTGCATTGGTATCTGTACAAAATAACCCATATTTACGAAATGCTTTCTGCTGACCTGCCACCGACACAGACATTGGCTCTGGTATATGTTGCTCTCTTCGAAGTGGACAATAAGAAGCCATGGAAAATTCTTTCGGCAGCCGAAGCCCACGTCTGTCGCCAAGTACACTCCTGGGCATTAAAATTGCTACACCACGAATATGACGTGCTACAGTCGCGAAATTTAACCGACAGGAAGAAGATGCTGTGATATGCGAATGATTAGCTTTTCAGAGCATTCACACAAGGTTGGCACCGGTGGCTACACCTACAACGTGCTGACATGACATGATGAAAGTTTCCAACCGATTTCTCATACATAAACACATAAACAGCACTTGACCGGCTTTGCCTGGTGACACGTTGTTGTGATGCCTCGCGTAAGGAGGAGAAATGCGTACCATCACGTTTCCGACTTTGATAAAGGTCGGATTGTAGCCTATCGCGATTGCGGTTTATTGTATGGCGACATTGCTGCTTGTGTTGGTCGCGATCCAGTGACTGTAAGCAGAATATGGAATCAGTGGGTTCAGTAGCAGTCGAGATGACAGGCATCTTATCCGCAGGCCTATAACGGACCATGCAGCCACGTCTCGATTCCTGAGTCAACACATGGGGACGTTTGCAAGACGTTTGCTGTATCACAGACAGGAGCGCCTGCGCTAGAGTACGCAACGACGAACCTGGGTGCACAAATGGCAAAACGTCATTTTCTTTAGGATGAATACAGGTTCTGTTTACAGCATCATGATGGTCACATCGCGGTGACCGCACTTTGGAAGCGTGTTATTCGTCTGGTTACACGTCTCAGTCACCTCTTGTTCACATCGACGGCACTTTGAACAGTGGCCGTTACATTTCAGATGTGTTACGACCCGTGGCTCTACCCTTCATTCGATCCTTGCGAAACCCTACATTTCAGCAGGATAATGCACGACCGCATGTTGCAGGTCCTGTACGGGCCTTTGTGGATACGGAAAATGTTCGACTGCTGGCCTGGCCAGCACATTCTCCTGATCTCTCACCAATAACTGGAAAAGTCTGGTCAATGGTGGCCGAGCAACTGGCTCGTCACAATACATCAGTCACTACTCCTGATGAACTATGGTATCGTGTTGAAGCTGCATGGGCATCTGTACCTGTACACGCCATCCAAGCTCTGCTCGACTCAATGCCCAGGCATATCAATCCGTCATTACGGCCAGAGGTGTTTGTTCTGGGTACTGATTTCTCAGGATCTATGCACCCAAATGTAATCACATGTCAGTTCTAGTACAATATATTTGTCCAATGAATATCCATTTATCATCATTATTTCTTTTTGGTGTAACAATTTTAATGGATAGTAGTGGATATTTCAATAAGCATAATAGCAGAGTATGAGCAATGAAAAATGCACACGCATATCAACGGATACCACTTCAGTCTGGAAAGATTACTATGTGGTGTAGATTGATGATAAGTCCATCGTAGAGTTATAGTTTGGGGGGGGGGGGGGTTATTCCTGCGGATCCTGACACCTTCGCCGTGAAAGGTAAACGATTATTTTTCACATCATGGTCATTGATGTGTGTGTGTGTGTGTGTGTGTGTGTGTGTGTGTAAGATCATTTTCGTTCGAGATGGCACCGAAAACTGTACTGATACTGAAGTGTATGCTGTAGGGGAATTTTGGAAATGCTTGAATTATCAGCCGTCATTTCCCTAAAACCTGGCTGACCAGATCACTTGACTTTAATCCGCGAAATTGAAGGCACACATCGCATTCTGCATATGAGCCCGGAATCATTTCATCTATTATGAAATATGCTGTTTCCTTTTGTGCCAGAAGACGGTGAACACCATATTGAATATATCAAGCACATGTCACACGACGGAAACAGTTCATTTTCCTTTATGCAGTTTTTGACTTCAGTCCGGTTGTAAGTCGATAGTATTTTGCATTCTTGCTGCTTATGACTTCCGTACAATTACAAACCGATTTCATTGTTGCCTTTTACGCGGTAATCTTTCTCCTTAGGTCTACTTGAAATCGATTTTTCTCACCCAATGTGGTGGGACCTTGCACGGGTGAATGAGCTACCTCATGAATGACACGACGGTTGACTGCCGAGAATGTGCCCGAGGAGTGTTTAGCACTGTGGCTGGCCAAATGTTTGGGAATACTGACCATCTAGATTTGGGTTCTCTGTGATTTCCATGAATCGCCCCAGACAAATTGCGGGATGGCTTCTTTCAGAGTGCACGGACGATTTCCTTCCTCAACCTTAACATGAAATCAATGCGAGCTGGTGCTCCATCTCTCTGACAACATTGTCAACAGGAGGTGAAATCAAAACCTTCCTTGCTTCCTGCCTTAAGCATCTGATGGGGTAATGTGCAATTCAATTAACCTGCCTCTTGCGATTCGGTAAAATTTTACTTATCGCGTCGGCTGGGTAATTTACTAATGTTGGCAACGACCTTCGAATTCTCTTTGAAAACTCAATCACATACAATGAGAGAAAATAATTTCATGTGCTGACCGTGAAATAAAAAAATAACGCTGTTCATGCTCTATGTTAGACAAGTTCTTGTATGTACTTTTGCCGGGACAGTACATTAATTATCCACGTAAAGAGAGCAATTTGTTCAAATTTTAATACACTATGCCGCCTACGCGGTAGTAAATTTCAAGCTGCAATTGATTTGTCGTTTATAACCGGCTATTTGCGTTACGGCGCTTACAGCGGCAGCTATTGAGAAAATTTTCGTTTTTCATTTTTGAGCTGTACCGTTTCTCGCTGCGTCACGTTAATAATACGTTGTCCAACTTTGACATCATTTCTACACTTTCTACAGAGGTTTGAAACTGGATATTTTGTTCTGGTCATTCTGCGCAAAGACTGATGACCCAAAACATTATACACATCTAATTGTCAGTGTGCTGGTGTACTTTTCGAACGAATGAGTATTACTGCGTGGCATATATTCAGTAAGTCTTTACAAGATGTTTGGAGAAGTAAGGCGCAGGATGCCCACGTAAATAACCCACGATTCCCATAAATTACGAGAGAATGATATGTCGACCTGGAGTTGATATCTGGAAAAGTCTCTGCTGCTTTCAATTGGGTTGAAAACATCAAACACAGACCACTGTCATCAAAACTGTGCAACTCAGTTTTGCTCATAGGCCCTCTCAGATGAAAGGTACCAGGAAAGACCTCAAGGGCTCTACATTAGTCAAATCAATTAGAGGATCTGTTGAGATATCTACGTTCTAAAGTATTGTCATCGGCGGAATGAATTAAAATCCTTCGATGTCTTTCTTTCGGTTCTACGGAGTGAAAACAACAACATAACGGCAACTGAGATAGTGGTAATACCAGTAAATTACTGAAGAGGGGTTGCTGCTTTCTTGTGTTTACTATACCAAACGAATTACACAAGCAGTTGGGTTCAGGTAGTGTATGATCAGGTCATGCAATACAACAACAACCTGACTTACCCTAAGCTATGGCATGAGCAGCCATAGGAAGGTTGGAAGCGGAACAGACACAGAGGGAGGTGGCTGCATCTATTGGTGTGTACCAAAGTGTAATTTCCAGGACCTGGACACGATTTTAGACAACACGAACCCTAAAAAGAAGGCGAGGCCAAGGTCGTCAACGGGTAACATCAGCAAGAGATGAGCGTTATCTCCGGTTAACAACCCGTCGGGACAGGAGCCTGAATGCAACTCAGTGGCAACGAACCCTCCAGGAAGAAACAGGACGTACAATATCAACACAAACAGTCCGAAATCGACTTCGGGAATGTGGCCTCTACGCACGGAGACCTGTGGTGAGTGTCCCATTAAAACCACAACATCGTTTAGCCCGCAGAAATTGGATGGAGGAACATCTGGATGGGAGTCGCCGGGTTCTGGTCAGATGAGTCAAGACTTTGTGTTCAGCCGGAGTCAAGAGTTTGTGTTCAGCCGGACAATCGTCGTTCCCTTATCTGGAGAGAACGCGGAATTCAGAACGAACCTACTTATGTGGAGGTAACGAATGGTAGACGACTGGTGTAGGAAGCAGTCAGTAATAACGGACGTACGGACCTCTATGTCGTTCAGAATGGCGCTTTGACTGTTCAGAGGTGTAGAAACGAGATCCATCGGCCTTTGTTGTGTCCTACGCTGGTGCCACAGGAGATGGGTTTCTTCCGGTGAACGATAACGTTCATCCTCACAGAGCTACACTTGTGGACAGCATGCTTGAAGCATATGAAATTGAAGGAACTGAGTGGCCAGCTCGTTCACCAGACTTAAACCCGATTGTCTAGAATGCACTTATCAGAACAGCACCTCCCATGACGGTTGCAGAGCTAGAAGTTGCCAAATGACCCTCAAGAACTGATTTATAACATAATATCCATGCCACGCAAGTGTGCAACTGTTCGCCCGAGAATGACTTTTTCACTATTATGGTAGCCCCATGATGCCTCTATTTAAGTAAATGTCATGGAAGAAGTAAAGAATTCGTACACGTCACAAAGAAATTACAGTTGTAATTGTAATGACGAACACGGTTAAGATATTTGGCTAGGGACATTTAATAAAATTTTCCCATTTGAAAAGTCGTTATAAACTACGCTTTTGTTAACCGTGTTTCGAATTGGGCTCAAGATGATTTGAACATAAAACCTTTGTTGACGGACATCCACAGCTAAGATGATACATCTCTAATAAAAGGGTCCGCTTCAGCTGTTTTACTTTTTTAAAGTGTGGCCAGTTTACGTCCAGCCACGCCGCTGTCCGTGCCGCCTGGCTCTATTAGGTGCTTTGATCGACGAGGGCGGTTGTCGCCCTCTTGTATGTGTGTAGTGTTCTGACAGCCGGGGTTGTTGTTGACTGTACTGGCGAGCCCCTGGTTTTAACTCTATGTGACCCGAAGATCCGAAACCGGTCGTCTATTTATAAAAAAGTAAAACAGCTGAAGATGATTTACCGGGAAAGGTGTGGTGTGTCCGAAAAATGTTTGAGGCAAATGGTATGTAACGTGAGCCAGGAGCGGGGTAGGCAAGAGTGCGCATGCGCAGTCGCCGCCACCGCGCCGCTCGCCGCTGCCGCAAATGTGGTTCCAGCAGCACACAGGGCGCAATCCAACTATTTTAATTGTCATGTAAATGATTTAGCTCCGAATGCCGCATCGTAATTGACATTCCGCGTGGAATCAGGCACGTGTAGCGAAAGCAGAAAGCATTATAAGCTGCCACTATGACATTCGTCCTCCATTACGTTCACTGGACAACAAGCTAGCAGTGCCTACTACCACAGTCTAATACATACAGTCGCGTCACTCACTGCTGTTACCGTCTGAGATTTGGAGCGACACTAGCGCTCCAAGCGGTCGTAAAGCCGGCTGTCGCATAACGCCGTATACGACACATTAATAATGCCCGCTTGTAATTATTTTTCTGTGTGGTTTGCTAAATATTGCATATATTCTTGCATTCCAAGCTTTATTTAAGTATCTTTACACATGACTGAGCCTAAAAGAAACGTAAACCGAGCAAAAACTCGTATGATCTGACACAAAGTGCAATATATTACGAAGTACTTCTGTAGAAATTGCTTTCTCTCGGCTGAAGAGCAGCCTCTGGAGCTGCTGCCAGCCTACTGGTGTAATAGCTGGTGTGAAAACACAATAAAGGAAAAAAAATAGAAATTGCTTGCAGCTTACCTAGCTGGTAGTGATAGATAAACATAGTATTTTGCGCAGACAATCCTATAATTGAACTTCCAGGGGACAGTTTAATGTCAATAAATGTAGATTTAGCAAAAAAATAGTGAATAAACTGACGCTAACTACAACATATTTATGACGAAATACCTCAGACATTGCACCTGACTTTGCTGGTAAACACAGTATTTCGCAGATGAGAAGCATGTAATTAGCCTTCCCGGTGTTAAAAGGCGCGAAAAAAGGTTTTTCCTCCTGCTTTTTACTTATGAGAACACCCACTGTCAATGAAACTTTCGTCTAATATAAATTTCCTTTGAGGATATTTCAATTATATGTTATTTTAAGATAATACGTCGATTACACGACAGTGTAAATGTCATATTATATGGATGATCCTCAGTCATTATAACAGTCTGTCATTAAACGGTTAATAGAAAAGGGAGAAGTGGAAGCGGGCGTGCCGCGGTGGAGTAGCCGAGCGGTTTAAAGCGTCTCGCTGCGGAGCGCGCGGTTGCTCGCCGTGGAGGTTCGAGTCCTCCCTGGGGCATTGGTGTGTGTGTTGTCCTTAGGTTAGTTTAACTAGGATTAAGTAGTTTGTAAGCTACGGACTGATGACCACGCAGTTTGGTCCGATAGATTTACAAACATTTGAACATTTTGGAGCGGGCGGGGCGACAATCGTCTGTAAAATAAGACGGCCCTTTGGTTTCAGGTAAATAGGTTTATGTATTAGCCTGTGGTTTCCATTAGATAAAACAGAAAACATATTTAACCTTTCAATCATTAATAATGGCCACACTGAACACTTCTTTTCCAAACATTTGCCTCAGTAGTAAATTATTTTCGAATGCCCACGCAGAAACGCTCAGCAGTAACAACAACCAACACACGTCTCGTGGACGATATAGAACAACGTTGCTTTACGTCCGCAAGGAGCGCTGCAGTCGCCTAGTATAATAAAAAAAGGGCAGTAGTGTCGCGACTGTATATATTAGACTGTGCTACTACTGTCTCAGAGAGAAACATCGACACAGAGAAAAAGGTTTTTATTGCAGTTTTCACATCGTAATTTGACGTCTCAATGTTTTCTAGTAATAGAGACGTTAGTACTACAAAGTAAAACTCCGCATCGCAGCAAATTTGAAACCAAGCGTGTTTAAGAGAAAAGAGATTTCATTCAAAAGAACACCAGAGAAATGGGGAAGAGTAAACATTATAACTATCTGACACTTTGTGTTTATGTTCCACTGTATTTATTTATTGGTTGGAAATCGGCTCTCGGCTTCTTAGGTCAACATGATAACTTAACAAGGAGACCACGTGGGTATCGGATTTTAGAATTTTTTGATGTTTATGGTACATGAAGTTCAGAACTCAAATAACTATCAGCCAAAGCCATTCGACGAAACTCTTAAAAATTCTCGAGAAAATCGACTTTGAAGTTATGCAAGTATACGTAGGTATCAATAATTAAAGCACTTGTACTGTCTGTCGGTGCAGCTCAGGTAATAGCTGGTTCCAATCCTGCCGAGAGATATTTTTTTTCTTTTTTTAATTGGATACTTACAAAATTTTAATATATTGTGGTAATTTTTACGAAAAATGTGCCATTTTTGTTTATTCGTAATTTTCTCTATTTCATAAGTTTTCAAACAAAGTAATGTAAGTTACATTTTTCACAGTATTGGCTTCGCTATTAGTTGACGACGGTAGTCTTTGATTGTTCAGTTGGTAAAGAACTACAATGCTGTGTTTTTTTTTTTTTTTTTTTTTTTTTTTTTTTGAAAGTCATCTCCATAGCTACTAATGGCTTTGTAAACAGCTAACCTCGCCCATCGTTTTAGACGACGACAAGATGTTCAACTCGTCTACATACACATAGAGGAAACTGTCACAACATGTATAATTACAGATACCAGCATGTTTTATATAAATGAATCCGCAAACAATCACAAAAGTATCTGTCACAGCGCGATTCGAACCACCAACTCCATGGTTGCCATTCCACATCGCTACCATCTGTGCTACACAAACGTACGCTGCAAGTGCTTTAGTTATTAGTACTTACGTGTACTTTCAAAATTTCAAAGTCGATTTTCTCGAGAATTTTTGCGAGTTGCTCGAATGGCTTTGGCTAATTGTTACTTGAGTTCTGGACTTCTCTTACCATAAATAGAAAAAAAATCTAAATTTCAATAGCCATGTGGTCTCCTTGTTAGTACTAAACAGATAGACCACATAAATGTGTGTGGAATAAGAATACGATGAGCGCGCAATTCTCGTTATTTAAGACGAATCTGTCACCGAAATGCTGCCGATATGTTTGCACTGTACATCGTAGGATGCCCTCCCTGTACCGTATAGCCGTCTGACTGCCTTGTACGATCACAACTGGCGTATCGTGGCCCCACATAGTGCTGTCCCAAAACATCAGGGAACCACCACCTGGTTGCACAGCTGCTTGTTTACATAAAAATGGCAAGAAGTAATCAAGATACTTCCGCAAGCAGTTTGACACGTAACTTGCGTCAATAACGTGCAGACATCGTTCAAAATGTCCAAATGTGTTTATAGCTTATGGGACTTAACTACGGGTCATCAGTCCCTAAACTTACAAACTACTTATGAACTAGCTAACACTAAGGACGGCACAAATATCCATGCCCTGGGGGGGATTCGAACCCCCGACCGTAGTAGCCGTGCAGACCGTGACTGGCGCGCCGCAGCCCCCTCGGTCACCGCGGCCGGCTGACACGGTTCACGTGTAATTTTAGTGCGAGCAAGTAAAATGACGAGTAGGTTGGGCCGTTTATGGTGTAGCTCTTTTAATTATCACCAAGAAGACTAAACAGAGAAATATTTCGGTTTGAGAGGATACTTAGAAGACCACAATATGGAACCTACAATAACTTATTCCTAGAACTGAGTTTCGAGAACATAATTAGCTTTGAAAACTTTTCATGAATTCCCATAAATGATCTGAATTGTTTATTAACATCATCTGGACACGTCATATCAAAACATAACGCGTGTTGTACAGATAAATGAACGTTTAGTTGTCACGCTACATTCTGAAAATCCACTTATTTTTTTACCATTGATGTTTGTGCGGAAATTGTGTCTTCATATTATACCGCTTCCTAAAAACTTCTTTCACTGCAATATGAAACTACTTAATGTGATTTGGTCCCATAGGATTACTAACATTTGAACATTTTCGTGTCTCGGAAACTTTGCACGAAGTCTTTTTTTGGAATGGTGGAAAGCCTCGTCACGTTTCGTTGGATGTCTGGAATATCGTCAAATCTCTTTCCTTTCAAAACGAGTTTGAGTCGAGGAAATAGGAAGAAGTCGGAGGATGAAACAGTACATTCGCTCCGGTGATAAATATAAATAAATTAATAAACCTCTTCTTTCTCTCTTCCCCTCTGGTCATTGATAATTATCTAGTATCTATTCATTATCTGTCTCTGACTAGAGAGGAAGAGAGTATCGTCATAATTTTTGTTCGTCACTCTCGGTTTAGTTTCTCTAGGGTGAAAACCAAGACTGCTCATCTCCTGATTTCTTCTGTATAAATAATGTGAGTTGCACCATGGCCTTAAGCTTATTAAATCATTTAAAGTTATTCTTTTCCTTTATTTCTTACTTAATTTCCCTCTCTCCATCCCGCCTCAGCAATACTCTCTTTATTGATGTGTAGATGTGATTTGGAACCCGTTTACTAGTTTAGTTTTGTGCCGCCGTTACCATTGAAACTGATCATTCCCTTTATAATCTGCTTTCATATGGGACATTTTCCCAGAATCTGTAGTCTTTTATATTATTTTATTGAGTGATGTTATGCTCAAAAGGTCTCGATTTCAATTTCATGTATAACATTGTCAATGGCACCAAACCAAGCTGTATCGCAACAGCGCTCAGGTTTTCAAACTAGCAAGTACACTAAAGTTCTGCCTTTTTACAGCCTTAAAAAAAGGAGACCGTCTTAAGGCGCATCTCTCTTCACAAAACACATTTCAGTTCTGCCTCATGTTCCCCTATGTAAATGCGTATCAATGTTGCCGAGGCTCTGCAGTAGGAATAGCACCTCAGCAGTGAACTTTAATGGGAACGATCCTGCCTTGTTCCTCAGGCACATGACACAAATTTTAATTCACGGAAACCTCTCCTTCAGTTTAATATATATATACTGACAGATTTAGTCCCATTCTGACACGGACGTTATAAGCGTTTATGGTGGATGCTCAAGTTGCAGGCAGCGATCGCCCACATACAACCAATATCGTGAAAAAGTCCCTGGCAAAACTAGGGTGTGTTGCAAGTTCAACACCCACCACACCCGCTGGACCTCAATCCTGCAAACTTATTTCAGTCCTCTCCAATCAAACTCGCTTTGAAAGGAAAAAGATTTTGTCGCAGTTCCTTCTTTGCTCAGCAAAGAAGGGAAAGCTGAAAGGTGGAAAGAGTACATAGAGCAGCTCTACAAAGGAAATGAACTTAGAGACGATGTTGTAGGAAGGGAAGAGGAAGTAGATCAAGATGAAATAGGAGATACTATTCTGAGAGATGAATTTGACAGAGCCCTGAAAGACCTAGGTCGGAACAAGGCCCCAGAAGTAGATGACATACCCTCAGAGCTACTAAAGTCTATGGGAGAGCCAGCCATGGCAGAACTATTTGAACT
Organism: Locusta migratoria; assembly: GCA_026315105.1. NCBI lineage: Eukaryota > Metazoa > Arthropoda > Insecta > Orthoptera > Acrididae > Locusta > Locusta migratoria. The sequence continues at coordinate 413,791,413 of CM048746.1, read as the reverse complement.
GGTGTGTAGGTTGTATGAGACAGGCGAAATACCCTCAGACTTTAAGAAAAATGTAATAATCCCCATTCTAAAGAAATCAGGTGTGAAAATTACAGAACCATCAGTTTGATAAGTCATGGTTGCAAAATTTTAACACGAATTATCTACAGGAGAATGGAAAAGCTGGTAGAAGCTGACCTTGGGGAAGATCAGTTTGGATTCAGGAGGAACGTAGGAACCCGGGAGGCAATACTCACTTTACGTCTTATCTTAGAAGATAGATTAAGGAAAAGCAAACCTACGTTTTTAGCTTTTGTAGATTTGGAGAAAGCGTTAGACACTGTTGACTGAAGTCAGCAGGGGTAAAATACAGGGAAAGGAGAGTTATTTACAACTTGTACAAAAGCCAGACCGCAGTTATTAGACTCGAAGGGCATGAAAGGGAAGCAGGGTTGTTGCCTTTCTCCGATGTTATTCAATTTGTACATCGAGCAGGCGGTGAAGGAAAGCAACGAAAAATTTGGAATAGGGATTAAAGTTCAGGGGGAAGAAATATAAACATTGCGTTTTGATGATGACATTGTAATTCTGTCAGAGACAGCAAAGGACCAGGAAGAGTAATTGTATGGAATGGACAGTGTGTTGAAGAGAGCGTATGAAATGAACATTAACTAGAGCAAAACAAAAATAATGGAATGCGATCTTAGAAAATCAGGCGATGCTGAAGGAATTAGATTAGGTAACGAAAAAATGAAGGTCGTAGATGAGTTTTGTTACTTGGGTAGTAAAATAACATGCGATGGTCGCAGTACAGAGGATATAAAATGCAGAATGACAATGGGAAGGAAAGCATTTTTGAAAAAGAGAAATTTGCTAACATCGAATATTAATGTAAGTGTAAGTAAGTCTTTTCTGAAGGCATTTGTGTGGAGTGTTGCTTTGTACGGGAGTGAAACATGGACAATAAGCAGTGCAGACAGAAAGAGAATAGAGGCTTTTGAAATGTGGTGCTACAGAAAAATGCTGAAGATTAGGTGGGTAGATCGCATAACTAATGAAGAGGAACTGAACAGAATTGGTAAAAAAAGGAATTTTTGGCATACTCTGACTAAAAGAAGGGATCGCTTGGTAGGACACATTCTTAGACATCGAGGAATCGTAAATTTAACATTGGAGGGAAGTGTGTGGGGTAAAAATCGCAGAGGGAGACCAAGAGACGCGTATAGTAAGCAGATTCAAGCAGATGTGGGTTGACGTTTTTATAGGAGATGAAAAGGCTTGCTCAGAATAGAGTAGGGTGGAGAGCTGCATCAAACCAGTCTCCGGACTGAAGACGATAACAACGCAGTTCCTGTCGTTTAACGAAACATGACGAGGGTTTTGAACAACATCGCAAAGGAAGAATTCGTACAATGTTCCCAGGACGTGTATGGTACATAGTTATGGTAGGTGACTATTTCGAAGGACAAAAAGTCAACTGTAGTTTTATCGTTCACCTACGTTAATGTTGGAGGACTATTCAGCAACATTTATTGTAAAAGGTTGTGTAAATTTCATTGGCTTCCTTGCTTTATTAATATTTAAAATCGTGTTCAATAAAGTTCTTTTCGGTATTAGACCGCACCTCTTTCGGGGTATTCGTCTGAAGAATATCCTGAAGAAGGCGACTTGCAATAGTGGCCGAAACGTCGGTTGGTTTTAGACGATGACGATGCGGTCTTATACCCTAAGAACTCTATTAAAAACTAGCTTAACGCCCGCTGCTTCGCTGGTTGGTCTGCATCAGTTTTTCCTCCCTCTTAATATAAATTTTCATAGATATAGCTAAAGTATTATCATAATGAACTGTTGTGATACTACTTGTAGCCGCGGCAGAACTGCCGTGCGTATTGAGGCGCCATGCTGCGGTGGGCTCTGCTGTTCGCCGTCGGGGGTTGGATTCGCCCCTCGGGGTCTAAGTTAGTTTAATTAGTTTGCAAGCCTTAGGCACTGATGACCCCGTAGTTAAGGCCCCTAAGTTGTTGAATTTACAAACATTTGATTTTACTACTTGTTAACCCCCAATGGCACCCCTTAATAGTTGAATTTCAAAAAATACCCCAACATGTGTCTTTTAAATTCCAACCAAGTACGCAGACATCGTTTTTTGTAATTCTGGGTTCAAAATTGGCTTAGTAGCAACGTGTTTTCAAAAAATGTTGCATCCCCTATTTCACTCCCTAAATGGTTAATTTTCTGAAAATGCCGTAACACGTATCTTTTTTATTCTGACCAAGAAAACATGTACCAATTTATGTCGTTGTAGTTTCAAAATTGTCTTAATAGTAATAGATTTTCGGAAAACACCCCCTCTCCATTTTAACCTCCTTTGTGGTTGAATTACCAAAAATACCGAAACACGTATTTTTTTAAAATTCTAGCCAACAATATAAATATCAATTTTTGCAGCCCTAGCTTCAAAATTGCCTTAATAGCAACGTGTTTTCAAAAATAACTTACATTCCCTATTTTACTCTCTTACTTGCTGAATTTGCAAAAATAATGAAACTCGTGTTCCTTTTATTATTATTATTATTATAAATCCTGACCAAGCTTCCATATTTTCGTAATTGTAGCTCAATTTTTGCGTCCCCTATTTTACCCCCTTATTGATGGAATTTCAAAAAAGCCTTTTAAATTTGAACCCTGAATTAAAATCCGAAATTTTGTAGTGATAGCTTTAAAATTACCTAAATAGCAACGTATTTTCAAAAAACGTTTCATCCCCTATTTCACCCCTTACGGAAGGAATATCGAAAAATCGCTTCTTAAATGACGCCTACAGAGTAAGGTCAACACCCTCTACAAATTTCAAGTTACCATCTTCTGTGCTTTGGGCTGGGCGATGATGAGTAAGTCAATCAGTCAGTCAGTCGCGACATTGCCTTTTATATATATATAGAGAAGATGACAAAGGCCGTGGAAGCCTACGTCTACATTTAAGGCCATTTCACACTGCGGTCACACTATGTCACTTTACGTAACGTGATAGATTTTTCAAAAGATCTGTTTCCATAGTTTTAAATGGTGTAATTCACACCGACCTCGCAGAGCGTCACAGACGCCGCAGACCTGGACAGACGTATCTGGGGGAACGCTCCGAGACCGATCATTGCAAAACGTCTGTGGCCTCGCGCATGCGCATTGGCCCGCTAGCCCGCCGCGCGCATGACCACACCTGCCGCGCAGTTTCGTGCTCTAAGTCGTTGCAAGAAGCTGTATTGATATTTTTGTTATTTCTTATGGAGCAGTTAATTGAAGTCGTCAGAACGCGTCCACTGCTGTGGGAATACAGATTTGGAGGATCTTATGTTTGAATTAAATTTTACCAAAATTATAAACCACCTACATAGCGCCAATCTTTCTCATGAGTGAAGGCTTTCACGACCGGCTGAAATATTTGCTATTGAATCTTCCAGGTTATGTGGTCGTGGTCGAAGAAACGTATCTGCTCCTGACGTTTTGCTGCGCTGGACATATTCAGAGGTGCTACTGGTAGCGGTGAGTCTTGCCGACTGACGAGTCTGGCGTCGGAGAGCAGTATAAATACTGTCTAAAAGGGGGAGTGCGCAGCAGAGGTAAGCCTTGTCAAAGACAAAACATAACTTTCGATAGTCGATGGTCAAAGATAAAAGCGTAACCACCTACTGTGAAGAGCCACAGTCCATATGTCATTAAGTTTCGTTGCTTCTTCCTTTCCATTAAAATTATCTCCGACGCCAGACTCGTCAGTCGGCAAGACTCACCGCTACCAGTAGTACCTCTGAAGATGTCCAGCGCAGCTCTGAACGAAACGTCAGGAGCAGATACGTTTCTTCGACCACGACTACATAACCCGGAAGATCAGCAGCCAATCTTTCTCTTCTGGAACTAGATCGCTTGTAGTTGGTGTCATTTTTACTAATATCGTTACTTATCAATTTCAAGATCTGTTTATACTCAGGTTTAGATAGCCGAAAATGTAATTTGAATCTGTCATCATCTAGCTCCAAGTTCTCCATCAGATGATGGTACTCGCCGCACTACTCCCGTCTTTGGTTGACGGGGTGCACCCAGGGCGTTCGGTTTGTAACCGCTAAAGACAGCATGAGTTCCTCTTCACTATTCGAACTACCAAGGCACATTTTTAGTAAACGCACTATCGCCCCACGAACCACTTGTCATGTTACCTACTTCAACGCCGGCCGCGGTGGCCGAGGGGACTGAGGCGCTCCAATCACGGTCTGCACGGCCACTACGGTCGGAGGTTCGAATCCCCCCTCGGGCATGGATATTTGTGCCGTCCTTAGGATTAGGTAGTTCATAAGTAGTTTGTAAGTTTAGGGACTGATGACCCCGTAGTTAAATCCCATAAGCTATACAAACATTTGAACATTTGAACCTGCTTCAACTTATATCGTTGCCCTAGCTTTGTATGATGCCATAATTGTTAAAGTAGATTCCGCGATTATATTTTTTGGACAAGGAATTGATGGTACCGAATGTATGAATTTGAAATAAGTTAGTTAAAGTACAGCACAAAATGAACATTAAAGCAAATAAACCGCAGGTTGCATATTAAAGTTGGGCACTATACAAGAGACAGCACGTTATAAAACTTACGGAAAGCATCTATCTGGGTTCTGAGGTTCGTATAGTAGAAGGTGGAAATGATAACTTCTATTTATCTAATATATGAACGTTGGAGATACTTTCCGTAGGAGATCAATGTTCAGACTGTTCACTTCGCTTTTCATTGTTGTGTGACCGTGGGTGGAACATGATCTTACTGGTAATGATAGAATAATTAAAAAAATAATCGGACTTCGTGAAATTACAAAAGAAATTACTGCAGGTTCTAAAATCAAGCAAAGTATTGTATAAGGATGATTGATTGACTGAGTGAAATTTGCAGACAATGTGAAGCGATTGTAATGGCGTATGAACATTAAACTATTACGGATGCGAAGGAGGAGCTGAGAAACACTAAGAAATTAAATATTTGACGTGAGGAGTTTGATTTAAATGAAAACCAAGGAGAGGGAATGCTTTTAAATTTAAATAATATATTTTCAGCAACAGCTTGCATTATAGTTACTTACATTAGTGGATACAGGTATGAAAGACGTCTACACCGATTAGATACAGACCAGAGAGTGAGAAAGAACTACTATCACGGTTCCGTCTTCTCGCTTGTTTGGGAGTAAAAAATGACGAACGAAATTAAATTAGATGTATTGCGAGTCAGAGGGAACCGGAGGCGATAAGCATCGTTGATCAAAGATAAACAAAAATTGAAATGTAAGTGTATCGTTACAAACTGAACCGACCGACAGAGCAGAAACGATGCTCCAGTATCTGAAAGACGTCTGTGGCGGTGTGAACTGCACGTCTGTCACGCGACATGTCACGTTACGTAACTTGACATAGTCACCCCGGTTACATGGGTTCCCAAAACCGGATTTCGTAAACCGATTTCCCAATACCGCTTTTGGTTGGCCATGGAAACACTCGAAAATCGATTCTGTGGACAGTTCCCCAATCGATTTTCGTGCCCATGTAAACGCAACCGTTTTTGAAGCGTTCTTGGCTTGTCAGATTGTTGTCTTTTTTTTTTTTTTTTTTTTTTTTTTTCTTTTTTTAAGAATTTTCGGCACATATGGACAGAGTGATATTTTCTAATGTGAAATAATAGTATTAATATTAGAGTAAGCATGAAACTGTGTATTTAAGTAAAGAAAAATAGCGATTATGCAGACGAAGTCGGGAATTGAATCAGCTGTTTTTCAGCCGCCATCGTAAGTGGATTAGGAAATCCGATTCAGGCTGCGCCATGTAAACACGACCGGCGAAAAACGGTTTACGAAAATCGGTTTTCGTCTTCCGGAACATGTGTTACATGTAAACGTAGTGATTGCCCACTACGCTACGGCTAACAATCGAAAGCTGCATTCTTTAATCTCGTACTATTGGTAGCATTTGTTAACTGATGCTAATATGGCATTTTTAGACACTAGATTATCATTTATCATACGAAAAACGACGCATTTTTGTTAATTTTTTAGTGAGTCATTGCTTTGAAATGACAACGTGTAAGATACAATAAGAAAATCATCAAATACGCAAAGCAAGATGGCGTATGCCAGAGAGAGTTCTGGACGAGAAATATCACGTGACATCTCCGAATGGCTGGTTTTCGTTAATTCAGTGGAGGGTGTTAAATCTCCGTTATTTTTGCAAATATCTCGCAAACTATATGAGATATGAAAAAAAGGGAGCAAAGTTATACACCCCGTTTACATGTGCTCCCAAAACCGGATTTCGTAAACCAATTTCCGAATTCCGCTTTTGGATGGTCATGTAAACACTCCAAAACCGATTCTTGAAATCCGCTTCCCAAAAGCGGTTTTTCGTACCCATGTAAACGCAACCGGTTTTGAAGCGTTCTTGGCTTGTCAGATTGTGTTTTTTTGGTAAGAATTTTCGGCACATATGGACAGTGATATTTTCTATGCGAAATAAAAGTGTAAATATTAGAGTGAGCATGAACCAGCGTATTTAAATAAAGCTGTTTTCCGAGCTTTGTTATTTAGTTCCTCTATGTCCTTCACACCACACTGGTGTTGTGATTTTTATTGTTCAAATGTTTATAGAGCTTATGAGACTTAACTACGGGGTCATCAGTCCCTAAGCTTACAAACTACTTATGAACTAGCTAAGATTAAGGACGGCACAAATATCCATGCCCGAGGGGGGATTCGAACCCCCGACCGTAGTGGCCGTGCAGACCGTTACTGGAGCGCCTCACGTCTCCTCGGCCACCGCGGCCGGCTGATATTTTCTAATGTGAAATAAAAGTATTAATATTAGAGTAAGCATGAATCTGTGTATTTAAGTAAAGAAAAATAGCGATTATGCTGACGAAATCAGGAATTGAATCAGCTGTTTTTCAGCCGCCATCTTAAGTGGATTAGGAAATCCGATTCGGGCTGTGCCATGTAAACACGACCGGCGAAAAACGGTTTACGAAAATCGGTTTTCGTCTTCCGGAAGATGTGTTGCATGTGAACGTAGTGAGTGTGACCGCGGTGTGAAGCGGCCTTTAAAATAGTGTTCAGGTGGTAAAATGACGGCGCCCCAGTAATAAGTAGAGTGTGATCAGGTCCGGTCGGCAGCGGTGTGTTTTGTCTAAGCCGCGCTGTCTGAGGCTGGCAGAAGAGTGTGGGCACGCGGCGGCTCTTTCCGGCAGGTAACCGGACGCCAGCCATTACGAGGTATCGCCACGGCCTCGGCCACCGCCCCCCCCCCCCCCCCCCCTTGATTGCCGGTGTGTCGGCGGCCGCCGCGGGCGACCACTGCGCCCTCCCACGATATTGCCTGCTCTGCTCGGCCCACACACTCCGGACCGCGCCCACGCCGCCAGTTACAGTCCTCCCCAAAATTCACATACGCGGCACTCGAAAACGTACCTACTGCCAGCCACTCGACAAAAAAAGTAACACGCATTCACCCTCCGGTGGTCGCGTGGATGATAATAGCCATCCGCGCGTTTCTGAATTGCGACTGTTTATTTGTGCTGGCAACAATGACGACAAGGTACCGGTAGGCTGCGAAGGAAGGTTTGAAGCCCGTTAGGCTGGCCGCAAAATGAGACGCAGGTCCGTGAGATGATGCAGGGTGAGTCACACGGAGAGTTTCTGCGAAGCGCAGGACCAGCTGCGCACTATAATCATTATATAAATACGCTAACACGAAAATTGTGGTACAGATTACTAATATAGTCGTACAAGAAGGCAAATGAAAGTTACATAATTCGAAAGATTGTTTGTCGTAGATTTCACGAATATAAATATTATGTGCGCATTCAGCCATTAGAAGTAATAAAAGGAAGTAAAAATTTTCCTATCTACAGCTTCGATCAAGTTCTACATTCTCCAACAATCAGCTCACTGATGGGCTATTCGTCTCGACCAAAGACGCTGTAATGCAGCGCATCTGCAGTATTAAAATAACGTATTAAAATAAGTGAATATCGAAACATGGAGTGCTCCCAACTCACTTTCTTGTGCCGTTCAAATGCTTCATTTTCGCTGTGATTAAGATTGGTTAAAGGAAATGAATGTTTTCATATGATTGCCGATATAAAGGATGATGCGCCGGGAGAGGCATCTAGCGGTTCTCGGTTGAACTACGAAGTTCAAATGTTCAAATATCTGTAAATCTATCGGACCAAACTGCTTGGTCATCAGTCCGTAGCTTACAAACTACTTAAACCTAGGTAAACTAACCTACGGACAAACACACACACCCATGCCGCAGGGAGGACTCGAACGAACTACGAAGTCGAGACTGCCGAAGTAAATGATGATGCTCTGGAATTCTGAATATCGCAGTATCTAAATAACATTATTTCTTCGTGTTGCATAAATATACGAACAACGAAATTGTAGTTCCATTTCAAATATTAGGCTAATGAAAGTTACATAATTCGAAAATGGCATGAGAAGTATACACTTCCGTTTTTATTTGTTGTTATTGTGTCAGGCATTTTCCTTAACACGTAAAAGATACCGTTTCATACCTCCCAGTGCCGGTTAAATTTTACCAAATACCCCAGCGGCCTCCTGTGATAATGTTGGCAACAGACGCTGAATAGTGAGAATACTGTGAGTCTTCATTTTAGCCAATCGCTTGACAATACTGATGTTTTCTCATGGAATCTTCACTTTACGAGGGCAATTATTGTTACTGAGCGGACGAGGGTAGATACAAGAACCTGTCAACCATACAGCAGGAACAGCATTGTTTGTTTACTTCATGGTCTGTACGATACACTAATCAGTCATTCTACGTGGTTCGAAAAAAATGGACAAAGATTTTCTATCGTGTTGTTGATGTTGCCAACGTAATCACGCTAGACCGCCGACATGATACATAAAATTTTACCGCCAGTGACCATTGTAAACACAATTGGTGGATTTTCGACCACAGGCAATACTAGTACATAGAATCACATTTACTGTCCTTTTTTTATCCAAACTTTTGCCATCGATATTTTAAAAGTTAGAGAATTGGCATCTGTCCAAGATAAAGTTTGATATTTATTAAAGTCATTTTTTGTTGGCCCGGGCATGTGCTTTATTACAATGGTTGACTTACTGCGTTGCAGGCTAGAGGCTCAGTAGTTGTGCACATGGAGCGGATGGAGAGCGCGCGGCGCTAGCGCCCTTAAATTTCAACACCCTGTTCGCTATACTGGTGCGATGTATCGCTTTCTTCTCAGATTTAAAAAACAATTTCACAATGCTGGCTACATTTCGTACACAGTAATGTATAACCTAAAGTAGTCATCGGCAGTATTTTGCACTGTAAAATCTTCAAATGTTATGCGATAGGTTAATAAGATTTTTATTATATTTACTTAATTACAACAAATTTAAAAAACTCAAAATCAAGTAGGCAATGTTAAAAAAAAATAAAAAAACAGTGGGATGAAACTTCCTGGCAGATTAGAATTGTGCACCAGAACCGTGACATGAACCTGGGACCTTTCCCTTTCACAAGCGCTCTACCAACTGAGCTATCGCGACACGACTCACGATCCTGCCTCACAACTTCCGCCAGTATCTCGCCTTCTTCTTTCCAAACTTCACAGAAGCTCTCCTGCGAACCTTGCAAGACTATCACTCCTGGAAGAAAGGATATAGTGGAGACATGGCTTAGCCACAGCCTAAGGCTACACAATATATGCATAAATATGCAAAAAATTAGTTACATATGCAATAAGTCCTTAAATGTGCATTTTTATGCACTATCATAAATCCATTTCTCGCCTAAACTTTACTCTTGTATGTACACGCTGCTTATTGAGAGTCTATACAGTATATTAATCAAATGTTCAAATGTTTGTAAATCTATCGGACCAAACTGTGTGGTCATCAGTCCGTAGCTTACAAACTACTTAAACCTAGGTAAACTAACCTACGGACAAACACACACACCCATGCCCCAGGGAAGACTCGAACCTCCACGGCGAGCAACCGCGCGCTCCGCAGCGAGGTGCTTTAGACCGCGCGGCTACTAGTATATTAATATTTTGGGCGGGAATTATATTATTCTTTTATTTTATAATGTCCAATGAGTCGTGTGGCAAACGCCAGGTAGCCTATCAAGTCATCAACGGACGTCACAAAAAGAGGTTTTGCAGGAACAAATTCCATAAATACAGAGAGTTTGATAACTGTACCAAGACTGCGGACTGAGGAAGTTGAAACAACAACAATACACTAACTTCAGAGGATGCAGGACACGGACTTTCTTATCAACAAGCTGAGTTACATCAGTCGCTGAAACAGATAAGTAACGGCAAAATTTCGAGGTGCGATGCAGTCAACGTAGTACTCCATGAGTAGGTAACATGTAGGTTACAACTGATGCTCTTATTCCTCTTAAATACATGCTGGGAAATAACGGTGGATGCGATATTGCTGTACAAAAGTTAGGAGAATTGTTTGTTGGAACTACAGAGGAAGACCCTACTAAAACGCTTCTTATAAGTACTCAAATCAAATGTTTGTGTAGCTTATGGGACTTAACTACGGGGTCATCAGTGCCTAAACTAACAAACTACTTATGAACTAGCTAATACTAAGAACGGCACAAATATCCAAGCCCGAGGGGGGATTCGAATCCCCGACCGTAGTGACCGCGCAGACCGTGACTAGCGCGCCGCCCTCCCCTCTACCAAAGCCGATTAGAAAAAGACATAGAATAAAAGTCTGTGAGAAACTAGTACCTCAGAGCATTCATCTGGATTTGGGCCTTCTACATAAGTGAAAAGTCAAAGCTAAATAGTTCAAATAAGAATAGAGCCTTTGAAATTTGATACGACAGAATAATTCTGAAATTGAGGAGATCGAGTAATTAACGTAGAGATTCGTAACAGTATCTGACAAAAGAAAAAAAAAAAAAGAAAAGAAAAAAGTTTATGCCCTAATTTGACTAATACAAGGCAAAGTTAATATAACGCATCCTAGAGGTAAGCAACATCAAAGCATTAACGTTTCAGAAAATTTGTTTTATTCTACACGACCAGTCTATCGCCTTCATCTGTAATACATTTGCTTTGACTACTGGGTCTCATTAACAGTTCATTCGCGTAATTCTACATACTAAATGTCATCCACAGTTCAACCACTGATTGCGATATTACCGTATTTTGTAAAAAGGTTGTGGACGCGCTGCTGGCAGGGCTCTGCAACGTATTTCAAATCATTTTTGACAACGGAAAAGAACAATTTATGAGTAAATGCGTTATTTTCATAGCCACTTTAAGTCTATCACATTTGAATGTCAAATACGGATTTGAAGCGCAGTCTGCCAAAACGTTTGTCTTGTTCCAGTTACTGAAATGAAAGTGCTGCATAGCATAATCACGCACCCTACTTTGTACACCTTCTAAAAAACCTGACACTTATAAACTAGTTAAACTGCCATCTGTATTACTCACCCGATTATTTATAACAATACACCTTTAATTGTTTGTCACCATCTTCATTTGGAAGCTGCAATTTTCACTTAAACTGCCAAATCCTTAAGAGTAGCGTTTTAGCGGGAGATCACAATTCGACTGCCAGTATGTCGTTAACTTGCAGCTTTTGGCTTCTTTAGAACTTGTCGGAAGGTCGAAGGAGGAAAGGAAAGTTGAAGAGTGGGTGTTAAAGCAGGGATTAGTGTTCATGATGTCGTCAGAACGACTGTGATGATTAAATTAACACATCAGTTAAGAAGGCTACAAAAGTACTCGATGGAGGCCCGTGAATGCAACATCTATTTTAACTTATTTTAAATTTCAATGTAATCATGTTTTATCAGTGGACAACATATAGATTTTATCAGTCATTTGCTTCATGCACTGTGTTGTTACGGTTGAATAAGGCATATGGTTTGAAAATGGACGAACAACTACGAAATTAGTTGCCAACTTATAAATAGTGCAACTGTCACGAAAAAAGAAAAATAAATGATTTTCATTACATATCCAGTTGCTGATCCTGCTCCATCTTCACGATTAATTTTCAGAAAAAAGTACTTTTGTTAGAGCAGACAAACAGTTATTGCCAACCCTCTTAGACAATTCACGGACATCATTTACTTCCGGTACGACGGACGAACGAGGTGCGACAATAAAGTAATGAGACTGATGTGAAAAAAAGTTGCTTGCTGTTTTAGTCAAGTTTATTGTTGTCTTCTTCAAAGTAGTATCCTTCCGATTGCACACATTTTTTCCAGCACTTCTGCCACTGATGGTAACATTTCTGGAACTCATCTTCTGTAATATCCTCCAATACCCTCGTTGCAGCTCTTTGGACATCTTGTCTTTGAAAATGGTGTCTCTTGACTGCCGCTTTTGACTCTTGGGAATATAAAAAAGTCGCACGCAGCGATATCTGGTGAATAACGTGGCTGTTGTAGTACTGAAATTTGTTTTGAGGTTAAAAATTGCTGTACTGACAGAGCAGAATGGGATGGCGCATTTTCGTAATGCAGAATTCAATTATCAGCAATGTTGGCATTGACACGAAGAACTCATTTACGAAGTCTTTCTAAAATTTCTTTGTAGTAATATTGGTTAACTGTTTATACAGGAAGCAAGTCGCTTGGAATCAAAGAACAACGCAAGGTTGATGGTCGTCCACTACGGTCTTCGTTTTCGACATTCGTTCTGCCTTCACTAAACATTTTATGACAACGAAAAACTTCAGGTCTTGACATAACCTCCTCTCCAAAGTCCTTCTGAAGCTTACCGTAAGTTGTCGTAGCGTTTTCACCCAATTTAACGCAAAAAGAAGTGGCTTACCGTTGCGCAATATTATGCGGCTCCATTTCCACGACGCGAGACACAAACGCGTGTTAACTTATTACAGCACAAATCACGAATGAGCAGTTGCATTGATGTGCCGCTTGGACTAGAAGCAGCTTATAGACCAAGGTCAAAGCTATTGTGCCTAGGCAAGTCTGCATCTTGCAAAGAAAATCAGTATAATTACTTTATTGTCGCACTTCGAATATGAACTATGGGCAAAGTTTAAAAGCACGGTTAAATTCTACAGATGGACGTGGCGACAAAGTAGATCAAGGACGGATACGACCAACCATAGTCCGATAACAATAAACGGAAAATACTAAGGACGCAAAGATTGTGACACTCTCGGTTAAAAAAAGCACAAGCAAATACAGACAGGTGAAAGTGAACAGAGATTCACGTGTTTCTATAAAGATCGATGCGCGAAATAAACAACTACCCACACCTTAGCAAAAGATCTTGCACAGAAACCGAAAAAATACGTTCCTAAGTAAAATCGATGAACTGGTGGAAGATTTTTGTCCGATCTCTCGATGATCTGTTTGGTGTCGCAACAGAAGACACAAAAGGAAACTTGAAGTTTTTAATTTTGTGTTTAAAATATCGATTACAGAAATGGATTCCACAAACATACCGCCGTTTGACAATTTCAAAGGTTCGGAGGCCATAATATTAATAATAGGTATCAGTGTTGTACAGAATCAGCTGAAAGAGTTGAAAACAAATAAGCGGCAGCGTATTGTTAGTTCCTCGATTTGCAGACGCGTTTTGCAAATGCACCCGGAGGAATCGCGTACCGATCGCCAAGTGTATTCCACGGCGACTTTATTTGTTCTCCATCTCTGGAAAATGATTGGGAGACGTCTACTTTTATAAATAAATTTTCCATACTTTGCACTTCGTAGTATGTTTGAAGTCGATAGTAGACTATGTGAGCAACATGTTCATACATTCGTTTCACAGGTTGCATGTTCCACCAACACGCACTAGTGTGATGCTTTGGGAAATAATGTATTTATTAGTAACTAATGTAATAAGTATTACAGTATAATAGTATAGTAACAATAGCAGTGATCTTTTAAAAGCAATTTCATCTCGTGACCTAAGCACAATCGTCATGTTTTGCTTTTACCTCTCAGAAATTTTCATATTATCCCTCAGGGTGTAGCTACCTCTAGTTTGGAACCACTGCTTTAGATGCATGCAGTTTGCCTCACTGAACTGCTGATCAGCACTAGGGAAACGTGCAGAATTATCCGCGTCGAAGGGATTCTTGCACTACGGACGCAACTTACCAACGAAATAACAGGGCGATCAGCTCCGTTAGCTACTCAAAAGTTATCTGCAACAGCGTTCAAACATTCAGATCGTAGTCTTGACGGCTTTTAGGTAAGTTTGTTTTTAGCAAATATTGGAACCACGGATCCCCTTCACAGAATGCACGAAATATAATCTGCCGTTCACTAAATGTGAATCACTTGAATTACATCCGTTGAGTCGCGTGTTGACGAGAAGAATAAGTGACAATTTTTTGCGACCAAATGACGAATGAGATTCTAATTAGATTTTATATTGAATTTGCTACATAAAATGCACCTGTTTCATCTGATATTTATAGATATGTCTCGTAGACATAACTGTGATTTGAAAAGACGGTTGGTGACTCCTGTTCACAGAAATCACAACCAAACAAATTTGTAGCATTACAGACCATTATTCATAATGTCCATTATGTTGCTGCAGTTTTTTGAGACAAATGTAGATGAAGTTGAATGAGGAACGTCTGGTACAATAATCACGGGTTGAGGAAGAAACACTCCTATAAATCTCGATTATATTTGGTTATATGCGATTTCTTCGAGGAGATAGTAAAAGTTGGTGATTATGTGGAATGTATCGTTGTAGTTTTCCGGTAACTATATGATCGACAACGAATTACGTTGTCGTGGAATGATACATATACATTTTTAATTTTTAACAGTTTTTAATATTAATTTAATGAATTTGATTAACCCCAAAAGTAACTACTAATGTATCCCAAGGAATGTTAATAAACGGAAATATTTTCACAAACAGGGACAGAAATAATATCACCTTTTCAGTGTTGGAAGCCGTTGGATGATCGCAACTGAATGGAGAAGAATATCAATTTCTTCTTGACAAAGCAAATAACAATTCTATTTAAATGTGCATAAATACGAGGAATTTCTAACAAATAAAGGACCAACCCAATAGTACACGGTTACGAGTTATACTTCTGTAGTCGAAGACATTGTTTTAACTTATAAACCGAAATAAAAAAAAGAGGAAGATCTGCAATGTAGAAAGCGCATAAAAGGGTAGACCACGCAGGGAGCCCTGGTTCGATTTCCGGCAGGGGGCTGGTTGTTGTGTTTGCCCGCATCATCATTTTCATCGTCATCGTCACGTAAGTCGTCGAAGTGGTGTCAAGTGAAAAGACTACACTAGGCGGCCGAACAATCCCAGACGGGATGTTCCGGCCAAAAATGCCATACGATCGTTTCATTTTTTGTTGAAGGTGTTCTAGGGGGCTTTATTGCATATATACATGTGGCGTCTGTTCCGAAGAACAGACGTCACATTCTGATACTGCAGTTGTTATTATTTAATATTCATAGAATATATGACATCAACTGCGATTGGGCGAAGCTGAAAATGTGTACCCAGCCGGGATTCGAACCCGGGTCTCCTGCCCGGCTGGGTACACATTTTCAGCTTTGCCCAATCGCAGTTGATGTCATATATTCTATGAATATTAGGCTTTATTGCAATTGTAAAGGAAATCGTACTCAAAGCGGTAGAGCCACCAGTTCTGTAGTACCGCTCCAATGTTTGCAATCCTTATCGCATACTTGTACTTACAACAACAAGTCATCAATCGAATTCTGGTATGCATTTCTAAGAATATAAGATTCATCACATTCAGTCTGAAAATGTAACAGAGGTGCAGAAAGCACTTTCAGGGGAATCATTATGAAAGAAAACATTGTGCTCAACAAACACTGTGGAGAAAATTTAGAGTACTAGTGATACGGTACAGGAAATGACAATTACGCTGGGAGCAACGTTTATTTCGTACTGTAGCCAACAAATAACATCTTAACACTGCAATGGTGGCGTTATGAGGAGGGACATTTGTGGTCGTGTTGTATCTGTGAGATGCTGGGTCAACGTTGCACCGTTAGCTTTAATTAACCTCATTTGTTGCAGTAATTAACTAAATAATATGAGGGAAAAGACATGTAAGTATTACAATAGAAACAACTGAACATTTATTTTATGAAAGTCTATATATAAAAATGAATTGCCGTTCGTTAGTCTCGCTAAAAGTAGAGAACGACTGAACCTATTTGGCTCATTTTAGTCTTGAAATATTCGTGTAAGTCCAGGGAAGGTTTAAATGGTAATAAAATTAAAATATGGAAAAGTTACACAAAAAAAGGGGAAATCGGAAAAAACTGAAACAGCTTTTTCCAGTGAGCTATCAATACCGTTCGTTCAATTGCAACAAAATGTTGTAATTTTATGTTGAAAGCAAGAGGAAGATTCGCAGCAAATAAAAATTTTCGTCCGGAAAGTAGTAAAATTTAGGAAAAACCGAAAGAGATTTTTTCTATGAATAAAAATCAATTGTCACATGGTTGTAAGAGCTTCACTTGAGTACGGCTTGACAGAACAAGGTTTGTCTGAAATTTTTTTTTTTTTTTTTTTTTTTTTTTTTTTTTTTTTTTTTTTTTTTTGTAATCTACCGGAAAATTGGAAAATTTGAGAAAAACTGAAAGTGCATTTTTCAGTGTGTTTTTGATTGAATTCAGCACTATAACTGACTATTCGCACGACGGAGAGGGGTAATTCTTTTTTTGTTTTGTTCATTGTGGTCTTGGAAAAATTTAAAGTAAAACAAAAAAAAAAAAAAAATATGAACACTTAGGAAAGTAAAATACTCGAACCAAGTTACTTTTTCAACGTATTTCTAAATGTACTCAACACTTAAGTTGAGAACTGTTCATCCGATTGCGATAAAATTTTGATTATTTGCGTTCAACAGAAGATGAACGTTCTTATGAACTAAAAATCTGGGAAACTTACCCCGAAAATTTGCGATAAACTGAAAGACCTTTTTTTTCAATGGGATATCAATATCATTCGTCTGATTTCGATCAAATTTGCGTATTTGACGTTCAAAGCAGGAGTAACGTTCTTATGAAATAAAAATTTGGAAAATTATCTCCGAATATTGGAACATTCAGAAAATGTCAGTACCATTCATCTGATTACGATAAAGTTTTTCCATACTTTACCACCGTTTAAACCTTCCCTGAACTTCCACGAATGAGACATGAACATTATCCTGGACATGCGTGCGTGATTTGCCTACTCTTTCCGCCAACTATCGAGCTGGTACTTTTACACTATCTGTGATGCCTTTATAAAGCTACTGGATTTAAATTAATATGGTTTATGTTAAGAGGTAAGTGATACGAAGATCACCGGGTCATCTAGTTAACAATAGAAATTTAAGTTCCGCTGATGCGCAGGGTTGCCTACTTCGGGAAGATGTATCTGTGAGATGCTACGTGACCATTGTAGTGTTAATCCGCATAGATAGGTAGTTATTTTCCAACATTCATTGTTCTAATGCAGTAGCACTGAAAATAATGTTACTAAGTGCCGTATGTAACGGATTGTGTAATGCCTTGAATAGTAGACATTTTTACGGTGCAGCGAGAATCACACCAAAATCTGAATCAGTGGAATGCAAGACTCGTTTATTACGGACACCAACGTACAGAGGAGACTATACAATCATCGTATATTCATGGCAACTATACAAACTTCAAGAATATTCTAGAATAAGTATATTCCACAGATGACTTGGGGCCTGCAACTTGCCAGCCACCAACGTTAACCCCTGCTCTGCACTGCCTGCAGCTCATATCGCGGTCATATGTAAATGAATATGTACAGATGAACCTATGCAATCAATCCATGTCATATCTCTTGCGTGCTATCAGATATTTCTGTGCTCTGACTGAAAGCGATTATGACACAACGCTATCCATGAAGTCGTTAATGCGTTATCTGAACAGTAACAGCTGCATCTCATTGTCCTGCGCCACATTCAGAATTATAACACAGCTGTCTGTGAACGACAATCTGCCCAAATAAAATTTCATTATTTTTTCCCAAGTAGCATGAAGTGCAGCTTATTCCTTTGCTAAGACCTTCCGTCACAATCCGTAGGAACATAATATCATTACAAACAAAAACTATTGAATCGGAAGCTTTTAAAAACCAGAACTTTGTTACATCTGTGAATGTTGTTAGAGAATGAGTTAGATCTCGCGTCACTGAAGTATTGAGGAATCATTTTTGTGAAGTGTCTTCTCCAACCATTTCGAAATTTCCTGTTTGTTTCATATTCATTTAAAGATCAAGTACAAATGATTAATAAAGATATACTTTGGAGTAAGTTGGAACATTACGGCATTAGCTGAAAATTTACAGTGTTAAAGAAGTGGTACGGTAAAGGACTACAAAACGACTGACTTATCACTGAAGCCTTTCCATACATAATTTTGAATCGGGGACCTTGCTAACAGATCATTTTAAGGAATTTTCTAGGGCCTTGGACCTTTGAGTCTTCAGAGACATTTAAGGTAAAAAGAGTTTATAAAACTACACACGGGGAAAGGCAATTTGAAGGTTGAGCTTTATCGGAAAAATGTCAAGGAATTTTTTAATGAAAATGATATTTCGGATCTGCAAGAGGATGCGACCGTAGAATTACAAAAAGAAGTCATGTCGACCGTCAGTGATGCAAAATATTTGCTGAGACCATTTCATAAAAAAAAAAAAAACCTCTCGTTAACATGAACCCTCAATCCCCTAAACTTCGTTCACAGTTCGAGGTGCACAAACCTAACCATCCGATCAGGACTATTTCAAATAGTGTGAACAGTGAAACTTCCTGGCAGATTAAAATTGTGTGCCGGAAACTGGACTCGAACCCGGGGCCTTTGCCTTTCGCGGGCAAGCGCTCTACCACTGAGCTACCCCGACACGACCCACGATGCCGCCCCACAAGTTCACTCTGCCAATATCTCGCCCCCAACTTTCCAAACTTCACGAAGGCTACCACTCCTGGAAGAAAGGATATGATGGAGACATGGCTTAGCCACAGCCTAAGGGATGTTTCCAGAATGAAACTTTTCACTCTGCAGCGGAGTGTGCGCTTCTAGAAAGTTTCATATCAGCGCACACTTCGCTGCACAGTGATAGTTTCATTCCAGTGTGGCCGGTGCTTACCACGATTTAGTTATATTTCTGCACGAAACCTTGAAAATGTCCTTCGTTTTTCAGAACAATTATTCAGTTACCAGTAGTCACGTACTAGTACATAAAGTAAAAGATCTAGACTGCGGTCAGATACTAAGCTCTTTTCACTGGATATCAAGAATCTGTATACCATTTCCGTACATGAAACGCTTAAGACCGTAGAAAAGAATTTGTCAATTCAAAAAACTTTCTTCTAAGCAAATAACTGATTTCATGAATTTAATTAATGTAGTAGTCAGATACGACATTTTGAATTTAAGGGCAAATTGTACCAGCAAGACGATGGTCTTACTGTGGGAAATCCGTTAGATGGTATCCTTTCCGACATTTTCATTAATTCTTTCGAAGAAAAATTCTTTCACAAATTCTCTACTACAACGTTAGACATTTTTTCCAATTCTAAATATGTCTATGACATTTTAGTCATCTACGAAGGATCTATCAATGGCATTGATCACATTTTTACTCTTTTCAATAGACTACATGAGAATATCACTTTAACCTCTGAACTTGAAAACTAGGCTCGTCAACTGAATATTCTCGATTTGATTTTAACAATAGAAAAAAATAAAATCTTTTCAATAGCTACCCAACAGAAAAATATACTGATCAAATTGTACGCGCCTCTTCTATGCATCCTCAATGTCACAAAAATGCTTTCTTTCATTCTACCATCCACAGAGCCATTTCCATCCCACTCTCGAAAGAAAAACTGCAGGAAGAAATAAATTTGATTAAAACCATAGCAGTAAATAACGAATACGATCCTGCTATAGTTTACAACATCCTTAAAAGGAAAACTGCTAAAAGAGTTTTGGCACTCCTATTGAACCTGACCAAAAGAAAAAATATTTCTCCATTCCATTCCTGGGGCCCATTTCCTAACTGATTCAACGACTTCTTCATAAAAAGTATAACCGGAACGTTGCCTTCTCGACCAATATTAATTTGACGAAAAATTACATTCACAATTTAAAATCAACCTGTTCTCCCTTAGATAATTCTGGCGTTTACAAAATTGTTTGTGATACTTGCTCTTCCTATTACATAGGTCAAACAGAACGTGCTTTTAAAATCAGGTTTAAAGAACATCTTTTGAGAAAGAATGGCACTAGCCACCCAGAATTCGTCTTTTGCTGACCATCTTCTAATTACATGTCAAGCACCTGAAGCCATTCATGACCTGAACATTTGGCATCCCGAAAAGAAATTCCACAGATTAGACGTGCTCGAGGAATTGCAAATATTTAAACGTCTTTCCAAAATGACAGGCTTATACTAAATGAGTAGTCACAACTCCATAATAGAAGCTTACTTAACAGTATTAAGTCATTACACGGTTTTTGATGTTGTACTTCGTGCAGTGTCCGAAATATTTCTTCCGACTTGATCCAAAAGTTTGTTTTCCAATAGCCAATTTTTAACTGTTGTACTTATTACAATTTTGTTACTCATTAATTTTCTCTACGAATATCGTATTGCCAAAATGATACCTCAGCCATCTATTGTGTTAAACATAGCTTCTTGTAACAATTGTTTTCTCAATACTTTAATCTGTACAGTAGCGTAGTTGTAATTGCGGCTACTAGATGGCACTACTGAGGCAACGTGTACCTGTTCACAACTCGACTTAGCTCATGCCAGTCTGTTGCCTTCGTGCAGGCGTGCAGCCCCTAGTGGTTAGCTCTTAACATATAATAATAATAATAATAATAATAATAATAATTTTGTGACGTAAGCTTTACACCTGAGTTGTAACATTTATTATGTGACTTGTTGTAATTTATAATTTCTGGTGAAGGCAATCATAGTTATTGCCGACACCAGGTTAAAGAATTTTATTTTTGCGACCGAGGGTTGCATTTTTTATCCTTCGACGTTGTAACGGTCGCTGACAATAGCAGCTATGTTCAGAATCTTACATAGAAGTGCATTTCCCCCACAAAGTGGCCTTCTACACTCATACTCTTGTTTGTATGGGTTGCCAAAGGGATTGTAAAATCTGAAATAAGATCGTTAGTTTGTTTCGACAAGCAGGAGAGAATGACAGAATCCGCCGACACTGTTTGACTGGAGCACGTCAGTGCCTCCAATTTCGGTGAACACACGCCCGAGTAGAGTCAAGAAGTAAACTCAACACTCCCATGACCTCTTTCTCACACCTCGTTTGACCACAGAACATTCAACGTACTGCCAATTATGAAATGGAGAGAAAACACTTTGTCAGTGAAGTGAACACGCTGCAATCTTAAATTCTCCAGTACGGATTATGTAATATGTTCAGTCTTTCGACATTTCTCGTAGGCTCCAGTTTACACCTACACTCTGAAAGTCACTCTGAAATACGTCATGCAGGTCCCGTCCACGCTATGAGCTGTTAGGCGTTTCTCCCATTCCATTCCGGTGAGCATGTGGTAGAAATTCGTGAAAAAAGAGTGAATGTACGATGTACTTGTCTTAATTCTGCCCTCATGATCCCCATGACAGCGATCCGTAGAGAGTTGTATTTCATTACTGCATTGAAAGCGGATACAACTGCTGACGTCAGCTGTTTACACGAGCATACTATTTTGTATGTGTTGAATGTATTGTACACTTATCGCCCAATTATTGTTTTCTCATGATGAGAAATACAGGTATATCTTCTCGACGAACAATTTATAAACCGGAAAAATGATGAATTTATAACAGTTACGATGATTAAATGATCATTCACTGCAGTATAGTGGTTCAATGCACTAGGTTCGTTGCTGCGGAGTGCCACGTTGCTCGCCGTCGGAGGTTCGAGTCCTCCCTATGGCGCATATATATATATATATATATATATATATATATATATATATATATATATATGTGTGTGTGTGTGTGTGTGTGTGTGTGGGTGTGTGTGTGTGTGTGTGTGTTCGTGTGTTGTGCTTAGCGTAAGTCAGTTGAAGTAGTTTATAAGCCTAAATGTTTAAATGTTTGTATAGTTTATGGGAATTAACTACGGGGTCACTAGTCCCTAAACTTACAAACTACTTATGAACTACTTACGAACTAGGACGGCACAAATATCCATGCCCGAGGGGGGATTCGAACCCCCGACCGTAGTGGCCGTGCAGCCTAGGGACTGACAACCGCAGCAGTTAAGTCCCTTAGATTTACATTCATTTTAACTATGTTCGTAAATAATCTGAAGATGACAATTTAACCTGCCGAAACTGATCATATCAGTACAGGTTTCCTTCTAATTCCAAATGAAGTATTTTAGTAAAAAGACCACAGTAATTAAATGCTGTTAATGCCAACACAGGGCTAGTCAAAATGAAGGAATAGATTTCAAAACTTTATAGCTATCAAACTATGAAAGATAGAAACATAATTCCAACGTTCCTGAAGAGAGAAAAGGTCCCATTTTTACACTACATTATTAACACCATGTGTTACACGACAAATATTGAAACAGGGGCTCATTTCTTGCCACACATGAAGCAGTTGTTTCTCGTTATCAAATTCACAGCCTCAACAATTTGATGTAGCAAGCAGACTTTCAAACGTGTCAGGCAACAGTGGTCTTAGAAATATTGTCTTTTACGTCAGGTATCAGTTCCGGAAACGGGGGAGGCCATGGTTGATGAAGTTGATAATCTGCTGCTCCGCATCCGATCCAACACCCTGAAATGGTGTCATCCAGGAAACGTTGGATGTTGTTACAGAAATGAGGCGGAGAACCATCTTGCATGAATATGAAGCCATCTGAATCCTCTTCAAGTTGAGGAAATAACCAGTTTTGAGGGGTTAATCCTGTCGCTGTTTGGTCTATGAATAGGAAAGGTCAATAAACTTCGTTAAGATTTATGGCACAGCAGGCAGTCTTCGGGAAATGTTTCATGTTGAAACTTTCCACTGTTATCTGTCGAGGAACATTGGAATTATGGTTCTGTCTGCCGATCGCGGTGGCCGAGGGGACTGAGGCGCGCCAGTCACGGTCTGCACGGCCACTACGGTCGGGGGTTCGAATCCCCCCTCGGGCATGGATATATGTGCCGTGCTTAGTGTAAGATAGTTCATAACTAGTTTGTAAGTTTAGGGACTATGACCCCGTAGTTAAGTCCCACAAGCTATACAAACATTTGAACATTTGATTTGGTTCTGTCTACTGTAGTGTAGAAGATAATAATCTTAGAAATCTGTTGCTTCTTTTCTAATAGCTCTCTATTTATGCGATTATTATTTTTATGTATCTTAATGATGTTTAGTACCTTTTTTTTTTTTTTTTTTTTTTTTTTTTTTTTTTTTTTTTTTTTTTTTTTTTTTTTTTTTTTTTTTTGCGGGGGATCGGGGGTCCTCTCTACACAGCGGGCACTCATGTCACATAGACCTTTCATTTACTACGTCATGCTTTTTCTTTCTTTTGTGTGAAGCGGCGCCATACCTGTTCCATCCACAGCAACAAACCAGCGCAAGGAATTCAATGGCGAATCCACCGCTTAAGAGAGATTGGTCGGCGGACTTTGTGTGACACCTGAAGTGGAAGAGACACTATAACAATCGCATTTAACATTTCGCCTGTTCCTTCTTATTTGTTTTCCATGGGTTTCTTTCTTCAGCGATTCTGCGAAGAACCTCTACATTCGTTATCTTAAAATGCCACTTAGTTTTCAACATTCTTCTGTAGCGCCACATCTCAAACTCTTGGATTTTCTTTTCCAATATCCTAACACTTATGGTTATGAAAAGATGTACAAAAAGAACATTTAATTGATATCGAGGTCTCATTGTCCGTACGTTTAGCTACGACAAATGTTTAAGCCTATTCCTCCCTTCGGACAAAACAAAATTTCTTGTAATAGTTGTGTATAACATCAGCTTTTTTATCCATTTATTGATTTATCTATAATGTAGCTCATCATTTGATTTGAATATGCGGCTATGTAAATCCAATAATTTAAATACACTGTGCCTATTTCTATGGAAATTGTGCCTCATCGCTTCCCTTTCTGCACATAAACGTGTACGTCCGCGTGTTCGTGCTTTAAAACCGGTAGTGTGGATGCTAGGGTATGTGTAGTTGTTTGTGGTGCAAATGTGGTGATAATGAGATGTTGCCTTGTATGAAAAGCACTACTGCGAACTCTCCGTACCCCTTCTGTTATCTGTTCACTGATAAATCCGGAACACGTTTATGTCTCGCGTCGTTGATTTTCATCTAGGGGAAGTTCCTGCATTACGTCGCTGCTTTAGTCATAGGTTCATTAATCTTGATAAACGCCTCCTCCGTCTAAAATTTACACCTCTCTAGAGCTGTTTGCAGTCTGCTTAAGGATTTGGACACTGAAAATCCATTTAAGGTATATAGATACCCTCACATTCGTGTGGCCTTGTCCGCCTAGTGTGTGTGTGTGTGTGTGTGTGTGTGTGTGAGTGTTGGTTGGCTGAGGGTGTAGGTCCAGGGAATCTATAAGTTGTACTGAAATATGAGAGAATAGTGCTACGACGTTCGAAACGTCAGTTTATTATGTAGGATAGAACATTACGGAATTTTAGAAACCACATAGTTACAACTTGCTTAAATTTTTTTGGTTTATTGAATATTTACATAGGGTAATAAAATTGGAAATGATAATGCAACTAATTTTCTGTACTGAAAATCCAATACTGAAATTATGAGTTGCCATAAATGTTTTCTGGATACTGTACAGCGTCATATTGGAAAAATTGTTATTACTGAAGCACCCAACGTTTCAGCCAGTAGGTCTAGATAAAAACCAGTTAGTTGTTTTAGTAATAACCATATGTACGGTATAATGCTGTACAACAAGCAGAAAAGATTTATGTCAACTAACTCTGACCGCGGAGCCCTATGCAATTATTTCTCAGACTGCATTCCAGGTCCAATTTTTTTGTTGAGGATTCTGTGCACAATCTTAGTTTATTTACTAAATTATTTCATTCCTCATCTGGCTGTTAATAACATTACTTTTGAGATTGCAATTTCTTACATTGCCAGACATTATAGAATAAAAAAGGGACCAAATAAAATACGCTAGTGTTAAAATGAAGTGACAGACAATGTTAGTTTGTGCGGCCGTCTTCCGCAGCAGATGTTTTAATCAAGAATAATGGGTTGACCGTCTTTTGCTGACTGCAAATAACGATAAATCTTCGTTTCAGACGCGTTTCGCTTTTATTTATAAATCATCTTCAGTGTTTCTGTAAAGGTATACAATGCACTGTACATATCGTTTTAGTTGTTTAGCTTAGAAACAGTTGCAATCGATCTTTCCACCTTAGAGTTTATAGAACTTATACATACTGTTTTTTCGCTTTTCTTGTTGACTGGGTATGTCACTTACAGTCGTACTCGGCATTTTTTGTTGAACCTTTGCGCTATGTCCCATTTTTTCTTCTTTTTCGTTTTACATCCACTACCACTTCACCTTTCCTTATGGAAATACAATGTCACTCCACTCTAGTTTTCAAGGTATTTCACTTTTCTGCTTGTTCTGTGTCACTGTCACAATGTTTATGTCTGTTCACTTTTTTCGAGACATTGGTGAGTGTTTCCTATTTTGCAACTTCGATTTTTGTAATATATGAAAGACAGAGAGAGAGAGGGAGTATGTGCTTGTGTGTGTGTGTGTGTGTGTGTGTGTGTGTGTGTGTGTGTGTGTTTGTGTGTCAGTGAAGACACATAATTCTCTATTCTTTACATTAGCTTCACTGGCACACAAACACATACACACACACACACACACACACACACACACACATTCTCTCTCTTTCTGCCTTTCATATACTACAAAAATCGCAGTTGCGAAATTGGCAATACTCACCAACATCACGAAAAACAAGTGAACAGACATAAACAGTGTGACAGTGACACTGTGCCATGCTTAGAACAAGCAGAAAAGTGAAACACCTTAAAAAGTAGTGTGAAGTGTCAGCACATTCCCATAAGGAAAAGTGAAGTGGTAGTGGATGTAAAATTAAAAGGAATAAAAAACGGTAAATAGCGGAAAGGTTCAACAAAAATGCCGAATACAATTATAAGTGACACAGCCAACAAGAAAAGAGAAAAAACAGTAGGATGTAAGGCAGACAGAACAAAACCGTAACTAAAATGTTATACCTAAGTTTTATAAACTCTTAAGGTGAAAAGATCGATTGAAGCTTTTACTAACCCAATCAAACAAAACGATATGTACAATGCATTGTATACCTTTACAGAAACACTGAAGATGCTTTATAAATTAAAGCGAAGCGCGTCTGAAACGAAGTTATCGTTATTTGCAGTCAGCGAAAGACAGTCAAACCCATTATTTTCGATGAAGTAACAGACCTTTGTAATTACCAAGTATGGGTACTTCGAAGGGAAGTTGAAACGCACTCTAGAAAATTGTTGTAAGTTATTACGTGCAGCCGGGGGTCTGAATAGCGCGAAGTAGTGAATAAATTCACGCCATCACACGTATATTCTTTCAGACTGCTGGGATATATTATTTGGTGACTGTTTACTTCCAGAACACACGACAGTGACTGTCTGTCGGAATTGCATTCTGTACACTAATAATATAACTGTCTGTCTACGATTGTCTTCAGTTCTCAAGATGAATTTTCGTGGGAATTTTACAGGCAACATTTGTGTAGCTTGGAGTAACACATGTTAGGAGTCTGCTCAGTGTTGCAATACGCGTGTTTTACTTTAATATTGGTCACAAGGGCTGCTACATCAATAGATTATGGTTTTTTTTATTTTCTTTTGTTTATTTATTTATTTTTTATCGCAGTGATAGAAGTATTCTGGGTAGTCGGTAACAGAATGAAGTTCCGATGTCTTATCTTTAGAGGACTAAACATAGAATTTACATGCTAGGATATATTAATCTACACATTTGGCTTTTGTATTAAAAATCTAACGAAATTTCTTTGCTTCCCTCGACAGAATTTATATTTTAATTTTTGTCTATCAAAAAAGAATTTGTTGACTAGGAGATCCCATAATGGTTCCATATTTACCAAATGAGGTGCTACCCACGATATGCAACTTAACTTTGCTTGCGAAACACTGGCGTATATTTGGCATTTTTACAACAAAATGCCTAATGATTTCTTTCATTGTACTTAATAAATAATGCTTTAATCCCTTCTTATTCCTGTAAAGGGCTAAGTGGCATATGCCTAAACCGTTGGCACGTTTTTCCACAAGTGATCTACGCATTTTCTGCCCATTCCCATTTAGCTTTTTCGCGGTTCCTTTAATGGCATGTGGCATGCTCCCAGATTCTGAAACTGAACTATTCTGTCTCTAATAATTTTGTTTTAAGTGTTCATTTATCTCAGTGAAGATAAATGTACCAGCAGAGAACTTCTCTTGAGGAAAATTGAAGTCAATCTCTTGCGTAGACTCACCACCTGTAGTCTTTGGCTCATTGCGAAGTCAAGAAACGAAACGCAGAGCGCACAGTTCGTTAGTCACGGAACGGAGCCTGCCGTTGCAACGTATCCCTTTGCTTATTCCAGCGTTACAGTTCAAATGATATAAGAAGGAAGCTTAGGGTTTAACGCCCCGTCGACAGCGTGGTCATTAGAGACGGAGCTTACGTTCGGATATTCGGGGAATGATGGGGGAGGAAATCGACCGTGCCCTTTGAAAGGAACCATCCCGGCATTTGCCTGGAGCGATTTAGGAAAATCACGGAAAAACCTAAATCTGGATGGCCGGAGGTGGATTTGAACCACCGTCCTCCCGAATGGAAGTCCAGTGTCTTACCACTGCGCCACCACGCACGGTAGTTCAAATGATATAGGTAAAAAGCACTGCTTCTTTCACTAATCAACGTAGCCTGCTGCCATCAAACAAGTTACATAAAATCCTGTTTTCAGTAAGAGACGTATATGATGTAGCAAATTTTGTAAAATTTAATTTGCATTTGCTCCCTTACAACTAAGGACAACGCGATTATTAAGGAGCCTGCATCGCGATGGTCGGTTTCTAGAACTTCTTTATCGACAGTTATGACTGTCAACGCTTCATTGGTTTATGTGTATAAATGTACAACTGATGACATCTTGGCAAGCAGAAGGAATGAATTACCAATGCATATTACAAATGCAGGGAAGAAGTAGGCTGCGATCACAAGGCGTTGGCAGCGACATTGAGGAGAAAGAAAAAAACTGCAGTGCTCTTTTCATGAGCGCCTGGACTCCGAATGTGCGAATAACAAGCTTCCAATGTACGACAGAAGTTTTACGGAGTTTCTGACAGAACTAAAGTGTTGGAATATCTGGTTTTTCAGTTACAGGTGGTTGCCAATATCGCCGCGGTGGAGTAGCCGAGCGATCTAAGGCGCCTCGCTGCGCCTTGCTCGCCGTCGGAGGTTCGAGTCCTCTCTGGGGCATGGACGTGTATTTGTCCTTAGGTTAGTGTACCTTAGTTTAAGTAGTTTATAAGCTACGGACTGATGACCACGCAGTTTCGTCCGATAGATTAACAAACATTTGAACATTTGGTTACCAATATCACTCTATTAATATGAAGGACCAAAAAATGTTCAAATGTTTGTATAGTCTATGGGACTTAACTACGGGGTCATCAGTCCCTAAACTTACAAAATACTTATGAACTAACTAAGACTAAGGACGGCACAAATATCCTTGCCCGAGGGGGGATTCGAACCCCCGACCGTAGTGGCCGTGCAGACCGTGACTGAAGCGCCTCAGTCCCCTCGGCCACCGCGGCCGGCTATGAAGGACCATTTCTGCTATTAACCCTACTAAACATGCACAAAATACGGACGTATTTGCTGTCAAAATAATCTGGATTTACCTAGTAAATGAAGACGGTAGATTGTTGAAGTACAATTGAAGTGTATCCTTTTTCTGGCTGCTGAGATGGACATTGGAGAGATAGTTGTTATAAATCATTGGAATTGGTAGAACTACTGACGTGAAGTAGAAAAAAGAATATTCATATATTATAGGCGTTTATTATCAAACAAAAATGAACAACGTTCAGTATCTTGCAGAAACAAGTTACTCAGCTTTAAGGATGGAGCAAAAGTGTGAAATAGAGAAGCTAGGCCTCAGCTCGAGTTGAAGCAAGGGCAAACAAGCCGATGTAAGATATTCTGCAGCTATATATTAAGTGGGGCGGGAGGCAAACCGTGGCACTTTCCCCTGGCGCCAATCGCAGAGGTGCGCCAAATTCTCTCCTTAAACGCCGAGCGGGGGGGGGGGGGGGGGGGGAGGGCGCCGAAACATGACGCCCCGTGAGGAAGGGGGGGGGGGGGGGAGGAAGGCGCCACTATCAAGAAGAGAGAAGTGAACCTCCAGTCATATGAAGCTCCAGCCGCCACTGGAAACAAGAATGCCGAATCTGTACTGTGACTATCTGACTCCGAAATGTACAAACGAGAATTAGAATATCTGGTGCAAAGAAATAGCACACACAAGATCAAAGTACCAGAGGAAACATCTTGCAAAATAAATTTGTGTACTTGTGTAATACTCATTATAATAAGTTCCGAGGTATTAGTACGTTTGGAGTAAATGTTTTGCCGCGGGAAGTCTATATAAGTGACAATAAAAACATTCAAAATACAATAACACTTTTAAGTATCTTCATCCATAGCATTGGGGACGTAGTGAAAGGCAAGTATGTATGGACAGGAATTAACGAAATACTTGAACCATTAATCGTACATTACAGCTCGGGCTACCACAATGAGCATTGTGATGTCGCACAAGTCTGAAGTGCGCGTCACGTACTTTCGCCGCGCGCCGCCATGCACGCACGGCGCGGCGTTCTTACGACGTCGGCCACGAGCGCCCTCTGCTGCAACTCCGCTCGTGGCCACCATTGAACTACATCAATCACTTGGGATTAGGACAGGCACTAGGACTCATCAGTAGGCAGGCCTCTATCTAAACTATGTATCAACATTCTACTAGTCTTCTGCTCTCCAAGTTACGTATTGTATTAATTCTACGAAATATACATCTTATTCTAATCTAGCTTAGTGTTTCTAGTTTTCTGCTGCCCCCCTGGCTGGTCACCTCGGACTCTGTACCTGCACACGCGTGCATTCTATTTTGCTGTGTCGGTCTCTCTCTCTACTCAGCCTCCGACACCCAGAACAACCGGCGGAAACGAGACACAAAAGTGGCGACGAGGATGGGATACAAAAAGCATAAATATTCAGAGGAATAATGACAGACAGGAAAGTTGTGGTTTCAAAATGTTCAAATGTTTGTTAAGCTTATGTGACTTAACTACGGGGTCATCAGTCCCTAAACTTACAAACTACTTACGAACTATCTTATACTAAGGACGGCACAAATATCCATACCCAAGGGGGGATTCGAACCCCCGACCGTAGTGGCCGTGCAGACCGTGACTGGAGCGCCTCAGTCACCTCGGCCACCGCGGCCGGCGTTGTGGATTCAGTGAACGTTCTCGAAAACAATAATCTAGCGACAGCCGACGCCGGAACTCCAACTACAGTTACCTTTCGGTAGAAGCAAAGTGCAATGTGCGTGATCATCGCTGGAAGGTTTGCGACAATTGAAGTAAAGGCATCTCATTTTGCTGGACTTACATAGTGAAACAAACGAGCACTCATGGGCGGTAGCGATGTGTAGCGAATGGGTTTTTGGTCAGTCAAGTTCTGCGTGGGTAGGGTAATAGTTAACGCGACCGCCCGCGCAAAGCGGGAAATCCGGGTTCGAGACACGGTCCGGTACAAAATTCCATATGTCACATACAGCCGATGCAAATTCATATTCGCTATTGCCAATACATTTTCTGCATTGTGGCAGAAGTTGTGCAGTAGGATTAAGTCTCTGCACCCCCGCTGTTACTGGAAATTCTCATTGGTACGCTAACATAGATTAAGCGGAATCAGATCAACTGCCAATTGATCTGATAGTATAAAAACGTATATTACGCTAGTTGCAAGGAGAAAGTTGCAAATGCCAATTGAAATAAATATAAGAAAATATTTCAAAGTGAACTCAAAGTATCGTCGTCACTTACAGGACAAAGAGGCTTACCAAGCTTTAATAAACGTCATGGAGTTCGTAGCGGATGCCAATAGTTAAAAATAGTTTACTGTTATGAAGAAAAATTGCCCTCTATGGCGCGATCCCGAAAGGTCTGGAGAAATTTCATGATGGAGGCTTGCTTAGAACATCCATTGGCAGATTTCTCATTTTGCGTACCGTCTTGGAAGTGAGAAAGGTAATTGCTCAGGTTAACAAAATAAAAAATATAAAGTTTTATTAGATTTCCTCACACAAAGAAAAGGATTTTGTAAGAGAAAACTTCTATCCTCTCCTCCTACCTCCATTTCTTTGACAGATGAATTCATTGCTACACTCAGCCATACTATTCCAATCTAAAGTTACCCGTTGCAAGTTGAGGATGACTATCATCCTGTCTCACCCCTTCGATAAAGGAGAATCAAATATTATTACGAAATAATCGAGTGACATTCATTATCTTATGCTAATAGAATCTTTTTCCCTTTTTCATCATATTAGATGAAAAAGTTAATAGAGGAAAAGTATATCCAAATACTGCCTTTATCAATCGCGATCAATCGTGTAGAATCCATATGTATAAAATAGTTGGACACAGCGCTAAAAAAAAAAAAAAAAAAAAAAAAAAAAAAAAAAAAAAAAAAAAAAAAAGGAGTGAGAGAGAGAGGGAGGGAGGGAGGGATGGAGAGAGAAAAGAAAAGAGGGAGAGAGGGGGGGTTAGCTCTAAATAGCGTTTCACGCGCTTGCTATGAGTTTTAACCATCAATACAAGTAAAAAATGTAGTAAGTAATCAAAATAGTCGCCGTCAACGCTTTTCTTAGTGTCAAAGGGTTTATGATCACTTTCAGACGGCGAGGTTCTTGAACAAGCTGACGAAATTCTGTATTATATACGTTCTAAGAAGGGAGATCGTTGTGATAGAAACACTATTCAGATTTTTAAATCATAGGATTCACTTTTTTGTGGTGCAGAGTTTTTTTCTGGAAATCACATAATTACTCTGCAAGAGTGAAATTTCCAAAATGCAAAAAACTGTTGCAAGGGATAATATGGTCACGTCCCTATAACAAATATTGCATAGAAATTTTAAAAGAGTTGCAGTCGCGAAAAAGTTGTCAGTGTTTTATTTAGTAATTTTTTATTTTCTTACTCTGCTACACATAATTAATTCGTAAGTTAAATTAAATTAAGAACGAATTAAAATAATAAAATACGATCCAACACTCACATTTATGTTATTGTCGCACTTAGAAAGTATACATCAGTGGTATATTTCAGCTAGATTCCCCGGAATGCCAATTGACTCATGATTTCACTCCCTATTATTAACAAGTGCAAAGAAGGATACAATACAATGCGATCATTCAGTCGTGTGTGCTTTGGATTCATCAAAGGAACCTTCTAAACAAGTAACAAGGAAGCAGGTGATCAATGTTGAACTGTGTCTCTACACAAGGAGCGTATAATTTATTTCACCAAATTAGAAAATTTCAACAATGAATAAACCATACCTGGCTTGGAGCTTTAAGTATGAAGTATATAAAAGACTGTTTAACGGAGGCAGTAACTTGACCATTTAGCGAATTGCTAAGATGTGAATGTTTTTGTGAAGTCATTCATGAGTAATCCTGTCTCTCAAGCGAGGCATTTCCTTTACTAATTGCGGACCACTACCAACAGAGGAAATCTGATTCCAGCCGTTTTTACCTATTTCGAAATTTTATCTCCCGTCTGAGAATTCTATAATACATTCTTCACATTTGCATTTATTTGAGTGTAGTCTGTACAAAATCAGCTACTAGATTTCAATTATCTTACTCAAAGTTAATTATCTCGTTTAATCTTAGTGATCATATTATATGTATGTACCTCCGTGATAGTGTTACAAACTTCCATGGCTGATAGAGAAGCCTCAAAATATCAGTTTCAGAATTCCGCCCTAGCTCCAGGCAGCAGTCCAAAAATGTTCAAATGTTTGTTAAGCTTATGGGACTTAACTACGGGGTCATCAGCCCCTAAACTTACAAACTACTTATCAACTAGCTTATCCTAAGGACGGCACAAATATCCATGCCCGAGGGGGGATTCGAACCCCCGACCGTAGTGGCCGTGCAGACCGTGACTGGAGCGCTTCAGTCCCCTCGGCCACCGCGACCGGCGGCAGCAGTCCAACTTATGACGAAGGAAGATTAGGGCTAACGTCCCGTCGACAAAATGGTCATTAGAGACGTGGTCATTGTTTTTGTTAAGGTTGCACTTCAAAAGGAGACATGCCGGCATTCGTCTGGAGCGATTTAGGGAAATCACGAAACACCTAAATCTGGATGATTGGCGGTGAGTTTGAAACACCGATTTCCCAAACGCGATCATGAGTTCCCATCAGCTAATTATTCTATCAATGATCTAGTAAGGGCACACGTAAATTTATGTCAGTGTGCACGGAAATACTACGTCTATGGTACAGTAATAATGAATTCAATTTTCTTGCTAAATTTACGACAGTAGGTCAAAAATATGTTGTTCAATCTTTACATTGAGCAAGCTGTGAAGGAATGTAACGAGAAATTTGGAGAGGGAATTAAAGTCCAGGTAGAAGGAATAAAACATTACGGTTTGCTATCGACGTATTAATTCTGAGGAAGAGGAAGAGCAATTGAACGGAAGGTAGAAGATGAAGATTAACAAGAGTAAAACGAGAATAATGGAATGTAGTGTAAGAAAATCAGGCGATGCTGAAGGAAATAGATTAGGTAATGAGACAATAAAAGTAGTAGATGAGTTTTGTTATTTTGATAGCAAGATAACTACTGATGGCCGAAGTAAAGAAGATATAAAATGCAGAATGGCTATGGGAAGAAAAGTGTTTCTGAAGATGCGAAATTAGTTGACATCCAATATTAGTTTAAAAATTTGTCTGGAGTGTAGCATTGTATGGGAGTGAAACGTGGGAGTTCAGACAAAAGATGATAGAAGCTTTCGAAATGTGGTGTTATAGACGAATGATGAAAATTAGATGGGTAGATCACATAACTAATGAGGAGGTGCTCGACAGAATTAGGGATAAAAGAAATTTCCGTCGTATCCTAAGAGAAGGGATAGGTTGGTGGGCACATTCTGTAACATCAAGGAATCAACTTAGCATTAGAAGGAAGTGTATGGGGTAAAAATCATATAGGGAGACCAAGGAACGAATACAGTAAGCAGATTCAAAAGGATGTAGCTTGCCAAACATATTCTCAGGCGCAGAGGCTTGCATAGGACAGGGTAGCGTGGAGAGCTGCATCAAACCAGTCTGCGGACTGAAGACCACAACAACAACAGGTCAAAATTTTGAAACTCAGCGTCGCAACGGTTGTAAAATCCTTGGTGTCGTTTGAACAGTGATAACTCTTTCCAGAAGTTTTAACTCATTCACAACAGTTATCTCGTACATAATACTTTCTACATAATCTCACATGGGATGAGATCAGGTAAAAAAGGCCCCCAAAAAGGAGTTCCTGTCCACCATCCTACATCTGGTTCAGGTGTTCCCAGACCGTGAGTCCACAGTGGACTGGGGTCCATCATACATAATACAGAGCCTTTGACGAATAGCAAGTGTAATATATTAGAGTAACCCACAATATTAGCAACAACAGGACTGTACGTCTTTCACCGTTAGACGTACCACAAGTAATTTAGCTCGGTCGTTTCCGAACTAGGCTCTCCACATTTACCCTTCTCCATCATTCCTGAAACTCTGCAACATAAAACAAGAACGCTGTCTACTTAAGGTAAAAGAAGATAATCATAGATGATGCAGCAAGGATACTTGATTTATTATATGCTTATTGAACAATAGCATTATTGGTATCTGTAATTTAATTTAGACGTATGCTGCGGTTTCATACACAGCATTCGTCTTCAATTATAACTTCTTACCAACTGGTAGTAATCTGTGTTATTCGTATCACAAATTCGTAGTAGTCCACAAGAAATGAAATATGGTGCGCATGAATACGCAAAGTGGTAACGACAAATTGTATAATGAATTAATGATGTGCCAAAGCAGTCGATATCACTATAAATTACAGTTATGTAGTTTGACCTCTTCAAGTCATCCGTTCGCCTTTGACTGTCCTTATCATTAACTGAAAGTATCTGTAGGCATACGGCCGCATTCTTTGTAACCAGAAATGTACCATGTGTATATATTACTAAGTTTAACCGGTGACACTCAATTGTTTTCTGTAACTAGTTTGCATAGTTTGCACTGTATAGTTGCCGTCATACACTTCATACTAACAGTATATCTCGTGATGTCGGTGGAAAAGGTTATCGAACGCTCGTGGGACAACAAACGGACGAAACATAGCATGCAATTAAACGAGAATACCGGAGCGTGCCAGGGGAGACAAGATGTGAGGATGTTTCAGTTTTAATTGTGGCGCCACGACACTCATTGGAATCGGGAAGCGTCAAGTGTCAAGGCTTAATTTCGTCTTTGGCTCGACGACACCGCTGTGGTGCAAGCGGTGAGTTGACATAACTCATTAACCTGTACCAGTCACCATAAATGTATCACACGTGCGGATTTCAACATTGCGGACGTCGTTTGCTTTCAGAAAACTTGTTTATCATTGTTACACTCTCTTCTGAGTAATATTCATCATTTCAGATCAGCAGAAGGGAATTTACTTCGTGTCCAATAAACTTGAATATGTAACGCTGTGAATTTATTGCCAGAAATCGTACGCTCAAGATTGATGGCCAAGACTTTGCCACTAAACGTATGTGAGCTGTGTATAAGGTCCATACACACATTGTCCTCCAATTTCAGAAATCCAGCCACCAATTGTTAATCTAATGAAGGTTTTGTAATAATGACTAATTTTGTGACTATCAGTTGCAGTCATTATATTACGTACTATGTGTTTCCGTAAGAGTACGATAAAATTTAACAGGACACAGAGAATGGCCCACAGAACAATCTGAGGTAGCCAATCGGAGAACGGCGAAGCCGACTTCTCGACATCTACATAAATGCTTCGCAAATCACACTGAAGTGCCTGGCAGAAAGTTTACAGAACCGCTTTCGAAATATTTCTCTCTCGTTTATCTAGTAAATCAGCCGCACTAGAGTGGCCGCGCACTCAAAGGTGTCTTGCTGCGGAGTGCACATCTGGTCCCCGTCGGAGTTCGAGTTCTCCCTCGGGAATATATATATATATATATATATATATATATATATATATATATATATATATATATATATGTGTGTGTGTGTGTGTGTGTGTGTGTGTGTGTGTGTGTGTGTGTGCGTGTGTGTGTGTGTGTGTGTTGTCCTTAGCATAAGTTAGTTTAATTAGTTTGAAAGTCTAGGGACTGACGACTACTGCAGTTTGGTTCCACAGCTTTAGAAACATTTGAACACTTTTCTAATAAATCTTTCCGTTTGAAATTTGATAACTTATGATGATCATGTCTCCCTATGTAAATGGGTGCCAACTAAATACTTTGGCATTCGGAGGAGAAGCTGATGAAAGAAATCTCCCAAATAAATCTCGTCGCTTTTCTTTAAGCGATTTCATACCGAACTCTCACATCATTTCCGTGACAATCTCTTCTCTGTTGTTGTGGTTGTTGTGGTCTTCAGTCCGGAGGCTGGTTTGATACAGATCTCCGCGCCACCCTGTCCTGTGCAAACCTACATCCTTTTGAATCTGTTTACTGTATTCGTCCCTCTGTCTCCCTCTACAACTTTTACCTTTCTAAGACGGCGATTCCTTGATGTCTCAGAATCTGTCACATCAATCTATCCCTTCTCTTAGTCAGGATATGCAAGATACTCCTCATTCTCCCCCCCCCCTCACCATTTCTGTTAAGCACCTCCTCATTAGTTAAGTAATCTACCCATCTTAATCTTCATCATTCGTTTGTAGCAGCACATTTCGAAAGCTTCTATCATCCCTTTGTCTGAAATCCTTATCGTCCACATTTCACTCCCATACAACGCTACACTCCAGACAGATGATTTCAGAAAGGACTTGCTAACACTTAAACTAATATAGTATGTCAACAAATTTCGCTTCTTCAGAAACGCTTTTCTTCCCACAGCTATTCTGAATTTTATATCTTCTTACCTTCGGCCATCAGAAATTATCTTACTATCCAAATAATAAACCTCATCTACTACTTTTAGCGTCTCAATAAGTAATCTAATTCCTTCAGCATCGCCTGATTTTCTGACACTACTCTGACATTACTCTTCTTAATATTCATTTTACATCTTCCTTTCAAGACAGGGTCCATTCCGTTTAATTTCTCTTCCAGGTCCTTTGCTGTCTCTGAGAGAATGACTATGTCATCAGCAAACCGCAAGGTTTTTATTCCCTCTCCCTGGACTTTAATTCGCTCTCCAAATTTCTCCTCGCATTCTTTCACAGCTTGCTGAATGTACAGATTGAAAAAGTTTGGGGAAAAGCTTCAAACCTTACTCCCTTCCCAACCCTTCTCTGTATCGTAATACAAAACGAGCTGTCCGTCCTTTTCTTAACTTTCTCCCTATCCACCGTCAGTCCCACTTGGCGAGGATCCGACATTGCGCAGCAATACTCCAAAATAGGACGGAAATGTGCAGTGCATGTTTCATTAATAGAATTGTTGCATCTTGTAAATGTTCTGCCCATGATATATTCCGTGTGTTTGTATTCAAAATTGTTCATAATTGTAATTCTTAAGTATGTAGTTCAATTTACGGCATGTAGATTTGACTCATTTAAAGTGTAGATGAAGTTTAAAAGATTTCTTTTAGTGCTCATAAGGATGACTTCATACTTTTCCTTATTTAGGGTTTTACAGCACATGTCGATAGCACTCATTACTTCACTTGTGTTTTTTAAGAACGATAATTTCTTGAATACGGGTTTATTATGAGTCAATAGGTCGTTGTCTTCGAGATCATAAATTCGAAAAACTGTATGTTCTACAATCCTGCTACAAACCGACGTCAGTGATACTGACCTGCAATTATGAGGATCATTCGTATTACCTTTCTTGAATATTGGACTTCAAAGATTTTGAGTACCGATATTTCCCAATGTAAGGTTTTATGCAAATAAAATTGTCCAGTGCTTTGTTCCACATTACTATTTTCCATCTTATTTACAACCAACATGTGTACACGTAATGCACCGTCTCTTCCTTATTTTTATGTGAATTCTTTGCTTCCTTGAAAGGAAACAAGGAGGACGAGCCTGATTACTAGGTAGTCATGATGAAGTGCTGCTTGCTTTTAGATTCCGACCGAAACATTATTTGTGGCCGAAACCGAAAGTTGGGTAATTAAGTTAAAATTTCTGTATGTTTACGTTACATCACAAATCACTATTTTTCACATTTTTCAAAATCCCCTCCCTGTACTAAACCTTCTTTAGTGTGTGTAAGCCTAATCAGGAGTCCGCAGAAGATGACATAGAAGGCGAACAGGTTTAGACAAATCGAAAGTACTTTTACTAAAGTATTTCCAAATTGGATTGTTTTCTCCTCGTTACGACATTTTCTATCTAAAAAAGAAAAACTAAAGGAAGCTAGACAATAAGTAAACTGTAATCTATGCATTGGAATCTCGATATTTCGAGTCTCGCAATTACCAGTTTTCCTTAAATGCGAGGATGATAAAACGAAACAACAACTGCGAATACATTGTCTTCACAGAAAAAGGCAATCCGCCATTATAACGCGAAGTAAATAGTGAAAGGACTTAACACTTCTAGGTTTCCAATTTAAATGCCTATTTAAAAACTTCGTTTAAAAAAAAAAAAAAAAAAAAAAAAAAAAAAAAAAAAAAGCTCATATCCTTTTTACACATGTATTCTTTTTAAGGTCGATTTTCTTTTTTCGCAGGTTATTATGGATAGTACGATGTGATCCCGGCCCCATTCACCTCGAATTAACGAGACTACTGTACAGCTACCACAAATTCCACAGTTCTACACACATTCTTGTAGGAAGATAGTCTTTAGTCTTTAAGCCCAGCCGCGGTGGCCGAGTGGTCTGCGGCGCCCCAGTTACGGTCTGCACGGCCACTAAGGTCGGGGATTCGAATCCGCCCCTCGGGCATGGGAATTTTTTGCCGTCCTTAGTATTAGCTAGTTCATAAGTAGTTTGTAAGTATAGGGACTGATGACCCCGTAGTTAAGTCCCATAAGCTCTACAAACATTTGAACATTTTTTTTAGTTATAGGTACACAACAAACATGCCAAATAGATACTACGAAAAGTCAGAGCCTGAACATCACTACCACAATACAAAATATGCAGAAAGTAATCATTTGTTAGCTTCCACAAGTAGCCTATACGATTTCGTTCTCGAGAGCTCATGTTCCATATCCACTTCCATTTTCTGCAATCGACAAACAACTTAACATATAGCCCTTTTGCTTCAATCAGTATTTCGAAAAATAAAGTCATAGGTCCGACTAACAGTGCCATTGTTGTCAGTATAAATTTACTCAAACTGAACAGGAAAAGGTGTGTACCACCAACGCCACCTAGATACAAGGCCTGTGCAATGCCTGCCAAGAGGAGTCATAACACAAGCAAACTATTTGTCTTTCGTAGCGTTGTGTTGAGTTTGGGATTACTTACACGTTGCACAATGTATTTCAGAATGTTTTTCGTGTTATCTACGTGATTATTCGTGTAGATCTTTGCTCATATGAGACAAAATGCCCAATATAAATCGTCCTATTCCAAATCAGTAAGATATCTTATGAATAGAATGAAACTTCACTCTGCAGCGGAGTGTGCGCTGATATGAAACTTCCTGGCAGATTAAAATTGTGTGCCGGAACCGGGACTCGAACCTGGGACCTTTGCCTTTCGCGGGCAAGCCCACTACCAACTGTGCTATCCCGACACGACTCACGATGCCGCCTCACAACATTACTTCCGCCAGTACCTCGCCTCCTACTTTCCAAACTTCACAGAAGATCTCCTGCAAACACGCAAGACTAGCACTCCTGGAAGAAAGGATATGGTGGGAACATGGCTTAGCCACAGCCTAAGGGATGTTTCCAGATTGAAACTTCACTCTGCAGCGGAGTGTGCGCTGATATGAAACTTTCTGGCAGATTAAAATTGTGTGCCGGAACCGGGACTCGAACCTGGGACCTTTGCCTTTCGCGGGCTAGCGCACTACCGTTAAAATTGTGTGCCAGAACCGGGACTCGAACCTGGGACCTTTTGCATTACGCGGGCAAGCGCACTACCGAGTCGTGTCGGGATAGCACAGTCGGTAGTGCGCTTGCTCGCGAAAGGCAAAGGTCCCAGGTTCGAGTCCCGGTTCCGGCACACAATTTTAATCTGCCAGGAAGTTTCATCTTACGAATAGTTCATAAATATCTTATACCTAAACAAATTTGTCTGTGAATCACCTAAATAAGAACATTCTGAAAGACACTATACAACGTGTACGTATCCCCAAACTCATCACAACGCTACATGACACAAATGGTTTGCTTTTGTTATGACTATTCTTGGCAGTCAGGCGTTGGTAACACATGCTCAATGTTTCCTACACCCAATTAGTTATTAAAAAAAAAAAGCTCCTCGCTTCCAAGAAAACCCATTTACAGCATAAAAATAAGAAAACCCTTTCCATTACGGTCTTTTTGATGTCAGCATAAAAGATTCGCTTATTGTCTTAATTTTCTGTATTTGTTTCTCCTCGAGTTAGACCCTACAGTCTCTAC
This sequence comes from Locusta migratoria, assembly GCA_026315105.1. NCBI lineage: Eukaryota > Metazoa > Arthropoda > Insecta > Orthoptera > Acrididae > Locusta > Locusta migratoria. Next base: position 413,750,432 of record CM048746.1, on the reverse strand, counting down.
TCCAAAGTAGGTAGCCCCCAGCACAATTAACGACTTCGCAGGTGGGGTGCAATCGACTCGTTGCACGGCTTTACGACATTTCCCACAAGTGGCAGGATATGATGCGGTCAACGTTCTAGAATGTACCCTCATTTCAATACGACCAATCACATTCAATAATAACAACAACAATTCCAGTGTGAAATACGATGAGATAAATCTACTCCCTTCTTGTCCCAGTGCTGTTTTTCCATAACCTGAAATTACATGTCGCTGTGTCGGAAACAGAGGGCAGGCAGCTGAGCAGAACAAAGTTCTATATTAAAAATTCCATGTCACATTAAGTTTCACGAAGAACAAATGACGGTTACTTTTTCTGTCCTGTGCTTCGCGTTTAATTAACGTGCGTTTCCTCTACGTCGCGTCGAGGCGTGTTACTCGGAGCAGAAGTTTTTGTCGGCCACCGTACGTGTAATTTGTAGGAGAGGCGGAGGCGGCTAGATGCAGATTTTCCCTCCGCCGCGACACAAACCGACTGGCTGCAGGAGGCGACCGCCCCTGATGCTGTGTCCCGGCTATCCGTCTCTCTAGCGCGTGTGTGGCAAGAGCGGCATAAAAGTACACTGCCTGTCAGCCGCTCACAGTAGATGCACCCATTAACTTAATTAGCTTTATTTTAAACTGTGACTGTTTCTTATTTAGCCTCAACTGTAGATCCTATCGTCATCTCTAATGTCCTGCAGGTAAATTCCCCTGCAGTTTATTCTGACAAGTACAAAACCTGTACCTTGATCTTTAGCAGCTCTAGTAGCCACCACTTATATACCACCAGTAATATCTCAATTTTTTTGTTGTGGGACGCGATGTGCTAGGTTATGAAATTCATTCTTCCGCAAACTACGAGCATTGCTCTGGTGTCTCTCCGAAGATTTGTCGGGCGCGTAGTCTCTCTCTCTCTCTCTCTCTCTCTCTCTCTCTGTTTCTGCAGAAATCTCCAATTTGCTTTTTTCAAATATGTATATAAAATCGTCTCAAACAAATATCATACATAACGTGTTTCTTGAAACGCCCTTGTCGATGGAATGCTTCGGTGTGTTTCTCGTTACAAACAATATAGTTTTTAAAACGGGATTTGACGCGCTCATTCTACTGCAGTGGTTTCCAAACTGCGGGACGCGCGGTGTATTCAACAATTTAATAACTTAAATTGATTAAAATATCTCGCCAACTGAAAAAAAAATGGAAGCCTGTTTCAAGTGCAAAGTTGTAGCGCGAGACCATTCCCCGTCGGAGATTCTAATCGCCCCTCAGGCATGGATGTTTGTGCTGTCTTTAATATAAGGTATATCATAAGTAGTTTGTAAATTTACGGACTGATGACTCCGCAGTAAAGTGCCATAAGCTTCACAAAAATTTGAACATTTGCAAAGTATGTAGACAACCTGTCATGAACAAGAAACTAATGTAGCTAATAACATACTCAGGAAGGTAACAACGAAGCCGTAATATTCGTTCACAATTCCGACATTCCACTAACCTCAAGTGTCATATAAGTAATCTCACATTGATTTATTATTTCTCTTACGGCAAAACATTACCTTATGGTTTTAGGGGGGAGGCATTTTTTTTTATTGTACATTATAAATCTTCCTTTTCTTTGCCTTTGTTGAATTGTTTGTAGAGCTTATGGAACTTAACTACGGGGTCATCACTCCCTAAACTTACAAACTACTTATGAACTAACTAATACTAAGGACGGCACAAATATCCATGCCCGAGGGGGTATTCGAACCCCCGACCGTAGTGGCTGTGCAGACCGTGAATGGAGCGTCTCAGTCCTCTCGGCCACCGCGGCCGGCTTTGCCATTGTTCCGCATTTGCAAGGTTCCCTTTGCTATGTCAGATTTAGCATCTTGGTTAACACGTTGGCTGCCGTGTGGCCGCCGATGGCCACAGTAGGCGGCTCTGGCCAACAACACTTAGAAGACAAGGCCTTACAACAGGCCGTTCCTACGTCACACTTAGAGGCTGCGGCCGCCATCTGACTGGCCGGCCACTGCGTGGCGGTGGGCGTGCCCCAGCGGACAACCAGTGAGGTGAAGTGTGACGTAGGAACGGCCTGTTGTAAGGCCTTGTCTTCTAGGTGGTGTTGCTCTGTCGCGCCTCTGACGTCATCACGGCAGGCGACGTGTTAAGGCAACGCTGTCTAGGTACAAGGCCTCACAACGAGGCTGTGTCACGTCACAGCGATAGGCTGCCATCGCTATCTGAGTGGCTGGCCGCTGGGGCACAGCCCACTGCCTCGTAGCGCCAACCAGCGAGCTTGCGATGGCAGTCTATCGGTGTGACGTGACAGGGACTTGTTGTGAGGCCGTGTATCTAGACAGTGTTGGTTAAGGGTGTAAGAACGTGAAACCGGCCGACATGGAGCACGACAGGCACCACAGGACATTTTAATTTACACAGGGTACACTTTTAGAAATAAATCCATGAAACTTTTTCATCATGACCAGGAAGGAGTCAGGAGTCACACTCATAGTGATGGAAGTTCCAGAACATAGAATTAATTCTTTTACAAGTGAGACTTCATTAATTTTCCACTTACCAATGGATGCACTTGTAGTTGTAGGTACACCTTTCTTTATAAGTAAGAGAGAATCTTCGATGAAGTTTTCACAACATACAAACCATACTTCTAGGTGTACGAAACTATAGAGTTTTTCAAATAAATTTAAAATATGGTTGACATTGAGACAATTACGTAGCAAAATTGAGAGTTTTGTAAACACGAAGTTAAAAAAGTAATGGATCATTTATTTTTTCATAAAATTAATATATATGCTATTGTCTCAAACACCTGTATGTATGATAGGTATGCTATGCAAAATTCATCGAAGAATTTCTCTTACTTATGAAGAAAAGTGTGCCTACAGCAACAAGTGCGTTCCATGGTAAGTGAAAAAGGATGAAATTTCACGTGTAAAAAATCATTCTGTTATGTTTTGCAACTCCCACTACAATGAGTCTAAATCTTGCATCCTTCCTGGTCATAGTGAAAAAGTTTCACGAATTTATTTGTAAAAGTACAGACAGTGTAAATGAAAATGTTACGTGGTGCCTCTCGTGCTCCAAATCAGCTTCTTTGACGTCCTTACCCCTTAAGGTTTGGCCAGATGCCATTCATTTCATCATGGGACACAGCATCTGCGAGGTAGCGACGAGTGGAGATTTTTCCGTACGCCCATTTTAGGACTACACCGTGAATATCAGGAATCTGCTAAAACATCAAATCTCTGGCATCGCTGCAGCTCGAAAACGATCCTGTAAGGACGTGACCAACGACGTCTGAACAACGAGACAGAAGCGCGAACCTTTCGATGAAACATCATCGATGTGGGCTTCCGGGGCCAAAGGCTGAATCGTGTACCCTGTCAACACCGACATTGGACTTTTGATGACTGGAAGAGTCTCGTATCGAGCGGATAGACGTGCGGGGGTCTGGAAACAACCTGGATGTCAACAGGGGACCAGGCTGGTGGAGGATCTATAATGCTGTGAGGGCTGTGCAGTTGGAGTGATATGGGACCCTCGGTACATGCGCATCCTCGTTCATCACCTGCATCCATTCAAGTCTGCTGTGCAATCCGACGGAATTCGGCATTTCCAGCAGGACAGTGTTAGACCCAACACGTCTGGAGTGATTCCAAGAACACTCTTCTGGGTTTAAATACCTCTGCTGCCCACGAAACACCCCAGACCTAAATATTGTTGAGCACCTGGTGGGATTGCTTGGACTGTGCTGTGCAGTGGACTGCCCTGCAGGATATCTGGTGTCTCCTGCAGCACCACTTCAGGCATTAGTCGAGTCCATCCATGTCGCGTCGTGTTGCGGCGCTTCTGCGAGCTCGCCGTGGCCCTACGCGATGTTGCGCAGGTGTGCCAGTTTCTTTGGATAGTCAGTGCACATTTACATTTCAATTTATTTCACTACTAGCTGAAAACCCGGCGTTGTTCGGATATTTATCATACCGCGCACGGCAGTGCGCGCTATTAATATGTTCGTAAACAACGCGTGCGAATTTGCGATTCTTTATGGGCCCATATCTCAGGTTCTATTCATCTCAGAGTGGAGGGGTAAAGTGTTCTGGATGGATCTTGACCTAGTGATAATTTTTGTACATATTAGAAGAATGGGTATACTATAGCTATCTTACAGTACATAGTAAAAGTTTTCAAAGTTACACTCTTCCTGGAGCCCATGCAAATTGAGCAAATCAGTTGGCTTTTGTACATGACGTGCAGTCTAAGGTGAGCTTTAAACGGCTTACAAAAGCACCATTCATTCATGGGCGGTTCCTGAGAAAATCTCAAAACAACATGATTTTTGGGTACCAAACAAACGAATTGTGGGGATGGTCAATCGATACTTTCTATTCATTACAAATCTGTGCAGTGGATTTATGGACTGCCCTGCATTACATATGAGGAGAGGTCACCTTCAACCTAAACGAGAACTGGAAAAAGGAGTGGCAGAATTCAGTCTGTAATCATCACCAAGTGATCCATCAAAAGAACTAAAAGGGTTCAACTTCGTAAGAAGTGGCCATATCAGATGTAAGGCCATGCTTTATAAGTGGGGACTCACGGACAGCCCAAGTTGTGATTATGGGGCACCTGAGCAGACGCTGGACCCCATCATAAGAGTGTGTCCAAAAAGAAAATATAGTGGCTCTGCTGAGGACTTAATAGAAGCCACACCTCAGGCTATGAAGGGGATTCAAGATCTGGACATTGATATGTAGCCAAAAGCTTGTCTCACATGACACATACCGTAATTCCAAGTGTTCTGTCATAATATATCATTGCTCACTCACATGTACCGACAATGAGCTCTTGTACAATCTTTTACTGATATTTGTATATATATTCTTGTTCTTTGTTTAATTATATTTGTATATATGCTGCTGTCATATGCCATACGATAAATAATAAATAATTACAAATCTTCGAAATTTTTACCATATGTTCTTATGATGATATTCTCAAAGCAGTTTTTAAATTTTTTCGGTATCGTTATCCGTTTAGAAGAACTTGAAACTTCTCATAGTTTTGCACAAAATCACAAAACCCGATTTTTAGCCGTTTTAGCACCGTGATCGCAAATATGTAAATAACGAACCATTGAAATTGTTCATATATTTACAATACATCCTGTAGACATTTATCTGTAAACGGCATTTTTCAGTTTTCGTAAATCTTAGTCCGTTAGCAAGATATGGCCGAAAAACCGCGGTATTTTGCTAGAAAAAAATGTGTATTGTGCTGAAAGACGGCGTTCGGACAGCTCTGAAACTTACCATGCTATTTGAAAAAAAGTACTCGGCGAAAAAATTTGATTGGGGCAGCTGGTTACACCCTTTTGTATCACTGAACATATTCGCCTTTTCTGTGCTCTGGGAGGAGCATTTTTCAGCTGGTTTACTTATTCCTGCCTTTTTTCAGGTAACTATTCATTTGTATAAGGGCTGTTATGTCTGTAAAATCTCTTGGGAATACAGTTAGTAGTGAAAAAGTAATAGATTAGAACTTGGTGTGGGCAGGTGCTTTTTTCCATGAACGTTACTGTTTATGTGTTCATATCTCATGAACTACGAGTCGGAATGTGATACAATTTAGAAGACTCACTCAACTATATGCGTGTATACTGTCTGTAAAATTTCCTGCGGCTACAATTTGTAGTGTAGAAATTAGAAACTATAACGTCATACCGAATGCCGTAGTTTTAGTCTATGAACAGCGGAAAAGTAGTAAGCGAGAAACTTTTTTCCTTTCATCATTTTGCTATGATTGTTAGCGTGAAAAAGTTTATTATAGGTTTGAAATTATGTTTAAAGTTTGTTGCAAGTCGATAAGTACTCTCATTCTCATATAGCTTATTTTTAAAGTTTCGCCACATTATGTGGCAATTTTTTGCGATTCCTATTGTTTAAGACGTTATATCTTCTGAACCATGCGGCGTATGTGATTCTTAACCCTGCAGCAATTGTTAACTCACGGCAAGGAATGTGTGAACAAAATTTGGTAGAAATCGGTCCAGTGGATTAAGAGGACAATTGTCGCTAAATGCAACTGTTTTTCGCGCATCTCATTGTTTATGACGTCATATCTCGTGAACTACGTATCGTACGTGATTCTTACTCTTACAGCTTGTTTCTTGTTTCGCTTCAACTGTAGATCCTGTTGTTATCTCTCTATGGCAGCGGATGCTCGAGTGCGGCGGTGCGGGCGAGAAACGTGCACAGCTCCAAGTCTCATCCTCATGAACACCACTGAAGGCTGACTATGATACGATACCGACAGCTCATTTTGAGCCTGTAATCCCGTTAAATTGTATTCTAATACTGCATCGACTATTAACGACACAATACTTATAACATGTGTATGGCATTTGATGAAACTTACCCTTATAGAGTACTATGCTGGTGTACAAAAGTATTGTCGAAAGGAAACGAAGTAACATCTTATAACAATTACTTCATGAAGAAAATTAAATGAAATTATTGTTTATAAAACTCTTCTGGTTGTTACGTAACACCCAGAAGATGGCCGCTTGCAATAGTGGCCGAAACGTCGGTGAAGTATTTGATATATTGACGATGTGGTCCAACACCCAGAAGAGTTTTATAAACAATGACAACGGCCGCGGAAGTCTTCGTTTACAAATGAAATTATGTTAGGCATTATCTTTTATACGCCGTATCATCACAAAAGGCTTTGCGTGTCAATTATTAGGCAATATGTTTTGGTATGGTAGTCAGTGAGTGAAATTCTGTTTTTGACATTTCAGTATCTTCCGAAAAGAGAAATTTCGGAGCACCTACTGAATTTCGGGAGCCTTGCATCCCACGTCCACTACAAAAAGCTACAAACCATTTTATATATCTTACCATAATGATAATAAACACCCGTCTGTTGCAACGAATTAGTATTGAAGGAAACTAAACTATTTGCAAAAGACAGGAATTTATCACCATGCTACTGAAGAACAAACTTCCAGTTACTAAAGACGGGATTTTTTTATCTTTATAATAAAACATACCACACTGAATTAGATACTGGAGAATATGGCTGCAAATATTAACAATATTATGCTATCTAGGTTTCAAATCTATGCAAGTCGCTAAATCCAATGTCAAAATTTTCTAACAAAGCTTGTAAGGCTACAACAAATTCATCAAACCGTTCGCTCAGTTCCTTCTTTTCAATATTCATTTCATTCATAACTAGTGCACTATACGAAAAGTGTGTGAATGTCCTTTCTGAAAGTTGTTCTATCCGTAACAGAAATTTTCTTTTATGAACCCAATAGAGTGTCAAAAACATCGGCAATTATAATAGTTGAAGAGAACCCAGCAAACTTGCACTAAAGATATTCATGTACTTTGTAAGGTTAGTTGGGAATGCAATGGGCCAATACTGTTGATTTGAGGATGCAAACTCTTGGTCGCCTCAGTGCGCGCCTTGCCGGCGATATTAAAAAAAAAAAAAAAAAAAAAAAAAAAAAAAAAAAAAAATGTTCAAATGTTTGTTAAGCTTATGGGACTTAACTACGGCGTCATCAGTCCCTAAACTTACAAACTACTTATCAACTACTTACGAACTAGGACGGACAAATATCCATGCCCGAGGGGGGATTCGAACCCCCGACTGTAGTGGCCCTGCAGACCGTGACTGGAGCGCCTCAGTCCCCTCGGCCAACGCGGCCGGCCCGGCGATGTTAGAAGGGGGACTGCCGTGGCAAGCAGTGATTGGCTTGGCTCGTTTACCCATCCCTCATCAATAATATCATACAGCACTGAAGGAATGCGCTACTTTTTTATGCTATCGTGCATTTTCTACTTTTCCTGGTGTGCGTCTTTGCCTGACATCCGATTTACGCCTATAAGTAGTTTCAACACAGATATAGAGAGTAAAATGTAACACCAAACTCAATACAATCTCAAATCTCATTGAGTTTACCATTTAATTTGTCTATAATGTTCCATTGGAGAAAATGTAAACTTTATATTGATTGCCGTACAGTAGTGACGTGTAGATATCTTCACGATGTTCGTCCGCGATGAATTCAGAGACGCTACGATGGAGTGGCCAGGTGCTCTAAGACGCCTCACTGCGGAGCGCGTCGCTGCTCGCCATCAGAGGTTCGAGTCCTCCCTTGGGCATGGGTGTGTGCGTTGTCCTTAAAGTACTTTAGTTTAAGTAGTTTGTAAGCCTAGGGACTGATTGCCAAAATAGTTAAGTCCTTAAAAATTACAAACATTTCATCATTCAATTCCGAAACTACGAAATTGATCGTAATGAAATTTTGCACAGTGAGTGTAATTTGATTCAACTTAAGAGATAGGATACCTTTAACTCGATTAATAACCACAAAATTATTTTATTGCAAATTACATATTTTGATCTAGTTTGGGTAAGTATCCAGTAACTGGGGTTGTTCTTCAACGGGAAGTCTGATCTAGCAATGTTCCTCATTGGAGAGCAAGACGTCTCGGGTTCGAATCTAGCTGGATTTTTTTTTTTTTTTCGCTTCGAGTCTTAACTTCACGGTGAAATGGCTGGACACATATGAATGAAATTTGGAACAAAGGTAGCTTGTACTCTGGCCTACCTTTCGTAAGCCACAGTATGGTGAGTGACGGAGGGTACCTTACTACGGGTTAATATATTTGCTACTCCTTCAGGCTGAAAGGGATGGACAGATTTGAATTAAATTTGGAATGGAGATAGCTTATACCCTGTATTAATACATGGGCTACCTTTCGTAGGCCTCCGTAGACACATGGCGAAGGGTGAGTTACAAGAAACATCCAAACTGTGTTGTCAACATGTAAGTCAGCAGAGTTATCAGCTCTCAACGATGAGAAGAGTCGGCAGAAACGAACCACGAAAGTCAGCACATAAATGTGTGTTTCCATGAAGGAGATTTTTATAATCGGCAAGTCAGTGAATTTAGTACCTTACTATTTTGACACCCTTTGAGAAGTCACCATGAAACCTGGCGCATACATAGGAGGGAGAGGAGTATGGGGAGAAAGAGACGAACAGAAAGGGGAGGGAGAAGACAGACAGAGAGAGGGTAGAGGAGGAGACAGAGCGTGGTGAAGGAAAAGAAGCAGTTGACGCTACGACCAAATCGCGATCAATTACAAAAATCATAAATGACTTTGCGAACGCGCTATTTAAGCAGAAAAAAAAGCACCGACTTTAATACAAATAACCATACAATTGAAAACCAAATTCGAGAAGATTCTGTTACCTACAAATCGATTGATAGCGTCATGAATGCGGACGAAGCCACCCAGAGAGCACTTGACAGAGCACGGTCGTGTAAACTGATTAGGCGCAGGTCCCTCAGGTACAGTTACGTCCGCTGTAGCCTGGGGATGAGTACAACTGACATACGCTATACCTGGGCCCTGCAAGGATTCCAAGAATGTTCACAGGCTTGAAGTTTTCAGCTAATATTTCGGCAGACGTACTGGGCAGATTCCTCGCTCTTTACCCGCGTATAACACGCGGATTTTCCCGTCGCGCACAATTTTATCCGCAAACTAAGAAATACGGCGGGTATACGCATCCGCGTTGACCTCTACCTACGGGAAACTTGCAAAGGATCTTGATCATCATCATCTTCTTCTTCTTCAGCTTGTCCTAGTTAAGGGGTCACTGTTCCTTACTTTTGCCTTCCATTTGTTTCGGTCCCACGTGTCCTACCGGCTCAGTCCCGTCTGCCTCAGGTCTTTAGTGATGCAGTTCATCCAACTTCCCTTTTGTCTTCCTCTGCTTCTCCTGCCCTCCAGACGAGAGGAGCACCAGATGTGTGATACCTGTAAAGCACATAACCGTCCGCCACATCTTAATAGAGTGTACCTCATATCGTGCACAGAGAACAGAGGCAGACCTTGGTGCAGATGTGAGACATATTTTAGGCGATGACGAGGCGACTGTGTTCACTTTTGTGACATTTCTGGACTGTGGCCTAAGCTTTTAGGCTGGAGGTTTGAGTGTATTGTAGATTGGTAGGTTGATACCTTTTCTTCCTGCAGGCAGGAGGCTTTCGTCCTGTCACTTTAACTACTTCATCCAGGTTCTACGTTTTAGACAAAGTACGATGGTGGCTCTTGAGTTACCTACCTTGATTCATGCTGCACCCAGGTTTTATCTTCAGTTGTTGAATTCTGCATTTTATATTGTGTTTTCCTCACCTTGAAAAGAACATTCCTGACACTCGCCTCAACTACATTATGCCCGGGTTCTGAAAACCTCATTGTTGAGCGCCCTCCATTCATCATCATCATCATCATCATCATCATCATCCTGCCCTCCACTTGTCACTCCATTGTTCTCTGCAACAGGTGTCCCCCATCCCTTCCCATCATGTGCCCATACCATTGCAGTCTTCGTTCCTGGGCTTTCTTCGATGCCTTCACTACACTTGTGTACTCTCTAATAAGATCATTTCTTATATTGCCCATCCTCGTTTTCCACTTCAGCATACACAACTCAGCCATGTTTAACTTCTTGTCCTGCACTTTCTTTGACGGCCAGATCTCACTACCATACAACATAGTTGGTCTCGCCACTGCTTTAAAAGTTTTTCCGTTTGCCTTTGGTTGCCCAAAATTATTGGATGATTTACGTTTTCTGTGGATTCCGTAAGTCACTAGAAACAAATGTTGAAATGGTTCCCTTGAAAGAGCACGGCCGATTTCCTTCGCAGTCACTGAGAAAAATTATGCGAGCGTGAGGTCCGTATGTAACGACCATGATGTCGGCGGTACGCTGAAGTTTAATCTCGGTTCCTTTTTAGCAGGGGTGCGTGAGTGACAAGCCTGTTGTCCGTCCCAGCAGGCGACGACCTGTTGACGGCCGCAACAGGTAGCCAGCCGGTGGTCCGGCGGGCCATATTGATTTCGCCTGATCTGTTCAACAAGCAGAACGCTCCTGTCACCCGCACGTCCGGCACCCGGTTTACTGCGAGCCGCCTCCGTCACAGCTACACTAGCTGCAGCCAGGGATCGACGAAAAATTTTCCGATGGACCGCAATCGGAGAGCAGTCAGGAACGCGTCTTGAACGTCACTCTTGGAGTGTCGTGTATCGTTCTTTACTACGGTAGATAAGGTAGCCGTGAATGAACGAGGCAAGGGAGGAAGAGCTTCTCCGTCTGCAGTGACGTACTTAAAAACGGTGCACTATTTCAGTTATACTGGTAACGACTACTGTAATCATCCTGGTTTGTTGAAATACAAGAATCTACCAGAAAAATGTTGTTGTGCTCTTCAGTCCACAGACTGGTTTGAGGTAGCTCTCCACGATACCCTGTCCTGTGCAAGCCTCTTCATTTGAGAATACGAACGGCAAACTACATCGTTTTGTATCTGCTTGCTGTATTCGTCCCTCTGTCTCCCTCTACGATTTTTACCCCCACATAATACTTCTAATACTAAGTTGACGATTCCTTGATGTATCAGAATGCGTCCCATCAACCTATCCCTTCGTTAGGATATGCCAGAAACTGCTTTTCTCCCCAAATCTGCTGAGCATCTCCTCATTAATTACGTGATCTACATTATTCGTCTGTAGCACCACATTTCGAAAGTGGTATTATCTTTTTCTCCGGAGTCCTTATCATCAACGTTTCACTCCCAAAAATGCTACAGAAAAATGCTTTCATGAAGGACTTCCTAACATTTAATCTAATATTGTATGTCAACAAATTTCGCTTCTAAAGAACCGCTTTTCTTCCCATAACCATTTTGAATTTTATATCTTCTTTACTTCGGTCATCAGAAATTATCTTACTAACCATATAACAAAAAGCATCTACTACGTTTATCGTCTCATTACGTAATCTAATTCCTTCAGCATCATCTGATTTTCTGAAACTCCATTCCATTGCCCTCATTTTACTCTTATTAATGTACATCTTATACCTTCCTTTCAAGACACTGTCCATTCCATTTAATTGCTCTTCCAGGTCTTTTGCTGTCTCTGAAAAGAACTACTCTGTCGTCAGCAAACCGCAAGGTTTTTATTCCATCTGCCTGGACCTTAATTCCCTCTCCAAATTTCTCCTTGCATTGCTTCACAGCTTGCTCATTGTAGATATTGGACAATACTGGGGAAAGGCTACTACCTGTCTTATTCCCTTCCCAACCACTGCGACCCTTTCATGCCCTAATAATTGCCCCAATACTTGCTGTCTAGTGTGAAACAGTGTAGTCCAGTCAACATTGTCAATAGCATTCCCCAGATACACAAATGCTAAAAAGGTAGGTTTCCGTGTCGTTACCCTATCTTCTAAGATAAATCGTAATGTCAGTATTGCCTGACGTGTTCCTACATTTCTCCTAAATCCAAACTGATCTTACCCGAGGTCAGATTCCCCCAGTTTTTCCATTCGTCTGTAAACAATTCGTGTTGGTATGTATACACACTTTAAGGAACGAAAAGTACTACTTACGTGTTTATTTTACATTTAATAATTAATCCCCCCTTTTTACAACCTTCAGGTTAGCACTTGGTTATTTTTAATGTTTAAGTTGTTGATGTTAGCAGCTACACACATAGCGGAACGACGAGTGATCGCAGGAACTGCGTCCTTGAATGTTTCAATGGAGAACGCTGCACATGTCGCTGTAATCTACTGGCGAAGTTCCTCCAGCGAGCTTGTTTTACGTCGATGGACGTTATTTCACAGTTCTCCACAAGTTAAATTCCATAGGCGATTTTTCCGGTGTTCAATTAAGTTTAAGTTGTGCCTCGTCACTCCACACTACCTTTGTCACAAACTGTTCATCAGTTACCATCTGCTGATACCATCGCAAAATTGCATCCGGCGATCGGGATCATCACCATTAATCGCGTGCAGTACACACGGAATGTATGCACTTTGCAGCTTTCAGAATTCCTCCTACGCTTGTACTGTTAATCCCCACTCCACGCACACATCGCGCAGCAGACTTCTGTGGAGTACTAACAAACGTTTCCAACACGAGAGCGGATGAAGCAAGATTTGTAGCTGTGCGCTGTCTTCCTGAGCTTCCTTTGTGAATATCAGAAATCGCTCCACGCATTTCAAATTTGTCAATGCGTTTGTTAGGCGGACTGACGGCTTTGTTTCAAACTTCCGCCTCCATTGACGTTGCACTTTAACGGCAATTTGAAAAACCCTTTGCAATGCACTTTCGTTGTTCAAATGTAAAGAGTACTCCAGCCATCTGGTTTTCTCAATAGCGAGATGAAAGTACTGACATCCGTTGACCCAAATTCATAATACAAAACACTCTTCACTCAAATCAAATAACAAATCGATATTTCGTTAGAGAGTTTGTACGTTTTTCTGGCGGATTCTGTACATCATTGATGTCTGCTGTAGGACCTTACAATATTATGTGGGGTGACCTATTCCGTTGAGGGTATAGTTTAGTTGGAAGTAAAATACAGTCAGCAAGTCAGTACGGATCGTAGTAACGGCTACATTTAGGTGCCACAACTGCATCTACATGTAAAACTATTTTCATATTCTGCAATTTACGGTGAGAGCATCCTCTTCCGACCTCGCATTACTGTGTCTTCTCGCTGATTAAACGGAAAAGAAAGAAAAGTGTAAACACACCTTTCTGATACGCGTAATTTCATAATGATTTATGAATGGGATTTGATACACGTGTTCCACTCACTGCTCCATTTATCTTTGTGGCCCTCTGTGCATCTCTCCTTGTCCCCCTTTTTCGTGCATCTCTCCTTGTCCCCCTTTTTCGTGCATATCCTTCTCCCTCCTCAATCAGTGCATCTTTTACCTTGTCCATCCAATCTTCTTTCCTCGTTTTCTATGTTTCTTCGCCACCTTCCTCTCGCTTACCATCTTCTCGATTATCGGAAGGCCGGCCGCGGTGGCCGAGGGGACTGAGGCGCTCCAATCACGGTCTGCACGGCCACTACGGCCGGGCGTTCGAATCCCCCCACGGGCATGGATATTTATGCCCTCCTAGTTCGTAAGTAGTTCATAAGTAGTTTGTAAGTTTAGGGACTGATGACCCCGTAGTTAAGTCCCATAATCTGTACAAACTTTTGAACATTTTGATTATCGGAGGCATGTTAAACACTCAGTACACACCGTAAACATAGAAGAATCAGACTGTAATAGCGTCAGTGCGTAGACAACTTTTTTACGCATAAAATTATTGAGATATCAGCACGTCTTTTGTTTTTAATTTCAAAACGGTACTTACTTAAAAAAACGCACCTTCTCTTAATACAGATGGAACGTGGTAAGAATAATTCTAAAAACGCTTCTTTGGACACTGCGACTAATCTAGCCTTTTGGATCTTTCTGAAAAAAAAAAATCATTCTTGTGCTAGAGCTGGGCAATACTTTTATTTGTTATGTTCGACAGGTTTCGGCAATTGCTACCATCAACAGGCAAACAACAAAATATCTTACGTCAGAGCCAACAAGATAACATTTGTACTGAGTACAGCCACGTCAAATTTACAGCAACTATTACTATCGTTTCTAAAAACTGTCCATTTTACATCAGGCAGCAATTTCCGAGCCCGGTGTAACATAACAAGTAAAAGAATTTCACAGCTCTGGCACAGGAATGATTTTTTCAAAGTACATCACAGCTATAGACTGCCACCTAAAAACAACATTTTGGATCTCCATGGGAGCGATAATATGCGGCTGTAACATATGTGTAAAGGGGAATGTTTATAGAGTTAGTTGCTTCTGGCGTTGAAATATTTCAGCAGCTGCATTTGAAAATTTGCGCCGGACTTGTGATGCAGTGGTTAACAAGTCAGGCGGTAGACTTCTATGAGGAGGGTATTCAGAAATTGGTACAACGTTATGACAAGTGCCTCAATATTGACGGAAATAAGATAGAAAAGTAAATTAATGTGCAGGCTATCATGTAAAAATAAAATTATTGAGATATCTTAGCGCGTCTTTTTTAAATTTCAAAACGGTACTTACTTAAAAACCACGCCTTGTAGACATGTAAACGTACGTCTGTGCAAAACCGTTAATTTCCAAACGTTCTTGACCGACTGATCTGAAATTTTGACACAACGTTGGATTATAAAACATGAGGATTTCTGTGTAATAGAATAGATGAGGCAACATTGCTCTGGAATCACTATGCAATGGAATCTACTATTGTCGCTGATAACACACATTGTTGACATACCTACCTTACCTCCGAGCAAATTGACTCGCCCGTCCCACTGTCCACTAACGCGGTAACAGTGTACACTTCTTCTACAGAGCCGCTAGGACCACCTGCCCGATACACATCTGCCACAGCTTGCCGATCTTCTTTGAAGGCTTTTACCGAACGTGCCACTGTTCTGTAAGGTGATGCTAGTTCCCCGCACACGTCTTCAAGACCTTGATGACACTGTCGTACTGTACGACCTCTGGCACATTCAGTCTTAATTAAATTCCTAGTGACTGATGACCTAGCTGTTTAGTCCCCTCAAAAACCAACAACTATCAAACTCCGTTGTTCCTGTTTCGAAAACGTACGTTACGTTAGACCGCTCGCTCACAAGTGACTGTGTTTACCTCGCCGGTGACGTGAACGGACTCAAGCCCGGATATCCCGCATTTCGCGGACGGTCGGTTATCCTGACACGCTTCCTATTCGACCCAAAATCTCATGTGTGACATAATCCCGTTCATTTTCCGCTTTGCTCGCAAAGTCGCTGTATTCTCGCAAGGGGACGAGCGAGGGAATGTATCTGCACTGGAGCCCGTCAAGAATATTTATACAATTACCAGCGAATCCGGCAATCGCCCGCAATTGCTAAATATGTATGTTTATCTCTCTCCCCGTCCCCTCGCATTGTCCATCACCTCCTACTCTCCTTAATCGGCATCTGCATCACTTTCTCGCCCTCTCCCATTCATTTCCTCCTCCCATCCCTTTATGTCCGTTTGCCCCCTCTGCTCTATGAAATGTCACTCGCATATTGAGCTTTGCTCATTGTTGTTGCAAGTGAAGTCACTTAAAACATATGGGTAATCGTTGGTGTACAGGGTATGGGCGCACCTCTTCAGCTGTTAGATCTTTGTGGACAGCAGATTCAATGGCAGTATTTCGCATAGCTTTAATCAAAGTAAGAAACGGTTCATGTTGTGTAATAGAACTGCAACTATACACCGATGAACGATAACATTTTTTTTTGCGTTATCTTTAAGACATACAGCGAGGAAGAAAAAAGAATGCCACATTGTTCTGTATACAAATTTCGTTTGAAATTTTTATATATATATCTAATAGATAAAGAAGAGTGTCCGTATGTGTGTACGTGCTGCATACAAATCTATAGTTTTGATCTAATCTTTATGAAATTTTGTACAAGTAAGCTTCAATCCATGAGAACGGTCGCCGTAAGTGTAAGAATTACGTACGATACATAGTTGACGAGATATGACGTCATAAACAATGAGATGCGCGAAAAACTGCTGCATTTTGCGACACTGCTGCTCATTTTCTCCTAAATCATTGAACCGATTTCAACCAAATTTGGTACACACATTCCTTACCGTGAGGTAACAATTGCTGCAGGGTTAAGAATCACATACGGCACATGGTTCAAAAGATATTACGTCATAATCCATAGAAATCGCAAAAAATGCCATATAATGCGGCGAGACTTTCGAAATACACTGTATGAGAATGACAGTACTTAGCGACTTGCAACAAACTTTAAACATAATTAAACTTTATTAAACTTTTTCTCGCTGGCAACAATAGTAAAATGATGAAAGGAAAAAAGTTTCTCGTTTACTACTTTTCCGCTGTTTATGGAGTCAATCTACGGCTCTCGGTATGACGTTGCAATTTATAATTTGAACACTACAAATTGTAGCGACAGGAAATTTTACAGACAGTATACACATATATAGTTGAATGTAGCTTCTAAATTGTATCACATTCCGACACGTAGTCCATGAGATATGAGAACATAAACAGTAACGTTCCGTTGTACATGGACTAAAACTATGGCTTTCGGTATGACGTTATAATTTATAATTCCTACACTACAAATTGTAGCTGCAGTAAATTTTACAGACAGTATACACGCATATAGTTGAGTGTACCTTCTAAACTGTTTCACGTAGTTCATGAGATATGAAACCGTACGTTCATAAAAAATAGCACCAAGTTTTAATCTATTACTGTATTCCCAAGAGAGTTTACAGACTTATAGCCCTTATATAAATGAATATATACCTAAAATATGGCAGGAATAAATAAATAAATACCTGGGCAGCGCCGGGTTTTCAGCTATTCTTCTAATATATAAAGTAGAGTGTCCGCATGTTTGTATGTATGTGTTGCATACAAATCTACAGTTATGATCCAATCTTTTTCAAATTTTGTACACGTAAGCTTCAAACCATGAGGACCGACGCCGTAAGTGTAAGAATCACGTACGATATATAGTTCACGAGATATGAGGTCATAAACATTGAGATGCGCGAAAAACTGCAGCATTTTGCGACAATGTTGCTCATTTGCTCCTAAACCACTGGGTCGATTTCAACCAAATTCAATTCACATATTCCTCACTGTGAGGTAACAATTGCTGCAGGTTTAATAAACACATACGACACATGGTTCAGAAGATATAAACAGTAGGAATGGCAAAAAAAACTGCCTTATAATGCAGCGAGACTTCATAAATATGCTATATGAGAGTACTTACCGACTTGCAAAAACTTTACAAATGATTTCAAACCTTTAGTAAACATTTTCTCGCTGACAACCACAGCAAAACGATGAAAGGAAAAAAGTTTTCCGCTTATAGCGTTGAGTGTACCTTCTAAATTGTTTCACAGTACGATATGTAATTACGTCGAGTTTCCCGGCGTATAAATTGTTGATATTCATGTCGGGTTTCCAGCCGGATCCGGCTGGAAACCCGACATGAATATCAACAGTACGATATGTAGTTCACATAAACAGTAACGTTCATTGAAAACCGCCCCATCACGCTCAAAGTTTTAATCTATTACTTCTTTACTGCTTATTGTATTCCGAAGAGGTTTTACAGACATATATCCATTATACAAATGAATATATACCCAAAAAATGGCAGGAATAAATAAATACCTGGGCACCGCCGGGCTTTCAGCTAGTTATACATAAAGCAGAGTGTCCTTATGTTTGTGTGTACGTGTTGCATACAAATCTACAGTTTTGTTCCAATCTTTTTCAAATTTTGTACACGTAAGCTTCAATCTATGAGGACAGTTGCAGTAAGTGTAAGAATTACGTACAACACATAGTTCACGAGATATGACGTCATGAACAATGAGATGCGTGGAATACTGCTGCATTAAGCGACAATGCTGCTCATATTCTCCTTAACCACTGGACCGATTTCAGCCAAATTTGGTATACATATTCCTTATGTTGCTGTAGGAGTACTAACCACATACGACACATGATTAGGAGACATAACGACATAAACAATATAATTGCAAGAAACTGTCACGAAATGTGACGAAATTTTGTAAATACATTACATGATAATGACAGTACTTAACGACTTGCAACAAACTTTAAACATAATTTCAAACCTTTATTAAACTTTTTTCTCGCTGACAGCCACATGAAATAACAAAAGGAAAAAAGTAGCACTCTTGCTAATTTTCGCTGTTCACGGACTGAAACTACGGCATTCGGTATGACGTTACAGTTTATAATTTCTACACTACAAATTTTAGCAGCGACAAATTTTACAGACAGTATACACACATACAGCTTAATGTACCTTCGAAATAGTATCACAGTATGACACGTAGTTCATGAGATACGAGCACATAAACAGTAACATTTACACTACGGTCGGGGGTTCGAATCCCCTCTCGGGCATGGATATTTGTGCCGTCCTAGTTTGTAAGTAGTTCATAAGTAGTTTGTAAGTTTGGGGACTGATGACCACGTAGTTAAGTCCCATAAGCTTAACAAACATTTGAATTTGAGTAACATTTATAGAAAATCGCCACATCTCCCAACAAGTTTTAGTCTATTCCTTTTTTATTCCTAATTCTATTCGCAACAGATTTTACAGACATACATCACTTATACAAATGAATATCTACCTTAAAAATCATACAATTGTACAATATATAATGCAACAGAGATCAGATCTTATGAATTTTATATCTCATTTTATTTTTTCTACTATCTGTCTTTGTTTGGATACTGCACTTATAATTTTGCACATTATGCAAGACAGCCTTATTTCTTATATATTCTCCGATAAATATAACATGATTTTAAATGGAGATGGACAGAGAGAGAGAAGGGATAGGAGAAGTACTAACACAAGGCAGGAATAAATAAATAAATGCCCCGGAAACGCGGGGTTTTGAGCTATTCTTTATACATAAAGCAGAGTGTCCGTATGTTTGTGTGTACGTTCTGCATACAAATCTACTTTTTTTCAATCTTTATGAAATTTTGTACACGTAAGTTTCAATCCATGAGGACGGTCGCCGTAACTGTTAGGATCACGTACAAAATATTGTTCACGCATTATATGACGTCATAAACAATTAGATGCGCGAAAAACTGCTGCATCAAAGGTCGATGTTGCACATCGCTTTTTGAAATATTTCGGACAAGAAATACGTTAGAAATACCAGAAAAAAGCCGTTTGAAATGTAATTTTAATTGCAAATAAATCGTTCATCTGACGCGAAAATTGAATAAACGAATTTGTAGAGGAGAAAATTCTCTACAACTCTGCTCCCTTATGTTTTTTCATACCTCGTATCGTTTGAGAGATATTTGCAAAAATAACGGCGATTTGACACTGTCCATTGATTTTACGAAAACCAGCCGTTCGGAAATGTCACGTGACATTCCTCGCCCTGAACTCTCTGTGGCATACGCCATCTTGCGTTGCGTATTTGATGATTGTCTTATTGTAACTTACACGTTGTCATTTCAAAGCAATGGCGCACTGAAGAATTAGCAAATACACATCATTCTTCGTACGATAAATGATAATCTAGTGTCTACAAATGCCATATTAGCATCATTTAACAACGGCCATAAATAGCATGAGATTAAAGAATGCAACTCCTAACTGTTAGCTATAGCGTAGTGGGCAATGCTTTGGAACTGTGACAAAGTTCAGTGGTTCGGAACCAGCCACTACCTAAATATTCCTAAAAGGGTTTCAGACATTATTATTAATTACTTTTTTTAATATTCAGATTATTATTTTGGTTCAAAATGTTTGCAAAAACTTATAAAACTACAACTCTGAAGTGAGCTGCAAAACACGTCAGTGCGATTTTTTTTTATAGCGAAACAACTTCAGATTTATAAGTTGAAAACCTGCAGTTGTTACGATACATATATATATATATATATATATATATATATATATATATATATATATATATATATATATATATATATATATATATATATATATATATGTTAAAAACTTGGAATAAACTCTTTCAAGTTCTGAAGTATGAAGCAAGCGATAGTAAAAATAAGGGAGGTTAAAGTTATTTACAACTTGTACAAAAACCAGACAGCGGTTGTCAAAGTTGAAGGGCATGAAAGGGACGCAGTGGTTGGAAAGGGAGTAAGACAGGGTTGTAGCCTTTCTCCATTGTTATTCAATTTGTACAATGAGCAAGCTATAAAGGAAAGCAACGAGAAATTTAGAGAAGGAATTAAAGTTCAGGGTGAAGAATTAAAAACATCGCGTTTTGCCGACGACATAGTAATTCTGTCAGATACAGCAAAGGACCTGGAAGAGCAATTGAACGGAATGGACCTTAATGTGAAGCGTGCATATGAACATTAACAAGAGCAAAACTGCGGTAATGGAATGTAGTGTAAGAAAATCAGGTGATGCTGAAGGAATTAGATTAGGTAACGAAGCAATAAAGGAGGTAGACGAGTTTTGTTACTTGGGCAGTAAAATAACAAATTATGGTCGCACTACAAAGGATACAAAATGCAGAATGGCAATGGGTAGAAAAGCGTTCTTGAAAAAGAGAAATTTGTTAACATAGAATATTGATTTAAACTTAAGGAAGTCCTTTCTGAAGGCATTTGTATGGAGTGTTGCCTTGTATGGGAGTCAGACATGGACCATAAACAGTGCGGACAGGAAGAGGATTGAGGCTTTTGAAATGTGGTGCTACAGAAGAATGCTGAAGATTAGGTGGGTGGATCGCGTAACTAATGAGGTACTGAACAGAATTGGGAAGAAAAGAAATTTCTGGCATACCTTGACTAAAAGAAGGGATAGATTGGTAGGACACATTCTTAGACATCAAGGAATTGTGAATTTAGCGTTGGAGGGAAGTGTGTGGGGTAAAAACCGCAGAGGAAGACCAAGAGATGGATACAGCAAGCAGATTCAGACAGATGTAGGTTGCCGTTCTTATGTGGAGACTTTCTCAGGATAGGGTATGGTGGAGAGCTGCATCAAACCAGTCTCCGGACTAAAGACCACAACAACAACAACAACAACAACAACAACAAGTTAAAAACACAGACGTTAAGCACAATCGTTTTTCAGAACAATTTTGTGATTGGAAAAATTAAAGCAAGCATTTACCATCCAGTTTAAACCATTACCTATGAGGTAGTTTCAGGTGACGGCAGGACTACACTTTTTCACTTTTTCGCTAGGGAGTGCAGACGCCGAAAGAGAAATACGTGGCAACTTTTAAAGCACTCATTGGAAATAAAATACAGAGACGGCAGTGTCACTGAGAATAGCGCCACAGCAGCACACAGGTGTCGAGAGGGAAGGAACTGGCGCGTCCGCCGCTGGGCAGGAAGGCCGGCCGGCTATTTCGGAACAAACGCCATTATCCCGCTGCACTGCTCACAACGCACATTCATAGCTATATTCGGTGCCATTCGCGTGCCCAATGTACCGCCGCAGTCCCTCGCAAACACTCGCCTAAGCTATGATTCGTGTTCATAAAGTGGGGAACCAATCAAATCACACGCGACAATCGTTGCATTTCGGCTAGTTTTGCTACCGTAAGAAATCCAGATTAATTAATATTTACGCCTCGGCGATTCTCAATGACATTTTTTCCACATATTAACCACGCTTTGTACTCTACCAAAATAATAGGAAGCTATATGAAGAGCAGTCAGCTGATATATTGCACAGTTAATTGTGAAAAAAGTTGGGCTACTGAACTTTAGATTACAGACAGTAAGTCTGACCAGTTATTTCATAATTCCTACCATAAATAACCGACCTAACTAACTCAACGTTACTTTTGCTTTTTGATCTATCTAGGTATCAGATCAAAGTTTATCAAGGTATAATGGAACACAATGCTTCATGCAGCTGGTGAGTCGCAATGAACAAGCTACAAAGGAATGTACCTGCGAATTTAGGAAGCACCTTAGATATAAAAATATGCCAATTATTTCAACATTTTTCTGTGTCATCGCAGTAAAGGTAAAATAAAAAGTAAAAAATCACCAACAAACATATATATAAGTCTGCACACATAGACACAATAATCGCAATTTGCGATCACTTATGGCTTCACTGTACTAGGTTTAGATGTAATACCAATGTGCGGCGAATGAAAATTTGTGCCCCGCCGAGATTCGAACCCGGTTGGGCACAAATTTTCATTCACCGCACATTGGTATTACATCTAAACCTAGTACAGTGAAGCCACAAGTGATCGCAAATTGCGATTTATTTCATTAAAAATGAATGCTGTAACGTCGTCAAAAACAAGATTTTTATTATATTCACTTAATTACAAAAAATATATGAAAACTCAAAATCTATTGAACAACGTTAAAAAACCAATTGGGATATTTGACAAGGTTTGTCACGTACAAGACAGTCAATATTTAGATTAAAACTGGTTAACTTTAGCCTCGAATCACACTTTACATTGTCTATTCCTGTAATTTTTTTTTTTCCAAAAAGAGTAAAGTTGAAAAGGTTCGTTCACATAAACAGGTTGTCGAAAAACCATTGAGTTTTTCAGAGCAATTTTGATAATTGCTGGATACTCTTGCCGAAGCCTTATCAGGATGGGGCCAGTGACTTTCTAAAAAAGAAAAGAAAAAAAGAAAAAGAAAAAAAAAAAGATTTTAAAGCCTGGTCACACGATACTTTTGTTAACAAGTCTCCTTCCCCTGATGAAATTTTCAATTTTTTAAAGGAATCCTCTTCAAATGGTTTTTTTTATCCACTGAATTTCACACTGAGTTTTAGGAAAGTAGTTCCTGAAAGAAACATGAAAATACTTACTATAGTGTCTAGTCAGCAGGAGTACCCAAACGTTTTGTCACCGTGTACTATTGGCATTTTTTGAAATTTTTTGGCCTACCACTACAACTCCTTCAATTTTTGACAAACCCTGATGTTGTAAAGGGCGGATAGGGCGCGGAAGGTTGACTGATGAGTGGTGCACGAGTGAGATAATAAGTGCAATTAGCTACTCAATAAGGTTTCTTTGGTCAGACTGTGTACGTGCGAACTTGAACGTTTTCCAGCACAGTCTTCAAAAAATAAGAAAAATCCTTAGTTCGTCACGGAGTTCAAACAATCTTGACAATACCTTACCTCTCGACAGCCACCGAAATTCGGAGTGAAGTAAAAGCCTCTTTGTGTTCACTCCCCATTTCATCACACAAAACACTAAATAGTCTCGAATTTACTGACCTTGGTTTAATAAAATTGGCGATTTTTACTGCATCGTTAAGAGTGTTTTTTTGAGATATTCGTCCAAACCTTTCACTGCAAGAGCCTCTCTATGTAAGTTGCAATGTGTCCGTGGACCCAAGGGAGCGACTGTTCTAACCGATGACATCGATACAGCATCTATAGGACATTTGAATCTTATTTCATTTTGTTTTTACTCGGTGACCTTGGCAACTGAAGAGTGAAACGCTTGAACCTACCGATAATTTTCATCTCGTCTTCGACTCTCGACAAGCGTTCGCGGGCCAGTGCAAGACTGCCTGCGGCCCATAGGTTGAGAACCGCTGTCTAGAGTTTCTGTGAGAAACCAGGTCGTATAGGCCTATGCCTTCTTTCCTATTTTCAGTCGCTTTTGTGCCCTTTCTTGCTGCTGGATATAATCTTCGTCTTCCAATTTAGAGCAAGGAACGAGATTTTTTTTTTTTTCTTTTGGTCAACGAAGAGAGCCAATACAAACATATAGTTGCTTCAGGCCCGTTTAGATACTACTCATATGTCCTTCCGAACATCTTCTCGCTAGTGGAAACTGCAGCTAAGATAATTCTAAAACTACTGATTAAAATACTTCTTTATGTTCTTACGGCATGCTTGGTGTTGCAGGAGTAATTACAATGGAAAACTATGTCGAATCACGATTCTAGAATTGTCATTGACTTTCTTTTGAAACTGAATCTGATCTATCATCAAACTCCACACTCGTATAACTGTATATTTTGTGGTGTCGCACAAGTATGAAGTGCGCGCCACGTACTTTCGCCGCGCGCCGCCATGCACGCACGGTGCGGCGTTCTTACGACGTCAGCCACGAGCGCCCTCTGCTACTATCCCGCTCGTGGCCACCACTGAACGACATCGTTCACTTGGGACTGAGATAGGAACCAGTTAACACTTCGGAATCAGATAGGCACCAGTGAAGACTTGGTTATCGGACAGGCACTAGGCAGGCCTCTAGCTCAACTATGTATCAGCATTCTGCAGTACTGAGCTATGTAAAAGTTAAGTATTACTAAGTCTCTAAGAAATATAGATCTCGTTATAATTTAGTGTTTCTAGTTCCTGCTTTCCCACTGGCTGATCACCTTCGTACCTGCACAAGCCTGCATCCTTTATTACTGTGTCGGTCTTTCTACTGAGCCACCGACACCTACGACGGAAACGAGATACAAAAGCGGCGACGAGGCTGGGACACAAAATGTTTATTACTTGTGTTACACATTACAAATGAGAGTCAGCAAACCTCACCAAAATAATGTACAGAAATTATACTTTTGAAAACCTGTAATAATTTTATTTTAAAATTTCTGTACGCTAGTAATATTCTTTATTGTGATATCGTGGGAAAGGCAGGTAACGATCTCAGAAACAAATAATTCACCGATACTCTACTATGATGAGGATATCTGACCTACTTTAGTCCCGTTACTAAAATAACACAAATGTACAAAATGAAAAGATTACAGAACTCTTAATTATCATATGATGCTAATTAAAGGCTGCATTTTTACTCAGAAGATATAAATATTGAAGAAACAAATGGTAGGGTCAGTTTAGATTCAATTAATAAGTGGGTAAAACTGGATTCCTGAGGGCGATAGCAAAGAAGGTTATGTATATATGTTGACTGGAAAAGGCGATTCATGTTCTTCGCTGATGTCTCTTCCTCAAAACCTGAAGACATGATGGTTAGATCGGAACTACAGAAGTCGAGCAAAGGAAAAGTTATGAGACATAAAATTGTTGTAATATTTTTCTACAGGGAAGCCTGGGACGCTATTGAAAGACGTGTTTTAAGAGGGTTTGTTTGTTCCCAATATATTTTATTATTTATTCTGAAAAACCAACAGATCAAAAAAAAAAGAAGGAACAAAGATTATGGTTTAACGCCTTGTCGACAGCGTGGGCATTAGACGCAGATTAAAAGGTAAAACATTAAAGAAAGCAAGAGGCATAATCGTTGGATCATAAAGCGAATTAAGCGTGGCGTAATGTTGGCTAAATCTGAAGAAACATCGCTGTCTGTTACCGAAAGGATCGTAAACGTGGCAAAGGAGTATGGAATGAGAATCAATTAACAAGAAAAAGTCTTCTGCTCCTCAGTATATACCAATTAGCTTTCTATTTGATTATGCTGAAGCGATAGGTCCTTACTTAAAAGCCATATACAACCGCACCCTCAAAGAAGGACTATACTAAAAGATTGGAAAGTTGCACAGATCAAACATATATTCAAGAAAGACTGTAGGAGTAACCCACTAAACTACAGGCGAATTTCATTGACGCCAATTTGCAGCAGGGTTTTGGAACATATCCTGTATTCAAATATTATGAATTATCTCGAACAGAATGATCTATTGACGCAAGGTCAACACGGATTTAGAAAATATAGTCCATGCGAAACACAGCTAGCGCATTATTCACACGAAGTGATGAGTGTTATTGACAAGGGTTCTCAAACTGATTCCGTATTTCTTGATTTCGAAAAGGCTTTTGAGACCGTACATCACAAACGGCTTTTAATCAATGCGTGGTTATGGTATACCGCCCCAAATTTGGGAATGGATAGGGGATTTTCTGTCAGAGAAGACACAGTTTGTAGTAATCGATGGTAAGGCATCGATTAAAACAGAGGTGATATCGGGCGTTCCATAGGATAGTGTTATTGGTCCTCTGTTGTTCCTTATTTACAAAAAAGATTTAGGAGACAATCTAAGCAGCTCTCTTAGGTTGTTTGCAGATCACGCCGTCATTTACCGTCTAGTAAAATAATCCGAAGATCAAAACCAACTGCAGAACACTCTAAATAAGATATCATTATGGTGTCAAAATTGTCCATTGACTCTAAATAATGAGATGTGTGAAGTCGTTCACATGAGTACGAAATGAAATCCGTTAAACTTTGTTTACAAGATAAATCAATCAAACGTAAAGGCCGTCAGCCGTCAACTCCACAAAATATGCTATTACTTCAGACGAGGCGAAAATACGCGACATTACTCATGTTTAACACTTCAACTACTTATTTGACTTACTATCAGTAACACCCTCATCGACAAATTCAGCAAATAAAAAGCACGCAGAAAATTTACGTAAAGCCTTTTCAATCATCTTAAACTGGAAAGAACATGTAGATAATGTCGTGGGAAAGGCGAACCAGAGACTGCGTTTTATTGGCATATCCCTTAAAAGATGCAACAGAACTACTGAAGAAACTGCATACACTACGCTTGTCTGTTCTTGTTTGGAGTATTGCAGTCCAGTGTGGGATCCTTATCATGTGGGTTTGACGGAGGACATCGAAAGAGATGCTCGTTTTGTATTGTCAAGATACAGGGGAGACAGCGTTATGGAAATGATACAGGATCTGGGATGGGAATCATTACAACAACGGCGCTTATCGCTATGGCAAGGTCTACTTCCGAAACTCAAATTGCCAACTTTCCCCTTCGAATGCGAAAATATATTGTTCATTGCCACATACATAGATAGAAATGATCATCAGAATGAAATACGAGAAATCAGAGCTCGAACGGAGAGATTCAGGTGTTCTTTCTTCCCACGCTCTGTTCGAGAATGAATTGGGAGATAAATAGTATAAAGGTGGTTTGATTAACCTCTGCCAGGCACATAAATGTGATTTGTAGAATATCCCATGTAGATGTAGATGTAAAATCAACAAAATTGAAAGTTCTGATAAAATATAATTGCAAGGGCATTGGAACAAGTAAACCGTTTGAAGTACATAGAAAGTTTGACGACATAAAATGGAAACTGCGTGCAGCAAAAAAATAAATGGAATATCGGTGGCTAAAATAACTTTTCATATTAATTTCGTGTAAACGGTAAAAATAATTTCGATAGAGTTAAGAAGTAGATTTACCAGTTCTTTATTTGAAGCGTAGTTTTGTGTAGTAGTGAATCGGAGACAGTAAAAAAGAAAGTTAAAATTCTCATAGTTCTGAAAGATGGTTGTTGGGGAAAATACTAAGCTGAAATGGCTGAAGAAATGACGAATGATGTTGTTCCATATGGGAGAGGAAATAGAACCAGTCAAACCTACGAGATCGATTAAAACTCCGTGTATGGGGCCAACGAGCTTAAATTCAAGCTCGTTGGATGAGGCATATACTGCGAAGAAATTACCAGCGATGAAGAGGCGTCGAAGACAAGATTTCAGGGAAAAAAAAAAACGGAACGCTAGATGGCGTTAAGAATGAGGAAGTTACCAACTGGATTAGTGTTGTCGACAGCCAAGGCCCTACCATAAAATAATTATTTTTGTCGAACATAACTGATGGTCTTTACAGTCGAGCGAAAACTGAATTAACTACTGATATTATGTCTTCATATGAATGTGTGGAATATAATTGCTTGTATCAATTTTCAGCTAAGCATCAGTGGAAATGATTTGCATGCAGCTCTACGCTGTGTACAATAAGTTGTTTTATTCTATTATTTTGTACTCTACCATTATACACGTATGTAATATAGGTCATGAGATAATTATGTGACGAATTTCAGACGCCGGCACTATCTCGGACTCAAAGTACAAAATGACGGTGTCATTCGTACACTGGTCATATTTGTGGAAAGACTTAAAATGTGACTATGGCCGCAGAACGGGATTTAACAGACTTTGACATTTATGGAACATAATGGAAGGAATGAGAACACGTTTGACAAAAATTAAAGTGCTGCGAGATGTGGAGTACCTGCTTAGATTTTCTCCCAAATCGTTTATGCAAGAACTGCAGAGGAGCAATAACACTACCCTGTGGAACGTCCGATATCACCTCTGTTTTAGTCGATGACTTACCATCGATTACTACGACCTGTGTCCTCTCAGCCAGGAAATCCCCTATCCAGTCGCAAATTTGGGGCGATATACCATAATCACACATGTTGAAAAAAAATTGCTTGACTGTACTTTTGTGACTTCTGACAATTGTGTCGTATGTAGTTGTGTGTGTATGGGCAGCTGTAAAATGAATCTGCACTATAACTCAAACTTGCTAATCGGAATGAACAATTTATCCAGTTAGTTAGGCATGACTTTGAACAAAAACCGGGTATGTAATAAAAACCAATTCTGACTCTGTAACTTTATTCCTAGAATGGGCAATTTGAACTCCAGTAGAAAATAATGTTTCATTAAAGATTGCAATTGTTTAAACAATAGGACATCAGCTTGCTGCAGACCTGTGTGCATGGAAACATGTGCAACTGTCCTCAGAATTATTGCCAAAAATGCTGCTGCAAGATCAAAAACTAACTACAGAATTCGCAGGAGTACAATGCGAAACCACTAACTACATAAATACTAAATTTGTCCATCTCTCTAGTATTTCAAACAAATAATTAAGTGGGTTTAAGGATGAATGACTAACACGAAACAGACCTGAGGTTGAAGTTTAAACTTAAGGACTTTATATTTTTTTTTATAAAGGAGAAAATGAACATAAATAATATTGTACAAAAATGGTGATTACAACTTGAGAATGTCTTACACAAATCTTGTCAGGAACCTATTTACGTCTAATGTCATTTTCAACAAAAAGAAAAATCAGCTAGTACTTTATTATACAATGTAAATAAAAATCGAAATTGTCTACATAACACTTCCTCCTGGTCTTTTTTTTCTTTTTTCAGTAAAAACATACTAAATTACTGCACGATATTTTTAATTATTTTAAAGAATGGGCATAAAAGACGAAAATTAAACCCTTCAGGTTGAATGTCTGTTATAGATGGACTAGAATTACGCGAAGTGCCTAATAATGAAAAGATAACTCTCATTAAGCTTTATTCTTCATAATCTCAGAACATTTACAAATTCAATTATTTCACAACATTATCACACATAAAAATATTCCAATGATTCAAGCGCACACTGAAATGTGCAATTACATTCCGAGGCTGCTTGCACAACACTACTCTTGCTCAAGATGGCTGATGACCTAGCTGTTTGGTCCTCTTAAAACCAATAACCTTGGTTCGTAAACTGTTTTCTCTGTCTGTGGCGTATTTTGTGTGCTCATACCACGAGTGCACAATCGTGTACCTTTTTCGCTTTCAAATGATGCCACTTGCATAGCCCTTACAGCAGTACTTCTTGAGCTACACGAATCAGAAGTTTGATATTAGTGAAGCTGACAGCCCAGCAGCGTTGTTATGACAGAATATAACAAGTAAATAATACATTAAGCTTTATGTATTTACCTTTGTTGTAGTGAGTGATAAGTGAAGTTTGAAGAATCATATGAAATACAGCAAATGTGAATTATTTCAATTTTCATGGGGAATAAATGCCGATGTTTTCATAGTACACATTTGTGTACCTTGGTTCTTAATGTGCACTTTTACAATAGCTCTGTACTTCATAAAGTACCATATTTTGGCAGCTCATGTGCTAAGTGATAAAGATATATCACGCATACTAAAGGGAAGTGTTTCAGAATATTGCAACTCTGTATCTGAGGATGATTTATTTGCTGTAATGAATCGACAGCGTACGAATTCTGACTCCCACGTGATGCTCCTAAGGAATTTCAGTCTCAAAATATTAAAGATTTAATGAACGGTGATATTTAAAAAAATCCATAAGAGGTTTGACGTGAAGAGCTATTTGGTTGGTATTGCTATACTTTGAAAAAATGTAGTTTTGTTTCTTTCTTTATTTGTAAGAAAATGTGTAAATTTTCACATCAAATTTTAAGAAAAATGTAGGTTTGGTACCTATCCATGGTTTGGTCGTCACTTTTTTGCATGCCTGACATTGGCGCATCTCTGGAGAGGAAAGTGATTCCAGTGGACCCAAAGGAGACTTGGAATCTTTCACTGAATTCTTTCCAGTTGAATTCCGAGAGGTTGTGACAGTTGAATTTCGAGAGGTTGTGACATATCAGACAAACCTCAAATCTGTTCAGACTAGTTCACTTAGTTTCAAACCAACCGCATCAGAAGTTTTGCATCATGTTGGGGATAAAGTTGTCATGTGGACTCATACAAAACCATCTGGCAGTAACAAATACTTGTAAATATGTGTTGTAAAATTTCTTATTATAAATAAAATATGTAGGTTGTACAAATACAACATACTGTAATTAATTTTACCCTTACATACAGTATGTTCCCTTAAGAAAATTTAAGAAATATGTTTACGATTAAGACCCAAGGTATACAATTGTGTACCATTTACGTTCAAAAAATGAAAATTTTCCAAATTGCAAAATAGAGGAATATGGTGCCTAAGCAACCTAATGAACAAAAAAATATTGACATTTTCAAAATTTTAAATTAACCTTGGCACTGGGACTGAAGAGGTTAACAACAACATCTGCTCACCCGTCGGAGACCGGCAACCAAACTCCGTAAGCTCAAACGCGGGAGAGCGCACACCAAAGATTGTCCTCGCGGAGCCAAAGATATGATTTTACAGGCATTCAACGTTATCAACATTGCATTCCTACATTTCAAGTTAAATTTACAAACATTTGAACATTTTTGTTAGGCTCTGGTAACTGTCTCTTACAGGACACGCGGGAAATGTACTCACTTCTGACAGCGAGGTGCTATACTCTTACAAGGAAACACTTGATCTGAAACGTTCCGAATCACATTAAACCGTGCTTACAACACGTGATTATAAAAATATGTTTCCAGTTCCTTAGAAAACGCTGCATTCTACTACCAGGACAGTTTAATAGAAAGAAACAAAGTAACATGATATCACTACCATAGCAGGGAAATTGTACGTAATTCAGTTTCGTCGCTGTATTATTACATTTTCAGTTAGTGGTGCCTGTTTAAATTAATCATAACAGTTCATAGAAAAGTCAGTCTAGATCGCAAATTTATTGTTGGGTTTCCGTTTGGGTTAGAGGGCGGAACTTCTATTATTTAAAGGATGATTGCACTTACTCCTACAGCAGTCGACATCATCCAGAGAGCTCCGACTCAGCACAGCCGATGACCAACACTACCGGTATGTTTTATTTTTTATATTTAAATACTTGCTTTAGATATTAATTTATTCCTGTAATATTAGGTAATCTGTTCCATCACATTTGTAGTGGTCTGAAGATGGCCACTTAAATGGCTGAAACCGGTCACCCGAAAACAAATTTGCGATCTAGACCAACTTTTGTATGAATTATGATATTTTCAAAAATAAATCATAACAGTGAAAAAACTCATATCGTACATATCTGACAGTGCTTACATTAGTCTGCAAAGTGCGGATGCGAGATTTCGATAAAGTGGTTAAAAGAAAGTGATGGAGACCAATGTGCATGCCTTACCTAAGGCCATTTTTTTACTTACAACATAACTTTCGCATTCATACAGTCCAATATCAGAAGCCACACTAAACATATTTGAATTCACTGAATGTACCGTTTTTTCTTGACATAATGTTTTAATCATTTTGAAGGAAACACACGAAATAAATGAGTAATATTCTGCAATTTATTTGTTTATTTTTTACAAAGGGGTTTTCGGTTGTTACCCCATCATCAGGTAAACACCACAGACGTATAGCAATGTAGCTTGCAAGTTTTACGTTCAAAGATCTTAAGTTGCTGTATAGATAATACATGTACATTAATTTTCAAAGAAGACTAGTATGAGAGTTACCGTTGATAAAATAAGACAAGATATAAAGCACAAATGTTATCTTCTATGTTCCAGATGTGTGACCTGTTAAACATAATTTGTTCACCCAATTACTAGTGTTCATTTTCTTAAATGTTCTACTTTATATCTTGTCATATTTTATCAATGTTAATATTGTCATATTTTAGCGATGTTAATTGTCAGACTAGTCTTCTTTGAAAATTAATATACATGTATTGTCTATGCAGCAACTTAAGATCTTTGAACGTAAAACTTCCAAGTTGCATTGCTGTATGTAGTGTTTGCCTGTAACAGCCGAAAACCGGTTTGTAAAAACAATATATTTGCAGAATATTACACCCTTAGCTCGTGTGTTTCATTCAAAATATTTCCAAATACTGATATGAGTACGTGAGTGAAATAACCAGGCTTTCGCTTACACTTCGGTGCAGAAAATCTATTGTGGATCACAGAATGAAGTTCTATGATGAAATAACCATTTCGTAGAAATCTCACAGCTGCACTTTGAGAACTAACAGAAGCATTCTCATGTGTATAGGATATGTCTGTTTTTTCCTCAAACTGGCGAGCTATCACAAATAGGGTCCCACAGGGTTCTTTGGCTCTTTGCTGTGGTTTATAGATATTAATGATTTGCTATTTTATATTCATGATGCAAAGCTAGTTCTTTTTGACGACGATACAAGTATAGTAATGACACCCGACAAACCAGCATTAACTGATGAAATTGTTCAACATTGTCTTTCATTATTAAGTGGTTTTCTGCAAATGGAATCTTGTAAAATTTTGATAAAATACGGTATGTACAATTCCATAAGGTAAGTGGCTGAACACCGTTAATAAATATAGTCCGTGAACAAACGTTTGTAGGTAAGGTAGAATATTCAAAGTTTTAGGTGTGTGCATTGATGAGAAGTTGCATTGGAGGCAACACATTCATGTTCTATTGAAACGTTTGAGTTCAGAAAATTATCCTATTAGGGTTATTGCAAATTTTCGTCACAAACATCTCAGTAAATTAGCTTATTATGCCTAATTTCATTCACTGCTTTCATATGGCAGGATATTTTTGAATTCATCATTCAGCAAAAAAGTACTATTTACGCAAAAGCGTGTAATAAGAATAGTTTATGGATCCCACCGAAGATCATCTTGCAGACACGTATTTGAGAATCTAGGGATCTTTACAGGAGCTTCACAATATTGTTCTCTTATGAAATTTGTTATTAATAACCCAACCCAATTCGAAAGTAATAGCAATGTGCAGAGCTATAGCGCTAGGAGTAAGGATGAACGACATTATTCAAGCCTAAATCTAACTTTCACACAAAATGGTTTGCCGTATGCTGCCACAAAAGTCTTCGGTCACTTACCAAATAACATCAAATTTCTTACAGTTAGCCAACCAGCATTTAAAAACATAATGAAAGAATTTCTGAATGACAACTCCTTCGACTCTGTAGATGAATTTTTACATAGAAACTAGGAATTTTGCAAATAATAAATTAAAAATTAAAAATTAAATTTAAAAAATGTATGCTATACACTGTTATGTTTGAAAAAAGTAAGGCGTTACACATCATTACGATATCTCGTAATCACGATCTATGGAACAAGTATTAATCTGATCATTCATTCACAGTTGCAAAGTTTTTTTTCCGAATTCAAATACAGTACATTTGTAGAAGTTTTTCTACCTGAAAGACGCCCCCAAATTTACAGCCACAAGCAAAACTGTTTAGAAGATGCACAATATAGTATTTAACCACGACAGTTTAATTGCAATAACGTAGCTCACACTAACGGACTATCAACAGCAAGAACACCCTTAATATGAATACGACTCTACAAGAAAGTTTTGTGGAAGTCGTCGTTAAAAGCTGAGAAGAGAGAGAGAGATAGAGATAGAGAATATAATTTCCTCAGCAGAATTCTGGTCGTTTAAAAAGAATCCAACGGATTTTGTTGGCCTATTTGTTAGTATGCCGGAAACTTGACACTGGCACGTGGCGCTGAGGAAGCGAAGCAGAATTCAAAGCTGTGAATAGTTGTCGATGAACTGGAACTAAAGTTGCTGAAGTCAGTTCCACAAAAGAAAACTTTTGGCTGAATGTTTCTTCGAATTCAAAATGAATACACCTCATTCAGTGTAACAAAAAGGTGGGTTGACTGGATGAAATAATACGTGTAAAAAGCATTACATAAAACAAGAAAAAGTCACCACTCTTCATCACAACTCACCTGCCCACAAAGTTACGAATTAAGGAGCATCCGCCCCCTTGACAAGAACTGCCATGCACAAATCATCAACTATTGATGCAGATAAAAAAATCTGAGGGGTGGAATACGTCTCAATGAAGGTGTTAATGCAAGGAAATTGGTCTTTCTTAGTTGTAACGATAACGTTATTCATGTGTGTGGTAATGTATTCGTAGGAAAATTGTTTAGAGCAGAATGCTAGAATGCTTTGACCTATAACTGTCAAGAATAAAACTTAACTGTGTGTTTTTACAGAAAAAATAAATTATTTGACCATCCTAACTTTAAATTTTATTGCATATTTCTGACGACGTTACAGCGTTCATTTTTAATGAAATAAATCGCAATTTGCGATCACTTATGGCTTCACTGTACTAGGTTTAGATGTAATACCAATGTGCGGCGAATTGTGTCTCGATACCTCATGGTCTGTTCTCCGATGCGGGAATACAGTATTGTGGCTGCGAGCATTACAGAACAAATAGGCTGTGGTAATAGGAAAGAGACAGCGTGGCGAATGGAGATTTGGGTGTGACGGGAGACGTGCAGGAAAGAGTCCTCTGCAGTCAGATTGGTCACTGTGTCCATGGTGGCGCAGTGGTCAACGCGTCTGCCTAGTAAGCAGGAGATCCCGGGTTTGGAATCCTGGCAGAGCACAAATTTTGATTCGCCGCACATTGGTATTACATCTAAACCTAGTACAGTGAAGCCATAAGTGATCGCAAATTGCGATTTATTTCGTTTAAATTTTATGTTCCTGTACTGAAGACTTTCTTTTAGAATCTTTTACACCAATGTAATTTTTTATAGTGCATTTACAGTTTATAGGTGCACTATGTCATTATAATAAAACATAATTATCACAATTATGTTTTATTATAATGACATAGTGCACCTATGCACTGTAAATTGTTATATAACAACTGTTTGACATTACAAGATTATGCCCTTGTAAAATATTTTATTTGACCTGATGATGCTGACATAGTTCAGCGAAACCGGTCGTCGTTAATAAAAATTGACGATAAGCGATCTTGGCTATTTTATATCTTTTTACAAGGAATAGAGTGTATACAAATTAAGTCAGAGAAATTAGAGGGAAAGTAGGAAACGAGAGTCTAAAATATCAGGCATATTTTTCTACGTAAAAATGAGTAGAAGAGCCGGTAAAGCTTTTCTAGAAAAGAACTATGTGAAATGCACATCCGGAAAATATGTTATCTAATGAAATACCGAATCTAATTAAGAAGTATATATTCTATGACACAAGTTCACTAAGAAAAGCAACAGACTTATAAGACACAAGGAATAGTTAATTAAGTAATGAAGGCAGTCAGGGTAGAAAATACTAGAGGCAGAACAAGGCTGCATTTGGGGTGCAGTAGTTACACAGAAATCCTGAGACTTGTGCAGAATATGCTAGCGGGATAACTGCATCGAACTGGAGATAGCAAGACATATATACGTGAAAAAACAGAGTGAACCCCACCGCTCTTCAGTTACTTTTCTCGACCGCATTCAGCTTCCCAAAAATGTTGAATATTCATCGCTGATGTGTATGCCATCTCTAAGCACAGATAAGGTGTGATAACATTTTCATCTTGTCCTATATGCTCAGTATTCTAAGAATGTCTCACCAGACGAACAGACCAGAGAATAAATTTGTGAATCTTTATATGAGTGTGTCACTTTGTAGGGGAGTAAGCGTTGTTTTGAAACTGTCGCAAATCAAAATTGTTTACGGACAGGGACTCTTACCCAGAATCTTTCCAAGAGTGCACAATGTTTTAACAAAATTGAGGCACTATTCACGACCAGCCTTCGAGTCATGATCCTACACACAATTTATGCTGTTAGATTCAGTAGATGAACAGTTTCCATACTCTTGCTACAAAACCGTGGAGTGATACCTCATTTAGCTAGCAGAATCTAGACTTAATGAAAGGCTAGGATAGAAATAAGGACATGTAGCAGCCTAGAGTTTAAGGACGTCCCACGTACTCTCCTCGATTCTGTCTGGCGGTGGGGAATAAACGATTTGCTGTAGTCGATAAACCCGACCAACGTTAATACATCACAATCACGACGTAATCACTTTATACCTTTCTCGTTTATGCACTCTTTGTGGGGCATTTGGAGCACGAAACTGTTCACAGTCATTGTAACAGAGAGCTTTGTGAGTTCTAAATAGATATCCACCGTAGTACTAAATGAAACCTGCAACTATTTAGATTCATATTGTGTATAGTGATATGTTCCTACTGAAGTCACTCCTCTGTTGCATTTTACATGCCAGTCTGAAGAAGATTCCAGTAATTGTAAAAAATACATGTGATTGTGATCGTAGTCTATAAAAAATATCCTACCAAAAAGAAACATGGCTCTTATGTGAAGATCTTCCTTACTCTGGGTACTACCAGATGACAATACATTCTTCGCTAAAGGGGTGTAAAAAAAACAAAAACAAAAAAACAGTCAAATTATACATAAGTGTCAAAGTCAGTGTCAGTTCCATGACATTGTACACCATGGCTTGGAAAACAGAGAGTAACACTGTGCCAAGATTTCATCAACTTTTTATGAAATATAACTTTGCGATACATTGGCTATGTTCTGGAAAAGAAAGTTGTAATGAATAGTATATTAACTCGGCATGTATGCAATATCAAGATCGCTAGTCATTTTTGTTATTACCGATTTGCCACGCTCAACAAATAAATGTACTACTCTGATAGTAGAACTTAATCTACAAGACTTTTTTTTCTTTTTTTGCAAACTTAATATTGATGAATGATACTTGCATCTGAAACTCAGTATAAAATATTAGTTATATTTTTCACGAATCTCAATTACGTACTGGATCTGCGAGCTAGGACAGGATTTCTACCTCGCAATGAGTTTCGCTATAGGAACACTGTGCGTAGAAGGCAATATTCTTGTTGCCGTGTTTACATCTCACAAAGATTTGCGTAATCACTGACGTGTAAACTTGGAGAATGTTGGTGATAACCGGGATAAATTTTTGTTGAGTGGAGTATTTTACACCGTTACAACTCAGTAAATATAACAAAGCTTTAATATCCTCGGAAAATCGTTCCTTCCTATACCACTACCGTGGAGTGTAATTACAAAGTTATCTCATTTCCTCTCACAGCAGCAATAAACACGTATCGCAGTATTTAGACGTTAATCCTCTCCGGAAAGCATTACATCGTTTCCTACTTCCTGACAGATCTAGAAACGAATGTTACCATAAGAATGGAGATGAGCGTTTCCACCTAGCTATACTTACGGTTCAAAGGGACTTTTATAAATGACATATTGAGTAAAAACTGCTTTCTGCGAGTAATCGAGTTAGTAAATTATTGAGATTCATGTTCTTCTATGTTTCATGAAGTAAAGTACACTTTAAGCTGTCTTCTCCACAGATTTTAGCAACATACCTTATTATTACGAGAATTAATATAACTCGCGTAACACATTATGCTCCCATTCTTTTTGTCATTTGTAACAATAAATGTGTTATTTCACCATGAAATCCTTACAAAAAATACAAGCGCTGAGTCGAGAGTCCCACTGAAGTGCATTTGACATTTTTACAATTTTTTTTTTTCGAGGTAGCAAGAGATACATGAGAGATT
This sequence comes from Locusta migratoria, assembly GCA_026315105.1. Taxonomy (NCBI): domain Eukaryota; kingdom Metazoa; phylum Arthropoda; class Insecta; order Orthoptera; family Acrididae; genus Locusta; species Locusta migratoria. Next base: position 413,712,106 of record CM048746.1, on the reverse strand, counting down.
GGGAAAGTATGAGTCAGTGTATTTTTGAAAAAGAGGTACTTAAATTTCTAATTGAACTAATCATCCTTGCAAAATAGTAAATATTGCCTAAGATCGCTTCAAAAGTTCTTTTCTTACCGATTTCGTCAGATCTAACCTGCCGTTATTAGATATTAACGGTTCACTATTGGAGAGCTGATCGTGGCAGCTTATATCTGCCGAAATCGATAAGAAACATTTTTCCAAGCGATATTCGGCAACATGTGCTCTTTTCAGGTTTTTAGAAATCACATTAGCCACCAAAGACTGACACAATGTTCCTCTTACTACTTCACTGGATGATATAAATTATTCATCGGCTGATGAAGGCTTCCATAGTTGAAGCCGAAACCTTGGTAAAGTAATTAACCTCTAGATTTCCAACCTATGAGCTGTATTTTTCAGTGTTTAACTGTCACGAACGGTTGCTGTCTCAACAGCCATGTTTAAAATTGTCATATATATTATCCAGTGAAGTGTATTTCTGGATTAAGTTAAGCTGTGTGTGTTACGCAGCTTGAAACTGGAATTAAATTTAATATTAATGAGAAGTATTCATCTTTTCGTAAACCTTCTGATAACGTTTCTCCCCTAATTCATGTAAAATATTTTGTGCCGATACGTATTTATTTTGTTGTCAGTATTCTATAGACAGTTAACATTTACTGAAGTCACTTCTGTGAATGCAATGGAAAAATATATATATGGAAATTAGAAATTCATTGTTTTTTACACTGTCAATGTTTTATATTAAGGATTAAAATTGACTTATTGAAGATTGCAGTAACGTTTTCTTCTCTAGTTTTTACTTCATCGAACCATCGCATTTTACTAATGAATAATGTTACAGTAATCTCAAAATGGCTCGATAAAGCAGAAATTAGCCATTAAATACAAAAATAGCAACAATTATTGCGATCTTGACTTTAAGTATTTCAATCCTTAAAATATAATGAGACATGTTACTAATGAGGTTTGTCAAGAGATACGTGACGTAGGAGTTCTGTAAAGATAATGTCAGCAGTCATTACATTTTTAAATGAATGACAACTATGCATTACTGAAGAAAGAATGTCCTGGCTACAGTCTTGAACGTTCAGTTACTTTTCTTACGTAGGGAACACCTCGAACCAACTGTCAGATTGTTCTGAAAATTCACATCAAATATCTCTATAGTTATTCTCAAGTTCTGTCATAATCTGAAAAGCGAACACAGATTTAAATCAGATGCTAAGCAGTAAATTTAAATCAATTTTTTAAATTGTAAAACTGATTGGACGCAGCAATAATATAGTGGATTCAGAATCTTCCTGAAGAAAGAAACACAGCTAGTCAGTTGCGACTTATTAAAAAGCTCTTGACCAAAGATTCAATGCCTATAAATGCATCTTATTAGTAAAGGATAGCACATTCGTTACATAATGTAGAGAAAGAAAAAACAAGCGTTGGTACCAAATTGATACTTGTCAAATGATAAACTTACATTCTTCAGGCAGTTAACAATTATAATATTAAAAAAACTTTTGCTGCAAGTGCAAAAGTGATTTCATAAATGTCGTTATGGCTACACGCTACTTTATGCTTCCTTACATCTTGTACTATTTTTATTGTATCAATCGCCGCGATCGCTTGTATAGAAATTATTTATTTTACGTTAATTTTAGTAGATCTAGCTGCCATCCTCAGAAGAGTTTTATGAAACTGTTAAAAAAAAAAAAAAAAAAAAAAAAAAAAAAAAAAAAAAAAAAAAAAACTTTCCCTCATGGTAAATTGACGGCAATAGTAGTCGACAATGGTTGCAACTGTGAATGTTCGTGCACCACATATTGGAGACATGTTTTATATTTTTCTAAATTTGACGATCCAATTTGGCGTTAATTTTATACAATTTTTGGGCCTAATAACAGCAACAGTATATCCAGATTGAAAAAAAAAGTAATACAGCCAACCGGTTGCATAAATTTTATAGTTCTTGACCAGGTATCGTCACCACTAAGGGTCAATTTATCAGAAAATAAAAAAGTTTGTATGTAAAAACATAACATCAGAATGATATATAATATATATAAGAGCCATAAAATTTATGTAGCTGGTTGTCGATATTACATATTTTAAAAGATGATTTTTATAACTTTTGTGCATGTTGTCAATATGAAGACGAGGTAGAGATTTATTTTAATGATTTCATGAAAATCTTCTGAGGGTAGCAGTTAAATCTGCTAAAACATATTACGTGAAATAAATAAATCCTACGAGAGCTATCATGGCCTTTGACACCATAAAACTTTTGTTATATCTCTTACTGTTTTGACTGTATGTGCTAAGAAAGATGGCAGCCGCGTTTTCTTCGGGAGGTACGTATTAAGTAGTGCTACTCAGAAATTTCAAAAAAGCATAGATTGCCCAAAATCGCTTTAAAAATCTTTATCTCGACGAATTTCAACAAATCTAAGCTGTAAATTGTAAATTGTTAAATGATCATGTCAACCACTGGGCGTGGATTGGAGTAAAAGAATGCTGGGAACTTTAGCATGTCAAGACCAGAAACTTACGTCACAATAACATTAATTATTTTTGCTGATGTCTCCCCCCATAAAGTGTCATTCCATTAAACTTTATTGAATGAAACAGTATGAGGGGACATCAGTAAAGCTATTTTATATGTTACTGTGATATAGGTTTTGGTCTCGATGCATATGCTTCACCTAATTCAAGAAGGGGGTTGGGCGAACTAATATCTTGTAACAGGAATCCGCGTAAGTAGATGAGCCAAGATCGCTAGTTTCAAATTGCTTTAGTAGACCTGTTTCGGCAAAACTATGTTGCCATCTTCAAGTCCATTCATATTTAATTATCACAAGTTAATATTTCGTCATGATCACTTCCCGTTCTTTAATATGAGCGTGTCGAAACGTATTTTACATAGACACAAAAAATGTTTTATTTCAGAAATACTCATATTTAAGACCAGAAAGTAAACTTGACGAAATATTTCCATGTGATATTTAACACAGTTGAAGATGTAACTTAGAATTGCCGAAATCGGTCTAATGAAGCATACTGAAACTAGCGACCTTGGCTGCTCTGCTTATGCAGATTCCCATTTTAGTCTTGAAACGCTGATGTTCCCAGCATCCTCTTATTTTATTTCTGGGCGAATGGTTGATATAAGAATCGTTTTCCATTTAAAATGTACAAGATCTGATAATAGCAGCAGGAAACGTTCAAAATGAAGGTATTTTAAAGCGATCTCGGGCAACCTATGATATTTTTCCAATTTTAGAAATACACGATAAATCACCCCCAACGACAGAAATATCAGACATGTATGTAGTATTTTTATTAATATGAGAAAAATACTGCGTTGGTACTTTAATTGCATTCATACACCTAACGGGCAGTGTTTCAAAACTGCTTCTTGGAAGGGAACGTGTAGCACGTCGAAAGGGCATCATCAGACAGTATTTGAAGGTGGAAGAAAGTACCAGCAGATGTATTAAGAGCATTCACTAGTGTTATGCGCCGCCAGTACTGTTTTCAATATTGACGAAGCACAGTATGCTGAGGAGCTTTCTGCGGAAGCACGGTTACAAGGGAAGTAACCACGTTTTCTTTTATTACGTTTTAGATTTTATTTGTCTCGCGTTTTAAAGATTCTTGTATATTTTATCTGATGATGAGGGCTTGACCCTTGAAACGCGTCATATTATAGTGTTTTATACACGATCTATGTGGTTGAGCCTACTTGAGAAAATAATTAAGCATTTATTCAATTATGCGACCATTTTTTGTGTTATAACCACACCATCTTCAGGCCCCCGTTGTGAAACTGTCAGTACTGGAGCATTTAAAAGGGTTGGCCGTTAACAACGGTAGACGTAAATTTCTTACTCCTTTCGTGTCGGAAATTTACGTTGTATTTCTGACATGAAAGGACTAAGAAATTTACGGCTACCGGTGTTAAGTGCCACCGCTTTTAAATGTGATAGTACTGAGTTTCACAAGGGGAGCCTGAAGATGGTGTGATTATAGCATCGAAAATGGTCGCATAATTGAATAAATAATTTGCTGGTACTTTCTTCCACCTTCAAAGTTATCGGCTGGAGTCCCAGCCCGTTGGTTACGGGGAGAATTGTACGGTGTCGGGAAGTGCGGCAGGCGCTACTGACCGGTGGTTGGGAGCTGCTGGCGGCGGAGTGGCGAGTGACGGCGTCGGCGGGCGTCGGCGTCGGTGAGCGGCGTCGGCGTCGGCGGAGAGGTGACAGGGCGGCGCGCACCCCGGCGCCCCTATTTAAACGCGACGCGGCGCGCGGGGCGCGCACTACGCATGCGCGGGTCGCCCACGGCCGCCCCGGCAGCGGGTCAGCGGGGGCGCACGCGCCGCCTCCCGCCCCGCCACGCGCCCTCTGCCTGCCGCGCCCAATGGCAGGCCAACCCTCACCTCGAACACCCACCTGCGGGACAAGCCGGCAAAGCCACACAAGGGGTGAAGAGTGTGGGCTTTTTGAGGGACCTTGTATCAGGAGGGAATATGGAAGGAATGGTAATAATCCAAGAGTCGACACAGTTTCAGCCGACCAGTTGCATAAAATAGTTTACATCTATAAACCTTTACCCAGGTTTCGGCAAAATTAATTTTGCCTTCTGCAGAAGGATACAATAAAGCTCACATTAAAAAAGTTGTTAAAATGTGGCTGACTCCATGTCAATAGATTAAAATTTTAAAATTTAAAACAAAGTGACATTATAAAATTTTGGAGCATGTCCACACATAGGTCAAGTGAGCACTGCGTACTGGCAAAGGCAATAGAGCCCTAGAGTGCGGGCGCACGTCACTAGGGCTCTATCGCCTTTGCCAGTACGCAGTGCTCACTTGACCTGTGTGTGGACATGCTCCAAAATTTTATAATGTCACTTTGTTTTAAATTTTAAAATTTTAATCTATCGACATGGAGTCAGCCAAATTTTAACAACTTTTTTAATGTGAGCTTTATTGTATCCTTCCGAAGAAGGCAAAATTAATTTTGCCGAAACCTGGGTAAAGGTTTATAGATGTAAACTATTTTATGCAACTGGTCGGCTGAAACTGTGTTGACTCTTGCATTGTTGTTCCACCGTTGCTGAATTACAGCCATGTTTAAAATTTTAAAATTTTGAAATGGTAATACGCGAAGGAGGCACAAAATGGGAGAGGGACAAAAATAAACATCATCATCATCATTACAGAAGTGATATCATCACACAAGTGATATCTGTCGTTCCACAGGGAAGCGTTATAGGTCCCCTTCTCTTCCTCGTGTTTATAAACGATTCAGGAGACAATCTGAATAGCTCCCTTAGATTGTTCGCGGATGACGCTGTCGTTTATCGGTTAGTGAAGTCGACAGAGGATCAAAAGCAACTGCAAAGCGATTTAGACAAAATTTCTACTCGGTGCGAAAATTGGCAATTGACACTAAATAAAGAAAAATGGGAAGTAATACACATGACCACTAAAAGAAATACGCTAAACTTCAATTACGCGATGAATCAGTCAAACCTTAACGTCGTAAATTCTACCAAATACCTAGGAGTTACAATTACGAACAACTTTGACTGGAGAGAACACATCACAGAAGTGATATCTGGCGCCGGTCGCGGTGGCCGAGGAGACTGAGGCGCTCCAGTCACGGTCTGCACGGCCACTACGGTCGGGGGTTCGAATCCCCCCTCGGGCATGGATATTTGTGCCGTCCTTATTCTTAGGTAGTTCATAAGTAGTTTATAAGTTTAGGGACTGATGACCCCGTAGTTAAGTCCCATAGACTGTACAAACATTTGAACATTTTTTTTTATATCTGGCGTTCCACAGGGAAGCGTTATAGGTCCCCTACTCTTCCTCGTGTTTATAAACGATTTAGGAGACAATCTGAAAAGCTCCCTTAGACTGTTCGCGGATGACGCTGTCGTTTATCGGTTAGTGAAGTCGACAGAGGATCAAAAGCAACTGCAAAGCGATTTAGACAAAATTTCTACTCGGTGCGAAAATTGGCAATTGACACTAAATAAAGAAAAATGAGAAGTAATACACATGATCACTAAAAGAAATCCGCTAAACTTCAATTATGCGATGAATCAGTCAAACCTTAACGTCGTAAATTCTACCAAATACCTAGGAGTTACAATTACGAACAACTTTGACTGGTGAGAATACATAGAAAATATTGTGGGGAAGGCGAAACAAAGGTTACGTTTCATTGGCAGAACGCTTCGAAGATGCACCAGCTCCACCAAAGAGACAGCCTACATCAAACTTGTGCGTCGTCTCCTGGAGTACTGTTGCCCCTTGTGGGACCCTCACCAGGTGGGACTGACGGAAGATATTGAGAAGGTTCAGAGAAGGGCAGCTCGTTTTGTTTTATCACGTTACGGGGGGGGGGAGGAGCGTCACTGAAATTTTGCACGAATTGGGGTGGAAATCATTAAAAGAAATACGTTATTCATTGCAGCGTGATCTGTTTGCGAAGTTTCAATCAACGACTTTTACTTCTGAATGTGAAAATATTTTGCTAGCACTCACATACTTAGGGAGACATGACCATCCCAATAAAATAAGAGAAATCAGATCGAAAACGGAACGATTAGGTGTTCTTTCTTCCCGCGCTATTAGAGAATGGAACGGTAGAGAAAAGTTATGAAAGTGGTCAATGAACCCTCTGCCAGGCACTTAAATGTGATTTGCAGAGTATCTATGTAGATGTAGATGTAGATGTAGAGAGATCATTAGAGACTGATTATGCCTTTCAGCGTTCAGTCTGGAGCATAATACCTCTAATAAAATGCCTCCATGATCCCCTATTGATGCCTCGACTGATGTTATGCCTTTTACTTTAAAATCATTCTGCACCGAATCTAAGTACTTTCTTCTTGGTCTACCTCGACTCCTCTTACCCTCCACTGACGAACACATGAGTCTCTTAGGTAACCTTGCTTCTCCCATGCGTATAAAATGACCACACCATCTCAGTCTGTTCGCTCTAACCGCTTCATCTGTGGTGTTCATTCCCAGTTTTTCTTTGATTTCTTCATTATGTACACCCTCCTGTCATTGTTCCCATCTATTAGTACCTGCAATCATTCTTGCTACTTTCAAATCTGTATCCTCTACCTTGTGAATAAGGTAACCTGTATCCACCCAACAGTCACTCCCATACAACAAATTGGGTCGAAAGATAGAGCGGTGCACTGCTAGCTTAGTATTGGTACTTCCTTCCTTCTTGCAGAAGAGAGTAGATCTTAGCTCAGCACTGACTGCATTAGCTTTGCTGCACCTCGATTCCAGTTCTTTCGCTATGTTGCCATCCTGTGAGAAAATACATTCCAGGTACTTGAAACTGTCTACCTGTTCTAACTTTGTTCCTCCTATTTGGCACTCAGTCTGTTTGAATCTCTTTCCCACAGACATTATTTTCGTTTTGGAGATGCTGATCTTCATATCATAATCCTTGCATCTCTCATCGAGCTCTGAAATATTAGTTTGCAAACTTTCAATCGCATCGGCCATTACAACTAAGTCATCCGAGACTGCTTATTTTGTTCTCACCTACTTTAATCCCGCCCTGCCAGTCTACTGTTTTCAACATATGTTCCATGAATAGTTTGAACAACAGTGGTGAAAGGTTACAGCCTTGTCTTACCCCTGAAACTACCCTGAACCATGAACTTTGCCATCTACTCTATCTGCTGCCTGACAGTCTACGTAAAGCCCTCTAATTTCCTACAGAAGTTTGCCTCCTATACCATAATCTTGTAGAAATGACATTAGATTCCTCCTAGGGACACGGTCATAACCCTTTTCTATCTATGAAACATAGATACAATTCCCTGTTCCACTCATAGCACTTTTCCATTACCTGTCGTAAGCTAAAGATCTGGTTTTGACAACCTCTAAGAGGCCTAGACCCACACTGATTTTCATCTAACTTGTCCTCAATTAATACTCTCCTTTCAACAATACCTGAGAAAATTTTGCCTACAACGCTTATTAAAGAGATACCTCGATAGTTGTTGCAATCTTTTCTGTTTCCATGTCTGAAAATTGGCGTGATTACCCCTTTCGTCCAGTCTGATGGAACCTGTCCCGATTCCCAGGCCTTTTCAATTATCCTGTGTAACCATTTGAGACCTGATGTCCACTGTATTTGACGAGTTCCGGCTTAATTTCATCCACCCCAGCCGCACTGTAATCTACTGACCATTTTCTCCACTTCCTCAAATGAGATCCTGTTTCCATCGTCGTTCCTATCCCATTCTAACTGAAAATCTGATACATCATACATCAATGATCAAAATAATTATCATCTTAATTTGTTTATGGAACAATTGAATTACAATAACATACAAAGAAACCTGATGTTACATTTAATTTTATCGCACTAAAGTTTCCGCTCCCGTTGTCACAATGTCTCTTGCGAGCCATGGATGAAGGGGAACAGGCGGATTGTGTTTTTCTCGGCTTCAAAAAGGCGTTCGACGCGGTGCCACACTGCAGACTGCTTACGAAGATACGAGCTTATGGAATAGGTTCACAGATTTGTGACTGGCTGGAAGACTTCGTAAGTAATAGAACGCAGTACCTTGTTCTCGACGGCAAGTATTCATCAGAGACGAGTGTATCGTGAGGCGTGCCCCATGGGAGTGTGATAGGACAGCATTTATTTTCTATCTATATAAATGATCTGATGGACAGAGTAACTTGTAATTTGCGGCTTTTTGCTGATGATGCTGTGGTGTATGGGAGGGTGTCGTCTTTAACTGACTGTAATAGCATACAGGATGACTTAGACAAAATTTCTAGTTGGTGTAGAAAATGTAAGGTGATGCGCATGAGTAGGAAAAACAATCCCATAATTTTCGAATATAGCATTAGTACTGAGCTTCTTGATGCTGTCGCGTCGTTCAAATATCTAGGCGTAACATTGCAGAGAGATACGAAATGGAACGAACGTGTAAGAACAGTTGTGAGTAAGGCTAACAACAGCCGGCTGGTTTATTGGGAGAATTTTGGGAAGATGTACTTCACCTGTAAAGGAGACCGCTTATAAAACGCTTTTACGACCACGTCTTGAGTATTCCTCAAGTGTTTGGGACCCGCAGCAAATCAGTTTATAAGCATTTCAGAGGCGAGCAGCTAGGTTCGTTACTGGTAGGTTCGACCATTGCGCGAGTTTCACGGAAATGCTCCGGCAACTCAATTGGGGATCCCTGGAGGAAAGACGACGTTCTTTTCATGAATTTCTGTTGAGGAAATTTAGAGGGCCGTAATTTGAAGCAGCCTACTTACATTTCGCGTGGTTATCACAAAGACAAGATAAGAGAAATTAGGGCTCTTACGGAGGCATATATGCTTTCTTTTTTTCCTCGTTCTATTTGGGAGTGGAATAGGAAAGGAAATGCCTAGTAGTGGTACAGTGTACCCTCCGCCACGCACCTTACGGTGAATTGCGGAGTAGGTATGTAGCTGTAGATGTAGAAATGTCCGAATGACATGTTTGGGCCTACATTAGCCTATTCTCAAGTTATAAAAAGAAGAAAGCCAAGGAAAACGTAAATTAAAACGAAAACACTAAAATCTTAAATACGATCCTTCTCAATGTAACAAAGTATGTTCATCCTAGACTGGCTTATCTTGAATTCTAAAACATATCTGCCCTAAGGCAACGTCAACCGTAAAATATTTGCTGCATATGCGCAATATAAACAGATAAATATTCCTCACAGTATAACGTGTTGCTAGTTAGAGGCACAGTTGTGTACTGCTATCTGCTCTGCTATATCAGAGATAGTCCAAACGCTACCCACTACCAAAGATAAAACTACCATATTGCTACTATCGAAAGAAAACCCGTCTAAAAACACAATTTAAATTGTATCCAAAAAACGTCTAACAGTAATCAGCCAACCCCAACCCAAAGGAACCAAATGCGAGGGGAAGTTTTACTGTTTATCGAGAAGGACATTACCAAAATGAGACCAGAAATGTCCTTTAGACAATTCCGTCTGTTCATTTAATTTGCTATTAACATGGATCGTATTTATGGTTTTAGTGTTTTCGTTGTATTTTACGTTTTCCTTGGCTTTATTATTTTTTAGAACTTGAGAATGGGCTAATGTAGGCCCGAAATATGTCGTTCGGACGTTTTTACATTGCGACAACTGGAGAGGAAACTTTAGTCCGATAGTTCATACAGTTGTGAGATGACATCCAAACAAACGATTTAATTTTATGACTACACTAGTTTAATTCCCGCTGCTTCACACGCATGGACTGGATGGTCTGCATTGGTTGTTTCTACTTCTAAATATACATTTTCAAAGATTTAGCTTTGAAAATGCTTTCCTAAATAAGTATTTTGATACAACTTGCCATCCTCTATTGCACCATTGGTGACAGAATTCAAAACATCCCAAAACACATATTGTTTAAAATTATAACCATGCATCCAAATCCAAATTTTCACATTTCTAGCATCGAAATACTCTTAGTAGCATCCTTAAAAGAGTTTCCCTTATTTCACCCGCTTAATGGTTGAATTCACAAAAATATCGAAACATGCATGTTTAAAATTCTTATCAAAAATCTCAAACCGAAGTTTTGTATTTCTTGCTTCAAAATTGCCTGAATAGCAACGTATTTTCAAAAACCCGTTCATCCCCTATTTCACCCCCTTAGGGATGAGACTATCGAAAAATCGCTGATGCCTATAGTGTAAGATAAATAATGTCTACAAATTTCAAGTTTATATCGTCTGTAGATTCACTTTTCAGCACCGTTTTCTTTCTTTTAGAAACGGACTAAGAACGCGAAATTTCTTTTTTACGCTTTGTAACCTTCCTTGATAGTTTTACTTTTGAAACTGAAGTATGCACTTATTTCTGTTTATTCATACGCTTGTTGTATTAAACCTACTGGAGAATGTGCATCACGTTTCGCTGTATATAACCTCTTTCCTATTATAGTGTCAAAAGTCATCGCTGGTCTTCAGTCCGAATTTTATATAAGCTGACGACTTTCAACATCTTCCAATTCTTATAGCTATCGACACGGAACTGCTATGGTGTACAACAGCAGACTTCGTACTACAACAACACAGAGAGAACGTTCGTCTCCATTGTGTAGCTTTTGCTGAAGATCAAAATATTGACACTCACACGTAGAATTTATATAAGTCGGTAACTTTCAAGCCTCGACAGAGCGGCCGAGCGCACTGAGGCGCTATGCTGCGATGCGCGAGTCCGTTCCCCGTCGGAGGTTCGAATCCCCTCTAGGGCATGGATGTTTGTGCTGTCTTTAGTATAAGGTAGTTCATTAGTAGTTTGTAATTTTAGGGATTGATGACCCGTAGTTAAGACCCAAAAGCTTTACAAACATTTGAACATTTCTTTTTTTTTTTTTTTTGTAGCTTGCAACGCCCATATCTTCCACCCCCTTTTCGTTATCAACCCTCTACCACCAAATTGCACAATGCGAGACTGATACCTACTACCACATACAAACACTATTCGTTTGCGATGAGCAGTTTTGGCTGCAGAGTCAAATATAGGTACAAAAACCAATTTATATTTTAAAAATAAACTATATATTCCCAGTCTTGCCCATATACGGAGTAAGATGAGGAAGTAGTAGGAATGTATCTCTGAAGCTAAAATAAAAATTGGAATAACAGAATAATGAGAAGATATGTTTCAGAACATGGTTTTGTAAATGGTAGAATCAAGTTTTTTTTTTAATTAAAAAAAAATAAAAAAAGTCTATAACTTTCACAAAGTACACATATGTGAACAAAAATGTTCAAATGTTTGTACAGTACAAACTACTTAGAAACTAGCTAATACTAAGGAGGCACAAATATCCATGCCCGAGGGTGGATTCGAACCCCCGACCGTAGTGGCTGGCACGCTGCAGACGGCTTGGCCACCGCGGCCGGCACATATGTGAACAGCCTCGTCGTCATCACTTTCTATCCCGCCACAGCAGTCAAGGGCCAGCGTTCGCGTCCACTGAGCCGTATGCAGCCTCCTTCAGTCAAGTTGTAGCAATATATAGTCTTCACACTCCATCTCGTTGTCAAACGACTTTAATGTCTCTTGAGAATGAAGGATTGTTTAAGCAATCAGCACATTACTTTTTCTTTGTCATCGAGTACTTTTATTCGTATCCTAGGTTCATCAAACTTCTTTCAGAAGAGTTTTCGTTTATATGTAGAAATTTTGAGGGCATCTTTTACTTTTAATTTCTTCAGATACTTCAAACTTCAAGTTTCAGTTAAAAGAACAATTTTCCACGTCTGTTAGATAGTTTTCGTTTGTTCTTTTTATCCACCTTTGGAGTAGCTAAAACCTTTTCAGTGCTGATAACCTGAAAGTAGGAAAATCAGACAGTATCTTCAGTTGTTAATTTTTCGTGTGGTTTAGGCAATTTTTTTTTATTTATTTATTTAGTGAAAATTGACTACTGATACAACAGTTTAAGACGTACTATTCAGTGAGATATATAGTCTGGACAAACGACGAGTAAAATATGTTATAGGACCTCCAAATTGTAAAATGTGCCAAATCAGTATAAAAATTGTACCTACCTCGCAATGCTCACAGAATCCGCCGCGACAATGAGGTCTAGCAATGTCAAAACAATGGGAGCTGTGTATTGTTGAAGTTGACGCAGCATTCTGACTGTAGCTTATAACCCTTCCTCGTTTAACCCAAAGTTTTACCCAACCTTCCCGTCTTGCCTCGCCTTCCCCTAATTCAATGTTACCTGCAGTTTCCATTTGAATATATCGACATTACATATTTATTGTGCATATCACATTTAAGTGCCTGTCAGAGGATTCATCAAACCCGTTTTGTAATTATAATACAGAAATTTATTTATATAAGCCGTCTATGCAAGTGAAATAAGACAAGTTATTTTGCCATACGCGTTTTACCTGTAATTTAAAGGCATCTTCAGTGACCTGGAATGTATACATCATTGTTTTACAATATTTCTTTTTTTTTTACTATTTCACGTTATAAACAGTTCTGTCACTTTATCTAAGTACTAGCTGATAAACCCAGTTTTTCCTGGGTGTATATGCTTTTGTCGAGTCTTATATTAGAAAAGAAAATAAAAATTCGGAAAAGATTTCATCTTCATGTTTTCTTGAAAACAGCTTAGAAATTATGAAACGTAAAACAAGCCGGCCGCGGTGGCCGAGGAAACTAAGGCGCTCCAGTCACGGTCTGCACGGCCACTACAGTCGGGGGTTCGAATCCCCCCTCGGGCATGGATATTTGTGCCGTCCTAATTCGTAAGTAGTTCATAAGTAGTTTGTCAGTTTAGGGATTGATGACCCCGTAGTTAAATCTCGTAGACTATACAAACATTTGAAAACGTAAAACAAACAAACTTGTAGGTCAATACTTACGGCACCATATATCCTTGACTATGTGTCCTACAATAACATAATTTTCCAGATTTGTAGAGAGTAATAATAGAAAATTGTCTGCGATGAATGAATAGTCGACGAATGAAGTCCCGTAAATCACGCATCACATGATGGGAAAGTTTCTGTCACTACGTTTACATGCAACACATCTTCCGGAAGACGAAAACCGACTTTCGTAAACCGTTTTTCGCTGTCGTGTTTACATGACATAGCCTGAATCGGATTTCAAAAAATGTTCAAATGTTTGTAGAGCTTATGGGACTTAACTGCGGGGTCATAAGTCCTTAAACTTACAAACTACTTAGGAACTAGCTAAGGACGGCACAAATATCCATGCCCGAGGGAGGATTCGAACCCCAGAACGTAATGGCCGTGCAGACCGTGACTGGCGCGCCGCAGTACGCTCGGCCACCGCTGCCGGCGAATCGGATTTCCTAGCCCACTTAAGATGGCGTCTGAAAAACAGCTGATTCATGTCCTGATTTAGTCAGCACAATCGCTATTTTTCTCTATTAAAATACACAGATTTATGTTCACTTTAATATTTATACTTTTATTTCACATTATAAAATATCACTCTTTCCATATGTGCCGAAAATTCGTAACAAAGACAAGACAATCTGACAAGCCAAGAACGCTTCAAAAACGGTTGCGTTTACAGGGGCACGAAAATCGATTGTGGAACTGGAAAACCCCTTTAGATAAGCGGATTTCCAGAATCGATTTTGGAGTGTTTACATGACCAACCAAACGCGGAATTGTGAAATCGGTTTACGAAATCAGGTTTTGGGAGCCCATGTAAAAGGGGTGTGTGACTAATTGTTTACGAAGTCATATCTCCTGAACTATGTGTCACAGGCAGTTTTTAACCCCACAACGATTGTTGTTTGATGGTAAGCAATATTGTACGAGTTTACTTGAAATCGATCCATTCTTTGAGGAGGAGATGTGAAAAAAATAGCGCGTGATATAGCAGTTATTCGGATATTTCGTTGTTTTTGACGTCATATCTCCTGAAATATGAGTGGTATTATGAAGGTATTTTTCATGAACCAAATTGTTTATGACTTCATATCACATGAATTATATGTCGAACTGTGATATAATATCGAAGGAACATTCAGTAGTATGTATGTGTACTATCTGTGAATTGTCTCGCGAATACAATTTTCAGTGTGGAGTAATAACTTGTAACGTCATGACAAATGCCATCATGAACATAGTAAAAGAAGTAAACGATAAACTTTTTTTTTCCTTTCATCGTTTTGTTAGAGTTGTCAGCGAGACAAAGTTTCGTAAATATTCGAAATTATGTTTAAAGTTTATAGCAGTCGCTAAGTGCTCTGATTCTCAAACAGTTGAGGAATAAAGTCACACTGTCAGGAGCCGCAAGATGGGGCAGTTTTCACTGTTTATGACATGCTATCGTATAAACTATGTGTCGTAGGTGGTTTTGCCACCATAGCAGATGAATCCTGACTTTAAAGAATATTCGTACCAAATTTGATTGAAATCGGTCCATTAGTTTAGGAGGAGATGTAGAATATTATCGCATGATAGGCCGTTTTTCACGACTGTCATTGTTTATGACGTCATATCTCCTCACCTATGTGTCGTACGTTTGTTCTTACCACGACAGCGATTGTTGCCTGATAATAAGGAACACGTGTTTCAACTTTGGTTGAAATCGCTCCAGTATTTTAGGAAGAGATGTGGAACATACATACAACATACAGCCTATTTTATAAGTGTGTAGATAGTTAATCATTCTGATGTTATTATTTAAAATTTTAGTAGATGCTTGTTTTACATGTGATGTTTGTTCACTCAGGTCGTTGTGTTTCTGAGTCAACAAACAGTGCATGTAGACCAGCATCTACCAAATTTATAAGTGAAACTTTCACTCTGTAGCGAGTGTGCGCTGATATGAAACTTCCTAGCAGATTAAAATTGTCTACCAGACCCGGGATTCGGACCTGGGATGTTAGCCTTTCGCGGGCAAATTTGGAAAGTAGAAGGCGATGTAGTGGCATAAGTTGTGAGGACGAACCGTGAAGCGTACCGAGATAGCCCATAACGTAGAGCACTTGCCGGCTGGATGCAAAGGTCCTAGGTTAGAATCTCGGTTCCGGCACACCTATTTAATTTGCCATGAAGTTTCATAATCATGGATATACCCCAGGCCACCGAAGGTGCCTTACAAATAAAGATGAAACTTGTCTTACTTCAGTTGCATACACAGTTTATATAAATAAATATCTGCACTATAATATAAAAAGCAACTGTGGGAAGAAAGGACAGAAAAGAACTAACCGTTTCGTACTATTTCTCTATCGTTCCAGACTCTAATAGACAGCTGGGAAACATTTCAGTCTTTCTGTTTTCTAACTGATTTCTCTCATTTTATTATCATGATCCTGGATGCTAACAAAATATATTCACATTCAAAAGAGAAAGTTGGTGAAAGAAATTTCACAAGTAGATCTCGCAGCAACAAATAACTCCTTTCTTTTAATGATTTCCACCCCAGTTGATGCATCATTTCCGTGACACTATCTCCCCTATATCACGATAACACAGAACGAGCTGCCCTTCTCTGAACTTTCTCTAAATCTTCTGTCAGTCCCAATTGGTGTGGATCCCACAATGCGCAGCAATACTCCAAAATAGGTCGCACAAGTGTAGTGTAGGCAGTTTCTTTAGTAGGACTGTTGCATCTTCCAAATGTTGACATTACCTGACATCTCTAGCATTACCATAGGGGTAGGAGGGGTACTTTAAGAGCGGTAGAAGAATTAATGTCTTCTTACAATATTTATTTTCACAATTGATGTAACGAGTGTACATTTTTACTTTCTTTTTATTGATGTATATATTAATTAAGTCATGGTAAAAAAAAAGCAAATGTTAATGTACTGTATTTTCTTCAAAGAGGTTTCATTTGTAAAGCCAACAGTGTAAGAATTACTTTCAGATGTTTATGAACAGAACAAGCGATGGAATCTTATGTAGAGACAGTCTAGTTTTTGCACTCACCAGTATGTCTGTTCGTAGCCGTTCGAGAATGTAAGAAGTGCAAATGTACAGGTTTCTTTCTTTAAAAATATACTTGAAGTTTTAAACGGAATTGTGTTGACTTATTTCTAATGGAGAGAAACTACCCCGAGTTTTAATTGGCCTTAAATGTGGACTTACGCCTGAGATTTTCTACGTCTGCTGCAGCATCAATGGTACAATATCAGTAGAAAGAATTAATGATTTCTTTAAAATATGAACATATTACTAATGACTCTTTTACATAGTGTTTCAAAGGAGTGAGCCGGAGCTGAAAAAACTATACAAAACAAGCCCAATAGCGACTGAACTTCGTAAGTATAACCCAAATTTTCCATTAATTAATTTATAGACAAAAAAATCTTAAATATTGTAGGAATTTTAATTATTTACTTATTTATTTCCAATGCGATTAGTTAAAATGAAAATATCATTCTATTTACTACCATTATTTTAATTATTTAGTATTCATGTAATTGTTCACATCGCAGAATGGAGACGATCTCCACAGATTCATTATCTTCAAAAGTAAAACGCCGAGATCGCTGTATGATTAACATAATGACGACCGGTTTCAATGGACTATGCCACCATCGTCTGGTCATATAAAATTTTGAAATGCTTTCATGTGATTTAAAAAATGGAGGTTAAAGAGAACGCGCAACAAAGCATTTATAGTCGGCTTCACGTACGAAGGCACCGCAGTTTTCAAATGTTCAAATGTTTGTATAGCTTATGGGAGTTAACTGCGGGTTCATCAGTCCCTAAACTTACAAACTACTTATGAACTAGCTAACACTAAGGGCGGCACAAATATCCATGCCCGAGGGGGGATTCGAACCCCCGACCGTAGTGGCCGTGCAGACCGTTACTGACGCGCCGCAGTCCCCTCAGCCACCGCGGTCGACACCCCAGTTTTCAGCCGTTTGCGCATCCCCATCCATTACCCAACTGGCAGCCAATAATATTCTTTCTGTAGACGTGTATAGCTGGCCGCGAGTTACGCAATGCAGACACAACTGTTGGTGTTAGTTAGTACCTCCTTCCCTCAACTCTCCCCGTATCGCTGCACCTCCATGCGCGGAAGCGCCTTCCTAAATGACGCCAACTATAGTCAAAATACATGTTATATTATCAACTGCCTGTAAGAGAATTTTATCCGACCAGATGATGGTGGCATAGCTCACTGAAACCGGCCATCATTAAATTAAATAACCATATAGTGATCTAGGCATTTTACTTTTGAATTCATCTTTTAAGTTTTCTGCTTTTTGGTTTGCTTTCGATTCTTTCTAAGTGGTGTTTCCAATTAAAGTTGTTCTTAATTGTAATTCCTATGTATTTTAGTGAATTCACTGCCTACATATTTGACTGCTTTATCGTGTAAATCAAGTGGATGACATACACACTTTTCTTTATTTAGGATCAATTGCCTATTTTGCACATCCAGCTTATCTAAATCGTTTTGCAGTTGCTTTTGACTCTCTGATGACTTTACTAACCGATAAACGAAGGATAGACTCCCAAAAGTCTAAGCTGATCAGATTGATTCCCAAATCCTTTATGAAGACAAGAACAGTAATGGCCCTTCCCTGAGGAACGCCGGATATCACACCATTCAAAATCCGCAAATAACAACAACCGGATATCATTCCTATTTCATTCCATGACTTTCCGTCAATTATTACTGTCCTTTCCGACAACCAATTACGAATCCAATCGCACAATTTGATTATAAGCTGTTTGTGAGATACGTGTCAAGAGCCACCCGAAAATCTAGAAATATGGAATCGATTTGAAATCACTCATTGAGTCTTTATGAACACAAAAGAAAAGTGTGGTTCTGCGTTGCGAACGCGAGAAAGAATAACTTAAATCTTCTAACTCTTGTGTTACTCTCTGCCTGAAACTTTAAAAGGAAATTGCTTTCGTATTTTGAACAAGCACACACTGTGAAGATCTGGCCGGATGGCTACAAAAAGTAAATTTTAAAATTATCATCCATGAAGTTAATTCTACCTATCACTCACACTTCCTTACATTTAAATTAAATTCTTGTAAATTAAAATTATAAAACTGCTATTATAACGTGAATTTAGCAATGCTGTTAATTTAGTCAATTTGTGACTAGATCTGGCCTTTACGAAACGTAACTAGCCACTAATTCGTCAAAAAAGCAACCAAGGCCTTACTGGCCATTTACTACCCTCCCTTTAGCCACCTCTAGCCATTTACATCTCCCCTTTCAATGCAGTGTAGGCGCTGTTTGTTATTGATTCGACGGATTTAGTAAGACCTCACGCACCACGAGTGGCAACATTGCTTTGTAAAGTCGAATGTGTCGTACAGTGTTGAGTGTCGTGTGTTGGTGGTGGAACAGAAGTGCGTTTAGGTGGAGTAGATTTTGTTATCTTTTTAGTTAGTTTTGCATGTGTTTTATTTTGAAAGGATGCCGAAAGTTCAATATGCACAGAATTACCGACAAGAATGGGAAAACAATGCGGAATTCAAAGATTGGATTCAGTGCGTTCCCTCGGATAGAACAAAAGCGTTTTGCAAATTTTGTAATGTAGTAATCAAGTCTAAAGTGTATGACTAAAAAAACATATTACAACAAACAAACATATTTCTCCAGCTAAGACATTCAGATCTGCACTCCAAAGTAAGCTTAATTTCCGATCAAGTAGCAAAGTTGCTAACAGCAGCAAAGCTGAATCAAAACTTTCATTGTTTATTGCTGCTCATTCGTCTTTAATTACTAGTGACCACAAGTCATTGTTATGTAAAAAAATATTTACATTCAGAGATTGTAAAACTGCACACATTCGTTTGTATCGAACCAAGTGCAAAGAACTAATTGCAAAAATGTTTGCTTCCCATTTTGTTGATTAGTTAATAAGACATATTGGCGACAAAAAGTTCAGTATTATTATTGATGAATCATCAGATATATCAGTTTCAAAGTTGTTGGCTGTATGTATTCGCTATATTAGTACTGAAACGAAAAAAATTGTGTCCATATTCCTGAGTACGTCGAATTAGAAACATGTGATGCATCTAGTATTGTGCAAGCTCTTAAGAAACTATTCCAGTCACTTAAAATAGACCAAAAAGAAAAGTGAAGGCGTCGGAACCGACAATGCTAGAGTTATGTGTGGTGTTAATAATAGTTCATATGTCTAAATGAAAAATGAATTTCAGAAAAATTCCATTATAGTTATTTGCTGTATTTGCCATTCTCTGCAATTAGCGTTATAACATGTCACTGAAGAGACCTTACCTAGAAACACTGAATTCATGATTCGTGAAACATGTAAGTGGTTTTCACATTCCACAATGCATCGCCTGGCTTACAAAGCAATATACAATTATATAAATTGTGGAAGTGATCCTTACAGTTTCCCGAAATGTGTAACACTCCTATGGTGTCAATTGAACGGTTTGTAAAAGGAATTGTTCATCTATATAATGAATTAACTTTACATTTTGACCTTAACAACATAATGAAAATTGCTATACTGCAGAACTGTCGTACATTTACAAGGATCCTGCCAATAATATCTATCTAAAATACATAAACACAAATCTGAATGACTTTCAGATTATATTACATTGGATTAATACTTGTTCCATATATCATATATACGACAATTCGTTATGACGTGGAACCTGGCAGTTTAGTAAATGGTGTCTATACATGACAATATTTTAAGGATTTTAATTTTCATTTTTTTAATTTTTTATTTTTTAAGATTTATCTAAAACTTCATCTAAAGTATAGAAGGAGTTGCCATTCAAAAATTCCTTTAATTTCTTTTTAAATACCAGTTGGCTATCTGTCAGATTTATTATGCAACTGAGTAAGTGAACGAGCATAATTCACCCTTTAATATCACCCTTTCTCCTAATGTTGTAGCTATGCACACTGGTATTTTATTATGCAACTGAGTAAGTGAACGAGCATAATTCACCCTTTAATATCACCCTTTCTCCTAATGTTGTAGCTATGCACACTGGTATTACTTTTGAATTGGGTTGGATTGTTAATAACAAATTTCATATATATATATATATATATATATATATATATATATATATATATATATATAGTGAATCTACAGTGAAGATCCCTAGATCTCTAAATAAATGTTTGCAGGATGATCTTGAGGGGCTCCAGTAATTATTCTAGTTACACGCTTTTGTGCAATGAATAATTTTTTACTCAATGTTGAATTTCTCCATAATATGATCCCACATGAAAGCAGTGAATGAAAATAGGCATAATAAGCTAATTTACTGAGATGTATATCACCAAATTTTTCAATGATTCTGATAGCAAAAGTAGCTGAACTCAAACGTTTCATCAGATCTTCAATGTGTTTCTTTCATTTCAATCCCTCATCAATGCAAATACCTAAAATTTTAGAATATTCTACCTTAGCTACAGATTTATGTTCAAAGTCTACATTTATTAATGGTGTCATGCCAATTACTATATTAAACTGTATATACTGGGTTTTATCAAAGTTTAATGCGAGTCCATTTGTAGAGAACCACTTCATAATTTTCTGAAAGACATCATTTACAATTTCATCAGTTAATTTCCGTTTGTCAGGCGTGATAGCTATACTTGTATTGTCAGCAAAAACAACTAGCTTAGCAACTTCGTGAATAGAATATAGAATGGCAGAGTGTCAATAAACTATTCGAGTCGGAAATTGCAGACCCTACAAAATTATTGGAGCCACTAACAACGTCGTTGCGTTCATTAAGTGACAGAATTTTAAGTCCTACGGCTAGAATTGATCCCCTAAAAGCAAGTATTGATGGTCATATTGATCTCTCTCATTATCTCGGATATTCGGTTGAAACTGAGTTGCCAGAAGACTCCCAAAAATATACGTCAAAGATGTGTGGATTTTGGTAGTATACTTGTGGGGAAGATTCAGAACAGGCTCCCTGATAACTTAGAAGTCCTTCAAAAAAATGTTACTTTTTAGCGTCAGTGAAGTCCTGAAATCAGTTAAGCTACATATAACTGATCTTGCTTTCGCTTTAGGATATGAAGATAATATTGACAAGATTGAAAATCGGTGGAGAAATATAAAATTCATAAAATGGTCCAATCAGTCTTCCACCGTAGAGTTTTGGCTAGAAGTGTGTCTGTACAAAGATGCCGCAGAGGAGAATCCTTTTGCTGAATTGGTTTCATTGGCGTTTCCTGTGTTTGCTTTATCACATTCAAATGTCAAGATTAAGCGCGTTTTCAGTCAAGTCAGTATTATCAAAAACAAACTTAGAAACAGGATGGAAGTAAACACACTCACGGCAATTTTGAGTGTAAGGTTTGGAGTTCGCCGTTTGGAGAAATGTTTTTAGTACGAAATTCCACCCAGTGTTTTGAAACATGTCACACATCTGTGAAAACCGTACAGAAACCTGAATGTGCTACGGCGGCGTTTCATTCCACATCGGCGGAAGAGTACGAGGTGGATGATATTTATTTCTGTTATGTGAGTTTATTTTTTAGTGGGAACCTTTATTTAAGACTTTACTTTTTGTTTGGATCAAAGTGGTATATAAGCAATATAACTTTAGAAACGAAGTTTGTTACTGTAACATTAGCTTTTATTCAGTTAGTGCAGAAGTTTGGGTGCAAATCTGAGAACAGTTTAACTGTAACATTTGCTTTCATTCAGTGGCAGCATGAGGTTGACAGATTTTCTGTGACTTTAAAACCAAAGTTTATTAAAATAACATTTCAATAAAAATAATTGCAAAATTTATTATGGAAATTTGTGATGGCTTTTAGGATGCTGATTTGTACAGCATTACTCAAATGTATCTCTCTAAGAAACCTAAATGAATTCTTAGATGAGATAAATGTTGTCTACCAAGAAACATTCAAATCAGTCGAATATGACAGTGTTAATACTAGCTTTCATTTGAACTGTTTAGGGCCACACAAACAGTATAATCCTAGAACATAAAAAAATCTGGCCTCCATCACTGATTTGCATCAATACAACAACTTATATCTAAGCCATCTAATCACGCTATTAAACGTTTGTATAGTCCCTACTTATCTATCGTTTGATTTCGCTGTAACTGTACCTCTTGATAAATATGTAAAATTTACTTCCAAGTGTGGAACATCATTTTAGCCAAAGATTAACAGTAAGTAAAGGTCATTACGTAATGAATTAGCTAGCTAAAGTTACGTATTGCCCGCCTCCCCCCCCCCCCCACCCTGAAATCTAGGTTGTGGTGACGGTGTGATCTGTAGCGCAGCCCGAGTTTTAGGTTAGGTTGGGAGACAACAGTTTGACTGTGAGTTGGCGAAGTCGACGAATGTGAAAGTTTATGCTAACAAATTGACCGGTAGCTGAGCGGAATGTTTACTGCCGCGCCATACGTAACTTTTAACAAATTAACCCGTTATAGGGAAAGATAGGCATACAAACAACGGCTTAATTAAATTACGAAACGTATGCAGCAGTTCCATCATTGCAAACATCACACTTAGGATGAGGTAATAACGCCAAGTGCTGTCGGTAACATGTTTTTTGAAATACGTCACGCAGAAAATATGAAAAAAATTGTGACTGGCAGTAACAAACTCTTTTCTTTCTAAACAGCAGCAGTGAGCTCATCTCCCCCCCCCCCTCCCTCCCGTTCCTCAAGACCAAAGTCCGGTAATCGACCACTTTGATTTTAGCCATTGCTGACCATTTTTCGGAGTCACTTATAGCAACATTTTTGTCATTGGGTGTTGGTAAGAACGGAATTGAAGCTTCTGCCAAAATGGCGGGCAACAATACATGGCATTACGAGAGCGGAAAATAATGAAAAAATACATTAAAATACTTAGAATAAATAAATCTTACTTGTTAAAGGAGACTTTGTACAAAGAAATACAACACACAAAATTAAAGAGACCCAATGACTTTTATTTTGCTTAAGATTAGAGGGGCATGGGTGTTCCAGATATTGTACATTTGGTTCACTAATATTTTTTCCTTCGTATTACATCAAGAAAAGTTTCAGTTAAGAGAGCGCTTGACCAACATGTCTGAATAGATGCAATGCTTCCTAAGAAGTGATCGCGTATGACAATTGCGCTATCTTACAATAGGTAAGCGTGACTCCTGTATGTTCCTAGTAAATGATAGGTTGCATGGAATAAAAGGTACAGAAGCTCTGTTTATAAAAGCAGCGACCAGTCACAAGTGTGCTAGAAAATGTTTATTTATTTAGACCATGATCGGTATGGATTTCTTTTCACAAATCTATGTTCAGATGGTTTACATGCTTTTCAGCTGGAGCCTCGTTTTGCATCTGTTATGGTTTCGCAGATCTAGTATTTTTTATAGTGATTTGTTCCCAGACCTGCGATGGACGGAAAAAAATATATTTTTTATACCATACTTTGGTCCCCCACCCCTATGAACCGCAGACTTTGCCGAAGTGGGATGGCTTGCGTGCCTCAACGATACAGATACCCCTACCGTAGGTGCAACCACAGCGGAGGGGTATGTATGCAGAGGCCAGACAAACGTGTGGTTCCTGAAGAGAGGCAGCAGCCTTTTCAGTAGTTACAGGGACAACAGTCTGGATGATTGGCTGATCTGGTCTTTTAACATCAGCTAATGTGGCTTTGCCACACAGTTACTGCGAACGGCTGAAAGCAAGGAGAAACTACAGCCAGTACTTTTCCCGAAGACATGATGCTCTCCTGTATGAATATATGATGATGGCATCCTCTTGGGTAAAATATTCCGAAGATAAAATAGTCTCCCATTCGGATCTCCGGGCGGGGACTACTCAGGAGGATGTGACCATCAGGAAAGACAACACCGGCATTCTACGGATCGGAGCGTGAAATGTTAGATCCCTTAATCTGGTAGGGAAGCTAGAAAATTTAAAAAGAGAGATGGATAGGTTGAGGTTAGATATAGTGGAGATTAGTGAAGTTCGGTGGAAAACCGGTATTTCTGGTCAGGTGAGTACAGGATTATAAATACAAAATCAGTTGGGGCTATTATAGTCTGAGTAGATCTGATAATGAATAAGAAAATAGGAATGCGGGTAAACTACTATGAGCAACACAGTGATCGCATTATCGTAGTGAAGATAGATACAAATCCAGCACCAACCACAATAGTACAGATTTATATACCAACTAGCTCGCCGATGATGAGGAGATCGAAGAACTGTATGAGGAGGCAAAGGAAATTATTAAGACAATTAAGGAAGCAGAAAACTTAATTGTGATCGGAGACTGGAATTTGGTAGTAGAAAAAGGAAGGGAAGGAAAAATTAATAGGTGAAATATGGACTGGGAAAAAGGAATGAAAGAGGAAGCCGCCTGGTAGAATTTTGCACGGAACATAATTTAATCATAACAAACACCTGGTTTAAGAATCACGAAAGAAGGGAGTACCTGGAAGAGACCAGGAGACACCGGAAGGTACCAGATAGATTTTATAATGGTAAGACGTAGATTCCGAAACCAGGTATTAAACTGTAAGACATACCCAGGGGACAATATAGACTCTGACCCTAACTTCTTGGCCATGAACTGTAGGTTGAAACTAAAAAAAGGTACGAAAATAAGGAGATGTGACATGGATAAACTGAAGGAACCTGAAGTTCTTAAGAATTTCAGAGAGAGCTTTAGGCAACATTTGAGAGAAACTGGGAGAATTAAAACGGTTGGGTATCATTGAGATATGAAATAGTGAAGGCAGCAGACGACAAAATAGGTAGAAAGGCAAGACCTAAAAAAATCCTTCGATATCACAGGGAATACTAAATTTATTTAATGAAAGGAGAAAATATATAAAAATACCGTAAATGAAATAGGCAAAATGGAGTACAGACGACTAAGAAATAAGATTGACAGGGAGTGCAAAATAGCTAAGCAGGCGTGCCTAGAAGGCAAATGCAACTCTGTAGAAGAATGTATAAATAGGAGCAAAATAGATACCGGCTACAGAAAATCAGTTTTAAGAATATAAAGATCTCTGATGGAAAACCAGTTCTCAGCAAAGAAGGGAAAGCTGAAAGATGGAAAGAGTATATAGAGGGGCTCTGCAAAGGAAATGAACTTACAGACAATATTTTAGTAAGGGAAGAGGAAACAGATGAAGATTAAATAGGAGATATTATACTGCGAGATGAATTTGACTTAAGCCGAAACAAGGCCCCTGGAGTAGATGACATTTCCTCAGAACTACTTCAGTCTCTGGGAGAACCAGCTATGACAAATTTATTTCAGCTGGTGCGTAATATGTACTAGACAAGCGACATACCCTCGGACTTTCAGAGAAATTTAATAAACCCCATTCCAAAGAAAGTAGATGCAGACAGGTGTGAAAATTACAGAACCATCAGTTTAACAAGTCATAGTTGCACAATTTTAACACGAATTATTTACAGAAGGATGGAAAAGCTGGTAGAAGCTGACCTCGGGGAAGATTAGTTTGGATTCAGGAGAAATCTAGGAACATGGGTGGAAATATTCACTTTACAGCTTATCTTAGAAGATAGATTAAGGAAAGGTAAATCTAAATTTCTAGCTTTTGTAGATTTGGAGAGAGCTATTGACAATGTTGATTGGAATACACTCTTTCAAATTCTGAAATCAGCAGGAGTAAAATACAGGGAACTGAATGTTATTTTCAATTTGTACAGAAACCAGACAGCAGTTATCAGAGTTGAAGAGCATGAAAGCGATGAAGAAGTTGGAAAGGGAGTAAGACAGGGTTGTAACCTTTTTCCAATGCTATTCAAATTGTACACTGAGCAAGCTATAAAGGAAAGTAAGAAGCCGGCCGCGGTGGCCGAGGGGACTGCGGCGCTCCAGTCACGTTCTGCACAGCCACTACGGTCGGGGGTTCGAATCTCCCCGGGCATGGATATTTGTGCCGTCCTTAGTGTTAGCTAGTTCATAAGTAGTTTGTAAGTTTAGGGACTGATGGCCCCGTAGTTAAGTCCCATGATCTATACAAACATTTGAAATATTTGAAAGTAAGGAGAAATTTGCAGAGATTAGCCTACTTAGCGATAACAGGCGGAATTAGCAGCACACCAACTGCTACAGCACGTAGAATATTGGACCAAAGTCCATCAACAAAAACATGGCAAGGTAATGATGCCAAATCCATGTTTTAAAAGAAGCTCTGCAATCCTGGGTCTGAACAGGAGAGAGATTAGGCTCATGGTTCGATTGCTGACAGGCCATGGGAATTTCAAAAAACACCTACATACAATGGGAATAACAGAAGAGGACCCTAAATGTAGGATCTGTGATGACGGTGATGAAACTGCATCACATCTAATCTTCGAATGCATTGCACTGGAGAGTAAAAGGCACAGAACATTTGGGACAACCAGACCCGAAGAAATTGTGTCTAATAAAGAACTGGTAAAGGGACTCCTTGCACTGTTCAAGGGCATTGGTTGGCTTTACTAGATATACAGATATACAGATATAAACTTAGTTTCGGTGCGGGCAGTGGCGGGTTGGACCAAGACTGTTTTGCCTTCCCTGGAAAAATCAATCAATCAAGGAGAAATTTGGAGAAGGAATTAAAGTTCAGGGCGAAGAAATAAAAACACTGCGTTTTGCCGATGACGTAATTCTGTCAGAGGCAGCAAAATACCTGGAAGAGTAGTTGAACGGAATGGACAATGTGTTGAAAGGTGGGTATAAAATGAACATTGATAAGAGCAAAACAAGAGTAATGGAGTGCAGTCTAAGGCCGTGATCACACTGCCGGCCGGGCCGAGCCGAGCCGGGAGATTAAACACATTGTTTTTAATGGTACTGTCCACACTGCCGGACGGGCCGAGAGGACTCCGCTTCAGCCGGCTCACGCCGAGCCGATGACATTTGAAATGTTTAATATTCCCGGCGCGAGCCGATTGGTCTACAGTGTTGCTTCTGCAGCACAAGTATCTCACGTCTCCGGCCTGTTTCCAATACAAATCTCTCTGCTTAATAGCTTCTTTTTTTTAAATAACACTTGTGAACATACGTTTTGTTTATTTTTTTTATTTTATTACTATTAATTCTATAAAATGAATAAAAAATAAATAAAAAATTAGCTGTTCTCATAAGGAAAAACTCTCCTAAACGTCAGTCGAAATTCATGGGACGAATCCATTACCACCTGTTTCTTATGTTCTTAAAACTCGACAAGTCACTACTACATTTTCAGAACAATAGTATTAAAACTAGAGGACCCATACGAATACTTCGCACCGTTAGTGGAGAGAGAGAAAAAGTTGGGGAAAAAGGGAAGTGGAGTTGAATGTTCAC
Organism: Locusta migratoria; assembly: GCA_026315105.1. Taxonomy (NCBI): domain Eukaryota; kingdom Metazoa; phylum Arthropoda; class Insecta; order Orthoptera; family Acrididae; genus Locusta; species Locusta migratoria. Next base: position 413,684,239 of record CM048746.1, on the reverse strand, counting down.
GCCTAGTTTTTTTTTTTCAAAATCAATCAATGCAAGTGTTGAATATCGCAAATAGAAGAGTTTGATCCGCTGAGTGTTGTTAGGTCAAAAAGAACTGCGCACCTTAATTAGAACCTAAGATATCGTAAAATAAACCGTTTAAAATATTCAATGCAAGGACAGAAGGATACCGCATTTGAATAAAAATAAAGGATGGAGGCTTTTAGTTAATTCTGATACTTATTGACAAATCTGCGAATGAATACCTTTCGTTTAAAGTCGGATACAACTGCCTGACCGACTGAATTTAGTTTACAGCAAGAACATCCCCATAAGAAATATACTGAAGGAAATCGCGGTTGAGTACAGAAAAAGAAAGGCGAGAGTTGTGTAAATTCTGATACTTCATGACAAACCTGTGGATGAATATCTTTCGTTTAAAACAAAAATGAAGGAAATCGGGCAGGTAGTTAGGTCTGGCCGAGTGACTTTAGCTTTCGTAGATTCTTTTAATATATACAATAAGAAAATCAATTAACTGTTAGCTGGCTCGAAGTAGACGGCAATGAATCAGTTTTGGTGCCGGCCGCGGTGGCCTAGGGGACTGAGGCGCTCCAGTCACGGTCTGCACGGCCACTACTGTCGGGGTTCGAATCCCCCCCTCGGGCATGGATATTTGTGCCGTCCTTAGTGTTAGCTAGTTCATAAGTAGTTTGTAAGTTTAGGGACTGATGACCCCGTAGATAAGTCCCATAAGCTATACAAGCATTTGAACATTTGAACCAGTTTTGGTAACTTCCGTATTTCCTTCGATCTTCTGCTGACAGTGGGTGGGGATTCCTTGTTGATGGGGACAAGCCCACCAAGAAAAAAAAAGGAAGAAAAAACGTGAGACACGCTTCTGTCCTTTACTGACCTGTCCTGCAGTGTCTGAGGCTAAACTAAATCAGTGTTTTTATCTTTCAGTTAAAGTATAAAACTCGAAATGAAAGTATTATAATCCAGACAAATAAAACTGTCATCAGATGATTCAGTAAAATGTTCATCGAAACTCAGTTCCCCTTCTACAGGTTCCTTAAAAAAATCGGAAAAAAATATCTGATAGCTGTGTTGAGTTCTTTGAACGTGGAGGTGGGCTGAAATATAGTACAGCATAATGCATATAAAACCGGTACACATCACGTATGCCCGTAGGCACCAGTCGCAGCATTTCTTGTAGGGAGGTAACTACGTGTTTTTAATGTCACTGTTCCGTATTGTTTTTATTTTTTATTTAATTCATTCTTAATTTAATCTTAGACATGAGGGTACCGATTTTATGAGCGACACGCTATATACAACTATTTTCACGTTGTGGTACAACATTTCTCAAAAACTATAAAAGCGAAAATAGGAATATACTTTGTATTAGGAGTAGATGCATCCATAAATATAATTGTATTTTTTTAGCTTCATCTCCAACTACAAATCCATTAAGTATAACGTTAGAATATGTTATTTCAGTCCATCAACAGTAAAGTCGCAGTTTTCATTAATTTTTTCCTCTCTACTACTTCCAAAGACGAAATATATTTTCCACTAATTGACTAGTGTGGAAAAAATTCCAGTGTATGACTCTCAAGTATGACTTGAAATAAAACTGTACCAGATCTTTGTCCATTGTAATCGGTCGCCACCCAAGAAAAATTACGTCATACCTGTTTCATGGTTATGGATCATTAACACATCACGAGGGACCTACACACGTGACCAGAAAATCAAATTTTTCGGCACTCCAGTGCTTCACGCTAAGCGCAACAGCCGCCGAGTTCGTAGGCTTGTGCCGGCCGCGGTGGCCGAGGAGACTAAGGCACTCCAGTCACGGTCTGCACGGTCACTACGGTTGGGGGTTCGAATCCCCCCTCGGGCATGGATATTTGTGCCGTCCTTAGGATTAGCTAGTTCATAAGTAGTTTGTAAGTTTAGGCACTGATGACCCCGTAGTTAAGTCCCATAAGCTTAACAAACATTTTTCGTAGGCTTGCGATCGTGGCAGGACGCCGCTAAGATACCTCGCAATAACTTGTGAAAGGAGGTAGATATCGGTGCGACTACTGTTTCTAAAACTTTTCCATACTTTTAGATCCATTTCGTTCGTTGCATTGTATGGTCTAAAATGCATAGAACAGTAAGCTGCCCGCTATCGAACTTTTTCAATGCACGATTGTAAATCAAGTGCGCATCCTTGACAAAAAGCATCATTTGAAAACGACTCTTACGAATTTCGAAAAGGTGAATGTTTTATTCGAAAGCTAAGATGTTGTACTACCCTGTGTACAAAAATCATATTTTTTAACCGAATACTATCATCAAAATCGAGTGAGGAGCGTTACGAAACTAAAAACTCTCGCGGAATGAAAAGTAGACTTTTTATTTTTTCACAGGCAAGGCAATGCTTTTAAGGAAAAAATAAGTTGATAAAACGATGTGGCAAGGTCTTTTATACCGTCAAAAGTTTTTGCAACTTGAAAATCGGAAAAGTTGATTTTCCCCCTCTTTATCGTCTCGGCTCGGCCCGGCCGGCAGTGTGAACGCACCCTAAGAAAGTCGGGCGATACTGAAGGAATTAGATTAGGTAACGAAACAAAAGAGGAGGTAGATGAGTTTTGTTACTTGGGCAGTAAAATAACATGCGTTGGTCGCAGTACAGATAATATAAAATGCCGAATGGCAATGGGAAGAAAAGCGTTCTTGAAAAAGAGAAAATTGTTATCATCGAATATTAATTTAAGTGAAGGCTTTTCTGTGGAGTATTGCCTTGTATGGGAGTGAAACATGGACGATAAACAGTGCGGACTGGAAGAGGGTAGAGGCATTTGAAATGTGGTGCTACAAAAGAATGCTGAAGTTAGGTGAGTGGATCGTGTAACGAATAAAGAGGTACTGAACAGAATTGGGGAGAAAAGGCATTTGGGGCATACCTTGACTAAAAGAAGGGATCAATTGGTAGGAGACATTCTTAGACATCAAGGAATTATGAATTAAGCGTTGGAGGGAAGCGTGTGAGGTAAAAATCGCAGAGGGAGACCTAGAGATGGATACAGTAATCAGATTCAAATAAATGTGTGTTGCCGTTCTGATGAGGAGATGAAGAGGCTCGCTCAAAATAGAGTAGGGTGGAGAACTGCATCAAACCAGTCTAAGTACTGAAGGCCACAACAACAATACCAACACTATGGTCCCTGTTTTAATTATAAACTCAGTGACAATTTGAAAAATGTACAGAACATAAACTTTTTTCAAATATTATACACATTATTTTACACTATATTTAAAAATTACTTATTTGAGTTCTGTATACACACTTCGCCATCCAGGAGACGTTACACCATGTAATACAAAATGCCTTGTTTATATTGTCATAAATGTTTTCTGTGAGAACTCTCCATCCTAAGTGGCGTTTAAAATTTTCAGGTACTCAATATTACACATCAAATATGAATTTCATTACCCCTTTTTGTCTATCTGTCTCTCAATGTTCTTCAGTACTTCTTCTGAAGTCTGAATTCCTTGAATGTATGTGGTGGACGGTCTCCCTCTTTTCTTTCTTCCTTATGAATCCCATTGGATAATTTTCTGTGGTAATCTCTCTTTTACACCCTTGTGAATGAGCATACTTCCAGATTTGTTTTTCTTCTATAAAGTTTGCAATAGAACTTGTAACGTCTATTTTCTTCTTGATCACTTCATGTCTGATTCTTTCTCGCCAAAATATCCATGCGGATCGCCACCAAAGACCATCTCAGTGCCAGATATAAAATTTAAGATAATCTAATAAAATATCAGCTAATAATCAGCGAATCTGCATACGTTTCCATAGCCATTGTCACCTCTAAAACCAAAATTCAGCTCTCGCATGAATGACAGATCATCGCTTGAGAACGGCTCAAGCAAACTGATTGTTTTTATGTCTTGTTCGTAATTGTGGAGAGAATGTTTGTATGAAAGAGAAATTGACAAAAGTCCTCTAAAATTAGAAAATTCTGTAAAAAGTACTCAAAAGAGTGATATCGATAGTTATTGTTTTTGTTTTGTTCAGGTAAAAGTAAATTCGGAACAATTAGAAAGTTGGAAAATTCGAACGATCTTCAAAGATTGATTGATTTCAAAGCACCCTCCATCATAACTGGCAACATGAATTACATTTGACAGATTACCATAATATCTGGTACTTATGTATATCTTTCACAGGTACTCAACAAGGATCGTATCATGCATGGTTGAGGGTACCTCACAGTATAATTCGATACCGTTTGGTCCATCACCTTGAAAGTTGGTACTTGTATGTATGTTTTCATGTAGAATGGTTGTATTCACCACAAACCATTATGTGGTACATATCTGAGAGTACCTTGCAAATACTTTGACATCGTTTGACCGAACTCCATGAAGATTTGCAGATATTTGTAATTGTGGTTGGCCATAGACAGGGGGGCGAAGAGTTTGGCAGGAGAAGGGGGGGAGGAGATGGACCAATAGAATTTTGAAATAAATACACATACCTGGACGGAAAAAGAGAAAATACCGTTCATCGGCCAGCGTTACGATGGACGTATTAATAGCACCAACAAATGATTGTCAAAACGAATTATTTAATTTCAATAAATTCATAATCGTACTGGAATTATGTTTAGATTCACACAAATTCTAGGAAAGATTCATCAGTTACGAATCCCTTCTCGACGAATTGACTGACTGACCACCAGACTACGGAAAGACTAAACTACTGGATGTATAAATTGGCGTGACATTTTAAAAAAATACACTTCACATTTTCTTAATTTGGAGCCGTGTAAATCTGAGACTATAGTTAGTGTTGAATAAACTTTCAGTGCAATTTGTGAAGTTGGTGCACCACAGTTTTTGCAAAAAGATATAACCAAGGAAAAACAAAAAAATCCTTCGTACTTTGATCGGGCAGAACTAACATCACCCCCACATGAGCACTGTTCAAACAACACCAGAGAGTTAAAAACATCACTCGGGTTACCATGGCATATATCAGTTGAACAAAACAAGGGTGATTTATGCAAGGAAGAACGGTATCTCGGTTGAACGCTTCATACTGCTTATGTGGCGTGTGTACGTGGAGTCCCTGCAGCGAGGCCTACGAGAAAGACAGGCCGCGGCGCGCACGTCATGTCACGTGCTCAAGTGAGGCCAGTGCCGGCGCGATCGCTAGCGGATTGGCCGGCCGCTGTTTTTCTCGACTTCAAAAAGGCGTTCGACGCGGTGTCACACTGCAGACTGCTAACGAAGGTACGAGCTTATGGAATAGGTTCACAGATTTGTGATTGGCTGGAAGACTTCCTAAGTAATAGAACGCAGTACGTTGTTCTCGACGGCGAGTGTTCATCAGAGACGAGTGTATCGTCAGGCGTGCCCCAGGGGAGTGTGATTGGACCGCTATTATTTTCTATCTATATAAATGATCTGATGGACAGTGTAAGTTGTAATTTGCGGCTGTTTGCTGATGTTGCTATGGTGTATGGGAGGGTGTCGTCTGTAACTGACTGTAATAGCATACAGGATGACTTAGACAAAATTTCTAGTTGGTGCGAAGAATGGCAGCTAGCTCTCAATGTAGAAAAATGTAAGGTGATGCGCATGAGTAAAAAAACAATCCTATAATGTTCGAATACAGCATTAGTAGTGAGCTTCTTGATGCTGTCGCGTAGTTCAAATATCTAGGCGTAACATTGCAGAGCGATATGAAATGGAACGAGCATGTAAGGACAGTTGTGAGTAAGGCGGACAGTCGACTTCGGTTTATTGGGAGAATTTTGGGAAGATGTACTTCACCTGTAAAGGAGACCGTGTATAAAACACTTGTACGACCACGTCTTGAGTATTGCTCAAGTATTTGGGACCCGCAGCAGATCGGTTTGAAGGAAGACATAGAGGCGGTTCAGAGGCGAGCAGCTAGATTTGTTACCGGTAGGTTCGACCAATGCGCGAGTGTCACGGAAATACTCCGGCAACTCAATTGGGGATCGCTGGAAGAAAGACGACGTTCTTTTCGTGAATTTCTGTTAAGTAAATTTAGAGGGCCGGAATTTGAAGCTGAGTGTACTACGATCTTGCTGCCGCCTACTTACATTTCGCGTAAAGATCACAAAGACAAGATAAGAGAAATTAGGGCTCGTACGGAGGCATATAGGCATTCTTTTTTTCCTCGTTCAATTTGGGAGTGGAATAGGAAAGGCAATGCCTAGTAGTGGTACAGTGTACCCTCCGCCACGCACCTTACGGTGAATTGCGGAGTATGTATGTAGATGTAGATGTAGACACAGTTCACGGTCTCGTACCAACCTAACCTAACAATCCGCTAGCGATCGCACCGGCACAGGCCTCACTTGAACACATGATATGACGTGCGCGCCGCGGCCTCGCCCTGCAGTCTGTGACGTCATGGAGCAACGTCGCTATGAATGAGCGATTGAATGCGATAAGGGAGTTACTCACCACCTAATTAGAGATGGGAAAAACAGTTCATGATACGGAACTGTTCATTTCGGAATATTTCTTTTTACTGAACTAGTTCAAATGAACTAAATAGTTCACTTTAAGTAGTTCAATGAACTTGTTCACACGAACTACATACTTCCTTTATAACGTTAAAGTAACAAATATAATCACTTACAAAAACCTTTAGGTTAATAAATTAGTCATCAAAAGGTTATTGCTTAATTTTTGTGTGTTGTTCTCCTTCACATTTATTTTGCTTGTCTGTTATCTAATGTTCTCTGGAGAAAGGAAAACTCTTTCTTATCTAGCAGGTCACAAAAATTAGCTCTTACAATGGTAAAGAAATATTTACTTCTTTAAATATTTATTTTCAGAAAAAAAAACTTTCACCCATTATTTCCCTCCCTTACACTTTGAATTTCCAAAATCTTAGAAATACTTATTTTTTAATATCTGATTGAAAAATCATACAAAAATGTTCTTAGTTCTAGATGCAAAATTGTGTTAACAGCAACGCTTTTCACGCCTTTATATACAAAGATTAATAAATACTCGGATTGACATACACTCTCCTTGTAAGTGAACTAACGGAACTGTTTCGGCCTTCAGATCTGACGTAGTTCGCACATTCGGCTAGTTCATCAACTGAGTCAACTAACTGATCTTTTTTGGTCTTTCCATACGTCTTAGTTCGTGCAGTTCAGAACTAGTTCACCCACTAAACTAACTGAATTATTTCGGTCTCTCTATCTCATACAGTTTACGCAGTAAAAAGTTAGGCCTTGTGAAACAGTGAAAAGGCAGACCGCTCTAAAGTGCCTTACGCCAGAGCCCGCGGTTGCTCCCCGTCGGAGGTTCGAGTACTCCCTCGTGCATGGTTTGTGTGTGTGTGTGTGTGTGTGTGTGTGTGTGTGTGTGTGTGTGTGTGTTATGCCCTTATAAGTAGGCTAGTTTGATTTAGTAGTTTCTAGACCTAGTGACTGATAACCGCAGTAAATGTTCAAATGTTTGTTAAGCTTATGGGACTTAACTACGGGGTCATCAGTCCCTAAACGTACAAACTACTTATGAACTACTTACGAACTAGGACGGCACAAATATCCATGCCCGAGGGGGGATTCGAACCCCCGACCGTAGTGGCCGTGCTGACCGTGACTGGAGCGCCTCAGTCACCTCGGCCACCGCGGCCGGCTAACCGCAGTAGTTAACTCTGTTAGATTTATAAACATTACATAAAATGATTCCCTCGATATGAGATTATGAGTTAGCTTCGATGAGTGCAATATCCAGCTCAGCAACCATTGTGGGAGGTGCTGGTCTGGCTGCAATGCACCTGCCAAGTGCAACCCTTCCCTCAGTATCGACGGAAGGGTTATTTCAGCATGCGCCTTCTAATTTCCAGTAGTTTGGAAAAGCAAGGATAAAAGAAGTGTTGTTCACCAAAGGTAACTAAAATGAACTGCAGTTCATTTCACGGAGTAGTTCAATTGAACTAGTTGTGTCACGAACAACACATCCCCACACCCAATGAACGGTCTCACCCATACGTAACAGAATGAATCAAGAAGGAATTATATTGTCCTTCCCGGCTCTCCCCACCCGAACCATAAGTAAGAGAGAAGAAAAAAAAGAGAAGACAAGGAAAAGTATCCTTCCCTTTGAATACGTCCACGAAACGAGGTACTTACGGCAGCGTGGACGGCCACAGTGCAGAAGAAAGAGCTGGATTGCTTAATTCTCAAAGGGCCTAACAACAATACGCGAATCGCGATAACCTTACAAAGCACCGAAACACGGCGTGTTTCGGTGCCAATACGTGACAGAACCTCACGGCCTGATCCACTAAGAGAAGTACTAGTAACTCCGGAGGATTATGAGGCCAGAAGGAAAGCACCACCGCCTGCAACTCTGCACATCTTACGGGTCCACGAGGTGTATTACTTAACTTTGGTATTCGTGCCAATCGAGACAGCACCCCAAGAAAGTGCTTGCGAGCCAAGATAATGATATGCTTGCACCGCTAACAGGCATTAAATCAGAAAATGCTGCGACCGTCACCCCAGCGCTCCGACTCCCGATCCAGCATTCTAATCATCACCGCGGCGCCCTTTAGAAATCTCGCGCACCACAGCCCCTGTCAGAGATTCCGGGGGACCGATGACCAATGTCCCTTAAACCACAAACCAAAGATTACGGCGCGCTGACTGTAGATAGAGCCACAGTGCTCTAACTGTAGATACAGCAAAGCGCCACCGATGCCGAAGGCGGCAACTAAATATTGAAATTCCAAGGCAATGCCTGGGCGCCGAAAGAACTACTAACATAATACCAGGGAACCAGTTTGGCTCAACCTCCCGCCCCAAGTCAAAAAACCGGTGGCTCATTCTTGTAATTTATTTACAAAGGTGGGAAGTTAGTGGAGACACTATGCACATCGTTGATTGGAGTTGCAAGTGTGTCCACCACCAAAATTGTAGGATATTGTGGTCTGAGCAAGGACCAGGCAAATGTGTATTGGGCCTCCCCGACCAAACTAGGGGTCCAGATATGTCTGCGTCACGTGTTAGCACACATTGTTATGAATGTGCGCTGCGCCATCATTAACATAATAGTTACTGACCTGGCACACCCTCCTGGAAGGTAGGCAATAGTGCACCTCATTCAACATTTTTGGTAGCACGTAAAACATCATGATACATACCTAAGGTTTAACGTACACATACACTACGAAAACTAACGTAGTCTACAAGAGGTTGATGTTCAAATAAAGAAAACAAAGATACAGCAAAAGAGGTGATAGGTGACAACAAAAAGCAAAATATTGATTTTCTCAAACATGTAAGGAAGCAGTCAAAGCAAAAAGGAAAGCAAGGAAATATGAATGAACTACGCATCACTTTAAATATTACTTTCTGTACAGAATTTCTTTAAAATTATCCTGACAATGTTCATTGGGTGAAATCACCTGAAGAGAAGTTTCCTAGGGTTCTACTCGACGAGCCTGGATAATCATGTTATTGTTGGACATAATTAACCGTTCATATAAAGGTATTATTAATGGCCGTCTTTGAGTCCTTGGGTATCCTAGATGTAAAGTTAACAGTATGAATTAACTTGAATGACAATGGTTATAAAAGAAAAACAAACCAGTATTGGTCATGATTATTTGCTTTTGTTAAATAGCAAGTCGCTTTCGTTCACAAAGTGACCATCCTCAGTGCAAAACCTAGATTAAAAACATAAAAACACGAAGTTAAACCAATATATATTGACGTCAGTTTTCGATAAGTTGACAATTTCTGCATGGTTAAATACATAACATAAACCTCACCGTTGTTTGTGAATACAGATCGAGGGTAAATTAAAATCAACACCTACTATCAATGGTTAAGTCTGGTACATGCTTGAAAGTAGACTCAAGTTTTGTTTCGACATTTCTGCAACTATATCATCTGAGTTGGAGGGCCGGTAAAAGGCACCAATTATTACCTTAATAAGGTTGTTAGGTAAGATCTCTACCCACACTATCTCACAGCAGCAATCCAATTTCACAAAATGATACTACTTTTGACGATGACAAACGAGTAACCGCCAATTTTATTTAAACTATCCTTTCTGAACATAAAAAATTTCTGCTAGAGCAATTTGTGCTTAAGTGCTTGGAGTTCTCTGAACACAGCTACCCCAAATTAGTAACTGCGATACAGATAGTTCCTGCATCTACATTTGTTCGACCTGTGCTCTTTGAGATAGCCCTTTTTGTGTTTTCATGAATCCTCTTCCCTAACAATACCACCCAGTGCACGCCACACGTACTCGCTACCCGTGTAGCCGCCCCCTGTATATAGTGGGGACCGGTCATATGTAGCGTAACTCAAAAACATCTACGGCGCCCGTCAATGAATCTTCAGTCTACACTGACACAGAACCGTTCGAGCCTCGTATACAGGCCCTCCATCTTGTGCCAGCGACCAGCGGTCGCTCCTGTCAGCTATGTTGCAGATGGCCAGTTCTGCTTTCATCTCGCAAGCACAACCGGCAACTTCTACCACTTGAGATAGCAGCGAAAAGTCGCAGAAAATCATCACCGATGAAAAACGACACACTTCGCTGCTGTTAATGTGGTCTACAGCCTGCAGTTGGCTGCACCCTGTGCCCTTCATAGCATTTGAAAGAACCCCGTTCCCCAACTGGAATAACACCCCTCGGCATGCACACGGATTGCACACAGGAAATCTTCTCGCCTTAGTAACTGTACCCCTATCACATGCCAATCACTGGACTTGAGAACCGAGAAATACGAGGGTTTGAACTTAAATAGTGGCTACTATTTTGTCACAACCGATACAAAAGCGTTACATGTTTGCACCTGTTACTGTCCTTCAAGCCGGCCGCGGAGGCCGAGGGGACTGGGGCGCTTCAGTCACGGTCTGCACGGTCACTACGGTCGGGGGTTCGAATCCCCCCTCGGGTATGGATATTTGTGCCGTCCTTAGTATTAGCTAGTTTGTAAGTAGTTTGTAAGTTTAGGGACTGATGACCCCATAGTTAAGTCCCTTAAGCTTAACAAACATTTGAACATTTTTGAACTGTCCTTCAAAGTAGTCACCACCATTGTGTACAACCCGTTACCAGCCATGTGGAAGGCATAGTATACCGTTTGCAGAGCATGTTCTGTTGATGGTGCGAAAGGAGCACTCTACTGCCAGTCGAATCTCTGGAACAGTTCTGAAGCGAATGACACGAAGTGGTTCCTTCATCTTCGGAATCAAAGTCCGAGGAGTATGGTGGATGGTACAGTACTTTCCAGTCGCACTTACCGAACAGAGCAGTCACAGCTGCCGCTATATACGCTCGCGCATTGTCGTCCAAAATGATGGGTAGGGAGCGCAGCAAAATTTTGTCGCTTCTTTCAGAAAGGTGGTCGCAGGTGATGCTCCAGAAACGAACAGTAACACCGTGCATTGACGGTCTGCCGTGGAGGAACGTAATGCGTTAGGATAACACCATCAGAGTTGTTCACGAGAATCACCATTACTTGCACCATACTGGGGTTCTGACGCAGTTTCGACTTTCGCAGCTTTCCATAATGACGCCATTCGTTCAGTTTTGGCTGGTACGATGTGGCCCATGTCTCATCCAGTGACACGATACGGCTAAGAAGTCTCTCCTTCACACTCATAGCGCTTCATGTACGTCTGAGAAGCGTCGGGTAACGCATTCATTTCTGCTTTTCCGTAAATTGATGCGGAACCCATCGTGATGCAATTTTTCGCATGCCCAGGCATTGGTTCAGGATACGAAGTACAGTCGTGTACGCTAATCCGGTTTCGTGGGCGAGCTCACGAATCGTCTGGAGTCAATCACTGTCCACTAACGCGGCAACGGTATGTAGTTCTTGTTCAGAGACGCTAAGGCGACCTGCCCGATGCCTATTCTGCCACAATTGGCCGACCTTCCTTGAAGGCTGTTACCAAAAACGTGCCACTGTTCTGTACGGCAATAGCGGTTCCCCGCACGCCTCTTGAAGACCTTGATGACACTGTCTTGCTGTACCACCTCTGGCATTTTCGATCTTAATCCAACTCCGTTGCTGCTGTTTCGATAACGTAGTGACACCGTCACGTTAGACCGTTCGCTCACAAGTGACTGCGTTATCCCTCGACTGTGAGCACGCCGGTGACGTGGGACGGGCGATTCCATTTGATCGGAGGTAACGTAGGTTTGTCAACAAGATGTGCTATCAGCGACAATAGTTGATTCCATTGCATAATGTCTCCACAGCAGTATTTCCACCATATAAGTTCCAACCCTCGTATATTCTAAAACGGTTAACTGGTGTTTCTAGGTACAAAATATGTTCTTAAAATCTTAATCATGTATATATTTGTGGTCCACGGAGCAGAAACGGCAAAATCCTTTCCTTTTTTTTTTTTTTTTTTTTTTTTTTTTTTTTTTTTTTTTTTTTTTTTTTTTTTTTTTTTTTGTGCATAAATACCGCGACTTTGAACCCCTACAGCTCTGTAACAGATAAAAAGAATAATAAACAAAAGAAGTTCGTGAACATTGTATAATAAACATATGATAAAATTTCGACGATTTGCAACGAATAAAATGTATAGAGAAGTCAAAGGATAAAAATGCAGCCCTCGGTCGCAAATTATAGATTTGATAGATAATTATAGAGATGTGGCCACGCCCACTTAGGTTTTTAGGCATCGAAAAATTAAAGTTTTTTCATGAACCGCTAATGAACAAATGTTTCCCTATAAAGATCACACTATACCAAACGAAGTGTACAAAAACGAACCGATCTGCTCAATTTGTCTAGCCAGATAAAGTATGTAATGTTTAAAATTTGACTTTATACTGTACGGTATCTATAGTACGACATTTCTTTGATGGGTATACAAACCATCAGTAGACCGAGGGATATCCAAAATACTTCTTCCCTTATCGCTGTGATCAGTGGAACCAGATATATGGATCCCTGAAAATTTTATTTTCATTAATTATCTCATATATTAAAAGAATCTACGGAAACTTAAGTAAGTCTGTCAGACCAATCTACGGCCAATTTCCTTCACTTTTGTTGTAAACTAAAGATATTTATTCACAGACTAGCTTAATTCCCGCTGCTTCGCACGCGTAGATGTCTGCATTGGTTGTTTCTACTTCTAAATATAAATTTTCATAGATTTAGCTTTAAAATGGTTTCCGAATCAAGTATATTGATACAACTGGCCAATCCCTATTGCACCATTGATGGCAGAATTCAAAACATCCAAAACACATTTTAACCATGGTTCCAAATCCAAATTTTCCCATTTCTTGCATCAAAATAGTCTTAGTAGCACCCTTAAAAGATTTTCCCTTATTTCACCCGCTTAAAGGTTAAATTTCCAAAAATATCGAAACACGTGTTTTTAAAATTCCAATAAAAATCTAAATCCGAAGTTTTGTATTTCTTGCTTGAAAACTGCTTTAATAAAACGTATTTTCAAAAAACCGTTCATCCCCTATTTCACCCCCTGAGGGATGGGAATATCAAAAAATCACTGATGCCCACAGTGTAAGAAAAACAACGTCTTCAAATTCCAAGTTTCTATCGTCTGTAGATTTACTTTTCAGCGCAGTTTTCTGTCTCTTAGAAACGGATCGAGAACGCAAAATTTCTTTCTTACGCCCTGGCATCTTTCTTGGTAGTTTTACTTTTCAAACTGCAATGTGCACTTATTTTTCTTTATTCGTACGCTTCTTGCAGAAAAACAACTGAAGAATGTGCAAATGTTTCGCTGTATATAACCTCTTTGCTATTATAGCATCAAAAGTCATAGACGTATATTTGTCTCTCCAATCCAGTTGTCAGTACTTAGATCCTAATCACTACAGTTGTCTTTCCAGTGTTATTGAGATTATTGGTGTATTGCCAGTGTAGTTAGTGCTCAGGTAATGTATGTCTGTGTTTCCCAGTGTTTTATCTCTGAGTCTTTTTATCTTTGAGCATCTGTTGATCGTCGTATTGCTCCACATTTTACGGATTTCTGTTCGCCACACCCACCCACACACCACGACCAAAATACCATAGTGCACACCGCGAACCTAAAGGCTGCTCTCATGCATAACCGCCATTGGTCTGCGGTGAATAATTTTGGCTACCCATTGAAATATACGGACACACGCCCCACGTTCCATTTTTATATATTTATATTGATTTGTCATCAAGTATCAGAATTTACATAACTCCCGTCACCCTTTTTCTATGCTCAAACGTTATTTCCTTCTGTATATTTATTATGGGGATATCCTTGCTTTAAACTAAAGTCAGTTGGTCAGGCCGTTCTATCGCATCGATTTCCTTCATTTTTGCTTTAAACTAAAGGTATTCATTCGCAGATTTGTCAACAAGTATCAGAATTAAATTAAGTCTCTCCATCCTTTATTTTTAGTGAAACGCGGTATCCTTCTGACCTTGCATTGAATATTTTAATCGGTTTCTTTTACAATATCTTCGGTTCTAATTAAGGTACGCAGTTTTTTTACCTAATAACACTCAGCGGATCAAGCTCTTTCATTAGCGCTTTTAAAGACTTGCATTGATTGAATCTGAAGAAAGGTTCGAGTCCCGGTTCCGGCACACAATTTGAATCTGCCAGGAAGTTTCATATCAGCGCACACTCCGCTGCAGAGTGAAAGTTTCATTCTCGAAACATCCCCTAGGCTGTGGCTAAGCCATGTCTCCACCATATCCTTTCTTCCAGGAGTGCTAGTCTTGCAAGTTTCGCAGGAGAACTTCTGTGAAGTTTGGAAAGTAGGAGGCGAGGTACTGGCGGAAGTAAAGTTGTGAGGCGGCATCGTGAGTCGTGTCGGGGTAGCTCAGTGGTAGAGCGGTTGCCCGCGAAAGGCAAAGGTCACAGGTTCGAGTCCCGGTTCCGGCACACAATTTTAATCTGCCAGGAAGTTTCATATCAGCGCACACTCCGCTGCAGAGTGAAAGTTTCATTATGTTAATACCTTGCACGACAGTGGACACTTTGCAGAATAGCGAGCTACGGGCACCAATTTTCAGGATAGGCTAGCTTTTCAACATACATAGCTTTGACGATCAGATGATAGAAACATCCAAAGACACGGATATAACGAATTGACAGTGTAATTAATTTTACTGACAAATAATTTCAACATTTGACTAAATTAATTCATTTTCACGCATTCAGTTCCTATAACTGAATTTTCCGTACTAAATTTCACTCGAAATTAAGCCACGTTCTTGACAATGGATAATGGATACTGGATAAAATATTTCTTTTGGATTTCATCCATTTATCTACCTTCGTGTATAGTTTGAACCGATTTGTACATGTTTATGAAATATATTATGCTTGAATGCTGTCAAGTAGTTTTATTTGTTCAGTACAGTTGCTTCGCCTTCATGGCATTGTCAAGTTGCGTGAAAAATTTTAAATAATTTCTTCACTAATATTTTTCGTAACGAAGTATAGAACAGTAGGCTACCATATTTTGAATGCATTATTTACATTTCGTCTCTTGTTATTATATATAGCAACTGTATATATGTACATTTATGAGAAAGTCGTTTATAATTATTTATTTTCTTTTCGTTTGTAGTACTTCCTAGCAGCCATATTTGCATATGGCAAAAATAAAATAAAAAAATAAAAAAAATAAAAAAAGGACTAGATATGTACACCTATGACTGGCACGATCAGACAGCTGAAGTTCAGTACCCGGTATATAGTATAGTAGGTTAAAGGGAGGTAGCGTTACCTATGCTGAGAACAGGCATAGGTTGAATCCAGAGGTGCCATGCCTTTGTGCCCAGTACAAAGATTCTCAGTTAAAATCCTGTGAGAATATTGCTTTCTTTACGTAAAGCCACTAAATTGACAGTCACATTGGAGTATTTACTTACATTAGACGTACATTTCAACGACTAGATCTCATAGACACACACACACACACACACACACACACACACACACACCATGCCCAATGTTTTGGGTATAAACAATTGCCGGAGTGCCTAGTTTGCTGGCTTCACTTTCTCCGTGTTAGGGCATCTTCAGAGATTCTAACCTCTTTGTATAGAGATCAGTGGACTTACATTACTACACTGCCAAACGTTCCTCTGTAATTGAAGCCTGACGCCGCCATCTTGCGTCACCTCATGTCAAATATTTTCCGCACGGTACTACCATGACTGATACGATATGACGTTGTAAGATTTACTAGTTGAATTGAAAATGATTTGCATTTGAACTAATACTTCCGCAATAATTAAATTTAACACACAGGCGTACATTGTCGAATCGTGTTATGATCAGAATTTGTTACGTACGGTTAAATTTTACTTAGCGTCTTGACCGCTTCGCGTCATTATGTTGTCAATCATGTGACGGCATTAGCCGATCGCGTGACAGCGTAAATATTTTGTCATGAAGTCTTCGTTTACGAGGGCAATTACTTTTCCTGAGTGAATGAGTGTACATACACGAACGTGTCAACCATTGAGCAGGTACAGCATTTTTATTTACTTCGTCGTCTGTACGAAACACTAATCAGGTCACTTTGTGTGGATTTCTAAGAATATATTATCTTGGCGAGGGCTTTCTATCGTTTTGTTGATGTTGCCAACATAATCATATGAGGCCGCCAGGATGGTAACTAAAATTTTACCATTACGTACAGTTAAAGTAGACTTTAGTTATCTGAAAATACTCATAAAGAGATGTGTTATCTACGACAAGTAGCACATTTATAACGGTAATACTATTAAAAGAAAAGCCGAAGTTCATTGAAACTGGTAACAGATTAACAAAAACAGGAAATGCTACTCATTAGTGTATGTGTCAAAGCAGACTATAGATTTCGTAAGAACTCTCAAAAGAAGGAGAATACGTGTTATCCAACGGTAAACTACACTTCTATGATGACCATTATACTGCTACAAAATCCGAAGTTGAATGAAATTGGAACAGATTAATAATAACAGGAAATCAGTGCAACTCATTACTATATGTCTCAAAGCTTAATCCAGCTGAAAAAATTACAGCCATATACATCACGAATTTCTCATATGTCAAAAGTCTAAAGACAGCGTAATTACGTCAGTTCTTCGGTATTTTTACGACTATGTTCTGTAATAACACATCCCACTGTTTTCACGTTATAGTATAGAAATATGTGGTAATTCTTTCAGCAATCAGTCGTAATATATATATATATATATATATATATATATATATATATATATATATATATATATATATATATTTGTTTGTTTGAAAATCTAGATTTCGACCACTGTGTGGTCATTATCAATGCTAAAATAAATACAAAAGAGCCAGTTAGAATAACATACATGTCACATTATAAGCCAATTGTACAAGTTTCAGTTAAAGTCAATGATAAAAATACATACCTTAAAACCAATTAAAATACTTAAAAACATCTCGACCTCCATGTTGGAGGTTGCGTTTGTACTGACGCAGCTGTTACAATTCTTACACAGTTGACGTCAGCATGATTCATTTGCGACTAAGGCGCCCTCTTTAAAGTTTCATATAAATAACAAATTTATATGAGGTATATTTATGGTAGAAAAAGTTACATTTTATTGTAATTTTAGTAGGCATTTTAACGTTAAAATTTTAACAGGAATAAAACGTACAACGGTTTTGCCGTGCTGTACAACGTGTTAAAAGAGTGCAAATTAGCCGTTAAAAATTAAGTTTTGAAATATATTATAATGAGTATTTATTACTATTTAATCAATAAAGTATATTGTTTGAAAGTACATACTTTGCCGTGACTGTCAGTTCAATGCATTAACAGCAAGAGGGTCGACTTAACGCATAGTTTTTAACGGAGAAATAGCATTCCAGAACTGACCAAGATGATGGGCAGGCTTCAGTTGACGTATGTGCTAGGCATAGATAATGTCACCTCCCTTTATTCTAACCTCCTTGATCTCTATACTACTGGATGTTGAACTTCAGCTGTCTGAGCGTGCCAGCCACAGATGTTCATATTTAGTTTCTTACCAAATTAAAATATGGCTGCTAGGATGTATTACAAGAAAACGAAAATAAAATACGTTTCCGTTCTTCTCCCATATCAGCCTATTACATCGCATATTGACATAAATTCCAAATCAATATTTATAACGTAATAACTGTATATCAATGACATGTCTTCAGTGATTCACTCCTGCAACTACCATCTATATGCCGACTTCATCCAACTGTACATAAGTGCCAGCCCTAATAACATCGATGATGCAGTAGCTGGTATGAATGCATATCTTCGCTCTGTTTCACGATGGGCAAAAACCTTGGTCTTCAGTTAAGCCCCAGTTAAACCCTCGAGCCAGTGATGAATGCTTCCGTTAACTACGTGTGCCATGAATGGTTGTACGAACATATCAGTCCTTCATATACCCAGCTAGGTTGGATGCGCCCACATAAGTGGCGCGATTTTAAAACGCTGTGCTTACTTCATCGATTTCTCAGCCACCAGTGCCCCCAATACTTATCTTTTCACATTAAACAGCTATCATCATTGCACAACCGCAATACCAGATCGGATACGTCTAGCATCTTGGCTGTACCTTCACACAAAACTAAATATTTCTCCCTGTCTTTCTCCATCTCAGCCATACGACTGTGGAACACACTGCCATGTGATCTACGTCTTACACTAAACCAATCGACATTCAAGAGGGAACTCAAAATCTACATATTAACGACTGCACAGCCTCCATTGTTACGCGCCTCTCAGTTCTTTCTTTCTTCTCTCTATCATAACTTTGAGTCTTACCCTTCTATTTCTCTTCCTCTAACCAATCTACCTCTTCTAGCTCTCTCTCACCACATTATATCGTCTTATGTCTCTGCTTGATGTGAACAACTCACAACCTGTAAGAACATAACGAGGCAATTCCTAAATGATAATAGGGCTGATGTTCACAACCTATACAAAGTCATTATTATTACTGTCGCTATTCTTGTTATTATTATAATTTTTTATTCTTATAAATTATCTAAGTATTATTGTCACAATTATATTCTAGTAATAATCTGTACTTTTTTTCTTTAATACTTGAATTTAACTTTGTCTCTCTGTAATGTACTGTAGAAATTGTTCACCTTCAGTAAGCCTGCAAGAGAGGGCTTGAAGGCCCTAATCTTACCAGGTAAAATGAATGCATAAATAAATAAATTAGTTTTCCAAATAAAAACATGGTGAACAATGTGAAATCGTGTGCAAACCATATGAATGTGCAGGCACGCTGCAGCTCGATGTTCAGACACCGGAGTTAAACATCCAGTTTTTTTTACAGATCACCGTCATAACCAGAGATATATTTCAACTCTATTGTCATAACCAAAGACACCACGAAATGCAAAATGTAAAATGTTTGTAAACATACAGCATCGCAAGATCTATCAAACAGTAAAGTCATTAAACTAATAAATCATTAAGAATGACTTTCTGACAATTGTACCCACAAACTATCATATAGAAGTACAGATGCTGTACGTAATAACAAGAGATGAAATGCATGTAAGGCACTCAAAATTATTGTAATGTCCTTTATTTCGTTACGAAGAATATTTTCGAACTAACTTATTTCAACTTTTTCAGACGACATTGGCATGAAGGCGAAACAGCTGTAGTGAACAAATAAAACTACTTTGCAGTATTCAAGGATAGTATATTTCATAAAAATGCTGCAGACCCTATAATGAAAAACGTGTTGAAGACGATTGCTACATGTTTAGGAGTATAGGAGTTAAGCGCTTCAAAAATCTCCTTAAAGAATAGCTTTTTGTACCTTAATTCCAAACGAAGCAAAATTTATCGAGCGGTTAAAATTTGTGTAAAATCAGTGAGAGAATTTGTCTTTACTTGTAGCACAGATATTATCTGTGATCG
This sequence comes from Locusta migratoria, assembly GCA_026315105.1. Lineage (NCBI taxonomy): Eukaryota > Metazoa > Arthropoda > Insecta > Orthoptera > Acrididae > Locusta > Locusta migratoria. Next base: position 413,664,295 of record CM048746.1, on the reverse strand, counting down.
TCTCGATGACACTTTTTTTACAAGCTCAGTGCGCTATCTAGCTATGCCACTTTTATCAAATTCTGATACGTGTCACATCGTAATAAATGTAGCCCCGCAGAAATATTTGAGCTCTCTTCTCCTCTAATTCTCAATATAAAGAGGGAGAAACCCTTCAAACGTCGCCTTACATGGAGCTTCAGACATTAAAGTTTATTGTAGGTACTGTAATTTTGTTGTCCTTTGTTGCATGAACTACTACAGACGGAGAGCATAAATGAAATGAGATGTAAACCAGAAAATAAAAACTAATAAGGTTAAGCCTAAGACTAAAGAGAAATTATTGTCGGATGTAAAATTTTTATTACCAACAAACAGCGAGTCGCCACACATTACAATAAGGTACTAGCAGCATTTTTTATGCTTGCAATTTGCGTGATATGACATCTCAGACAACGCTACAAGTAGTTTATGACCCATATCCGTAATTACTTAAGAGTTTAAAATTGCAGATTACTGTTAATAAATTCCACTATTGCAGAAAATCGTATACTACATGCCTAGTATTACAACGTGCGTTAATAAGAGAGATGTAAGTTGGCTGTCCGAAGTTTCCTTTGTCAACATCTTCAGACTTTGCACTGATATAATTCTACTACCAATTGCGTGGTTATGATATGTCGCCCCAAATTTGCGTCTGGAGAGAGGATTTCCAATCAGTCAGAACACAGTTTGTAGGAATCGATGGGAAGGCATCGACTAAAACAGAGGTGATATCGGACGTTTCACAGGGTAGTTTTATTGGTCTTCTTCTGTTCTTATTTACATAAATGATTTGGGAGAAACTCTAAGCAGCTCTCTTAGGTTTTTTGCAGATGACGCCGTCTAGTAAAATCACCTGAAAATCAAAACCAACTGCAGGACGATCTAAATAAGATATCACTATAGTGTAAAAATTGGCAGTTGACTCTAAATAATGAGAAGTGTGAAGTCGTCGACATGAGTACGAAAACAAATCCGTTAAACTTTGTTTACAAGATAAATCAATCAAAAGAGAAACCCGTAAAATCCACAAAATACCTAGGAATTACTATTACTTCATACTTAAATTGGAAAGAACGCATAGATAACTTCGTGGGAAAGGCGAACTAGAAACTTCATTTTATTGGTAGAACCCTTAAAAGATGCAACAGAAGTACTAAAGAAACGGCATACACTACGCTTATCCATCCTTTTTTGGAGTATTGCTGTTCAGTACGGGATCCTTATCAGGTGGGTTTGACGGAGGACATCGAAAGATTCCAAAGACGAGCAGCTTGTTTTGCATTGTCACGATACAGGGAGACAGCGTACGGAAATGATCTGGGATAGGAATCATTACAACAACAGCGTTTATCGCTGCGGCGTGAGCTACTTACGAAACTCCAATCGCCAACATTCTCCTCTGAATTCGAAAATATATTGTTGACTCTCACTTACCATAGAAATGATTATCAGAATAAAATACGAGAAATCAGAGCTCGAACGGAGAGATTCAGATGTTCTTTCTTCCCGCGCGCTATTCGAGAATGGAATGTGAGATAAATAGTATAAGGGTGGATCGATGAACCCTCTGCCAGTCACTTAAATGTAATTTGCAGAGTATCCCATGTAGATGTAGATGTATCTCAATTAGACTTTGTTTGTCCTGCACGACATCTCATAATTTTAATTATTCTGTGATCTGGCAAAAATTTGAAAGAAACCAAGCATGGAGGACCGGTTTATATGTCAATGGTGACAGTGTTGTCGATCCGACATTTTCAAGAGGCATGATCTGCCGATGTCGAATGGGAATCCAATAATCAGTCCGAGTCTGTTGAGTAGATTACACTCACATACGAAGCTCATATCTAGCGATCTTTTGACTAAATAATTCCTCAATTTAATGCAGATACTAAAAGAATCGTTGAAACCATTAGGTACGAACTCAGAATACTTTGACAACAATAAACCACGAAGAAAAATGAAAAGGGTGGTGATATTTTGTAAAGAACTAACCGAGATAAAAGGTGCAGGGAAACAAATACCCGGACCAGTCAATATAATAACAATTCGAATACCACGTTAGAATGGACAATGTACAAAGGAGCAATGTTTTGCATCCTCTTACACACACCGTAACACGTTGTCACACTCACACAAGAGTATTATATTAACACTTTAAGGTGTGAGACTTAGTATGACATTATAGTAGACCAGACTGGTTTGCTTATTATTATTATTATTATTTAAATTTTTTTTTTATTTTTTCAAAATATAATTTAGGAACGGTTACATGTCACTCGTTGAATTTTTTTCTGCTTTAGCACTGTACTTTAAACTTTGAAATGGAGTAACACATTATAGTTAGCAACTTCAATTGTATTTACACTGTTATCACAAGTTTGTATCTGAAACAAGGAAAATGAAAAAGTTTTGTAGTCGGTAGAAAGAAAATTGCACTTCGTTTATGATTTTATAAAAGCTGAAAGGTGTTTATTTACAAAAATCACATTACAAAATTAAATTACATTACGCCAACTATTTTTTTATAATCATAAGTAACTACCATTTCGAAATTCCCGTGTATTTGACGCGTTTCCTGTTGAGATGCCATGTCAATATCGGCATGAAGCTCTTCTTCTGTAAATAAATAAGATATATGTACAACTCTATAAATTGAATTAGCATTAGAAGTCTACAATATGTTACACTAAATACACACAGCAAACATGTACAAGAAGCCTACTCTTTCTTGCGTATTTCAACATATCAGAGTGTCAGAATTACAATAAATATAATTACCTGCAATGTATCTGTCATATATAGATCTGTATGGGTTCGTCTGTCCTGTGACATATTGGCGGCACTTCTTAGACATGGATGTGTCAGAACATTTCTCTTGCTGGTTCTGCCTCCTAGGGAAAACAACGAAAAACACGAACCGCGAGTATAGCCCGTAGTCCGTTTTCTGTACCTTTTTTTACGTCACTGCGAGCATAGCTCGTCGCACGTCGGCAACGCTTAATGCACGGACTGCGAGCATAGTTCGCAATCAGACCGCAAAGTGTTAACATAAATCTTGTACAAGAGCTAACGGAATTTTCATATAACATTACTTTTGAAAGAACGACAAAAGAGATATCATTAATCAAGAACTTGACACAGAAGTATCAGCTACAGCACAGTGAGTCATTGGAAAAAATTGTTGAATCAGTCTCTCCGGTTCCAGAGAGAACTAGATGCCTGGCTAGTGCTATAAGCGACACCACGCAGGTCTCTAGTAGAAGCTCATTTGTCTTTAATATTCACAGAATATATGACATCAACTGCGATTGGGCTAAGCTGAAAATGTGTACCCAGCCGGGATTCGAACCCGGGTCTCCTGCTTTCTAGGCAGTTGCGCTGACCCCTACACCACTGGGGGGACAGTTATCACCGCACCTGCAAGGACTACCTAAGCACGCCTCCAGTCAGATACAAATTTCCAGCTTCACCCTGCCCACAGTACTCAAACTAGTAGTTATGAAACTAATTCCCGTAAGAGTAAGGGTTTCAAATTTGCCCACCCCTCCCCACTAACGTCTTTGACTTGCTGCTGAAACGAAGAAATCACTTCGTGGCATTCGCTTCGACACTACTACTGTGGTTCGTCGGTCAACAGATTGCTCCGTTGGAAATATTGACACAACTGTCGTTGGTGAATTAATTAGTTGGTGAGCTCCTACTTCGATAAAATATACAGGTATCGATATAAGTGGCGATCAAAAAGTTTCCGTTCAAAGACAGTCAAGTCCAGAAGCGGTATGCCAGTCAAGTAAGTTCAGAAGGACCACTGAGTCAATCATCCCGCCTCGAGTAATTTAGGGAAATCAAGGAAAATATAAAATTGGATGGCCGGAAGTGGAGTTGAACCACGGACATCCAGAATGTGAGTCCAGTGCGTTACCACTGAGTAAGCGGGTTCTCCTTCTTAATTTTATACTATGGTTCGGTGTTAACGACTGGACAGTCTCGCACCAAGGAAAATAAACGGCACGTTTCTGTATCACTTTAACACAAAAAAAGAAAAAGAAAAAAGAAAAGTCAAATGTTTGTAAATCTATCGACTCAACTGCTAGGTTATTAGTCCGTAACTTACAAAGTACTTAAACTAAGTTAAACTAACGTAAGTACAACACACACATGCATGCCCGAGGGAGGATTCGAACCAACAACGCAGGATGTAAAATTGCTCTAGCAGCAAGAGCAAAATGAGGCGGTGCTCTAACATGCATGAGATGTGCGGATTTAAATCCAGTGTAACGTCTTCCAGTATACCATGTACACTCCTGCCATTAAAATTGCTACACCACGAAGATGAAGTGCTACAGACGCGAAATTTAACCGACAGGAATAAGATGCTGTCATATGCAAATTATTAGCTTTTCGCAGCATTCACACAAGGTTGGCGCCGGTGGCGACCCCTACAACGTGCTGACGTCAGGAAAGTTTCCAACTGATTTCTCATACACAAACAGTTGACCGGCGTTGGCTGGTGAGACGTTGTTCTGATGCCTCGTGTAAGGAGGAAAATGCGTACCATCACGTTTCCGACTTTGATAAAGGTCGGATTGTAGCCTATCGCGATTGCCGTTTATCGTATCTCGACATTGTTGCTCGTGTTGGTCGCGATCCAATGACTGTTTGCAGAATATGGAATCGGTGGATTTAGGAGGGCAATACGGAACGCCGTGCTGGATCCCAAAGACCTCGTATCACTAGCAGTCGAGATGACAGGCATCTTATCCGAATGGCTATAACGGATCGTGCAGCCACATCTCGATCCCTGAGTCAACAGATGGGGACGTTTGCAAGACAACAACCATCTGCACGAACAGTTAGACGACGTTTGCAGCAGCATGGACTATCAGCTCGGAGACCATGGCTGCGGTTACCCTTGACGCTGCATCACAGACAGGAGCGCCTCCGATGGTGTACGCAACGAGGAATCTGGGTGCACGAATAGCGAAAGGTCATTTTTCGGATGAATCTAGGTTCTGTTTGCAGCATCATGATGGTCGCACCCGTGTTTGGCGACATCGCAGTGAACGCACATTGGAAGTGTGTATTCATTGTCGCTATATTGGTGAATAACACGGCATGATGGTATGGAGTACCATTGGTTACACATCTCGGTCACTTCTTGTTCGCAGCTACGGCACTTTGACCAGTGGCCGTTACATTTCAGATGTTTTATGACCAGTGGCTCTACCTTTCATTCCATCCCTGCGAAGCCCTACATTTCAGCAGGATAATGCACGACCGCATGTTGCAGGTCCTGTACGGGCCTTTCTGGATACGGAAAATGTTCGACTGCTGCTCTGGCCAGCACATTCTCCAGATTTCCCACCAATTGAAAACGTCTGGTCAATGGTGCCCGGGTAACTGGCTCGTCATAATATGCCAGTCACTACTCTTGATGAACTGTGGTATCGTATTGAAGCTGCATGGACATCTGTGCCTGTACTCGCCATCCAAGCTCTGTTTGAATCAATGCCCAGGCGTATCAAGGCCGTGGTGGTTGTTGGTAACGATTTTCGGGATATATGCACCCAAATTAAGTGAAAATGTAATCACAAGTCAGTTCTAGTATAATATATTTGTCCAATGAATACCCGTATATCATCTGCATTTCTTCTTGGAGTAGCAATTGTAATGGCCAGTAGTGTATTTACACCATGTATAGTTACACATAGCCCAATATTATATAATCAGTGCGAAATAAAATATTACACAAAAATTCTATGCCATGTATTGTCAGTAATATGCTGGGTTTAGTTGTGGATACTTGCGGCTACGGTGCTTTTGTAAATAACGTGGCAAAGATATGACCATGTGATGTTGTAATATGGAATAAACAGATGATTTTCTGCCTCCATATGAGAAGAAGAGTGTCCTACAATTCGTAGGCTGTGAAGACGGCCGCGCGGTAGAATCCGAGCGGTCTGGAGCGCCACGTTGCGGATCGCGCGGCCTCCCGCGCTGGAGGTTCGAATCCTCCCTTGGACATAGACGTCTGTGTTGTCTTTAGTATAAGTTAGTTCATAAGCAGTTTGTAAATTTAAGGACTGGTGACCCCACAGTTAAGTCCCATAAGTTTTACAAACATTTCAACACGTTGACCACAAGATTGTTAAAACTCCTACCGTTGTAGTTGACTTATTTAGCAGTATTTACTCCTTTCTCAAAAACAAACGAATTTCATTACTTTCATGAACTCCGCAGCTATACCACAGTCTAACATATACAGTCACGACACTCCCACAGATTTTTGTTGTATGCTGCAATAGCAGCGCTCCAAGCGGCCGGCAAGCTACGTTTCTGAATACGAAAGTTGATGAGAGCGAATAGTATCGTTTAGATTAATTTCAGTATACTTCGTACATTAGAGAACGTATGTAGTGCCTTATAAATAGGTAATAATTTAAAAATAGCTCCCCATTTGTCTTTCTTAGGTTTCGTAAGATCCCTGACAAGGTACGAAACGGTACATTACAGGGCAGTTAATTTACAATTATCCTGTAACATACAGGCTTTAAATGAATAATTTCATTTTCTATTAAAAATAAGAATGCCTTGGAAACACCAGGACACATGCCCTTTAGCAGAGACACGTTAATTTCTACGCAGGAACGTTAAGTATTCTTCATTACAATTCCTGTAAAATCGGTGAGGGTGGAACATAGGAAACGTATATAGAATGCAATGCATACCGTATTTAACGTAGCAAATCAACCATCACAGCTTTAGCTGAAGAAAAAACGTCACAGACGTGGCAATATAACGATAAAAAAAGCAACCAAACTGTTTTCCAACAATGAAGAACCCAATTCAACAATTGTTGCTACATCTGAACCAGAAACGGCAAGAATCATTAAAACATTTTTTTAAAGCTAAAGTAATTACACTTAAAAGAATTTGCATGTGTAAAGAAAGATGAGTGACATGTAAAAATGTGAGAATCATTAGACTCCATACCGAATTGATACATGTCAAAAACTGGTGATCATAGTAAGAATAGTCCATAATAGAAATTTATTATACCATTTTGTTATTGAGACTTACTTCCAGCGGAATAAGCTGCAAATATACACATATTCGTAAGTAATTGTTCATGACAGAGTTGTTCTTTATACCAATGAATCATTTAAATTAGGCTGGTTTTACATTAATTTCCGTATTACTTTTGTCTCTTGATATTTTAATAACGCTTGTAACGTAAAAATTATAGTACGTATTTCCTTAATTACGTAGAAAAGCTATTATAAACAAACATCACTACTTCGGCGGCTTGCCCACCGCTAGGAGCGCTAGTGTCGCAGCAACTGTCAGTTGGTAACAACTTTCACAGCAGTGAGTGTCGCGACTGTATATGTTAGACTGTGGCTATACTTCATTCACTCTCATTTGAATTATTTAGATACTAACAATACTTTCGTAAAATTTTAAAAAAAATGAAATAATGCATAGATTCGTAGTGCATGTCGTACCCCACTCGTATGCTAACATAATAAAACAGCGCGAAACGAGATGCCCTGGCGTCCATGGGGCATGGGTACCGAACGATGTCACCACGGAACAGGTCACAGATGTATGCCTGCGTGTCCACTCAGATAAATGGGATACGCAACGCAACAAATTCCAGGAAACCAGCAGAGAACAAACAGCTGGCCAGCATCCATCGCCAGTAATGGACAGGACACTGCCCTTTAGCTCACAGTTAATCTACGATGTCCTCAGTGGAGCGAAAGCATCCATAGATCCTGAATCCATTAACATTATTGCTTTTTTTCATAATTAGTTTCAATAACGTTATATCTTTACTAATTTTATGCTTCCTTTCGTTCCTCAATCTTTCGTTTCATAAACGTAACGACTGTATTGTAAGGACATCAAACAGTAGCTTTCATGTAACTAAACGGAGCAGTGGAGAAGAAAAAATGTAGGAAAAGTGAGAGAATGGAATATATTCTACAAATAATTAGGGGCATTAGGTGTAAATGATGTTCGCACTTAAAGCGACTGACATGGGCGAGAAAGTCGTCTCGGACCGCATCAAAGAGTCTGGAGACTGTAAAAAAGGGGTAATTTCATTGATCTCTATGGTACCTGGGTGCTGAACTTCAGTTGTCTGAGCGTGTCAGCCATAGATGTTCATATTTCGTTTCGTGCCAAATTCAGATATGGCGGCTATGATGTATTGTAAGTAAACTAAAAGAAAATACGTTTCGATTCCACTCCCATAACAATCTATTACGTCACATATTGACTAAGAAGTCCAATCAGAAGGTACGTAAGCAATTTTTTGTCACGTAATAACTGATCGAAATTCGTTTGCCAAATTTAAACATGGTGGACAATGCGAAATTGTGTACAAAACATATGAATGTGCAGGCACGCTGCAGTTCTATTTTCAGACACCAAAGTTATACATCCAGTTTGTATACAGATCACTGGGTAATTTACAAGAATGCTTGCAATCGAAATATCTCTGCCTGAAACAATATATATCGAACGTATAACTCTAAATCGATTACGCGGACATTGATGTGCGACATGACAAAGTATTAATGTTTACATACTAATAATCTTGACGAGGGGTAAAGTAAAGGTACGTTGAAGAGAATATTTTTACAGCAGAGCCATGACACATTCATAGAAAATAGCTCAATGTTTTAATGAATTACAGTGTAAATGTCAATTACTCCATCTGTCACTGACAAAATTTGAATCTGTGGTAGTACGTATCTACGTAACAACATATTCGGATATTGTGACGTTATCGTGGAAAGTACAGCTCCTAAAAACCCAGGCTGAATCGTCCGCCATTTTTGCCCAAACATGGGCGTATCTGACAATGTTAATATTGGCGATGGTTGACGTATTCACGCAGTTTTCAACAATATTTCTAATGAAATGTAATTAATATTGCACACACTAAGTGTACCGAACAGTAACTGATGTGTATGGCCTTATAAAGATTTAAAATGCGCTTTTAATATAACAGAAAATCGTAACGCACCGGTAATATAACATAGCTTCTCGCCGGGCTGCAGTGGTTATGTTGGCACCAATGGTAATCACGGCAACTCAAATGACCAATAAATGTTTTTTCGTGACAACTTCAATTACAACGAAAAGTATTTTTTTCTGAATGGACAAGGGTACATACAAGAACCTGTCAACCATAGAGCGACTCGGACGCAGAGGATACCGTGGCCAATGGTGCGGTTCCTCTAGGGTGATGCTTGTCCACTGTAGGTCGAGCTGATCTCTACGAGTTTACGAAAGTAACTCGGGCGTCCGATCCTTGATTGTCGTGAGCGCACTCGTGCTCTCCCGATAATCCATTTTTAATCCGGGGCAACGTCCCGGAGATAAATTAAATTGGTCCCAGTCCCCCGGTTCCGACCAAGGTTTTCGGGAGGTTTTCCTTGGTTGTAAGGCGTATGCCGGAACTGGTAAGCCCCTCCCACTTATTCCCAATTGGGATTCCGCCTTTGCCCCACTATCAGCTTGTCTGATAATTGGCTGAATAGAACCGCGACTCTTTATGGGCCGGATCTCAAACAGCCCGCTCCACTCCTCGGAGTGGAGAATGAAAAGAGTAAGGGTGTGTTTTTTTTTTTTTTTTTTTTTTTTTTTTTTTTTTTTTTTTTTTTTTTTTTTTTTACCATAGAGCAGGTAAAGTATTAATTTTGCTGCGAGTGAAACGAGCAGCAATAACATTTACTATGTAGCTCGTGAAAAATATTAACGCAATTCTAAACTTCACTGTTCATCTGTTGCCAACATAAGCAGTGGAGCCCGGCGAGAAACGTCATAAAATTTTACCCAGTGCCGTATTTTGGAGTATGTTACGCGACCGTAAGAGATGCTTCGACCTTATATATAAGTAATTGTGTAAAGTATTATTCAGTATGTTGAAAACTACGTATAAATGCATCACAATAAATATTCCTATTCACTTTGAAAACCGCGAAAAACTTCATTAAGTCACAAACAATCTGCAACAAACTGCTCTAGCATCATTTACAGGGAGAAGTAATGCAATTGCACATAACTGCCATGTTTATAGCTACATTTACTACATATACTTATAATACATAATTGAGCGCCAGGTCCTGTTTCCCAGTTGCTTCTGCGACCATTTATAGCCCATCTTTTTCTTCGTTCTGGATTGCTGGGAAATTTGAACATGCGTACTCCTTCGCTGCAGTGATTTGTGCAGTTCACAGATAAGCAGCCACCCACATTTTCCACAAATTCTTCAGTAAATTCGATTATAAACTCCCTTTCCGGTCGCGACTCGTATATACCCACATACAACTGTTCTGCACATTGGGGCAAAAATGGCGGATAGTTCAGCTCGGATTATAGCAATTGCAAGCAGGTTATTAAAGAGACGTTTCGAGCTGTTCTATCTGTGAGGTTATTAGCTTTAATGGCCGCACTTTTAATGGTTGTAATGTACGAACAGGTATGATTATAAATGTAAGCGCCGGCCGCGGTGGCCGCGGGGACTGAGGCGCTCCAGTCACGGTCTGCACGGCCACTACGGTCGGGGGTTCGAATCCCCCCTTCGGCATGGATATTTGTGCCGTCCTTAGTATAAGGTAGTTCGTAAGTAGTTTGTAAGTTTAGGGACTGATGACCCCGTAGTTAAGTCCCATAAGCTTAACAAACGTTTGAACATTTTTTGAAATGTAAGCATAAAAGCAACATTACTGTTTTATGTTAAAATGTCTGGGAAGAGGAAAACAAAACCGCGCATATTTTTCTCGCAGCGAGCAGTCTATAAATGGTTTTTATAATATGATTAAACTCCTCTCTCGGAGTGCATTATATACAGAATAATTGTAGAATAATCATACTTTAATGATAGAAATTCCATATGAAACAAAACATTTGAATATAAAATAAGTTGGATGGCAATACAACGTTTCGAAAGTCTTTGTGTTGGGTTCATTTCTTGTCTTATTAGGAATATAATTGAAACACGATTAACAACATTGCTACATACCGGTAAAATTTTACACTCCACGACACATGCGTGATGTAGCTGTTGGCAACAACAGTTGGATCGTGGGAATGAAGCTGACCAATCGTGGCTAAGCTTGAGATAGCCAATGAAATTTTAGATGGCGGCAGTTCGTTCCGAAGCCAACTGATGCATCAGCTGCGTAATCGACTGCTGGATCGTATCTGAACGCCAAACGTTCAGTTCTAATCGTCTGTTTTTAAGCTGCAACTGAGCGAGTCATAACGGATCGCGCTTGAGAATTTCTTTTCGATTTACCTCCAAGCGCTGTGTACAGTCTTCGTTGGTCTCATTGACTACGATCACGCAGTAAGATTGCGTTGCACGTACGCCGACCGATATTACGCCGACGGAAGGGAGGCATTGACCTTTAAAAAAAAAAAAAAAAAAAAAAAAAAAAAAAAAAAAAAAAAAAAAAAAAAACACGATCTGAACTTAATGTGTTTGTAACACTAAAAAATACCATGAACTGACGTTAATTCTATCTTTGCAACGCTCCAAAGATATGATCACCACCGATAACATGGAGGTAAGAATAATACGGAGGGGCTTGTAAAGAAACAACGTTTCATGGTAAATCTGTCTGGCTGTTTTAACTTGTGTGCATAACGCCATCTCCCTTTATTTGTTCGCTCTGTTACAGCGTATTTGGTCTCTAGGTGAATAGCGAATTAATAAGTTGATTTCTTGTAGATTGTTGGAGAATCGAGAAAATGATCCCAACTGGAAGCGAACTTTCAGTTTCTCTCAAATTCTTATAATTTCCGGGAGATTATCCAAAAACTTTCTTTTATACGAACCTCGTCCTGAGAATTACGAACAGAACAAAGAAAACATCATCCAAATTGGTGAAGCCATTCTCAAGTGATGCGCTTTCATACATGTGGCAGTTCATTTTTATTACTATAGATTTGTCATTTTGTCGTTCGTGCAGCAGCTTTGAAAACAGTAATTTAGTATTTTCGTCTTTTGTGTGTCATCCTCTGTTTCAGTGTCGTTCCGTCATAATTTTACTGGCCACATACTTGTCTAATGCACGTTTAACGATTGACGATAATCCACTGATGCTTAACACTGTCAGTGCTAGAGATGAAACTTTCGTGTTGAACAGTCAAGTACTTTGAATAATGTCCCTTTTCGGTTTTACAGTACTATACTTCTACACTTTTACTACACTTCCTTTCTTTATTGTTTGTTTACAGCTGCAGTAAATGTTTATAAACCTTTGGCATCAAACATCAGTCCCTAGACTTACAAACTACTTAATTTACACTAAGGACAACACAAACACCCATGCCAGAGGGAGGACTCGAACCTCCGACGGTGAGAAAACGCACGCTCCATAACAAGGCGCCTTAGAGCGCTCAGCCACTCCGACGCGGCTAAGCTATATTTATTGATACTGGTTCCCTGTTCTACGCTGAGTCGATAAGTATGTCTCTGTTTGTCATCAGCAGGTCTAATACTTATCTCCACGACTCTGCTCTCTATTTAACTGATCAAGGTAATTTTCGGATAAAGTACAACAATATCATCCATTCTCTTTCCGCGCCACACTAAAACATGAAAATACACGGTAAACGAAGTTCTTCCTCAGATTTTTCACTAGTACTGTTGCAGAGTCTGTGAGTCATAATAACATCCAGTGACTATGTTCGAGTCAATTTTGCCGGCCGCGGTGGCCGAGGGGACTGAGGCGCTTCAGTCACGGTCTGCACGGCCACTACGGTAGGGGGTTCGAATCCCCCCTCGGGCATGGATATTTGTGCCTTCCTTAGTTGTAGCTAGTTCATAAGTAGTTTGTAAGTTTAGGGACTGATGACCCCGTAGTTAAGTCCCATTTCAGCCAGATTTCCGTCCCTACATTGTGTCTGTAAGTAAGAGCAGTGATGGGCTCTTTCAGTACCCGCTCCGTCCCTAGTACTGTGTGGACATTGTGACTACAAGTGAGAGTAGATCTGGGATCTTTCCATAGGTATTCCCGCAATTAACTATTACTATATTAACATTTTATTTCTCCGTTTTGTTTTGTAGAGTGCTAAAACAGCAGCTACACTAGTAGCCGCCTTCTGTCATATTCAAGGGGATCCTAGCTTTCTACACCCGATAGGTGAGTTCTAGAAAATTTCACCAAAGATCACCACAGAACCGTCTGAGCCTCTGTTTTAAGCTTTTCAATCCGCTCCAAGCCAGAGGACCTCGATGGGTTATGGGAACAAAGCTAAAATCGACAGGTCTCATTGCACCACAAGAGCGAGGCTAGCTGCCTTCAGCAAATCCGCCACCAGCCTGTACGAAACGCGGATGACCTCTGACCCCAAGCGGCAGCGTAGGCATGAGGAAAGACTTGCAGGCGGGTGTCGCCAGTGCTGTCTATCGCCGCCGGCAGAGCCTTCTCCACATATCGTATGAGACCTCGCGGCAAGCAAACAGGGTGCATAATGGCATTCTTCCCCGACCTTCCCGCTATTTCCCTGAGGGTCTCCGACATCCGACTAACATTGGAGCTCCCAATGACAAGCAAACGCACCCTATGCGTCTGTCCGGACCTCTCAGAAGGCGAGGCAGCCCATACTTACACAGCATCGGACCTCGGAGCTATTGCTGTGTGACAACCTTAAGATCGGCCTGTAATTCCGCGAGCCCGCCACAGTTAGCCAAACACCGTCAGACACTGTGTCAATAGGAATCTGAGGCGTCGGACTACGCACCAGAGGTACCCCAGCATTAGCTCAGGCTACATCGCAGCCCAGAACAGCAGCCTGAAGACTGTTGACCGTGGCCAACACAGATTCCAGCTGCTTACAGTTCTCCCTGAATCCGTTTACAGCAGGCGCAGTCTCTCGCTATGTACCGATGTAACAATTTAAAACGGAAAAGAGGGAAAAGTTAAAACACGAACTTCGTGTCTGGAGATGTAACACAAGCAACTAGTACGACAACACTGACTAATAGTCTCTGTTTTCAAAATAAATCGCAGACGAAATCTCTATAGCACCGTCTGTTACAAATACGCGAGACTAAAGCTCTTGTAAGTTCAAATAAAGTTTGAAAATAAACTGCTAAGAAAAACAGAGAAAGTTGTCAGGTCCCTATGGTCCCGACATAGTCGGTTTTCTGTATGTTTAGTTTTGTGAACTGGCCACAGATGTATGTTGTTTAGTGGCGCAGTAATCTTTGGAAGTTCGATTGTACAGTAAGCGCTCTGACTGCGAGAGAGAGCAATTCAGTTCCAAGCTGTGTTGGGAGAGTTGCCAGGAGTTGCCTGTTGAATGAGGTAGCACGAAGACTGTTGGAGAAGGCAGTGGTTAAGTATATGTTGCAGCACGCTATTATTGTAAGGCATGATATTAATTTAATTTGCTAATATTTTTCTACTTCATATTTTTTTAAGAATACATAATTTCTAATATTCAATTTGCGTTCTGCGTCCTCGTTTGGTAGTTAGCTCCCCCTTCCTTTCATTTTCTTCATTTATGATTATTGCAGCGCTCGGTCGCAAAAATAAAATTCTTTAACCTTAATCAGAAATTATAAATTAAAACAAGTCACATAATAAAATTTACAACTCAGTTGTAAATCTTATGTCACAAAAATAAATAAAAAATAAAAAAGTAGAAAGAGCTAGCTACTACAGGCTGCACGCATGCACGGAGGCATCAGACTAATAGGTAGGGTTGGGAGTTCGTAATGTGGAAGATGTGTGGTTTTAGGTTCGGGTTCTGTTGTCGCTTGTAATTTTTTGTCATCCTTACATGTTAATTGAACTTTTCTGAATGTATTAAAAGTATGTTCAAAGTTTCTGTGTTTTATTTACATTTACAACTGATTAGAAAGCAAAGGACGAAAAAGATGTTTGGATAGTAGTTTCTAAATATGTGACGATTTCCAAGTGTGTGTTTAGGGGAATACTGTTCAGATAACAAACCATTGTAAATGTAATAATCTTTTCAGCCGTGTAATGTCGCTTAACAAATACACTGACAAGGATAAATAGTTTTGTATTTGAGACTTGAGAGTAGACATTATTCATTGGTGGTAGTATCATTAATAAAAAAACGTTGCTACCCTAAACCAAGTTTGTCTGAGTAATGTGGTAATACAAATATTTTAGAAGCAGCGTTTCCTCGATCTGCAGAAAAAGTTCCTTAAATGAACTAATGATACAGTGTGCATTAAAATGTTTTACTTTGGGTACAATGTAGGTACAATCTAAACAATCTATTGGTATTGTCAACTGTCGAAGCTAAACTTTCAAGATACTGGGAAATACAGATGCTGTAAAGACGTGCCCCAAATTCTTATCTACTGTACATTTTAAGTTTTTATGACCATTTGTTGACATGTCCGTTGGCATCAGATTTTCTGTAGAAGTTTGATCAGACGTTTTGCCCAGTATGAGCTACTAGCATTCTGCAAGTTTCACCCTCCAAGAGTAATGAAGTATGAAACTTTAACAGTGCTAGCCAATCTGAGTCTGAATTGATGATTACAAAACGTCAGTTGCAACCTGAAACAAACGTCGGCCGAAAAACCGGTGACAGAAGCCAGCAGGCACTGTGTACAACATAGATTTTCATTTAGTTGGGTACATGATTTAAAGAAAGTCATTATGAATATTTATTTATTTTTATTTTTTTAATAAGTAGTTCAATAATCATTTAAAGATGCCTACTGTGTGTAAAACTTTATTTTTCATTCAGACAGTATAGAAAATAAAACAATACGTAAAGAAACAAGAAGATATTTCGCGAGTAACCAGCAGACAGGTAAATACTAACGGAGTGTTATAAAATAGCACGATCAGCTCCTTTGTTTCAGCGGTGTATGCTGAGGCTATCAGTACTATCTCACTTTCTAAGGTTGTACCGAGAAAGAAATGCTAAGAAAAAAAATGATGTGCAAGAAATTAGCAGGAAACGAAGAAACGTTACCGGAAAATGTTAAAGCGTTGACGGGGACATTCAATGACACTACACTCGCCCCCTCCCACCCCACCCCACCCCCTACCGAAACCCGTGACGGGTGGTGGGAGACAACTTTGAAATCATTCATAGAAATGCCTACTTTTTATTACAGATTTGGATTATTCGTGAAAAAAATATGTAACTTTCGTATGAAACATTATTTCCGTTTCATGATTAATGGCGCTATAGTCGGCAAAAATGAAAGTGTTGCATAACTGTGACGAGCTTCTTCAGCATTTCTGTGGGCCTCGTAGTACCAGGAAATGATATCTACTCTCTTTCTCTGCACTCGTTAACATCGGGGAACAAATGCGTAGAGGCGGGTACAGTTCAAATCATTTAAATACAATAAACTGTCTGGCCGCGGGCTGATTGAATTATCATGGTTTGTGTTTCATTCGATTGTGGGAAATGTCACGAGATAGCATTAACAGAAACATGAAAACCTGTGCTCTGATTCTCCTGATCTGATATGTATTTGTTTGAGATTTTACCGTTTTTTAACAATTTCCACATTTTTAGTTTTGCCTAAAACAGCGCCATCTATCATGAAACAAAACAAAAAATGTTTTATACAAAAGTTACATATTATGCACGGAGAATCAAAATAACTGTTTAATTACACATTTCCCATCCATTTTAAAGAATTAGCACTAACAACTGTCAAAGTAAGTTACACTGCAGACTATGAAATAAATAACACCAATACAGCTGTTGTTAAACGTAACCAACACACAAACACGCTATTTGTTGCTTTCAACTGATGCGGAGTTCGCGAAGAGCGAGTCGTTTTCATTCGGCACATTTCGGAAGCACTTCGTGTTGCGACGAGGGATTTCGAAGCCTTGGCGCGCTGTCGGCCGCACTACCTCCAGTGGCGTAGCTATCATAGGGCTGGGCGGGGCAGTGCCCCGGGGCCCCCGAGCTTAAGGGGCCCCTCGGCCTTCGTGAGCTGCCTCCGGTAAAAGTTAAATACAGCGTCGAATGTTTTTTTTACTCTCCCGCCCTAACGTTCATCACCTCTCCCTTCCCTCCCACCAAATTTCCAATAGTAACCGCATTGGCCACCGCGTGGCGGAGCAAAGCTTCCTATTGGGGTCTTCGCTTCACACAACGCCATTCGGAAGCGCAGCTGACCGGCCAAGCCTCCACTCGCTGTGTACAACAATCGGCACACTTCAGTCGGTGTAGCTGCAGAAGTAGCGGAGGCATCAAAGATGCTCACAGCAACAGCTGAGACTTCAAAGTGTTGCGGCGTGCCGCTTGGCGCAGTGTGAAGGATCGCGCGCCTCCAAATACTATATACACTCCTTGTTGGTAAATAGAACTGTACAGTACGATTAACTGTATAAATCGGATTTTCGAACATCCATGTCTCCCAAATACTTTGTACAATTGACGTTCTACTCTATAAAATATTTTAGTTGAATGAAGGATTTTCGACTTTACCCTAGACGAACAAACATCAAAGGCACGAAGTGAAATCCAAAATTATTCCCACCTCACTATATAACCATAACAAGGTCTATTGCTTGTCCGCTAAGACGTGTACCGTGTCACTATTAGCGTGTTGTCGGTTGAAGTCGGAGTTGCGAAATAAGACAATGGAGCTGAATTACGAGCAGTGTGTTTGACAAAACAAGATGTGACCACATTTGAATATGAAGTCTCTATAGTGTATTATTACAGAACAGTATTGTTATACTGACTCCTCTTTGTGTAGTGAATACCAAGGCAGTGCTCCTTATTCATAAATCCGAATAAGTGCTGTAACCAATTGCACTCTGAAATTTGTGCAAGAAGAAGAAAAAGTATGGATAGTGGATAGGTGGACTGTATTACTGATCGGCGCGTCATCAGTGAAGCTTCTGCCTGAAACTTCATTCGCCTAGTTTGGAGCACCTTCCAAAACTATCTCATGGGGTCGTTTTATCTGTGTGTCCTACCCAGGTCGAACTCTATTCCTCTGCAAAATTTCATCGAAATTCATCCATTAATTTTTGCTTGAAACCATAACAAACAAACTTACACAATTATATTAGAGTGTACGATTAATAATTATCTGGCGCATAGCACGTAATACTTTACTTAGTAGTATTTAGGTTTGCCTTATTATGTCTTCCAGTGGGCGTAAGAAGCTGATGATGAAGTATTTTTTTATCTGTATAGTTTTAGTTTAAAGAGGGCCCCAATGTCATTTTTGCCCCGGGGCCCTTGGTGATACAGCTACGCCACTGCTCAACCCACCTCTACCTTCCCATCACCATAGAGATTTTTCTACATATACATCTACGTAGATACTCTGCAAATCACATTTAAGTGCCTGGCAGAGGGTTCATTAACCACTTTCATAACTTTACCGTTCCATTCTCTAATAGCACGCGGGAAGAAAGAACACCTAAATCGTTCCGTTTTCGATCTGATTTCTCTTATTTTATTGGGATGGTCATGGCTCCCTAAGTAGGTAGGTGCTAGCAAAATATTTTCACATTCAGAAGTAAAAGTCGTTGATTGAAACTTCGCAAACAGATCACGCCGCAATGAATAACGTCTTTCTTTTAATGATTTCCACCCCAACTCGTGCAACATTTCCGTGACGCCCCCCCTCCCTCCCCCCCCCCCCCCCCGTAAAGTGATAAAACAAAACGAGCTGCCCTTCTCTGAACCTTCTCAATGTCTTCCGTCAATCCCACGTGGTGAGGGTCCCACAAGGGGCAACAGTACTCCAGGAGAGGATGCACAAGTGTGATGTAGGCAGTGGAGCTGGTGCATCTTCGAAGCGTTCTGCCAATGAAACGTAACCTTTGGTTCGCCTTCCCCACCATATTTTCTAGCAAAGGCTGCGGCAGTGAGCGTCCGATGCTCTGTTCTCCCACTGTTGGGATGAAGCGAACGAGACACATTCCACACTACGCGCTAATTCGTCATGATGGAAACTGGCTTCTATTGCCAATTTTGTTAATATTGGTTCTTAATTTCTGGTTTGCTTTAGATATGGGCTTCGGTGATGGCTTTGATAGCGCACAATGTACGCCAATGCTTTGTTTACATTTTAAGCATCTCCTCAAAGATCTTGAGGAGACAGATAGTATACTTGTGACTGGCAAATTACAGACATTTCCATTTGGTATTTTTCGGCCGCTAACGTCACACGGCACGCTGAGCGGCGGTGGCGGTTGTCTATTACTATTAGCGGCTGCCGGCAGTGGGCCCCAGGGCACGTCACGCGGGCACCACAGAGCCGCTGTCTCCGTCAGCTGCCGACCAGAGCTCCTGCCACGCCTCGGGCTGCACGCCAGCCGGCCACCAGCACCGCTACTGTGGACGCACCAGACACACTGCAGAGGGCTGACGCAGCTCGCGGAGACACCTCATACCATGTCCAACATCATTCTGCCTACTAAGGCCGGTATTACACTATCAGATTATACAGGTCTCCGATTTAAGAACTTGCAACACTAGTTCAGGTATTGATATCCAATATAACGTGCCAGAGTTACTACATATATTGAGATATCGATAACAAAACTTATTAGTTGCTACAAGCTTACGCCTACAGCAAGGTGCACCTCCGAGAGGATTTTTCTTTAACCGTGTGTTATCCTAATGAACAAGGGCATCGGTGATAACATTCAGTGCGGTGAACATCGGTTGCATTGCAAAATAAAACATTGACAAAGTTACCAGGAGTCAGAAAGAGCAACATTATCAAACAAAATTACCACTAAAGAATTCACTTTACGGTCGCCAGTCCTTTACGGACAACAATTACCAAGTATCTAAATGACTCCATAATTACTGAATAAGTAAAATATTTCCTAAAGATTTAGAGAACATTAAAGGTAAAGCAGTCAACAATCCGAAGATTGATTTGAACACCACAGTGCTTTACTAGGCATGGTCCTGTTTGGAGGTGGTATGCCGTTGCCTTCCTCCGACCTTCGAACTGACTTACCCAGCCAGTTATAGGGGGACCTACAATTTAACGTGGGTTCCGAACCACGGTGCTACTCGGTATTTTTCAAATGAGCAATACTGCCAGAAGTGAAAGAAGTGGAAAGTGACAGATAAAAATCCTAGGACCTGGCGGGGATGGAACCCGGAACCTTTGGATTTGTAGTCTGGCATTCTACCACTGTGCAACCGAGAGAACATTATCAAACTTCATTTAAATGCAACACTTATGTGGTGTGGTCACTTTCTAAGGTAGCAGACAGCCTCACCATAATCTATACTTGTAAGTAAGCATTATATAGAAATGGGAAAGTTCAATTAAAGTCCTTGCTAGAACCAACAATGTGCTGAATGGAAAAATCTACTATTCTATAGGTAATTATTAAACTTCAGACACTAACTTAGCCAACTTTCAGTTCAGGCTTACTTCACAATATTCACGAATCATTTTAAGCAAAAATGTTATTCTGTGTTACCATAGTGTAATCACTTCAAAATAACAATCTCTTAGTAAAACACTGTCCAAGAATTATTTATAACACTAGCAAGCTTATATTTTCATTAACTACTGAATGTAAGATTGTTGCGTAATAAATTACTGTCCTCTAAGTAATCAATTGTCTTCAGTTTAACAATTTGGCAAAGCAACACAGTTTTCAAGAGTGTGGGCCCTGAATCTGATATTCTACTCTCGTTTACGCACAAATTACTGTGCACTGAATTTACGTAACACCGAAGTATATATCACTGCTCAACATATATTTAAAATAATCAGATTTAAATTTATCACTTCAGAAAACTTAATTATTGAACTAACTGAAACTGCATTTGCTCAGTGGAGACACGATTTACTTTACTGTTCACTTTCAATGCAAACTCCACCATAGATTTAAGCAAAGCAAATGTTATTAGAATCGTTTATAGTTATTTTAGTGGGTCTCTCGGAATAATCACTGTACCAAAGGATAGGACCCTACTTGCATAAACGACTTAGGATAATAATGGAATCACAGTCAATTCTCGTTAAAAGAAGTAATTATTCAAACTTCTGAACAAAAAAGAGGTTCGGACTGTTATACAGAATAAAAAACTTTCCTACTTGACTGTGGAATTTTGGCGCTGCAGTGTGGCTCCATGTGGTGCAATATATTGCTTTACTGGATCTTGAAGTATGTGGCCAAAAACCAGTCTTCTTAGCGTCGGAATATTAAACCATCAATTTATGCCAGTACTTACAACAGCAACAATATTTCATCCGAGGCCATATTACGATCTTCTTGTAGGTAAAGGCCTCCAAAACATAGCCACCAAGAAACAAAGGCACCTCAGTACATTCCACTGTGCCTACCACCACTGCAACTGCACGCTATCACGTCTCAGACCGTAATCCCTTGCCACACACTAGCCAACTGCGCCAGCCAACAACTTCCCGCGTTTTTCCACCTTTTCGCTCCCACACAGTCAGTACCCGTTACGGCGGGGATCCCCCCCCCCCGTTTTTTCTACTCCAGTACAATTTACAAAAGCCCTCAGTCAGAACCTCTACAATTTTTCAGCATACACAAATATTAAGACAAACATATTGAATTAAATATTATATATTTAACAGTACGCATTTTCTAACCTTCTTGAATATAAAAGGCATTTTCAATGAAAATAAGTTTCAAAGATAGGTACTCATTACATACATTAATATCTTGTACAGTTTTTTTTTTCAGTAATAAATCGAAGCATAATAAAATAAATGGTGTCACAAACTGTTTCATTTAATAATTATCAAGTTTGATTCCATGTTGAAACCATGTGCCTCGACGGCTGTTATAATATGTGGATGATGGACAGCAGCCACTCGCAAATATTTTTTTCTTGTCGTAAATCTACATTTTGGTCACTGTATGACTATTTTCATTGCTAAAAAATAGAACATCATTTGTACGTCTTTAATATTTCCGTAAACAATAACGTAGTTTAGAAGGTACAAAATTTTTCAATTTTTATATTGAAGATTTCTTCACACTGAGCTGTTGCAATTTTACACAGCTTAAATCACTGTACGTCATTGGCGACTGTAGCTCCCTCTTCTTATCATTTAGTCATAACAAAAAGTATTTATTTTTACATCTCGGGTCTTCCATCTCTATTACTTATTTTATTTATTTATTTTCTTTCTTACATTTAAAATTGCGTTAGTTTCCATTTGGAGTAGTGGTAAGTTTCTAAAAACTAACTGGTGCCTTCACATATCCCTGTAAATCAACAGTTTGATAGGTTTCGAACACATTTCTGTCCATTTTCAAATCAACTTGTTTCTACAGAGCAGTGGTCCCCAATATTTTTGATAGTGAGACCCACAATTTTCATGCGAAAAAATCTAAATGCATGGCAATTAATAGTTAACTAGTATTGTCTTCGGTCGAAATTTGACCTCTTATTTTACAAGGTAACTTCTAATATTTTTCACTGTTATGGATATGGTGTCTTTCCGAAAGAACAGACACCATTGGTTGACATCAATGCTCGTAATTTTTCGAATTACAGATACTTAAACATTTTGACCGTCTCAGGACACTGAAATAAATTCAAAGGCGAAGTAAAAAATTCTTGCTGGACCGGGATTCGAACCCGGATTTCCCGCTTCGAGCCAGTGGTTGCCTTAGCATTTTTTTTTTCTTTTCCGAAACCATTTCAGACTAAATGTACTCCAGCGTGACGTTAACAACACACACCGGCCGCGGTGGCCGAGGAGACTGAGGCGCTCCAGTCACCGTCTGCACGGCCACTACGGTCGAGGGTTCGAATCCCCCCTCGGGCATGGATATTTGTGCCGTCCTAGTTAGTAAGTAGTTGATAAGTAGTTTGTAAGTTTAGGGACTGATGACCCCTTAGTTAAGCTTAACAAACATTTGAACATAACAACACACAAATTGTACAGAGGGAGGAGGAAGTGCGGAGCCTGCTGCGGCCAACAGAGCGCAGCGGCCCGGCGCCACCCACTCCCACATTCCACAGATACTATATACATAGCAACTTTATTTTGTTTTTGCCAATTAGGCTATCCAGGCACGCTTCCCTTGGAACACAAAGTCTCAACTTGGAGCACACTACGATCGTAGTGGCCCCTCCCCATTAGTTCATCTTTCTCGCAGCCATACTGGATTCCCGCAAGCGATCGAGCATTCGTATATAAGAGACACCATATCAATGATTATGTACTGGGTGATCAAAAAGTAAGTATAAATTTGAAAACTTAATAAGTCACGGAATAATGTAGATAGGGAGGTAAAAATTGACACACATGCTTGGAATGACATGGGCGCAATGCGCAATGCGCGCACGGCGCGGCGTTCTTACGTCAGCCACGAGCGCCCTCTGCTACAACTCCGCTCGTGGCCACCACTGAACGACATCGTTCACTTGGGACTGAGATAGGAACCAGTTAACACTTCGGAATCAGATAGGCACCAGTGAAGACTTGGCTATCGGATAGGCACTAGGCATACCTCTAGCTCAACTATGTATCAGCATTCTGCACTACTGAGCTATGTAAAAGTTAAGTATTGTATAAATTCTGTGCAATATATATCTCGTTCTAATTTACTCTAGTGTTTCTAGTTTCTGCTGCTCACCTTCGTACCTGCACAAGCGTGCTGCCTTTATTACTGTGTCTGTCTTCCTACTCGGTCACCGACATCTACGACGGAAACGAGACACAAAAGCGGCGATGAGGCTGGGACACAAAACGGAGTTATGGTGAGGCATTGGCCTTGGATGTTGTCTTCCAGCATCCCTAAAGATGTCTGTCGATCAGGATACACTTGCAACTTCAGGTAACCCCATAGCCAATAATCGCAAGGACTGAGGTCTGGGGACCTGGGAGGCCAAGCATGACGAAAGTGGCTGTTGAGCACACTATCATCACCAAACGACGCGCGCAAGAGATCTTTCACGCATCTAGCAATATGGGGTGGAGCGCCATTCTTCATACAAATCGTACGTTCCAGCAGGTGTTTATCGTCGAGGTTGGGGATGATGCGATTCTGTAACATATCGGCGTACCTCTCACTCGTCACGGTAGCAGTTACAAAACCAGAATCACGCAGTTCCTCGAAGAAAAAGGCCCGATAACGGTAGATGTGTTTCTAATAAACCCCATGTCATTCCAAGCATGTGTGTCAATTTTTATCTCCCTATCTACATTATTCCGTGATTTATTAAGCTTTCAAATTTATACTGGCGTTTTGATCACCCGGTATATGCCCCAACAAGCAACTGACAGTTTCAATGCGGATGCTCCATACGCTTGATACCTTACGGGAATCCAGTATAGCCTGCGAACAAGTGAAACTAACGGGTGGAGGGAACTCTACTATCATAGTGTGCTAGAAGTTTGGGTTGGAATGGAAGTGACAATGGATAGGACAATTGGTTAAAGCGGCTGCTGGCCGGAAGCGAAAAATCCGGGCTCGAATTCCGCTACCGCAAGAATTTTCAACTTCTCTGTTGAATTTATTTCAGCGCCCTCAAACGGTGGAAATGTTTCATCGTTTGGAATTCGTAACTTCTTATTCTTTTAAGCACTCTTAACGGCGGTGTACGTACTTAACTTTTGTTTCATGCATATCTATTGCAAAGCCCCTTTTGCCCCTTTTGAATTATATTCATTGGCCTACTTGTATAAGTAATATTAAAAATCGATTCTTCACGTGTGTATATAATGTTATGAAAATTACATGTAATAAGCAGTGATTATGTTGATGGTGCTTTCTATGTCAGTAATGAAACTTTTTAGTTTTAGGTGTAAATTCTTTTCCGCGCGAAGTTTAAGTAGTTGAGGATACCATTAAGTTTTTCGTAGGCTTACTTGTAAACACTGTAATCTCTGCCTCCCCACTAGTATGAGACTACGCGGTCTCAATCAACACAGCTTTAGTGAAATGCTGCGCGGAAGTAGCAGAGTGGTCTGGAGCGTCACGTTGCGATTCGCGCCGCCTCCCGCGTCGGAGGTTCGAATCCTCCCTTGGACATGGATATTTGTATTGTCTTTATTGTAATTTAGTTCATAAGTATTTTGTAAGTTTAGGGACTGATGTGAAATATAGAAAACAGGAACATAGTATAAAGTAGAACAAACTGCCACAACGAACACATATACACATATTAAACTTCAGGGACATAAATTGTGATCTCGCAATCATGGAAAAATAAATGATTGGAGGATCACTCATATGACACTCGTAACAAGTGGAAAAGGGCACGGCGTTGCCATATTGCAATTACGAACAAATGTTTTGTTATTGCATCACCCTGAATACGGTAATAGTCATATTGGCTTCATATTTGGAACGGTTTTTTTTTTTTTTTTTT
Organism: Locusta migratoria; assembly: GCA_026315105.1. Classification (NCBI taxonomy): domain Eukaryota; kingdom Metazoa; phylum Arthropoda; class Insecta; order Orthoptera; family Acrididae; genus Locusta; species Locusta migratoria. The sequence goes on along the minus strand of CM048746.1, from coordinate 413,638,927 downwards.
TTTTTACATAACACCTCAGATTTAGACACTTTCCTTTTGAAATAAAGTTTCATATTTTTTCAGTCAGTAAGATATTCTACTTAGACCTTTTAATCTTCCAGCGACTGTCACATTTTTGTATGCAGATAAAATATAAATTTGTGTAATATAACTAAGGGACCAAACTGCCAGGGTCACCAGTTCCTAGACTTACACACTACTTAAACTAACTTATTTTAAGAACGATACAGAGACACACACCCATGCTCGAGGGAGGACTCGTACGTGCGACGGGAGCGGCCGCATGACCTGAGGTCGAGCGGTCATTTCACGCGGCTATGTAGGGTAAGACAGTCGCAAAGTACAGATATGTTCTTACCACCTCAATAAAGCTGAACACCCTAAAATCAAATTGTCGGTATATTTGACAAACGTTTATTTCATTCAAAATTTCCCGTAAGAGATCGACTATACGCCAGACAACAATGATACATCTCTCTCACAAAAGACATCGTGATGTTCCTATTATCTTTCTTCTAACCCTCGAGCGGCAGCGCCGGTGCAAATACCTTACCAGTTTCTTTTAAATACCTATAACTGTATCGGAGGAGTCCCTGGTCTGTCAATTAGAGGTGGGGCTCCATCACCTCCAAAGGTCCGAGGCATTTTGCTCTGATTGTTGCCAGCCTTACTTGCCCAGGACCCCACTGGGCTACACGTATGGGAAAAGCAAGGTTACCTAAGAGACTCATGAGCTAGACCAAGAAGAAAGTACTTAGATTCGGTGAAGAATGATTTTGAAGAAAAAGGCATAACATCAGACGAGGCATCAATGTTAGCATTGAATAGGGGATCATGGAGTAATTTTATTAGAGGTACGATCTCCAGACTGAACGCTGAAAGGCATAATCAGTCTCTAATTATGATGACCTATAATTGTCACATTGATAGAGAGGTATTTCTGCTTTGGCTATTCTTCTATTAAACTTTAACAATGACGCCAATAAATCTTACGACTTTCTAGTGCATCCCTGTGTTCATCTCAATATGTCTGTACAGTGAACACCCTTTTCAATATGTAACTACATCTGTCTACGTGTAGTCATCGCTCACAGAACAGACGAATATCTGATGATGGGAATATTTCCGAAATTGTGCCTGATCAGATGACAAAGAGGAAATTATAATTCTGATTCTCAACAGGATATCGCTTGCAATGAATCTGATTAAAAAGACGGTGCTCTGTCATTCTGTGAAATAAAATTCCATACAAGCAACATTTTCCCTAGTACAAAAGGTATGCGAGGAATATGAGGTCAGTGAAGCAAGCTCTGTCATTAATCATAGAATCTAATATCATTGATGCAATAATCACGATCAATGGTTTACATATAACGAATAAGAAAGTTGACACTAATCATTCAAGAGATAGGAACAACAGAGAGGTAACGAAAGAGAAAATGATAGCACTCTGGTGCTTACTGTAGATGATGGGAAAAAAGAAAGGGAACCACACAAATTTGCACGAACTTTGGGGCTGGTATATAAATTATACGGACAAGGATGAACTATAAAAAATATTTTTACTAATTTTGAAATATATAAGGTTCATGATAAGACCACAAGAGCTTCTCGCATAAAGACAGATAAACTAGTATCTATAAGGAAAACATCTAAGTTATTTACACAAAATTGAAAAGTTACTGCAATCTTTGCTAATCTGGAACAATTTAGTGAAGCAAGATGTAGCTTTGTATCTTACATTCCGCATACACCTGCCAAGTATAGCATGAAACTGTATTCTTTGAGTGATGTTAAAACCACCTTTATTTCCGATTTAGAAGTTTTCTGAGAGAACAAATGGGATGGGCCTCTCTGTCTATCAGATAAGCCTACTGATGTTTTCAATATACTCATAGAGCCAATTCCAGGGGCAAACAAAAGTACGCCCACTGATAAGTGGTACACTGATTATTAATTAGCATTATATCACCTTCAGAATGGTGTAATTAGCATTGGTTCCAGCATAGAATAAAAGAGAAATGCCTAATCAGTTTCCAACACAATAATATCGTGCAGTTGATGGTAACATATTTGTCTGTCAGAAGAACATAACACTTGTTACGCACTGCATGGAAGTTTGGGACAGACTGGAAGCAACGCTGTTTCACAGTGTTCCAGGCCGCTGAATGTAACTTCAACACGTTAAATGTATTCAAATCTAATAATCCCCACATTAATTAATCATCAACACTCATTGACACACCCACACATTGTTATTAATAATAATAAAACCCAATGGGGATTGTAATGGTATTTTCATATGCTCAGAAAATGTTGTGTAATTTCTTTTTAATTTTTAATGTTTACTAATGAATATGCGGAATTAGTGGCAGAGAAGTTAATAAATCTGCTAATGAGCGTCTCTTACGGGAGATGTGCAAAGAGCATTTTATCAGGGTGTATCTTTCAACTCGATGCGCTGCTTAAAATACTTACTTGTGTTTTAGCTCATAAAAGTCAGTTATTGGATTTCAATTGGGCAACAAGTCGCCCATGTGTAGTGTACAAACAGCGAATAAATTTTCTAACAATAAAAGTGAAGTCCGATGGCTGTTTTTTAGTATGATATGTAATCCTTCTTCTCAATAATCTACGTTAGTTTCGCCAAAGAAAGACCCTGCACACACTCAAAAAATTGAAGGAAACGGACAGAAGATATTCACGGCGTATTATGCCACTACCGACAGATTCTAAGAATATTTCTTTTTATTATACTGACAATTTAAACTGACAATATCTGTTATATCTGAACATCGTGTCTGAATGCGTTACCAGACAATATGTTGACAAAGCCTTACACGGTCACAATGAACTGTTTCCACTGTAAGTACTTACTACAGAAATTATTTACTAAAATCATTACCTAAACAATGCCCTCGTTGTGTCAATCCATGATAAGCCTCAAATTTGTTAACTATTAAATAGGAGTAACAAGTCATATGCTATAGATTGGGGCATAAAACGCGCAGATAATGGTTAAACTTCAGATAGCACCACGTTGTGGATCGCGCGGCCTCCCGCGTCGGAGGTTCGAATCCTCCCTCGGGCATGGATGTTTGTAGTGTCTTTAGTATAAGGTAGTTCATAAGTAGTTTGTAAGTTTATGGACTGATGACCCCGCAGGTAAGTCCCATAAGCTTTACTAACATTTGAACATTTGATTTTCACATAGCACATTTATTAGCAGATGGTGGATTCATTCTTAAAATATCACCTGAGAAGAATAATTGTTGTTGCCTGAGTAATGTACTGTTTAAATATAATAATCTTTCTCTCTCTCTCTCTTTCTCTATCTATCTATCTATCTATCCATTCGTGTCGCTTCCGACTGCTCGTGACCCCAGGAATCAAAGCACGCCATTTTCCTCTGTCCTCCACTTTCTCCCGTAGACCTTCCAGATTGTAAGACGTTGCTTCTATGATGCCATCGGATCCACGGTCCGGGTATACAGCAGACTACATAGACAAGAAAATTATTTTTTGTAATCAGAGTCCATCACGTTAAACAGCTTCTCATCTACATCATGTAATTTTATAAATTTTGTTCTTTTACTTTTGGATGCCTTGTTGTGCTATCTGTCAGATAAGGGAAAACAAATTATTATTTGTGGGATTTTTAATGTTGACTCACTAAAGGAATGTAACAGGAAGAATGACCTGGAAATCTTACTCGGTTCTTTCAATTTTGTCATCTGTAATTGATTTTCCCACTTGGGTAGTAAAGCACAGCAACACACTGATGGATAACTTTTTATAGACCAAGATAAGTTAAAAAACATAAACGCTTGTCCTGTTGAGAATGGTCTTTTCGATCATGGTGCACAGCTAGTTACTGTCAATGACATAGTTCCTCTCTGTAGTTGAAAACAGCCCTCCAAAGTTGTGCGTTCAGTTAACGATTCAACAATTAGAAATTTCAGGTAAAATCTTCGCCATTTAGACTGGGATTAGGTGTATAAGGAAGCTGATGCTAATTTAAAATATAACTTATTTCATGATACATTTGTAAGAGTATTTGAAAATTGTTTTCCCAAGAAAATAGTTAAATATAATGATAAGAAACCATGCAAGAAACCATGGCTTACTAAAGGAATAAGAATATCTTGGAACCGAAAAATGGAACTGTATTAACAGCAAGAAAGTATAATGACCCAGAAACAGTCAAATATTATAAAATCTACTGTGCTACATTAAGAAAAGATTAAAAAGTACAAAAGCATGTGCATCATGTCTGAGATTAGTAAGTCTGATAACAAAATTAAAACAATGTGGAATATTATTACCAGGGAGACAGGGCAACCAAGAGCACAGGGAGACAGCATTACCATCAAACCGAATGAAAAGTTTACAACTAACAAGCCAGAAGCTGGAAAAAAAATTAATAATTATTTTTTAAATGTTGTGAAGAAAATAGGATCATTTTTATTTATTTTATTTATCGTATAGTTTTTACAAGTATACAAGAATATATACATACAATTAAATGGAAATGTCCAAATTTAACAGCCGGTCAAGAGCACTTTCTGTCACTTGATGTAAGCTCTCAAAGTCACCATTAAATGCACGCAGTGGACACTGCTTGACGATGTGCCCTACGGTTTGCTCCTCTGCCCCGCAGTCACAGTCAGAAGATGGAAGGAAACCCCACTTCTTCATGTTGTAAGCACACCTCCCTTGACCAGTCATGATGCGGTTCAGCCTCGACCAGGTTTGGCGTGGTAGATGGAATCCCTCAACCTTCTTGGATGGATCTTGCACGAGGTGGCCATTGTGCGGTGGATTTTCGTTCCAGCGTTCTTGCCACTTGGAGGTCACGTCGAAGGAAGTGGTGCTTTCTGTGTCACACCAGGGAGGTTTTCGTGATTTCAGAGGACATGCTGGGGGATCCCTTAGAGCATCATAAAAGGGAGAATTCTTGTGCGCCTCGACATTCTTTATCAATTTCGCCTTAGCTGCTTTCCTCCTCAGATCTTACGGAGCAATATTAGCCAGGACAGGTAACCACTGAATGGGCGTAGATCTGACAGTGCCAGTGATAATCCTCATGGCTTCATTAAGTTGGACGTCCATCTTTGTTGTGTGAGCGCTGTTTTCCCACACTGGCGCGCAGTATTCCCCAACAGAATACACTAGAGCGAGCGCAGCAGAGCGTAGGGTATTGGCGTCCGCACCCCAATTACTGCCAGCAATCTTACGAAGCAAGTTCACTCTTGAGGCAAGTTTCTTTGAAAGCTTTAAGCACTGTTCTTTGAATGTCAAGGATCGATCTAGAGTGATACCTAGGTATCTAAATGTGCATTATAACAGGCAATACCCACACAGTTTGATACAACAGAAATTCCACCCACCTCTCCTTCTGAAATTAAGAAAATAATTTACTCTCAAGAGTAAAAACTCACATGGAATTGATGGATTTCCAGCAGGGTAATAAAAGCTTGTTCTCAAGAAATAAGTATGATTCTTAGCAACATATGTTATAGTTCTCTGAAGCAGGGTGTTTTTTCTGATAGACTGAAATATGCTATTGTTAAACCACTACACAAAAAAAGGGGATGCGTCTGATGTCAACAACTACCGCCCAATCTCACTTCTGACAGCCTTATCCTAAATTCTTGAAAAAGTAATGTATTCTAGAGTAGTATCACACATAGGTAAAAATAAAGTTCTAACAAAATGTCAGTTTGGTTTTCAGAAACGCTTTTCAACAGAAAATGCTATATAAACTTCCACCAATGAAGTATTAAACGCTCTGAATAACCGGACATCACCCATTGGGATTTTTTGTGATCTCTCCGAGGCTTTGGATTGTTTAAATCATGGAATTCTTCTAGATTAACTAAAGTATTGTGGTATGAATGGGACAGTGTACAAATGGTTTAAATCATGCCTAACAGGAAGAGCGCAGAAAGTTGACATAAGTAATTCACCTAATATGCAAAAACAGCTGATTCCTCAAACTGGGGAACAATCAAAAATGGGGTGCCATTAGGTTCGGTCTTGGGCCCTTTGTTGTTCTTAATATATATTAATGACTTGCCATTCTATATCCATGAAGATGCAGAGCTGGTTATTTTTGCTGATGATACAAGTATAGTTATCACACCTGACAGACAATAACTAACTGAAGAAAATGTAAACGATTTTCAGAAAATCATTAAGTGGTTCTCAGCAAATTGACTATCATTAAATTTTGATAAAACATAATACATACAATGCCGTACAGTAAATGGAATGACACCATTAATAAATTTAGACTTTGCTCAGAAATCTGTAGAAAAGGAAGAATATTCAAAAATTTTAGGTGTGTGCATTGATGAGGGGTTGAACTGGAAAAAACAGCATCAAAAGCCTGACAGATACGCAGCTAGCATTGCAAAATAAATCACAAGAATTTCTGAATGGCAACTCTTTCTACACTATAGATGAATTTTTAGATATAAATTAGTAAATGTGAAAAAATAAATAAAAATAAAAATATTGTGTCATGTAATATTTAGTACAAAGTAATAATTTGTAAAGACACCTTTCATTAACCTGACACGTTCCACATCATTATGAAGTGTCGTATTCATGATCTATGGAACAAGTACTAATCTAATCTAATCTAACCCTGTATTATACAGATATCGCCTTTTACATGCACGTATTTTGCTTTGTGATATGATGAGCCAATGAACCAATTTAGTAAATACTATTACGTTGTAGCATCCAGTCTCAAGTCATTTATATTTGACCTGGCATCCTCCACTTGATGACTCGCATCAAATTTTTCTGAATGTTTTTGTTGTCACGAAGTGTAAACTCCATTTTCACCGAAGTACTTTTTTTTAATCCAGCTTCGTCCAAATGCACAGGAAAAGTAATTGTATTGGTAGCAAATGCGACGTATAACAAGATTTTATTGTTCACCATCTACAAATAAGACGTAAAATATGATTACAGTGTAATAAGACAGTCTAACATATACAATAGTCACGACACTTCCACTGATTTTTCTTATACGCCACGACAGCAGCGCTCCAAGCGGCAGGTGAGGTACATTTCTGAATACGATATCGGATGAGTGTGAATAGTGTCGTTTAAATTGATTTTAACATACTTTTTACTACAGGGATAGTATGTAGTGCCATAAAAATAGGCAATACGCAGAAATTAACTCCACACTTGTCTTTATGAGTTTTCCTAAGAACTATTGGCGGGCATGATTATCTTGTAGGGTAAGATTATCTTGAAATCTACGACTTTTTAATCAACAATTTAAGTTTCTATTAAGAGTAAAAATTGCTAATAAACAACTGAACACCGAAACATCTATAGAAGAAAGACTTCGGTTTTCTACTCAGTAACGTCAGTATTTCTTCACTACAATTCCAGCCAAATCAGTAAGTGTGGAACATAAGAAACTTATATGGAATAAGAAACTTATATGGAATGCATTACCTACATTATTAAATGTACCAGATCAGACACTACAGCTGTAGCTGAAGGAAAGTGACAATAAAACATCGAAACCAAAAACATAGTTTCCCAACAAAGCAGAAACCTATTCCACAATTGTTACTACAGCTGAACCACAAACTGCAATAATCTTCAAGACATTCCTTTTATAATCAAACTTAATTACACTCAGAAGTATATGTGTTTATAACAACGACGAGTGAAGTGTAAAACTTTTCGAATCATTAGACGTCAAAGAAAGTTCGTATAATATAGGAACAGACAAAAACAGGAATTAATGTTTCTCGTTTATTTATATCATCTCACTTTCAGCGGATCAGGCTACAAAATATGCACATATTCGTATTTCCTCATTATTAAGTTGCTGTTTATATCACTGAATCAGTAAAATCTGGCTGTTTTTTACATTTGTTTCACGATTATTTATGTCTCTCGATATTTTACTAATGTTTGGAACGAAAAAATTTTCAGAAACTAGTTGGTTAATTACGTAAAAAAGTAATTACAAACAAACATTTCTCTTACTGCACCTTGACCACCATGCACAGCAGTGAGTATCGCGACCAACGAGCTAGAATTTCATAGAGTGGCGACAGGTCCGCCATATTTGAGGGAAATTGGACTGGCGTTCGCCATGTATTTGGGGTATCGGCTGACAGCTGGTACGTCACATGCACTCGAGAATTTTACCTATTTACAGTTACACGTTTTAAATATAGCCTGACTATCGAATATGGATGTGCATCAAGTTCCGTCAGACTTTATCGACGTTGCGAATTGACGAGATGGTAATATAGTTTCTAAAAATGGTGTAATGAAATATTGTGAACCTGTCAGTAATACAGTTCAGTTCGAAGTATAACAGTTAGCTGATAGCTGAGGTTTGCAATGATAACGAAAGTGCCACTGTGAAAACATTTGTGTTGATTTTAATGCAAGTTCATGGTCTAAACGAGCCGTGAAACATCCAGTGAACAGCAATTGTTACGACAAACAATCATGACCACTGATTTGCATTTGTGGTTACGGTATGTAATAACTGCTTTCATATAGTATACATTTATCTTGTGTTTACTAAACGCATTAAGGTAAACGCGCCAGTAGTTGACATCTTAAAAAATGAAACTACTTTAATTTGATATTTATGAATATAAGTGGATATTGGTGAAAAGCACAACTAATCTTCAGGTTCTTTGATCTTTTGTGATTTGATATTTATCATAACTCACTATGTTGATGTACATTCAATGGTAAATAAAAATTATAACAAACGTATAATTGCAGTCACCAGTAGTTTACACTAGTCAAGATGGCTACTAGAAAAATATGATAGTTATCAAATTACACTGTAGTTGGCAGCACAATGCAACAACAGTTAAAACTCTATCTATGAATAAAGCAATTTTATTATTTTATGAACTTTCATATGTCGTGTCAACTACCGGTGCCTTTGCCTTAAGTCTACAAACTTGTAAAGACACACTAAATACAACACTTCAAGCTCAACAAGAATATACGATAGACAGACACCTGTCAAGTCTGTAATAGCCACCAAAAATATCGCGGTCAAGTTAAACAGTTTGCCGCAAAGAGCGCTAAAACTAGTGTGTCAGCCACTACATGAAATTTAAGCTTGTTGGTCGCTGTGGAAAAACCCGTGTTTAGTGCCACGTCAAAGATTTATGTCAAAGAAATATCAAGAATATTTGATTATATTTCTGTGTCAAAGATAAGATCAAAACTATGATCGTGTAATACGGGCCTAATAGTGGTGGGACGTTCCGGTCGTTGGTGAGTAGTTGGTGGTGTCCCGAGCTGTTTCCTTGCCGGTCGGACTAGTCCTTGTCTCCATCTACGCTTGTTTGCAGCTAGACAGCTAGAGCCGCCCTATCGATAGAGAGGCCTGACTGTGGCTTGGAAAAGTCGGAAAACCTCCCCAGCGACTTGTATCTTTGCCTCGTCAGCAAATGCGGCAATCGTGCTCTCCTGAACGGCTTTCTTTCGGCCAACGTCATGTCATTTTCTCGTCACATGCACTATGGTGCTTCATATCGGAGGTCACAGGAACTGCCATCGAATTTCATTAGCTTTCGATGTTGATACCTCTCAACGTGAAAATCTTAGCACGAAATAAAGCAGTAGGTCATTTAACTTGTGATCCACGAATAAATGTTTCAAAACACTAATACATTGAGGTTCTCTCGAAACTACATATGTATTAATCTAATGGCGGTTGAAAATCAATTAAATTGAAGACTTTTTTCTTTGTAGATATGTCCCGAAAGAACTAACGGTTTCTCGTAAATGTTCTTGTATATACTACAGGCTAAGTTTGGTCCCTATCTTTTAATTTCCCCAAAAGTATCAGTCTTCAACCTGTTTATTAAATAACCAGCTTATATGCCCGTGCTTCGCAAGGTTGTTGAAGGAGATCCTGTGTGTATCATGGTTTTTTAGGGTTCCGGACCTCAGTCAGTAAAAACAGATTCCTTGTTGGATCGCTCTGTTCATAAACTCAGTTGTCCTAGCCAAGATGTCAAATGTAAGTAAAAGTCATTGTCCGAAACGATGTATCTTCATAAACTATTTGATACAAAAAGTGAAACGTGCCAAACTAAGCAAAGAAATGTCGCTAAGTATTTAAGAGAAATCAGTAACACTATGTTCAATGTTTGTTGGTATTCGTAGACACAAGATTGCTTAATTCTGTCACAGACGTTCACTTCCTTGTTGTACTACCCCATACTTATTATGCAGCAGCGATGTTTATTAATTCTTTGGTGCACTACAGCGCCTCTATCGCTTGTTTACTACGCAATCCATACTTCAAGCATAACCTACATCTAAAACAATTTGCCTTATGAAGTTGCTCCATGCAATCCGTGAAGTAGTTTAGGTATTTCCAACAGATGAACAGTTACTGAAAACACTTAAGTTTGCGATGTATCTTTTTTCCGTGATCTGATTTTGATGAAATGTTCCCCAATCTAAGCTCAAATTACCTGTGAAACCTCTTGGCCAGCCGCGGTGGCCGAGGGGACTAAGGCGCTCCAGTCACGGTCTGCACGGCCACTACGGGAGGGGGTTCGAATCCCCCCTCGGGCATGGATATTTGTGCCGTCCTAGTTCGTAAGTAGTTCATAAGTAGTTTGTAAGTTTAGGGACTGATAACCCCGTAGTTAAGTCCCATAGACTATACAAACATTTGAACATTTTTTTGAAACCTCTTGAAAATGTGTCTGTGGTGTCGCACAAGTACATAGTGCGCGCCACCTACTTTCGCCGCGCGCCGCCATGCATGCACGGCGCGGCGTTCTCACGACGACAGCCACGAGCGCCCTCTGCGACAACGCCTCTCGTGGCCACGACTGAAGGACATCGTTCACTTCGCACTTCGGACTGAGATAGCAACGAGTTAGGACCTTCGTAATCAGATAGGCGCCAGTGAAGACTTTGCTATTGTACAGGCACTAGGCAGGCCTCTAACAACTATGTATCAACATTCTGCAGTACTATGTAAAAGTTAAGTATTGTTACATTCTGTGCAATATATCTCTTTCTAATTTACTCGAGTGTTTATAGTTTCTGGCTGCTCCCCTCCGTACCTGCATCAGCGTGTCGGTCTCTTTCCACTCGGCCACCGACACCTACGACGAGGCTGGGACACAAAAGCGGCGACGAAGTTGGGACACAAAAGTGGCGACGAGGAGTGATAGAACCCTGGACAAGCACGTTAGCAGCAGCCAGACAGCAGCAGTCGGAGCACGCAGAAATTGCTCCCGCCCACCCACCCTTATTATAAGATTTTTGGGGGAACATATGCTGTTACGTATTTTGTGGACATTTTTGTTGCAGATCGAGCGTCCTCATTTATCTTGCATTTGTGTTTTGTTATAAGTTACTTGTTTACGCGGCGCTTAATCGGTCAGCATGGCCACTACCCCGAACCCAAACTTAATGGAAATTATTCAGTTACAGACGGCGCAAATAACGCAAATAAGCGGTGTCCCAGCTCACAGCGCAGGCAGCTAACCAACAACAACAGCCGCCGCTTCAGCAGCCCACACCTGCCGCCGCAACACTTCCTACGTTTTGCCAGTACAACGAACGTGAGGAAGAATGGAGCGACTATTTCGCACAGTTTCAAGAACTCGTCGCGGCTCATCAGATTACAGGTCAGAAAGTGAAGCATCTTTTATTGTCCGTGGTGGGCCCCAAAACTTTCGTACTATTGCAAAAACTTTTTCCGCAAGCATCTCCTCGTGATGTAGACTTTGAACAAATAGTAGAGGCACTAAATGCTCATTATGAGAGAAAAGTTCTCGTAGCTGCGGCACGGTACCGATTTTTCAGGCTTAAAAAATTACCGCAACAGTCACACCAAGAGTGGATTACGGAACTGAAGGGCTTAACCCGCCAATGTAAATTTACTTGCTCTTGTGGACTTTCGTATAGTGACGTGATGTTGTGGGATGCGATTACGCAGAATATTCAGGACCCCAGAATTAGAGCAGCAATTCTGAAACAGTCTGACCCCTCCTTAGACAGTGTACTGCAGCTTATAGAAGCGCATGATACTTTTGACTTAGCTGATGTAGAAATGCAAAGCCATAGTGTAAATTCAGTGCGCCGCAACGGACGCTTTCCTAGCCGTAGTTCTCAGTATAGCACTAGTGATTCTTATTTGTCTACCGGCCGTGCTGAACAGACAGTGAACAGTAGCCAGTGTAAAAGTGCGACACAAAGGTCGCCCCGTCGTGTTAGAAACAGTGATTTGAATAACGGGCGCCAACGCTCATTTCAGAAAAATGTACGTAAATCTTGCCCCCAGTGTGTGTCTCGCCACAAGCGTGCTCATTGCCCTAGTCGCAACGCAACCTGTTATCAATGTGGCACATTGGGACATGTGCAGTCTGTGTGTATGCAAATTAAAAACTCAAAGAACAGTAACGTTAGAAACAGTGCTTCGCAGAGTGCGAGAACAGTTCATTCTGTAAATGTTATACGGGCTGTGGAATTGAACACTGCTTTCCTTGGATCTCAATTGCAAGAAAGTAGTTCTGCGCCTATGGCAAATCTATATAGTGCACCACGTAGCAAGCGCCGACGAGCGCGTACAACAGTGCAACGGAAAAGGGTTCGGGACAAGCAACATGACTATGAACAGTGCATTCCTGTAGTGAAAATAGTGCCTTCTGCAACTGATCCTTGTAATAGTGCCCAGTACTGTGTAGCTAGTGACAGTAGACATCAAGTAGCTACTCAAATGTGTAGTGCAGTAGTTAGTAAATCTGGAGTAGCTTCGCAGGCTTGCGCGGACGCCGATCCGGCGGTAGTGTCATCTAGTGACAGTGTTGTTAATCCCCTGCGTGCCGAGTCTGAGCCGCTTCCTTCACTACGTGGCCCGCGCATACGCAGCACACAAACCGTAGCAGACGTTGCCCACATTCGCGCACCGGTCGTGCGCCAGAAGCACAAGCTGTTTGTTACTCTCTCTATAGAAAATGAGACTGTGCAATTTCAGCTTGATACTGGTTCCGCTGTTACATTAATAAATAAAGACACATATGAACTTCTGGGTTCGCCAAAATTGTTGCCGTCACAGCAAGTGTTAACAGCTTATACAGGTCAAAATATTCCCGTGCTAGGAACCTGTAGCCTGCCCGCCACTTTTCAAGGTGTAACAAAAACAGTTGCTTTTGTTGTTCTTCAGGCCAAATCTACACAGAACATTTTTGGACTAGATGCTTTTGACTTGTTTGGTTTATCAATTCAAAGAGATGTGCTTCAAATATCGTCAGTAGTGCCTCAGGACAAAATCAATGCTTTATGTGACAAATATAGTGACTTGTTTTCGCCGGAACTAGGTTGTGCAAAAGACTTCGTGGCACATGTAACTTTAAAAGAATCTGCAGTTCCAAAGTTTCGTAAAGCTAGACCAGTGCCTATCGCCTTGCGTGATACAGTTGCCGAAGAACTTAAACGTTGGCAAGATAGTGGGGTGATTTCTCCTGTTTCTGCGAGTCAGTGGGCCTCGCCTATAGTAATTATACCCAAGCCGTCAGGAAAACTTCGTCTCTATGCGGACTTCAAATCAACTGTCAACAGTCAAACAATTGTAGACACTTATCCCCTGCCCAGACCTGACGAACTAATGGACAAATTAGGGCAGTCTCGCTTCTTTTCCAAGATTGATTTAGCAGAGGCATACTTACAGATTCCACTTGATGACGAGTCAAAAAAGTTTTTCGTCATTAATACTCACATGGGCCTTTTTCAATTTCAACGCCTACCCTTTGGCAGTTCTTCTGCTCCCGCTATTTTTCAGCGTTTTTTGGAACAGCTGACAGTTTCTGTACCGTGTTGCTCGAACTATTTAGATGATATTGTGGTATCCGGACGTACAGTTGAAGAACATTTAGCAAACCTGGAGTGCCTTTTCAAAGTTTTGACTGCAGCAGGTCTACGTTGCAATAAAGCAAAGTGTTCGTTTTTTCAAACTGAAATAGAGTACCTAGGCCTTGTGATTAATGCCCAAGGAATCCATCCCTTACAGTCACATCTTCGAGCAATCAAAGACTTGCCTCCTCCTAAGAATGTGCACGAATTGCAAGCAGTGATGGGAAAGCTGAACTATTATTTCAGGTTTATTCCCAATGCCTCTCAGATTGCAGCTCCACTGCATCGCTTACGTAGGAAGAATGTTCCTTTTGTATGGTCTAAAGATTGTCAGGTTGCCTTTGACAAACTAAAGTCTTCACTACTCAGTGATGCATGTTTGATTCCCTTTGACCCACAGAAGCCTGTAGTGTTAGCAGTTGACGCCTCGTCGTACGGTGTGGGCGCGGTTCTGTCACATCGTATTGGATGTCATGATCGTCCTATTGCCTTTGCATCCAAGCTACTGACGCCAACGCAACAGAATTACAGTCAGATAGAAAAGGAGGCCTTAGCAATCATTTACGGCGTCACAAAGTTTCATCATTATCTCTATGGCAGAAAATTCTATTTGTTGACAGACCACAAGCCTCTCACGTCTTTGTTCTCACCCACAAAGCCAATTCCGCCACGTACGGCACAAAAGCTTCAGTGATGGTCCTTGATATTGTCAAATTATCAGTATGAGATTTTGTACCGACCTACCACTAAACATGCCAACGCGGACACACTTTCCCGACTTCCGGTTGGCCAGGATGTATCATTTGATTCTTCAGAAATGGCATGTTCTCAGATAGACTCCAGAGATGCTTCCGCTGTCGCCGACTTTCCTTTAAACTCTCGTCGGGTTGCACAGGAAACAGCTGCGGATGCAGACCTAAGTGTGGTAGCACGTTTTGTTCGCTCAGGGTGGCCTGCCAGAGCCAAAGACATTGATCGGCCTCTGGTTCGACGTTATTTTGCACAACGTCATGCATTATCTTTAAGTCAGGGTGTACTGTTGTTGCATACCGACAACGACCAAGCAAGAGTGATTGTTCCTCGTTCCCTGCAACGAGAAGTGTTACGCCTCCTGCATCAAGGAAATTGGGGCATTGTTAGGACAAAGCAACTGGCCAGACGTCATTGTACCTGGGTTGGTATGGACGCTCAGATAGAGAGCATGACGTCACAGTGTACAGTTTGTGCGGAGCATCAGGCGGCTCCTCCGCAACGTTTCTCAGACTGGCCACGCCCCAAGGGACCATGGCAACGTTAACACATTGACTTTGCCGGACCTTTCTGGAATACGCGTTGATTAATCGTTGTAGACGCTTTCAGCAAGTTTCCTTTTGTGATTGCCATGAACTCAACGACAGCTTCTAGTACAATCAGTGCCTTAACATCAGTGTTTTGCATCGAAGGCTTGCCTGAAACTATCGTCAGTGACAATGGACCTCAGTTTGTTAGTGCGGAATTTCAACAGTTTTGTCGTGTGAATGGCATTCAGCATATTACCACTGCACCTTTTCACCCTCAGTCCAATGGTGAAGCAGAACGTTTCGTTCGAACATTCAAGTCTCACATGGAGAAGATGAAAGGTCAGCACTCCAGGCAGCAAGCTCTTCAAATTTTACTGTCTACGTATCGGTGCCAGCCACGTGACGGCCCGTCTCCTGCCGAGCTGCTACACGGCCGCCGTCACCGCACTCTCCTTCACCTGCTGCAGCCTCCCACGCACCGAGTCGGTTCGTATGGCGCTACGCGTTTTCAGGTTTCTACGCCGGTGCTGTACAAGGTGTTTGCTGGCAACAAGACGAGATGGACGCCGGGCACCATTCAGCGCGTGCTTGGTCGCAATATGTACGTTGTACGTTCTTCCACAGGGTCGGAGCTGCGGCGCCACCCAAACCAATTGCGCTTGCACAGGCCGCGCGATCCTGTCTCCGGTTTCTTGATTCCAGACCCAGTTCACCGCCAGGGAGCACAGCCACATCGTTCGTCCCCGGGCTACGAGATCCCGATGGATGTCGACGCGCCTCCTACGCAGTCGGCCCCTCCGCCTCCGTCGCCGCCTCAGCTGACAGCGTCACCGAGAGGGACTCCGGGACCGTGCGGGCCACCCCAGCTTGGGCTACGCACCTCAGAAGAAGATGACCTGCTCCCTCTGGGCGGGGGTGTGCGCCCTTCCCCAGGTTTCGGCGGGTTTCCTGCAGGATCGCAAGGCGGATGCCGGGGCGCGGACGGCGTCTCGATCCCAGCCTCAGCTACTACGCCCGTCCCACCAGTAACGCCCCCGCCCAGGCCCTCCTCCCAGTGCCGTCGCCGTGGCCCTCAGCCCTACGCCACGACGGCGCGGCGGTTTGGGGGGGAGGGGTGTGGTGTCGCACAAGTACAAAGTGCGCGCCACCTACTTTCGCCGCGCGCCGCCATGCATGCACGGCGCGGCGTTCTCACGACGACAGCCACGAGCGCCCTCTGCGACAACGCCTCTCGTGGCCACGACTGAAGGACATCGTTCACTTCGCACTTCGGACTGAGATAGCAACGAGTTAGGACCTTCGTAATCAGATAGGCACCAGTGAAGACTTTGCTATTGTACAGGCACTAGGCAGGCCTCTAACAACTATGTATCAACATTCTGCAGTACTATGTAAAAGTTAAGTATTGTTACATTCTGTGCAATATATCTCTTTCTAATTTACTCGAGTGTTTATAGTTTCTGGCTGCTCCCCTCCGTACCTGCATCAGCGTGTCGGTCTCTTTCCACTCGGCCACCGACACCTACGACGAGGCTGGGACACAAAAGCGGCGACGAAGTTGGGACACAAAAGTGTCAGTAGTGTTTTTTAATACGTTTGCGAAACGTGTTAGAAATAGGCATATCTTCATGAATATGATGTAGCTTACATCATACATCAGTTATATTCGCCATTTAAAACATATATTCCATGATCATTCATAGCTCTGGACAATGGGCTGAGGCATGGGAAGTTGAAATGTAATAAGTATTTCCTTAATGAAGTAGAAATATCACTGAAATTAATTATTATTATTATTACGGTTGTCTCTCTTTCCGTTAGATGCGCTGCTATCGCTCCAAGTGTGAGATTTAAATTTCCATACGTTAGACTGTGATATCCTTATGTAAATATATGGATTAAATACGGCGAGGATTGTATCAGTTTTATATTCATTGCGTTGAATCATATTTCGTAGAACATAGCAACCAAGGAAACGATTTTCAGAAATATGGTAAATTTGAAAAATCAAAGAGTAAGTAGTATTTTCAATCTGTAATAATCCGATCGCTGCTCAGAACTTCACATGAACACCCGCAGCGCTGTCTAATAGTTCTTTGCTGCATTACGCCGTTCTTTCCAAGCATGAAATACACCTAATCTTTCAGATTACCGTATATTTTACTTTCCTGATATGATTTTGATAAAATGAAGCCTTTATGTTGCCCCATGATATTCTCTGATACTCCCTATGAATGTTCATTTAGTACTTTTGGAGATTACTCTCTACAAATAGACACATGCGATTGCTTTCAGAGAAATGTTTAAATAGTGATATCTTACTTTTTCTGATACGATTTTGTGAAATGAAGCGTTTCTGTAACCGCAAGATACCCTCACATTTCCTGTGAAAAAGCCCTGAAAATTCGTCTGTTAGTTTTGAGATGAAAGAGAAACATAGACATGACGGTTGTTGAAGAAAAACGTTAAAATGTGATGTTCTTCTTTCCGTGATCCTATTTTTATGAAACTAAGTCTATATGTTGTCCCAAGGTACGTTAAAGTTACTTGCGAAACCCCACGCGAATTCGTTAAGTATTTTTGGGGAAGTGGTTTCTAATAGATGAACAGACAGACACGACGGTCTATGAAAACACTTCGTAATTCTATTTTGATGAAATCATGCCTAGATCCTAAACCAATTTTTGCTCATGTTTCCTTTGAAAACCACATGAAAATCGTCCTGTAGTTTTGGAGATTGAAGCGAACGGCAACAGGCCTACATTTACAGATTTACTATTAGTATAGATATGTTGTACAATTGTAAAATTTTTCAGGAATATTTTGATTTGTATAAGTGCTGTACGTCGGTAAAATCTTTTGCGAATATGGTTAGTAGTAAAGAAGTAATAGATTAAAACGTTATGCTTGATGGGGCGGTATTCCATTAAAAGTGTGTATTCTGTCTGCAAAATTTCCTGCGAGTACAATTGGTAGTTTAGAAATTATAAATTGTAAAGTTATATCAAATGCCATAGTTTTGCTTCATAAACACCGAAAAAGTAGTAAGAAATTTTTTTCCTTGCATTATTTTGATATGGTTGTCTGCGAGAAAAAGTTTAATAAAGGTTTGAAATTATGTTTAAAGTTTGTTGCAAGTCGCCAAGTACTGTCATTCTTAATGTATTTATAAAGTATCGTTGCATTTTGTAGCATTTTTTTGCGATTCCTATTGTTCATGACGTTGTACCTCCTGAACCATGTGCCGTACGTAGTTCGTACTCTTACAGCAGTTATTTCTTACCTCACGTACGAAATATGTGTACCAAATTTGGTTGAAATCGGTATAGTGATTTAGGAGAAAATCTGTAGCATTCTCGTTTAACGCAGCAGTTTTTCGTGCATCTCATTGTTTATGACGCCATATCTCCTTACGTATGTGTCGTAGGTAATTCTTACCCCGACAGCGATTGTTGCCTGATATTAAGGAACATGTGTACCAAGTTTGGTTGAAATCGGTCCAGTAGTTTAGTAGGAGATGTGGAACATACATACATACATACATACATACATACACACATACATACACATATAAGATTATTTTACCCATATAATCAAGGGTACTGAATATTTACTCGCGTTTGCATGTTTCACCCGTAATTTTTAAATTATTGGCAATGTTCCTGAAAGAGTACCATTATATCTACCTAACATCAAATACTGCTCGCTCCCAATATTACAGAACACACATCTGTTGCCTTAATAAGTAAGTCAAAGAATCTTCTACATGGAAGGCATGTAGAGGGATCTAAAAATGAAACTGGGTGGCAGAACTTAAAGCACAAATTTGATTTCACACTCCATATGTAATTCTCTCTCATAACTCTCGTAATACTACGATAAATTTGAAGAACTACAGAAATTTATCATGTAACTTGAATCCCGTGAAAGCTTCGACAAAGCAGTGTTCCTTTGCCTTCCTCTCTATAGAGCTCCTAAAATCCCAGGCTGAATCGTCCGCTATTTTTGCCCCAACATGGGAGCATCTGACAATGTTTATATTGGCGATGGTTGACCTATTCACGCAGTTTTCAACAATATTTCTAATGAAATGTATTTAATATTGCACACACTAAGTGTACTGAGCAGTAACTAATGTGTATGGCTCTATAAATATTTAGAATGCACTTTTAATATAACAGAATCATAACGTACCGGTAATATAACATGGCTTCTCGCCGGGCTGCATTGGTTATGTTGGCACCAATGGTAATCACGGCCACTCAGATGACCAATAAATGTTTTTTCGTGACAACTTCAATTAAAAAGAAAATTACTTTTTTCTGAAAGGACAAGGGTACATACAAGAACCTGTCAACCATAGAGCAGGTACAGTATTAATTTTGCTGCTAGTGTAACGAGCAGCAATAACATTTACTCTGTAGCTCGTGAAAAATATTAACGCAATTCTACACTTCACTGTTCATCTGTTGCCAACAGCCGGCTGCGGTGGCCGAGGGAACTGAGGCGCTCCAGTCACGGTCTGCACGGCCACTACGGTCGGGGGTTCGAATGCCCCCCCCCCTCGGGCATGGATATTTGTGTCGTCCTTAGTATTAGATAGTTGATAAGTAGTTTGTAAGTTTAGGAATTGATGACCCCGTAGTTAAGTCCCATAAACTATACAAACAATTGAACATTTTTTTGTTGCCAACATAAGCACTGGAGCCCGGCGAGAAGCATAGTCAAATTTTACCCTTTGCGTATTTGGAGGGTGTTATACGACCGTAAGAGATGCTTCGACCTTATATATAAGTAATAGTGTAAAGTATTATTCAGTATGTTGAAAACTACGTATAAATGCACCGCAATAAATATTCCTATCAACTTCGAAAACTGCGAAAAACTTCATTAAGTCACAAACATTCTGCAACAAACTGCTCCAGCATCATTGACAGGGAGAAGTAATACAATTGTACATAACTAACATGTTTATAACTACATTTATTACATATACTTATCATACATAATTAAGCGCCAGGTTCTGTTTCCCAATTGCTTCTGCAGCACTTTATAGCCCATATTTTTCTTCGTTCTGGATTGCTGGGAAATTTGAACATGCTCACTCCTTTGCTGCAGTGATTTGTGCAGTTCACAGCTGAACAGCCACCCATATTTTCCACAAATTCTTCAGTAAATTCGATTATAAACTCCCTTTCCGGTTGCGACTCGTATATACCCACATACAACTGTCCTGCACATTGGGGCAAAAATGGCGGATAGTTCAGCTCGGATTATAGAAGCCTTACCTCTCTACGTGACGTCATTTTAACAAGCGACACCAATGCACGGCACAGAAGACAACAACAACAAAAGTCAATAGCAGTTCCTGCGATCTTCGATACAACGCGTGACGTCAGAATAACGTCAAGTTTGCCGAAAGCCTCGTGTAAAGAGCATTACCCTTCCTGACGACGTCGAACACGTGGCGGTGCTTTGGCGGCGCTTCGCCTCGTGACTTTCCTGACACCTGAGCACGGAGCCTCCGGGCGTCTACACACGGCTCCATCCTCACTCGTTGAGAGCTCGACTCGCTTTTCGTGCGTCGCGGTCCGCACATAAAACTGAATTTCAATCATATGTTGATAATGTGTACTTCATAACTACGTTAGAAAGAGAGAATGGTGCTATTATATAGTGCAAAAGCTAAACTCACTGATTGTGCGAACCCCATTGGCCTTACATTACCATCTAGAGCCACAATAAGCAACAATTGTACTGCTAATGCCATTAGAGATTACTAGCTTTTACCCGCAGCTTCGCTCCTGTTGATTTCCTTTCATACGTGTCAAAGACCATCGAAAGTACAGTAATTCCGCAACTTTGTTCTGAAGTTATGACCAGGACCATCAGGTGGAGATGAAAATAAAGATGTTATTAAATACAAAAAGAAAATCTGTTTGTTATATCGAGGCCACAGACATACATTAACCAGACTGGCAATGCCCTATGCAGTATCATTGGTGTCACTGAAGTTATCACTTGCAGTCGTGGCCACATTATTAACATAAAGGGCTTGTAAGCAACTACTAAGTTAAAGATAAAATAGTATTAAGCAATAGGACTAAAGTTATAAAAGTACGCCACCTTTTATAGCATTGACGTCTACATATCTTCAGTGGTGTTTCTGTATTTATTAATCTCTCTCCAGTTTGAATTAACTTCGTCGTTTTTTAGAATAGTATGCTCGCAATAAAAGTGCTTCTTTAAGCAGAGATAGTTGTTTGTTGTGGATAACGAATGTCCGTATTCATTGGACTGTTGTTATGAAAACTGCAGTCTGTTTTAAACGTGTCTATATGTCTTATATAACTTAATGTTCATCTCATAACACGATTCTATAATTTGTGCATTAAATTAAGCTTGTTCGCAAAGAACCTATTTAAACCACCGCGAAAAGATTAAAACATCATTTTAGTTCAGAAATTGTCTAAGTAACATACAAAAACTTTTTGACGTTTGTGTACGTAAAAAGACGGCGTCAGAATTAACTAAAATCAGCGACTTCCCCATTCTACTTAGTGTATGTCTTTAAACGTGACTAACCGCTGACTGCAAGTATAAGTTATATAACACGTAAATTATGCAGGAATGACATCGAAATCGGTTCGACGGTTTGAAGACAATGACCTTTTGTGTACGCATTGTATTCATCTTGTTGAATTGTATTTCGTAAAACATATCATAAAAGTATTTTCATAAATTTCAAAAGTCAAAAAATAAATAGCTGTTCCAAGGAGTCTTCAAGCGTCTCAGAAGCTATAAGAGACACAGCCATGCTCAGCTGTTCCATATTTCCAGTTTATATATTTAAATTAACAAATAACTTGAATTATACGCTTTCTAACGTAGCCCATGATTTTTTGCAGCCTTCAAGCTATATCCATATCCAGTTTCATCAGTTAAGCGGTTCTGCATTTAAAACATTTTGGCTCAAGTACGTATCCATAGTTCTTGATTGTGTATTTTTGTATTTAAATTTTCTTTATTTGTGTAAGCATTGTTTTAACGATGTACTGAGCTATGGATTCACAAATTTTGTATTTCAGTTATCTGTATATTTGCATACTTTGTTTCTATTTCATGATGTACTGATCTATGAGGTGATACAGTGAAAATAAAAGTGAATATAAATACTTTGCAAGTTTATTTCTTTGCCAATTTTATTCCACGCCTTATCTGCACAGTTCCTCCTTTGATATTCTTGGATGGTGTAATCGTATAGCTCAGGATGTTTCTCCACTTCTCCCAAATATTCGATGTTGAACAACTAGAAAAGCTGATGTGTATTGTTATTGACATTATTCCACGATACTGAAACAATTTGTGGTGATGCTATTTTCTCAAAAACTGACATTTTGAGACCGTGGTTGAGTATGAAATACAGGATAATTCTTATAATGAAGAAAAAAGCAACCAACCACATGTGATTATGCTATTTATTTGCCAAATAGCGCCTGAGCCGATTTCAAACTTTTCATTTTTTCGTCAGACGGCTGTTCACGTCCACGTACATTATTTTTGTCACCTACATTTCAGTTATGCACATAATTTTACCTTGTGGCGAAAAGTCGTTGGTTACGTTGTGCCCTACAGTACAGAAGGATTATTAAAATGGCTTACTTGAGCTTAAATATTGTAAACAAACTATTACGGTAGAATTCTATCGTAATAATTCTATCTTAAAAGTTATACGATGGAATTCTATCGTAAGTTTGTTTACAATACTTGTTAGTATCATTAGTCATATTTACGCTCAAGTAAGCCATTTCAAGCATTCTTTTGCATTGTAGGGCACCACATAACCAAGGATTTTTCACCACAATACAAAATTATGTGCATAATTAAAATGTAAATGACAAAAACAATGCATGCAAACGTGAACAACCGTCTGACGATGAACTGGAAAGTCTGAAACCGATTAAGGCAATATTTGGCAAATAAATAGCATAATTAAATGTGGTTGGTTGCTGTTTTCTTCAATGTAAGCATCATCCTGAATTTGTGGCGAACCTTGAAGGTAATTGCTCAATCGGTATTATTCAGGTGAGATCTGACTGACTAAAATGTTTGCCGCGGTGGAGTAGCCGAGCGGTCTAAAGCGTGTCGCTGCGGAGCGCGCGGTTGCTCGCCGTGGAGGTTCGAGTCCTCCCTGGGGCATGGGTGTGTGTGTTGTCCTTAGGTTAGTTTACCTAGGTTTAAATAGTTTGTAAGCTACGGACTGATGACCACGCAGTTTGGTCCGATATATTTACAAACATTTGAACATTTTTGACTAAAATGTTTGTTAAGCTTACAGGACTTAACTGTGGGGTCAGCAGTCCCTAAACTTACAAATTACTTATAAACTAACTTATACTAAAGGCAACACATACATCAGTGGCCGAGGGAGGATTCGAACCCCCGACGGGGAACGGCCTCGCGCATCAGAGCATTTCGCCTCAATGCGCTCCGTCACCGCAGCGACCTGACTTATTGGTCACGTAATCTTTGAAACTATTGCTTATGAAGAACTCAATGTAAAATTTGTGTCTTTTCCTGGTCATATTAAATTCTTACTCATTTCTTAAAAGTCCATTTCAGTTACGGCACCTACATTTCATGGTGTCTAAAGTGTTCTGCGCTCTAGAAATACAAAGAAAGGCAGATAAAAATTTAAAATTAAAAACATCCGTATTGCAGAATTGTTGTTTTCATGACTGGTTTTAGTCAATGTAGACAAACTTTAAATAACTAGAACCATGTGGCAGGTGGTGGCGGATTAACACGGCGAGCCGCACAAACATGACCGGTATATCATCATTAGAGACTGATTGTGTCTTATATAAGGGTATGCAAAACTTTAACACGTATGGAGGCGGCTTGTGGCTTCACTCAACAATCTCAGATTAGATTGGGGAAAGAGAGTCGAGGAATCCATCTTAAAGAGTAACAGGAATACAATCACATTACAGTACTTCGCATTTTTTTTTTATTTACATTACATACAGTAAACTAGAAATACCATCACTGACACAATGAACATATCACTGGCATTCTTTCTTACGATATGAGCCATCAACCTCGACTCAAGCATGACATCTTCGAACAAGATTCTGCGCACCTTGGTAGCCGCGGTGGAGTGGCCGAGCGCTCTAAGGCGCATTGCTGCGGAGCGCGGTGTTGCTCGCCGTCGGAGGTTCGAGTCCTTCCTCGGGCATATGTGTGTGTGTGTGTGTGTGTGTGTGTGTGTGTGTGTTGTTCTTAGCATAAGTTAGTTTAAGTACTTTGTAAGCCTAGGCAATGATAACTGCAGCAGTTAAGTCTTTTAGATTTAGAAACATTTGAACTATATTTTTCCTCTTGCACTCTGACAACTATCCATAGTGTGTACCGAATCACATCACAAGCAGCTACATCTCCGGCAACTAATTCAATCTCTATATCTGCTGGGGCCTCATATACAACAACCAGGTCAGGTGACCTGGAATAGGACGAGGTGCATGTCAATGGCTTCTGCGAAACTATGGAAATGTTTGTAAACATACTAGATTTACAAATTATTTAAACTAATTTACACTAAGGACAGCACACATACACACACACACACTTGCTTAAGGGAGGACTCGAACCTCCGGCGGGAACGGCGGCCCAGTCCACAGCATGACGTCTTTCAACACGCGGCCTGCGAAACAACGCTACGCCGACTCCATGTTACCTACCCCATTGTTCAGTGGAGCATTCTTTATCTCCTGATATAATTTGGCACGCTCTTAAAGAACCGTCCTGTACTTATATACATTAGGAATCTAATATATAAAGCAGAGTGTCCGTATATTTGTACGTGTTGCATACAAATCTACAGTTTTGTTCCAATGTTTATGAAATTTTGTACACGTAAGCTTCAATCCATGAGAACGGTAGCCGTAAGTGTAAGAATCACGTACGATACATAGTTCACGAGATATGACGTCATAAACAATGAGATGCACAGAAAACTGCTGCATTTAGCGACAATTTTGCCCATTTCCTCCTAAATCACTGGACCGATTTCAACCAAATTTGGTACACACATTCCTTATCGTGGGGTACAATTGCTGCAGGGTTAAGAATCATATACGACACATGATTCAGAAGATATGACGTCATAAACAATAGGATTTGCAAGAAACTGCTACATAATGTGGCGAGACTTTATAAATACGCTATACGAGAATCAGAGTACTTAGCGACTTGCAACAAACTTTAAACATAATTTCAAACCTTTATTAAACTTTCTCTCACTGACAACCATAGCAAAATGATGAAAGGAAAAATAGTTTCTCGCTTACTACTTTTCCGCTGTTTATGGAGTAAAACTACGGCTCTCGGTATGACGTTACAATTTATAATTTGAACAGTACAAATTGTGGCGACAGGAAATTTTACATACAGTATACACATATAAAGTTGAATGTAGCTTCTAAATTGTATCACATACCGACTCGTAGTTCATGAGATATGAGCACATAAACAGTAACGTTAATGGAAAAGCGCCCCATCACGCACCAAGTTTTAATCTATTACGTCTGTACTACTAATTGTATTCCCAAGATGTTTTACAGATATAGAGCCCTGATACAAAATAAATATATACCTTAAAAATGTCAGGAATAAATAAATACCCGGGCAACGCCGGGTTTTCAGCTGGTATCCAATATATCCTACGTCCATGCGAATGTTTATTAGAGTACCGTGTAAAAGTTTGAAGCGAATGTGTTCTTTTCGAGATTTGAACTGTTTCTTCGTATACAGACGTGCCTACATATGTAGTGTCAACAAGTAAGGCAAACAGCGGTGAGCGGCGTAATGCGGCAGAGTATCTCCTCGGGTTGCGTGAGGCAGAAAGCAGTGGAGGCAATTGTAGCTGCGGGTGGATGCGGCGTTAGGCTGCCCGGACCAGTTGCTGGGGCTCGACCGCGAGATCCGCGCAGACCGCAGTTTTAATGAAGCGGACCGCAGACGCGGCGAGTTAGCTGCTGCCGCCGACGGCCCAACAAACGCACGGTTTCCGGCACCTCCGAGTACACGATTGTAGCATTCCAGCTAAGAGGCCACCAACTGATCACCACAGCTGCCTGCACCTCTTACGTACAGTTTGTATACTTCTCTTCTTTAGCAGTCTGGTAATCTACAAACGTCTTGGCATATTATACAGGATCAGGTCTCGTCTGGTAGTGTTTTACCGACTGAGGTACCCGGACAAAACTGCGTCTTCCGAATCAGCTTTGATGCGATATAATCTGCCAATTCGTTTCTGCATTATTAGACTGCTAAAGTATAGAAATATATAAACTGTAGGGTAAGAGGGATGGCTAAGGTGATTTCTTAGATGACTTCTTAGTTGGTACGTGATAATCGGGTATTAGCTGTTGTTGTTGTGGTCTTAAGTCCACTGACTGGTTTGATGCAGCTCTCCACGCTACCCTGTCCTGTGCAAGTCTCATATGAGAATACGTTCGGCAATCTACATTCTTTTAAATCTGCTTACTGTTTCGTTCCTCAATCTCCCTCTACGATTTTTACCCCACACACTTCCCTCTAATGCTAAGCTGACGATTCCTTGGTGTCTCAGAATGTATCCCACCAATCTATCCATTCTCTTAGTCAGTATATTCCAGACACTCCTTTTCTCCCCTATTCTGTTGAGCACCTTCCCATTAGTTACGTGACCTACCCATCTAATTTTCATCATTCGTCTGTAGAACCACATTTCAAAAGCTTCTATCATCTTTTTGTCTGAACTCTTTATCGTACACGTTTCACTCCCAGACACTGCTACCCTCCAGACAAATGCTTTCAGAAAGCACTTCCTAACTTTTAAATTAATATTGGATGTTAACAAGTTTCGCTTCTTTAGAAATGCTTTTCTTCCCATAGCCATTCTGCGTTTTATATCTTCTCTACTTCGGCCATCAGAAGTTATTTTACTATCCAAATAACAAAACTCATCTACTACTTTTATTGTCTCATTACCTAATCTAATTCCTTCAGCATCACCTGATTTTCTGACATTAAATTACATTACCCTCCTTTTACTCTTGTTAATGTTCATCTTCTTTCAAGAAATTGTCCATTCCATTCAATTGCTATTCCAGATTCTTTGCAGTCTCTGACAAAATTACTATGTCATCGGCAAACCGCAAAGTTTTCATTTCTTTTCCCTGAACTTTAATTTCCACCACAAATTATTCTTACTCTTTCTGACATTCTTTAAGAAGGTGGTAATTCTGTTCTATGAAGTGATCTGCAAATGTGCTGTACATGTGTTTCCACTTTTCAGTCGTCTGTCACAAATATACTGAATGACAGTCTCTGAAGATCAATGTAACTTCATTTCGTTCATCATAATCGGAGGTTTCTGGATGGCATATAACTGTGCTATTCATCGACTTAAATAGGACTGAAAAATGCACTCATCATGCATTTTTATGCTTAGCACAACTCATTTCAAGAATTTTTCTCGATTTCAGTGCATTTGTTTATATAAGTACAGTGTGACGTTCCCATGCATGATTTTATGAAGCTCTTGCACAGATGTAGTCTTTTTGAGGTCACTACAGTGAGGGAAATCGTGTATAATAAATATTGGCAAGTTTTTTACATACTAAGTAGTGCTTCTGTCTGCATTTGCAACTATTGCGTCTTCTCGATTACACTGGATATCACAAAACAAAAATCCTTACACTTTTTATTGTAGAATGAAAGGCCTAAGTCATGATTATTATGTTTGATATTCTGAGTAATGTAAGAGGCACAATACCTTTAAGTAGACAGAAAAAATATGGTTTTTAAACTTAGGATAAAATACACACCTCAAGCTTTATTTTGTCCGATTCTCGGAACTTCGGTTACTCCCCCCCCCCCCACCACCACCAAAAAAAAAATAATAATAAAGACATCTGCAGTGCAAGAGTGGCAAAAATCACACACTGAAACGTCGAAAAGTAAGATGCAAATAAATTCTCGAAACTCGTTGTGATAAGCAATAAACTTACCTAACTGGTGTAGTTTGTCAGTATTTAAAGCATGGAGGTTAACGGGTGTATGGCTGCACAACTTCAAATAAATTCAGCAAAACTGTAATATTGCTTGTCAGTGTCACCACGAAATATCACGAGTATCTAATTGAAATTTCTCCTTTTACCGGTATCTGCATCAAATATATTAAAAATACAAACGTTGAGAGTTATCATTATTTACCCCAGAGGTCTTCATTTCATCAACTATTCTGTAATCACTGACCTTAACTGATCGTCAAAAGTCTCGTAGACTTTAAACTGTGATATTACCAGCAAAGAAATTTATCTAAATAAAAAGTCTCGTAGACTTTAAACTGTGATATTACCAGCATAGGCAAAGAAATTGTTCTAAATAAAAATTTAATACTGTCCATCGTGTAGTCAAACAAGAATAACTTGATTTGGAAGACAGGATGAAACCCACAGTGAAGAAGTGGCGTTACTAGACCGGAGAGCAAAGCAATCTCTGATAGAGTGGCATCCAATTACAGAGAGAATCATAATCACTCGCTTTGCAACACAGGCAAGACCAGTGATCATTGTACAATCTTACGCACCTACAGAAGTGTCTGGAGATGAAGAGAAAGACAAAGTTTATAGCTGACTTCAAAGAAACCAGAAGTATCGAAAAAGAGAGATGCTCTTACTGATGGGTGACTTAAATGCAAAAATTGGGAATGAGAACCATGAGATTAATACTATAAGTACCGGAGTTTTCTGTACCCCTAGTAGTACCATGTGAGTCATTTTTACCCATACTACGCAACTATCATTTTATTTATATTTGGGTGGTGTTTTGGGTTTCTACATGTTGACATTACATTCAAGAAGGCTCTAATGTGCAAGAAAAAAATTATTTGTTCTCTAAAATGAATATTACACAGTCATAAGTAAATTTTCAACTATGGCAGTATCACCCTTGGTTTCAGTGCAATTAGTTGCTGGAAGTTTCTTCTCAGTATTATTCATCTGACATCCAACGTGCATGTTACTCAGAATAAGGACACTCATAAATACTACACCGAAGAATAGAACAAAGAAAGATGTACAGTGGGCTGCGTGCTTACTAGTTCAAAAACTTGGGTAGATTGGTACATGTTTACGTTGTACACTGTCAGATGTTTCAGATTCCGTTTTCAGATCATGTAATGCACCTGTATCACTTCAGTCAGCCGTTTCCACTGGAACAAAATCGTCGTCGCCCTCTGCAATCATCTCACTACCGGAATTCGTTACTTTATTTCGTCTGTGAAACGTCGATTGTAAAGAATCTCGGCATTTGTGAAACTGCGTCGCCTTGCTATTGTAGCTTCAATGACGCAAACTTGCCACAATAAACCACAAGCTCAGGTCGCTGCCTCCCTGAATGATTGAGCCCATTCGGCTTGACTAAAGGCAAAAAGATACATAAGAACCATCTGTAGGTACGATGCGCCTGACATCTGCTGTTGAGTCATAAATCTATTAGCAGTCACTCAGACAGAGGTGTGGTTATTCTGTGACTTTCTACTACCACTGTCGATGCCGTCAGTCCACAGAAAACCGAAAGCCGCACCCGACCTCCGAATTTTCCGTGTTTCTCGGTATTTTTGGCCTGAAATGTCATAACGTACTTCAGCATCTCGTGAATAACGTCGAGACACGATCAGAAATTTTTTTCCCGTCTAAAAACTGGCCTTGTTGATATCAGATTGTGTCAAACTGTGTATGGATCAAAAATGACCCGCACGGTACTACTATACTGGTATAACAGATAAATTTTTCGAACTTCTAGGTGACCTAGAGGGATGAAATTTTGGTGAGTTATACAACTCTATAAATGATTAGATGTCACGAGAGGGTTTGGTTCTACGAAGAATATGTTGGCGGTAGGACTCTCAAAACACCCACATGGGTCAAAAATGACCCACATGGTACTTCTAGTGATAAGAAGATTACCGGGAAACATGGGCTAGGAACTCGAAATGACAATGAAGATCGTTTCATAGATTTTTGCAGTATGTTTAATTTGATCATTGGAGGTTCCATATAGCGCCATAAACGGTGTCACAAATTAAGGTTGGTTTCACCAGACGGAAGAACAAAAAAAAAAAAAACAGATAGTTGTTGTGGTCTTCAGTCCGCAGACTGGTTTGATGCAGCTCTCCACGCTACCCTGTCCTGTGCGAGTCTCTTCATCTGAGAATACGTTCAGCAACCTACATCCTTTTGAATCTGCTCACTGTATTCGTCCCTCTGTCTCCCTCTACGATTTTTACCCCACACACTTCCCTCTAATGCAAAGTTGACGATTCCTTGATGTCTCAGAATATGTCCCACCAATCTATCCCTTCTCTTAGTCAGGATATTCCATAAACTCCTTTTCTCCCCAATTCGGTTAAGCACCTCCTCATTAGTTACGTGATCTACCCATCTAATTGTCATCATTCGTCTGTAGCACCACATTTCAAAAGCTTCTTTTTGTCTGAACTCCTTATCGTCCAAGTTTCACTCCCATACAGTGCTACACTCCAGACAAATGCTTTCAGAAAGGACTTCCTAACATTTAAATTAATATTGGATGTCAACAAATTTCGCTTCTTCAGAAACGCTTTTCTTCCCATAGCCATTCTGCATTTTATATCTTCTTTACTTCGGCCATCTGAAGTTGTCTTGCTACCAGATAGACTACTCTGTAATTATCAGTACTTGACGAAATTCATTCCTAGATGTGAAGGGTAGAAGAGGGGCAGATGTCGGCAGCGACGACCACCTTATGCTAGCAACTGTCCGTCTAAAAATAACTGCACACAACAGACATTGCGGGCAGAAGAGGGTTAACTTTAATTTTGGAAATTTGGACAATACAAAAGTCCGAGAGGAGTTCTCGATCCAACAGAGAAATCGTTTTAAACTGCATAGCAAACGATTGGAAGAGAAATACACCGAGTGTCAATGGGATGCGGTGAAAACGACCTGTGCACAGACTGCTGTGAAATTCTTGGAAAAAGGACCACGGCAGACAAGAATGTACCTCTGACCTACTTGGGATATAATACGCCGAGGAGGAAGACAAAATGCTGCTAAATTGCGCACAGACAGGAGAAGTAAGAAAGGTAATCGAACAGGAGCTCTGCATATTAAATAGTATAGTGAAAAGGAGTTCCAGAAAAGATAAGAGAACCTTCATCAATAATGTCGCAGCTAAGGCGGAGGCAGCAGCCAACAGAGGAGATAACAAGACACTATACAACATCACAAAGAAACTGTTAAATAAGCAATTTGGGGGTGATATGTCAATCAAGGGTAAGCAAGGAAAACTAGTCACTAATCCAGAAGACCAAGTACAGAAGTGGAAGCAACATTGTGAGAACGTTCTGAATCGTGAAACTACAGATGGCAGTGTAACTCAAGTGTATGTGAATGGGGAAGGACTTCCACAAGATATGTCAATTAACATAGAGCCACCATCCAAAGAAGAAATCAAAAATGGAAAATCTCCTGGCCTGGGAAACATCAATCTAGAGTTAGTTAAATAAGATCTCTCTATAATGGCACTCACTCCTGACAGCCACATGGAAGGATGAATGACAAAGTACAAAATGATTGAAGTAGAAACTTGCTCATCAAGCTCCCCAAGAAAGGAGACCTATCGGTTTGTGGTAATTGGAGAGACATTACCCTGGAGTGAATCCAAAGCTAGATTCTCTCGCGAATTATCCTAAATACAAAAAAGCGCAGGTAGGCAAGAAAATAAGAAACAAGCAGGATTCAGGGAAGGTCGCTTCTGCATTGATCAAATAAACACCTTCAGAATAAAAGCTTTCATATGAATACCAATCACCACCTTACATGCTGTTTATAGACTTTGAAAAGGCCTTCGACAGTACAATTAGAACGAAAAATATGTAGCTCACAGCAAACTTTTGGAATTCTCATCAAGTACATGTATGAAAACCACTCGTGTCAGCTTCAACAACAAAGGGCTGCTTTCAGAATCAATAGCAGTGAAAACAGGAGTTAAGCAAGGCTGCATGCTCTCACCGATATCATTAGAAAAGTATTGAATCTTGTAATGGTGCAAGCAATGGATTAAATGAGAGGAATAAAATGGAGAAATTGAGCATATTAGAAGACCTAGAGTTTGAATATGACCTTTGCCTTCTTTCCCACAGCTTCATCGACATGAAAGAGAAACTAGAAGATCTGAAATCTGCGGCGAGGTAAGTCGGCTAGAACATTAATTCCTGAAAAACAAAATACATGAGGACAAATGATAACAACACTGCAAGGCTTATGATTGGGAACCAAGACACTGAGAGGGTAGATACGTTTTGCTATCTTGGAAGCATGATTACACCTTATGGGAGTCTAAAGAGGACATTAACAGACGCACCAAAAAAGCCAAAGGCGCTCTTGCAAATCTCGTTCTGTTCAGAAATCGAAGCAAATAACATTGAGGACCAAATCGCGGATATTTGAAAGTAATGAAAAATCTGTGATTCTATATGCATGTGAAACATGAAGAGTGACAAAGCAATTAATCTATAAGCTGCCGAAATTCAACAACAAATATCTGAGGAACATCCTGAGGATACAGTGGCCAAATGTCATCTTCGACAAAGCATTCAGGAAAGGACCAGCCAGAAGCCAATTGAGCTGCAAATTAGAAGTAGGAAATGGAGATAGTTAGGACATACACTTGGAAGAAGTGTATTCAAATACCATCATGACACAATGAACGTATCATTTGCATTGTTTCTTACGAAATGTGCCATCAAACTCGACTGAAACATTACATCTTCCAACAAGATTCCGAAGCACCCTGACAGCCTCTGTGGAGTGTCCGAGCGCGCTAAGGCGCCGTGCTGCGGGGCGCGCGGTTGTTCGTCGTCGTAGATTGAAGTCCTCCCTCGGGTATGGGTGTGTGTGTGTGTGTGTGTGTGTGTGTGTGTGTGTGTGTGATGACCTTAACGTTAATTTAAGTAGTTTGCAAGTCTAGGCATTGATATCCGCAGCTATTAAGTCCCTTAGATGTACAAAAATTTGATTATTGTAATCGGCTTCTCAAAACTCCAATCACCAGTACGCTTCGGCGTTTCTTTGCGCGAATACTGCAAGTTTTAAGATTTCAGATTTTTAAACAGCAAAAGAATATGTTCAATAAGATACATTTTCTTCGGATCATTTTCAGGTAGCGTATTTGGCATTTTTTTAGGTATGTAGTTCAAGTAAAAGAGAGCATTTATTCAGGATACATATATTAAGAACACCTAATAATTACCACAACTTACGTCTCTTTTTGTTACTCTTAAAATTTTTGCAAAGTCCACTTGAACAATTACTTGTGAGTTTCTTACTGAAATCGTAATAAGGATAGTGTAAACTTATCCGCAGCCACGGAATATGCGAAGTTTTATCAGTTTGCACACTGGACACATTCGCAGTGAAGACCGTCTCCTAACACACGTTTCCTCGGTGTTGGGAATTAACCGGACTCAACTGGCGATTTGGCCCACCCGTCATTTGGGCAGAGAGCTCCGGTTTACGGCCGACTTTACAAGATTGGATTTGAAGGAAGACGCTAAACGGAGCTCACGTCCCCCTCTCATCTCCACCGGATGACACGCTTGCCAACAACGCAACTTTAACTAGCAAGAACTCGCCTCCACTGCAAACTTCACGTGGAGTTTTGTGAAGGACACAAATACTTCGATAAGCATCGCTCTTTATACGCTATCGATCCCCAGTCTCGTTCCAAGATTCTTTCAACTGCAAAAATGTACTGCGTGTAACCGTAAAATCCTTTTCGTGAGCGACAGGGCGGAAACGAACACCTGTGTGTTTCGAGTACATTTACATCCTGAAAGAGGCATTGTATATCAGCAGCCGGAATTTTGACTAACACTGTCTAATTAACAGGTGATCCACCGCAGAGAGGAATGACTACTACAAAAGTGGCATTAATATGTGCACTTAGTAGGGATTTATTCAATAATTCAATATTTTGAACATGACTGCGGCTAAGCAACGGTTACAGGATAGGAAATTATTAATCAGACAACCAGTTGCAATAATAGTAGTTTAATAAACTTGACCACGGTTTCGATGGAGATAAACCCGTCTTCTTCAGAAATGCGTGTTTATATCCGTCGAAACCGTAGTAAAGTTTATTAAACTACAATTATTGCAACTAGTTGGCTGATTATTAAATTGTTATTAAATACTGTTTTAAGGAGTGTTAGTTGAACTACACATTAGGATCATTACAATGCGACAGCAGTAGTAAATATATTAGCAGGCATCGTGTGAGAGGACGTGTTACAGGGTATTAGAGGGTGATTTGATTTTTCCAGGGAAGCCAAAACGGTCTTGGTCCAACCCGCCACTGCCCGCACCGAAACTAAGTTTATTGTGCGGTATCGCTCCCTGTATATCTAGTAAAGCCAACCAATGCCCTTGAACAGTGCAAGGAGTCCCTTTACCAGTTCTTTATTAGACACAATTTCTTCGGGTCTGGTTGTCCCAAATGTTTTGTGCCTTTTACTCTCCAATGGTATTAGAGGGTACTGGTGAAAGTTTCAATATTGAAGTCGAATTCAGAATGTCTATGTTATCATCATACAACTTGTGAATTTCTGTTTTCATGAAGAATAAAGATAATTGAAACGTTGTGTTTGTATTTCTCTATTCCATTTTTTTACGTAAAGAGTCATGAACCTCTAGAGTAGTGGTGATGTAACCCTTTTATGTGTATTTGATATACATAATTTGCCTAGGTAGCAGCATCGGGTAACTGTTCAAATTTTGCTTATACAGAGTGAACCTCAGTTCGCGCACTAGGGCTTCGCAGCGTGATTCCTCACATGCTAGCAATAAAAAAAGTCTCTCAAAAAATTTCGTCCTGCTCATATTTTCAGCAGTAAATGGACGTCGAAGATTGAGGTGGGTGTGTGTCCCATACGTCAGTGTGTTTCACAATTACACTACTTCACTAACAAATTTCTAGAGGATGTGGGAAGTATATTGAGGAACAAACTGAGCATAGAAA
Organism: Locusta migratoria; assembly: GCA_026315105.1. Taxonomy (NCBI): domain Eukaryota; kingdom Metazoa; phylum Arthropoda; class Insecta; order Orthoptera; family Acrididae; genus Locusta; species Locusta migratoria. The sequence continues at coordinate 413,603,639 of CM048746.1, read as the reverse complement.
CCCATGCCCAGAAACGTCATCCGATGACGCTACAGAGCGTCGAAGTTGCTGGAGGGGATGTCTAGCGGCAGGAGCTAGTGCCTGTAACTTGAACTCTCCGTAGCGCCGTTGAATAGCGTTTCCGGGCTTGGTTTTCCATGCTCATGTTGTTCCCCAAAACTCCTAACACATCTTTTTTTGGTGTAATTATGAAACACCCTGACGTATGGAACTCACACTCATCTCAATCTTCGACGTCCATTTACTGCCGGAAATATGCGCAGGACGAAATTTTGTGAGATACTTTTTTTATTGCTAGCATGTAAGGAATCGCGCTGCGAAGCCTGAGAGCGCGAATTGAGATTCACCCTCTATAAGTAAAATTTGAAGTTACCCGATGCTGCTACCCATTCAAATTATGTGAATCAAATACACACATAAAAGGGTTATATCGCCACTACTCTAGAAGTTCATGACCCTTTACGTAAAAAATGGAATAGAGAAATACAAACACAACATTTCAATTATCTTTATTCTTCATGAAAACAAAAATTCACAAGTTGTATGACAATAACATAGACATTCTGAATTTGACTTCAATATTGAAACTTTCACCAGTATCCCCTAACACCCCGTAACACGTCCTCTCGCACGATGCATGTCTGTATTCATCGGGCCATACTGTCCACTACATCATCAATGGACTATTGGTCAAAGTGTCTCACTCCTCAACTGCGATTAAGCCTAGATCTCTCAGACTGGTTGATGGACCGTCTCGACTAATAACAGGCGTTTTCAGTGCATCCCAGGCATGTTCGAGAGGGTTCATGTCTGAAGAACATGTTTACCATTCTAATTTTTCTATGTTATCAAGAAGGAACGCATTCACGTGCCGTGAACAATGAGCACGAAGTCATCCATTGCGACGAGTCGCTCACCGGAATGGTTGCACTATACGTCGGAGGATTCAACCCTCTACCGCCGGCCGCGGTGGCCGAGGGGACTGAGGCGCGCCAGTCACGGTCTGCACGACCACTACGGTCGGGGATCCGAATCTCCCCTCGGGCATGGATATTTGTGCCGTCCTTAGTGTTAGCTAGTTAATAAGTAGTTTGTAAGTTTAGGGACTGCTGACCACGTAGTTAAGTCCCATAAGCTATACAAACATTTGAACATTTGAACCCTCTACCGTACAGTCGCTTGGCTGTTTTCTACGGCCACCAGTGGCGTACCGTGGCCTCACATATCGTCACCCCAAAACATCAGAAGACCACCACCTTGCTGCACTATTCAAATTCAATGCGCGCTTAAAATAAAAAATTATGGGCGATTATCAATCATTATTAACATTAAAAAAAGGAAACATATTTAAATAAACACTAATCATGTAATCTAATCACGTCAAAATGTCTGTTACGTCACCTGCAACTGCCCACTTCTTTGTTGTTCGTGTATCTGCCTTCTTGTATTTATTATAATCAATGTATAATGGTAATTCAATAAATTGACATTAATTATTGGTAAGACACTATTGGCTATTCAAATTGCTACACCAAGAGGAAGTGCGGATGATAAACGGGTATTCATTGGACAAATATATTATACTAGAACTGGCATGTAATTACATTTTCAGGCTATTTGGGTGCTTAGATCCTGAGGAATCAGTACCGAGAACAACCACCTCTGGCCGTAATAACGGCCTTGATACGCCTGGCATTAAGTCAAACAGAGCTTGGATGGCGTGTACAGGAACAGATGCCCAAGTGGCTTCAACACGATACCACAGTCCATCAGAAGTAGTGACTGGCGTATTATGACGAGCCAGTTGCTCGGCCACCATTGACCAGACGTTTTTAGTGGATGAGACATCTGGAGAATGTGTTGGTAGAACAGCAGTCGAACGTTTCCCGTATCCAGAAAGACCCGTACAGGACCTGCAGCATGCAATCGTGCATTATCCTGATGAAATGTAGGGTTTCGTAAAGATCGAATGAAGAGTAGAGCCACGGTTCGTAACACATCTGAACTGTAACGGCCACTGTTCAAAGTGCCGTCGTGCGAACAAGAGGTAACCGAGACGTGTAACCAATGACACCCCATACAATCACGCCGGGTGATACGCCAGTATGGCGATGACGAATAAACGCTTCCAATGTACGTTCAGCGCGATGTCGCCAAATACGGATGTGATCATCATGATGCTGTAAAGAGAAATTGGATTCATCCTGAAGAAAATTACGTTTTGCGATTCGTACACCCAGGTTCGTCGTTGCGTACACCATCGCAGGTGCTCCTGTCTGAGATGCAATGTAATCGCAGCCATGTCTCCATGCTGATAGTCCATGCTGCTGCAAACGTCCCCATCTGTTGACTCTGGGATTGAGACGTGGCTGCACGATCCGTTACAGTCATGCGGATAAGATGCCTGTCATCTCGACAGCTAGTGATACGAGGCCGATGGGATCCAGCACGTCGTTCCGTATTGCCCTCCTGAACCCACCGATTCCATATTCTGCTAAAAGTCATTGGATTGCGACCAACGCGATCACCAATGCCGCGATACGATAAACCGCAATAGCGATAGGCTACAACCCGATCTTTATAAAAGTCGGAAACGTGATTGTACGCATTTCTCCTCCTTACGCGAGGTGTCACAAGAAAGTTTCACCTGGCAATGCCGGTCAACAGCTGTTTATGTGTGAGAAATCGGTTGGAAACTTTCTTCGTGTCAGTACCTTGTAGGTGTCGCTGCGGCGCCAACATTGAGTGAATGCTCTGAAAAGCAAATCATTTGCACATCACAGCGCCTTCTTCCTGTCGGTTAAATTTCGCGTCTATAGTACCTCATCTTCATGGTACAGCAATTTTAATGGCCAGGAGTGTATTAATATTACATACTGTTTGAATATTTAAAAAGATGCCTTTTGGTGAGACATTTCATTTGAGCCTCCGCTCGTTACTGTACTTCAGGTAGAATGAAAGTGATAAATTATTAAGTGAATCGAAATCTGATTTCTTGATAGCTGGTGATATAAAAAATTTTTCTCTTGTATCATCATCAGAAACGCTCAGCCTTCCTCTTTCGTATGGCGTATCGTTCAGGTCTATGATTTAAAGAGTTTTTGCGTGATATAAGAAAATGTACACAATGCTTTATGTGTCCATGGGCAATTAGTAGTGACGTCATGGCCGCTTAGTGCCCAGCCCTCCATGTGGTTACAGCAAGACCCAGCGCCTCCTTGGCTCTGCTGCTGCCCTGGCCGTCATCGTAACTTCAGCGCTGCCTCCTATCCAAAATGTTCAAATATTTGTAGAGTCTTTGGGACTTAACTACGGGGTCATCAGTCCCTAAACTTACAAACTACTTATCAACTGCTTACGAACTAGAACGGCACAAATATCCATGCCCGAGGGGGGATTCGAACCCCCGACCGTAGTGGCCGTGCAGATCGAGACTGGAGCGCCTTAGCCTCCTATCAACATCACGCGCTTTACGATAAATAGTAGTTGTCATGTCACAGCTGCCGAAGTTTATTGCAAGGTACCCTTTGCCATACGCCATATGCTGAAAATCGTATCCATGAAAACATTCATAAATGAGCGAACTTTCTAATAAGTAGTAAAACTGGGAAAGTACCTTATTGTTTTGATGGTCAAGTGTGCAAAATTTCTTCAAGATATGAATAAAACTGTGCATATCTGTCGAAGGAAGGTACCCTCCGCAATCAATTAGGCAGACAGTCATCTTCCTCTTGGTTTTAAGGTCAAGTGTGTAAAATTTCATCACGATTAGAATAAAGTTATAGATTTGTACGAATTGCAAATAAGAAACACTAGTTGGCCCGTGCGAATAATTCGCATTCTATCCCAAACAGTCACAGATTGTTGTATTGCAGCGAAGTGTTTTAGTATTTTTAATGTAATTTCGTTTTCAGTAATAGAAACTATCTTCTATTGTACATGCTACGTGGAAAATGGTAAATAATAATTATTACATAATGGATGAAAATCATGATTCTGTCCAATTATCGACTTTCCGCTCCTTCTAACATCTGGCTGACCCGAGCAAATAATTTGCACTCTGTCCTGATCAGTACAGAGAGGTAAGATAGTAATGGAGAAAAGGCAATGCACGTAATTATGTATAGAAGATAATAAACTTTGAATAGTAGTAACAAATATTAGTCTCATTGCAAAAAATTAATATAATTAAATACAATATGATTAACTGCGAAACATATAAAAAATCAGATACTGACTTTTTCATGTTTATTTTATTTTTTTAAAAACTATTTAGTTTACAAAAGTTCTGAGATTACCCGAACTGTGACATGAACTATTCAAACAGCTTCAGTCATGTTGAAGCCCATCCGTACGCACAGCCAGTCTATCAAATTTAAATTCATTGTCGCTCCTCTCTCCGATAAAATTAATTAAATTAAAAGTTAAATAAATCATTATAAGTTATAATATCAAGCGGTATTCACCTGTGATGATGAACTATGAGGTAATTCTGTTCATTTACGCAGAACACAACGCTTGCCTGCACAAATTGAACAATTCCAACAGCTGTTGTGCATCGACATGTGAAACCAATTGCGTAAAGAATCTAAACAACTGCAAGAGCTGTCGTGCCTGTTAGTTAAATTAAATTATTTGTGTATTTTTCGTCGTTACATCAACGTGTATAACGTAAATCAAAAAATGTTCAAATGTTTGTTAAGCTTATGGGACTTAACTACGGGGTCATCAGTCCCTAAACTTACAAACTACTTATTTACTACCTTATACTAAGGACGGCACAAATAGCCATGCCCGAGGGGGGATTCGAACCCCCGACCGTAGGGGCCGTGCAGACCGTGACTGGAGCGCCCCAGTCCCATCGGACACCGCGGCCGGCGACGTAAATCGTGTGATAAACTATGCTTGCTTCAAAGATGGTGTTTGGCTTGCATAAAAAATCTAAACAACTGCAAGAGCTGTCGTTCATGTTAGTTAAACAGATTGTCAATAGATGGCACCTTCTACATTGCTTTTATATCAGCTACGTAAAAGAAGTTGATTCTGGGCGCGGTGGCTGATGGGAGAAACCGTAAATACATGTCCATTTACGATCGTTCCCCGGGTATCAACTTAGATTTTATTTTTTTCAAAATAAACTTTTTTTGTGAAAACAATAGCTTTAAACTCTCTATTGTATTTTTCGTCATTAGCGGAGAACGAAACCTTGAAAATGATACCTCAATCATTAATTTTGGATAAGTAATACGGGAGATATGGCGTACCCACAGAAAAACACCGATGAGAAATAATATATATGAAAAGTTTACTGGTACTTCAATGTTTTATTCGTATCAAATGCTTCAATTACATGTTAATTAGAAGAAAGTTTCAAATGTTCAAATGTTTGTTAAGCTTATGGGACTTAACTGCGGTATCATCAGTCCCTAAATTTACAAACTAGTTATGAACTAAACTTATAGTAAAGACCACAAAAATCCATGCCCCAGGGGGGATTCGAAACCCCGACGGGGAAAGGTCTCGCGCATCGGAGCATAGCTCCTAAATCCGCACGGACACTCCGACACGCCAAGAAAGTTTAATAGCAATAAAAAAGTGCCTGAACAATAGGCATTAACATTTTAAATGAAGAAAAAGATAAATTAGTAATTAAAACAGTTTTCTCCCAGATGTGGACTAAGTTCAAGGTATTAAAGTTAGCATTTATATTTAGAGAAAGTCATTAACTGAAATTGTTTTGGCCCAAAAACAGGCTACGTCCAAAGCATTAGAGTTGGCCATCCTTAAATCGTCTTCGGTGCAGGGTGACGGGCACAGAAGGCAGTTGCGCAGGTGAGACACTGTCTGCTCCTCGACACATTCACAGATTGAGGGCTCATTAAAGTATCCCCATTTCTCCAGGCTTACTTTACACCGCCCAACACCTGTTCGTAACCTGTTAAGGGACCTTCAGGTAGACCACCTCTCATTTGACCGGGAGGTAGCTCTTCTTTAGGTTTTCTCCAGCCTAGAAGAGCCATTTCTGCTCACTTTTTCCGCATGACTATTTCTTGGTTTGTTTTGTTATTGCTGAGATAGACTCTTATAAAACGTTTTCTGTACTTAAAGCGTGTTGTTGCTGGCGAGAGCTCAAACAAGTGGCTAAGTATGGGAGGTCATGGCTCTACGTCCTGCTTGCGCAGAAGCTTCACGCCTGATGTCTGTCTGTCTGTAAATCTATCGGACCAAACTGCGTGGTCATCAGTCCGTAGCTTACAAACTACTTAAACCTAGGTAAACTAACCTAAGGACAACACAGACACCCATGCCCCAGGGAGGACTCGAACCTCCACGGCGAGCAATCGCGCGCTACGCGGCGAGGTGCTTTAGACCGCTCGGCGACTCCACCGCGGCACGCCTGTTGTAAGGCTGAGCTATAACTGCTAGCTGATACAGCTGCTTCACTGTAGTTGGTCTCAGGAAACCAGTAATTATGCGTCGCGTCTCATTCAAAACAGTGTCCACTTGCCTACCTGGCAGGAATTATGCCAGAATATGCGCTGCATATTCGCCCGCAGAATAGCACAACGCCAAAGCTGAAGTCCGAATATTGCGGGACTGTTCTTCCCAGATAGATCCCCTTAGTTTTCGTATCATATTATTTCTTGCAGATACTTTCATCTTGATGTTATGACAATGCATTTTAAAGGTTAAGGTCACTCCAAGATACTTTGGGGAAAAGGAATGTTCAAGTTGAGAGCTATTCCATGAAATATTTAGTCGTTGGTTGGTCTGATTGCTTTTTAGATGGAGAGCACAGACTTGCGTTTTGTTAGTGTTAGGCCTTAGATTATTATTTTTGTAGAACTGTCCTAGTGCTTCCAATTCTCCAGACAGATTATGTTCAACATTGTGAAATTCCTTTCCGTGGGTGGCCAACGCGAGATCATCCGCTTAATACTTTGGTGAATGATGGAAGTGGTTGAACATTCGTATATATATTAAAGAATATAGGAGCTAGAACACTGCCCTGGGGGTAGCCCATTTCCTGGTAATCTACTGTACCGTCCTTGAAATTCCACGAAAAAAACTCATTAATGATGTTGTCGATTAAGGTGGTTAGAGTGGAATCCTTATTCTTAGCGTCATTGTTCTCTTTACCAGGTTTAAGGATAGTGATGATAAAATCTTTCCTTCAAATTTTCCGTGGGAGGAGCCTCCCCGCATGGAGTGCATATATCTGTTTGAAATCACATCCGGGCATCTCCTGGTAACGGCATAACAGCCCACTAATCCTTCCACTCCAAAGACATCAAAATTTGAAATTTTAAATAATAATGTTATGTCGCATCAAAGGAGTAAGAACGTGCCCCTTTTCCTTTCTACGGCTGCAGTTCCCAAACAGGAGTGTTTGGCTGGCTGAGGGATGGGATATATGCGCCTAGCCATTAAAATTGCTACACTACGAATACGACGTACTGCAGACGCGAAATTTAACCGACAGGAAGAAGTTGCTGTGATATGCAAGTGATAAGCTATTCAGAGCATTCACACAAGGTTGGCGCCGCTGGCGACACCTACAACATGCTGACATGAGGAACGTTTCCAACCGATTTCTCATATACAACCAGCAGTTGTCCGGCGTTGCCTGGTGAAATGTTGTTGTGATGCCTCGTGTAAGAAGGAGAAATGCGTATCATCACGTTTACGATTTTGATTAAGGTCGGATTGTAACCTATCGCGATTGCGGTTTATCGTATCGCGACATTACTGATCGCGGTGGTCGCGATCCAATGACTGTCAGCAGAATATGGAATCCGTGGGTTCAGGAGGGCAATACGGAACGCCGTGCTGGATCCCAACGGCGTCGTATGACTAGCAGTCGAGATAACAGGCATCTTATCCACGTGGCTGTAACGGATCGTGCAGCCACGTCTCGATCCCAGAGTCAACAGATGGGAAAGTTTGCAAGACAACAACAATCTGCACGAACAGTTCGATGATGTTAGCAGCAGCATGGACTATCAGCTCGGACACCATGGCTGCGGTTACCCTTGACGCTGCATCACAGACAAGAGCGCCTTGAGATGGTATACGCAACAAAGGACCTGGGTGCACGAATGCCAAAGCGTCATTTTTTGGATGAATCCAGGTTCTGATTACAGCATCATGATGGTCACATCCGTGCTTGGCGACATAGCAGTGAACGCACATCGGAAGCGTGTATTCGTCATCGCCATACTGGCGTATCACCCGACGTGATGGTATGGGGTGCCATTAGTTACACGTCTCGGTCACCTCTTGTTCGCATTGACGGCACTTTGAAGAGTGGCCGTTACATTTCAGATGTGTTACGATCCGTGGCTCTACCCTTCATTTGATCCAAGCGAGACCATAAAATTCAGCAGGATAATGCACGACCGCATGTTATAGGTCCTGTACGGGCCTTTCTGGATTCGGAAAATGTTCGACTGCTGCCCTGGCCAGCACATTCTCCTGATCTGTCACCAATTGAAAACGTCTGGTCTATGGTGGCCGAGCAACTGGCTCGTCACAATACGCCAGTCACTACTCTTGATGAATTGTGGCATCGTGTTGAAGCTGTACCTGTGTACACGCCATCCAAGCTCTGTTTGACTCAATGCCCAGGTGCAGCAAGGCCGTTATTACGGCCAGAGGTGGTTGTTCTGGGTACTGATTTCTCAGGATCTATGCACTCAAATTAAGTGAAAATGTAATTCCATGTCATTTCTAGTATAATGTATTATTTGTCCAAAGAATACCCGTTTATCATCTATATTTGTCCTTGGTGTAGCAGTTTTAATGGTCTATATATAAAGGCTTGTCTGGGTTTTAGCGGGACTGAGGCAAAGCCATTTATTTTTATATATAAATATTGGTTCTCAGTATAGACATTTTATCTTTGCTAGACAGGGTGGAGGCAACCTTGCTTTTATTTTTTCCTCTGTTTCTTGACTTTGTAATTCCGTCGTAGCTAGCGAAACACGTCAGGAACAAGTAGGCACGTTGTTGGTGTAGAAACGTTCACCAAACAGGAATCCTCCGAACATTTTGTAGGGACTCGCAGTCACGATTGCGTCGGCAGGTGATGGGGAGGCCGTAAGGTCCGAGCGCGAGAGTTTTATGGCTGAGATAGCAGGCGAGCGAAGGTGTGAATCGACCCTCGTCAGTAGACTTCTCTGCCTCCGTGCAGCCGCTTCCCCACCTCCAGTCTCGTCCTGCTGAACTGCTGAACCGTTCAACCACTGAACTACTCCTGCCCCATCCCTTCCCAGGCGCCTCACCAGTGAGAGCTGTCAGGGTCCACCGTGACACAGAGAGAGAGAGAGAGAGAGAGAGAGAGAGAGAGAATAGAGAGAGAAAGGGAGGGAGTGTGGGTGGGAGAAATTCTATTTAGCTAAAGTGTTAAGCAAGGCACGGGACGAAGAGTCGCAGTAAAAGGCTTCAATTGGATTACGTTAGGATGAGATAAGTGTTTTATGTACCACTGTGATGGACGGTGTGCAGCTTTGTCGAAATATTTCTCTCCCTCTATCCTTTCCGGTTCTCCGTCACTCCGTTTACATGGGCTCCCAAAACCGGATTTCGTAAACAGATTTCTCAATTCCGCTTTTGGCTGGTCATGTGAACACTCCAAAATCGATTCTAGAAATCCGCTTCTCTAAAAGCGGTTTTCCAGTACCACAATCGATTTTCGTGCCCGTGTAAACGCAACCGTTTTTGAAGCGTTTTGAGTTTGTCCGATTGTGTTTTCTTGTTAAGAATCTTCGGCACATATGGAAAGAGTGATAATTTCTAATGTGAAATAAACGTATAAACATTAGAGTGAACATAAATCTGTGTATAATTCAGTTCCTGATTTAGTCAGCACAATCGCAATTTTTCTTTATTTATAAAGAAAAATTGCGATTGTGCTGACTAAATCAGGAACTGAATCAGCTATCTTTCAGTCGCCATATTAAGTGGGCTAGGAAATCCGATTCAGACTATGCCATGTAAACACGACAGCGAAAAACGGTTTACGAAAATCGGTTTTCGTCTTCCGGAAGATGTGTCACCATGTAAATGTAGTGTGTTACACATCATCCGCTCGTTCCGTAATGTTACACTGTTCTCTTATCAGTTAAATCACGACGTCTCGCTACCTACACCCTTCTTATTGATGTTTCGACTTACTTTTTTCATTAATGACGAAGAGTCTTGTTTTCTGTGTTAACCCACCATATTGACATTGTTATTTCCTTTACCGTGAGTCAAACAATCTGACATATGCTGAGCTTATTATCATCTGCTAGGCGCAATATGGATTAAATTAGATGTACTTTTCTTTCTAGTTGGTCCGGAGTGAGAAGATACTCTTGAACGTAGAACATATCTGAAAAGTAGATACACAATAAATAATTACAAAGTAGCAACACAACAGATATGTCAATGTACCTCCGCCGTGCACTTAACCCTTTCATTACCAGTGTTGTTCTTGGACAACAACGTATTAAACGTTGGTTTATACCGCATTTTGTGCATCAGTCCTTGAAGTTGCATTTTTGTCGTGTACAACAAGCTTCTAGTACGACATTTTGCTGTTTGGTACAGCGTGTAGCCACTTCTGAGGCATTATCTGCCCATCCTGGAGGTTGTGTTGCGTTGCCGTATGTACGTGGCTGAGAGTGTGAACGTGAATGAGCTTCCTTTTATTTTATTCCAGCAGTGAATTGTCTTGTTTTTGGTGCTGTGGTGAAGGTTATACTAGCATTGATCTGGCAGTGTTATCTATCAACAAAATAGCGTCCAAGTAATAAAATACCTCGATAAAAACGTTTGGCGTGTGCATGAAATACATGACATAAAAAATCAATAGTTCGACCAAAAATTTTAAAATGCATATTTTGATGTTTACTCCACTGTATTAATACAGGAAACACTGAATTTTAATTTTTCCAAAACTGATTTCATAATGTAGCAATGAAAGGGTTAAATGTGATTAGCGGAGTATTTATGAAGATAAATCCCAAATGAAATTGCCCTTGTGATTGTGAAATCAGGTAAGAAATAAAACTCGGAAAGGACATGCAACTTGTTATCAAATATTAAATGTTCAATACGCTTAGGTGAATATGATAATTCGTTCGGCTATTATAGCTCCGCATCGTCAAATATCTTTCAATATTAATGAAAATATAAATGTTTAATAATGATGTTGCAGCCAAAATCGCATCTTTCATTTATTATGTTACCGGTTTCAGCGTGCCATCTTCAGACCTATTATACAAAGTTTAACAAGTGATCTGTATACATGATTGCCAAGACACTACCTATATACAATTACATGGTTACATAACTTCACAACATTTTTTTATATACTAAAAGAGTACATCCAGGTTGAGGCGTCACCAAACATAAAATTTCTAATAACAAATAAAATATATACATCCATCTTCTAATGGTTCTGTATCGAGGTACTTCAAAGTCTAAGTTCAATATTAATTGAAGTCCAGTATAACACTAACTGTTAGGCGGGAAAACTATATACAAAGATGCTGCATGCACATTTATACAATGGTCTCTGTCCTTACTGGTCGTCTATATAAAAGTTACATGTAGTACATTTTCGCAAATTACATCCAATGTCATATATATAATTTGTATAAATTACTATATTAAGCACCACAGATTGTAAGGCGCTTTGTCAGTTAACTATTGAGATGTAAAGAAATGATGTCAACATATATATCCCTTAAAAAAGGGATATATCTGTTGACATGACAGAAAACGGGCCTGAAAAGTGAATCTACTGTCGAAGGTTGTTTATTTAACACTGTAGGCAGCAGCAATTTTCCGATATTCCCGTGAGTCTGTATTTCTCTCAAGTGTGCCTTAAAATCCAATATTTGATTTCCACGTCCAATATATGCATATCCATGCACCGTAGTGGCCGTGCAGACCGTACCTTGCGCGCCTCAGTCCCCTCGGCCACCGCGGCCAGCGCACTAACAACAATCTAAGAACAAAATTACATTTCGCATCCACCAAAAATTCCTGATTCTTATAATCAGTAATTTACAAAATCACATGTGACAACGGTCAGATCTATATCTACGTAGATACTCTGCAAATCACATTCAAGTGCCTGGCAGAGGGTTCATTAACCACTTTCATAACTTTTCTCTATCGTTCCATTCTCTAATAGCGCGCGAACACGTAAGAATAAGCGAAAACAACCAGTCTCGTTTCTATATACATCTAAAACATATAATACCCTAACGATGTTACATACTGAAGGGGTTAGAAATGAATATTTTGGAGGAATTTGAAATATATATATATATTCACACTAAAAATTATCCAGATGAAATAAGAAACATAAAAATCATATAATCAATTTTAATGACCCCACCAATGGAAAAGGTTGACAACTAAAGATATGACGAACAACCAGAGATAGCTCAGAAACATATTCCGCTCTGGGTACTGTAAACATTAAATTTCTTTGGTGAAATAGTTGATATTTATTACAGACATAAATTACTAGAATGCGAAACTTGCCCCTGTGACAGAAGCCTGACGCCGCCATCTTGTCTTGGTACTAATATGATATTCTAACACTAAATAACGTCGTAAGTTTACTAGTTAGTTTGAGCATGCTTTGCATTTGAGCTAATACTTCCATAGTACGTTGATTTTAACACAGACATTGTAGAGTCGTTTTATGAGAACATTTTGCATAGGTCTACCGTTAAAGGTGACCGTAGTTATCGGAAAAACACTGAGAAGTTTAAAGACATGTGTTATCCACGATAAATATCACATTTGTAGCGCTCGTACTATTGAAAGATAACTTGAGGCTGGCCGAAACTGGCAATAGATTAATAAAAACAGCAAAATCATGCAACCAAGGAGATAATGGGAGATGTCATTAAAGCCAAAGAAGTGAAGCCATTGTCGCCATATTACGGAGCCCATAACATTTATGGTGACGAGTGTGTTTTTATGCATTCTGAGATGAAAGTGGTACTTATCTAAAAAGAAAACAAACGTTACTACCTGCTTTACCTATCGATGTGGAAGTAGGAAAAAAAGTCATCTGCTATTTTACACAGATTTTTTTTTTTCATTTGGTAAAATTAATACTTGGGATTTATTTTAGTGTTTTTCCCTCACTGACTACTAATTTCCAGTTTTAAGTGATACAGGTTCCCTTGAAATTTGAAAGACCAGGTGGTACAGAATCTTAGTACGAATATTTAATGACGTGGAACCTATAGAAAGAATTTTAGACGTATTCAACATATTTTCAGTACTGAACTTACGAAAATGATACAATTTGGTTCTGTCATTGTTGCAAAATATTTTTTCTATGTTTCCTGCGATCTACTACAGATGCAAATTACATTTCTTGTAAAGCATTTGCGTATTATCACGATATGAAAGTTAAACTTATCGAATAAGATATTTGCCTTAATAAATCAGTTTAGCTGTCTGAAAGGTCTGTATTTGTCCACAAAAATGTACTATATCAAATATGTACTCATAAATGAGTCATTTAAATGTATGTAAAAGGGCAAGAACCAGACAGTGGTTTAATCTAAAAACAAATTTCCTTGGCTCCGCAAGATGGCGGACTGGCTTCAAGCTAAGCTTTGCATAGTAGCGCCCTCTCCCCTTGTTTAACCTCCTTGCATGCAACTCATTTTGTATCTTCCCGTTTATTGACGAAAAATTAAAGCCCTATACAACAAACAATTTGACCATTATCTCAAACTCTAAAGACAGAGTAGTTACGTCAGTTCATCCGTATTTTTACGACTGTTTTCTGTAATTACATACAAGACTGCTCACACGTTTATAGATTAGAAATATGGTGGCGACTTTTTGTGACACCACTGCCATTCTAGTCATTTATATCTGTTATTACGCTATAAATATAAAACATCTTTTGCAAAACTATTCCGTCAAGCTGCAGAAAATGAAGCAGCAAAGACATATGCTATAAAATTGGAAAATTCTTGAATAGCTCATTAATTGTACCATGAAAGTAGGTGCAGACATTACATATAAACGTTAGAACAAATTTTCATACGTAATTTCGTCACTTAAGATTCTTAATAATTTGTGAAATTTGAAATGATGCAGCAGGTGTTTTGTGATGACGAATTGAGTCGCAGTGTCGTGTTTAAGTGCAAGGACAGGACAGTATGGAATGTGACATTCTTACTGGTCGGCCAGGAACAGTTCTACAGAATGCAAGGTCCAGGATGTAGCGTTGCTACGTGGTGACCGCTCGCAGTCGGCAGACGCTCACAGCAGCAGTAGCAGTCAGCCATGGTACCTGCTACAAAATTATGACGCACCACTTCAGCATGTCTCGTGTCACCTAGCACAGTGTCCCGCAACTCCTGCATGACGATTTGTGGTGACCTAATCAGTTGTCAGTTGTGTGGACGATGATCCGCCGTTTCTCAACCGGATAATAACTAAGGTCGAAGCATGGTGTTTCCTTCACGATCTGCAACCGAAATGACAATCATCCACCTGGAATGCGGAATTGGCTGAGGCCAATCACTGAGAAGCCCAAACGACAGCCCTGCCACCTCCGCTGGATACGCCTCTGTGTAGCAACATACAGAGTCATATGGATATCTATTCTCCAGGCGTCAAGTCTCGGAACTTATTGAGACTGTACCACGTATATGCACTGCAAGCCATTGTAAGCTGGAGGGTAGTTCGTACCACTACATCTACATCAATACTCCGCAATCCATCGTAAGATGCGTGGCGGAGGGTACACTGTACCACTACTAACCATTTCCTTTCCTGTTCCACTCCCAAATCGAAAACTGGTATGTTGGTTGGTGGAATAAACGTAAGGCTGTTCTATTGATTGGAAAAAAGGGTCGCTACAAGAATTTGGCTATAGTGAGCCAGCTAAAGGAAGTCTGTTTCAAAAGCTACTAATTCAAAACTAATCTGGTGTAAATGCAGCATTAATAATTGTCATTAGCTGGTAGTTAACACTCACAATAATTAACTTTCCAATCGAGCTGATTAAAGATTAGTTGAACACATTTTTTATTCATTAACACTATAATTCTGTTTGGTTATGGCCCTAATATTAATACTTGCACAGTTAATTAAGAAACAGTGCGTTTGAACTAATTGAAAGCGCAACTGATATTTTGAACACACCAAGGACAATATGTAGTCTGCATAAGGTTCACTGACTTCAGTATAAATTTGACTGCGAGAGAAATCTGGAGAAACACAAACCACTTTCTAATAACGCAACTGCAAGAATTTATTTCGCTAACTGACTGATTGCAGAAACTTAGTATCTTGTTCATACATGTAGTATTGCACAATAAATAACTAAATATGCTAATCAAACTCAGCTTAGTCAATATTATGCTTTGGTTTTAATAAAAATTCAAAATGTTTGTTAAGCTTATGGGACTGAACTACGTGGTCAAACTACTTATCAAACTTATAAACTACTTATGAACTACCTTATACTTAAGACGGCACAAATATCCATGCCCGAGGGGGGATTCGAACCCTCGACCGTAGTAGCCGTGCAGACCGTGACTGAAGCGCCTCAGACTCCTCGGCCACCGCGGCCGGCTGGTTTCAATAGTCAACTACTTTCAATGAAGGAAGTGGGTTAGCTTTCTAACTACAAAAGTGAAACAGGTAAAGAGGTTCAAATTTCTCAGTTATTATTAACAATAATGACTACATTACCTTATGATTTAAGAACAACAAAATCTTCTCAGACTGATACATATATGAATGATACAAAATCTTATAAAGACGGAACTGTGTCTGTGAAAATCAGATTTCAAAATTATTCCATCAGCTCGTACAAAAGCAGCTAACCAAAGCACGTCCGATCAATACCAGAGCTACACACCGACTCTCTCTTTCTGTCTAGCTACTTCTCACATACATAGTCTTTGACATAGATGTTACACAACAGAGTAAACCATAGACGTAGTTACTAAAAGAAGTTCATATAACATTTTACATCCAAATATCGATACAAGACAGGCGCAATAATATTATTGAATTTGTACAGACATGTTTCAATGCCTATATGCCTCCGTACGAGCCCTAATTTCTCTTATCTTGTCTTTGTGATCACTACGCGAAAGGAATAAGTTCTACCAATAGCCGATAGACGAACCAGTTGAAATGGAAAAATAGTGTGTATGCACCTGCATAAGGCTTCTAATCTCTCTCTCTCTCTCTCTCTCTCTCTCTCATCTTCTTTATAATCATTATGCAAAATGTTGCGCAGGCAGCTTCAGATTACTATTCTCTAAATTGCCTTAGTAGGGTTTAAAAAGAAAAGAAAAAAAGAAAAAAAATAATAAAAAGCTTACTATTCTCTAAATTGTCGTTATAGGGTTTAAAATAAAAGTAAAAAATAAAAAGTAATAATAACAAAAAATTTTCACCGGGGATTCAGTATGGAGTTTATGAAGCAGTATCTCCGAAATTCCCACGTGTTGATCGAAACTGCCGGTAGTACATGTAGCAGCCTACCTGTGAATGGTTTCTTTTTCATTTTTTTTAATCCGACGTAGGGGAAATCCCAAACACTCTAACAGTAGACACTAATAGGGTCCACTAATGTTCTGAACGCGGCACCTATTGCTGATGAGCTATACCTTCCCAAAATCTTCCTCATAAAGAGAAGCTACGATCAGCGTCCCTACAAGACTATTTATGTGCTCGTTCCAGTTGTTATCGTTCTGCACCACAAACTAGATATTTAATTTTCACGACTGTGTAAAGCGGCACCTTGTAACCCTGTATAGAAACTTTAAGGAATTATTTTTCCTACTGATCTTAATTTACATCAATTCTTCTACATTCAGAGCTAGCAGTGATTCATCATACCAACCAGAAATTTTGTTTAAGATATCCTGGCTCCTCCTAATGTCTCTCGGCATCGACAGCCTTCCGAACATCACATGGGAAGCAGAAAACATCCGCAGATTGTTGTTCGCCGGGTAGCGGGTTCTGTCATACTTCTCATACTTCCCAGGGATACTGCTAACGATACTCTTGATGAATATTCGCCTTCGTGGATAACGTACTGGGTTTTACAGCCTAAGAAAGCTTTCAGCCACTCACATGTCTAGAAACCTATTCCGTACATTCGTACCTTCATTAGCAGTCTGCAGGGGGAAGAGGAGGCGCTATGCTGCGATGCGCGAAGCCATTCCCCGTCGGGGGTTCGAATCCCCCTCGGACATGGATGTTTGTACCGTCCTTAGCATAAGTTAGTTTGTAAGTTTATGGACTGATGACCCCGCAGTTATGTCCCATAAGCTTAACATTTAAAGATTTTTGAGAAGAGGACGAGTTACTGTATCAAACAGTTTCCGTATAATAAACTGGGATTGCATGTCAAATATTTACACGGTAATTAAGAATTCTATCTTGTACTACATTGTTTCATGTTGCAACGTACAGCTTTTCCTCTTCATTGTTTTACATAAATATCAACAAACTGAAAATCAATATAAATCCCGTATCGATAGCAATCATTACAGCATGAGAATAAAGAACTTGTTGTGTTGGGCAAGAACTTACTTTCTGAATCCGTGTTCAAAAATGTTCAAATGTTTTTAATTATATGGGACTAAACTACTTTGGCCGGCCGCGATGGCCGCGGGGACTGAGGCGCTCCAGTCACGGTCTGCACGGCCACTACGGTCGGGGATTCGAATCCCCCCCTCGGGCATGGATATTTGTGCCGTCCTTAGTATAAGGTATTTTGTAAGTTTAGGGACTGATGACCCCGTAGTTGGGTCCCATAAGCTTAACAAACATTTGAACATTTAAACTACTTTGGTCATCAGTCCCTAGTCTTACAAACTACTTAAACTAAATTAAGCTAACGTAAGGACTACACACAAATACATGCCCGAGGGAGGATTCGAACCTCAGACGCGGGAGGTAGCGCGATCCGCAACGTGGCGCTCCAGACCGCTCGGCTACCTCCGCGCAGCCTGAATCTGTGATTCTCCAGATAATTCATAATGTTCGAATATAATAGGTGTTCCGGGAGCCTATTGCAGATCTATGTCGCAAATACAAGTCTACAATTCGGAAGAATGTTCCCGTCTCCTTTCCTGAGTATAAGCGTGACCTGTGCAATTTTCCAGTCTTTAGGCAGGGATCTTTCGCTGAGCGAGCGGTTATACGGTATATGAATCCGAAGGAGACAGCTATTACGTTAACTTAACCAGAAAGGAACGTAGCTGCTGTGTGACGTGGGCCGGAAGAACTGCCTGTGTAAGCAACGTAAGTTTCATTACTACACCGAGTGTATCTTCTGAGGTATTCATGTTAGCAACTGTTTTCTATTCCATTTCTAGAATAATTACTTCATCTTCTTTGGGGAAAGAATTTCGGAAAACCGTATTTAGTAATTCCACTTTTCTGGAAATGTTATCGGTAACACTGACATCATTACTGCGCAGTGAAGGTATTAATTGTATCTTACCATTAGTGCATTGTATATGTGACCACAAGATTTTTGGATTTTCAGCTACATTTAGAGACAGATTCCCTATGGAATCTACTGTAAGCTTCTCGCTTTGAAGTGCACGCTAAGTATCTAGCTTCTTTAAAACCTTGCCAGTCTTGAGGGTTTTGCGTTCTTTTAAACTTTACACGTCTTTTTCGGTGTTTCTGCAACAGTGTTCTAATTTGTTTTGTGTATCATGGGGGATCAGTTCCGTCCATTATAAGTTTAAATCAAATGTTCAAATGTTTGTTAAGCTTATGGGACTTAACTACGGGGTCATCAGTCCCTAATCTTACAAACTGCTTATGAACTACTTACGAACTAGGACGGCACAAATATCCATGCCCGAGGGAGGATTCGAACCCCCGACCGTAGTGGCCGTGCTGACCGTGACTGGAGCGCCTCAGTCACCTCGGCCACCGCGGCCGGCTTATAAGTTTATTTCGTCTATGTCTCTCAACTGCTGTCGATAGTATTTGCTTGAAATTAAGCCCTATCTTATGTACGCTTGCATAGTTTATTGGTAGGAATGCAGACCCTTGCACAGGCATCAAGCAAATTTGTATCTGCTTTCTAAATTAAATATATAAGTCGCGTTTATTTATTGTGGCTCTGGATGTTATATCACTTTAATTTATTACTTTTTAAGCTATAAAAAACTACCACGGTTAACATATAGTGAGTATATACTGAAAAAAATATTGTTTTTAATTTTCCTTAAAATTATTATGCACTACCAGCAACAAACCACTCATAGCTGGTCAGCTATTTAGTGATTCCATGATGTACCCGATGCAGCAAATGCCTCTATTTCATAAAGTGGCTCTTAATGAAACGGTAGTGTGTGATTGACTACTTTTACATGGCAAAGGAGGTATACTAAAGTAAGCAAGCACACATGTTACGATTAACTCAGTGCAACTAACTGTCGAAGTGATTCAGTAGCACTCTACGACTTTTAATTTATGGAACTGGCTCCTTGCATATGTAACACTCTGTATACAAACAGCTACAAATGAATTTGTGGTAAAATGTTGATCTGTTTGAGAGATAACAGAAGAAATTAGATATCTAGCTGATCAGCTACACTATGCATGAAACCGATATTCATTGTTTCTGCAACATCCTCTTGCTCACTAATCTCTGTATTCGTCTAATAACACTCCCTATTTGATCAGGATTATTTGTTTCGTAACCCGTTAACAATCACAGTAGCTTCATGAACCAACTGTTCAAAATAATTTCAGATGATACCTACCACCGGTTTTGAATAGTATTTTCACCAGTAGTTGAGGCTGGATTGAAGCCACCATCAACGACTATTGTACGAAATAGAAATGACGCTAAAGTTTTCTTCGAACCATCCAGGCATTTACCTGAATTGGAGGGAACGTCCGGAGCCGGGTTTGAACCTACTTCCTCCCGAATGCGAGTCCAGTGTGTTAGCACCGCACCTCTTCAATTATTACGGTTGTCAAGTATCAGCTCCACCTACAATAATTCACAGGAACTACTTCAAATTCATTACAAGATAAACTACTAACAACCACAAGTAAGCCGCCACCAACTGTACTTCGTCTTCCTTTTCTAGTCAATGTTAGGCCTTGAAAAAATTTAGTAACCTATCTCCAGCATGAGACACCTTTTACTTACAACTTTTTCAGATTTCCGAATTTACAATATCGCCTGTTGCTTGGTCTATCGCCAGGGACGCCTGGAACTGTGAGCGATGGGCGACCAACCCAGCCCGCATCCGAAAACAGCACTCAAAGCCTCCATGCACACCAGAAGTGGAAAAACTATGCTGCTGGCTAGAAATCTGAGGCCCAAATGTCCCTGCCCCATAGCTCAAGCAAAAACTACAGTTATGGTATAGGTGGAGTAACTACAGAGATATTACAACGCGAGACAGTGCCTATCAAATGGAAAAAAACATAACGAACTTAATAATTTAAACCGGAAAGTAAACAGCATACAAACAATCAAAATAATTCGCTGCTGCTTAAGAGCTCGTAATTAAATCATACAAAGAACGCAGCAATTGAGGAACCTGTATAAAATGCTGTAGTTCGATGCGCTATAAACGTATTTAACGTATGGATAACCGCGACAAGCGAAAGAGCAGCTATTGGGTTTTGTGACATCTTTGTGCAAGTATGCTTCGCCATCAGCATCGGGCTGAGTTGGCGGACGACCTCTTCTGTGACCATTAGACTACACAGAACGACGCCATTCGTCTTCAGCTGAATAGCTAGCTCCTGAATCGAAAAACTCCCATTCACTGAAGTCGTAAATTGTAATACACGATGTGACACAGAAAGACTGGATTGCATTCTTCAGTAGTTTCAATACAACGTAAGTAATTTATCAGACTAAGTTGCCTGTGTCGAATGTCTAATAAACTTTTCGTTGCACGTAATGCTTTCCCAAAGCACTGTGGCTTCGAGTAGGCGGGATTGTTTTCTCAAAATAAGTACACTATTGTTAGCTTGGTATTCAGTATTATAATGGGAGAAGTTGTAAATTCATAAGTCCATATTTTTTTAATTTTTAAATAGTAATATGACTTATTTGAATGTGACATAAGCGGGGTTCACACGCCCATGCCGATGCATTGTTTTGACGAACTCTGTTGGACCTTGACTGGCTAAGTTCAAATGTTCAAATGTTTGTAAGTCTATCGGACCAAACTGAGTGGTCATCAGTCCGTAGCTTACAAACTACTTAAACTAAGGTAAACTAACCTAAGGACAAACACACACACACACCCATGCCCCAGGGAGGACTCGAACCTCCGACGGCAAGCAACCACGCGCTCCGCAGCGATGAGCCTTAGACCGCTCGGCTACTACACCGCGGCAACTGGCTAAATAGGGCGATTTGAATTCCATTCAGAACGTCATGGACTTAGATAGTGGGTGAAACAGCACACTCAATAATTGCTGCAGTTTGGTTGCCGTAGTTGAAGTATCCCATATTAGGCTACATAAAAGCAATAAATCGTCGTTAAAAATTAATTTCGGGAATCTATCTTACTGTAATCCAACGTTGTGGGGTATATATTTATCATGAGTTTAAAAGAGTTTTTGTTCTGTTAATAAAGACTTATTACAGAAGAAGAGCAACCGAGACTCAGCACATTCAAGATTTAAGCGAAAACAAAACAGTGGAGCCAAGTGAAGCAAAACGTGCTCAACTACTCTATCAAGCATATCCACTCTGTTGTATACATCAAAGTTAATCGCATCCTGCAGCACTATAAGCAAAACTGCCTGGCCCAGCATAGGAAAGGCAAACCATCGTACATTTTTAAATCTCTCGGGGAACCGAAATCAGTTTTCAAGTTCTAATAAATTGTCAATTACGAGATAGCACATTAAAATGTGTTCTTTACACGCACATTTCGGAATCAAATGACGAAAAACGCTCTGGAGGCAGTGGAAAATGATGAAGTTGGCATAGTTTAATAAAGCTAATCTTGACTATATTTTTTATTCGAAAACTATATCGCTCTCAATAGCGGTACTTTTTCTATATTGACTGGAACAAAGTCTAATGCAGTCAATGCATACAATGGAAACCGAGACGTACTGGCAGTTCACTTGAGCGAAACCAGAATTGCATTATCCCAATCAGTTGTGGATATGTCTGAGATGAAAAGGTGAGCTTAATCACCCTGTAGATGTCTCTCACATTTTTTAGTCTTTTAATGATTATGGCGTCGAGCTGCGCATTTATTTCCGATATCAATACGTTTTGGCTCTGTCTTCTATTTATGAGTTCAGTCAATCAAAGCTATGATGCAGTGAAGAAAACGTGTCCTTGAATAAATGACTTTAGAGTGACATTGAGGAAAAGAATGGCGATGAAATGTACATTAACCCAGGAACCCAGTAACAATGCTTATTTGTGCTAAGGTGAATCAGTCATCAATCCTAAGATTTTTTAAAGGCCACAATCCGTTACTAGGCTTAGTACCATTGTATATGGTTAAGACATGACTTTCCTCCAATCACTGAATTTACTTAGTCAGCTGCAGGAGGATCTATAGTTCAACACAGAATCCGAACTACAGTGTAACTAATCGTTTTCTGATGAATAAATATTTCCGGAGATTTAGTATTTTGTCCATCACACCAACTGTTATTCCCTTGGTTTTGAAAATACCAGCAACCAGTTGACGCTATTTTAAAAATCAAATCTCCAGAGGTAAAATATGCGGTAAGTAAGAGATAAAAAAAATCCAAAAAAATACTGGGTATCGAACCCGAGACCTTCAGATTAGTAGTTGACAATTAATCGTTCTTTTTTTTACCATTGCGTCACGCCTCTTTATACTACTTGAAAAAGAAACAATAGCGAGAAGGGGTGCGGTCGGCACATGTCGTTTGGAAAAAATTCGAGTGTTACAGTATAAGAGGTGAAAGATTTCATACGTCGCTAATGAAAATGGCCAACTAGGGAGACATCCCCGTTCGTTTCGTAGCTACACAGAAATAACAACAAAGACCAACAGTTCACATATGTTTTCAAAACATTAATCAAAAGACTACCCTTTTCGAATAAATCTCTTCAGAATGTTCTAGAACGGACTAAATGTAATTCTTACAAGAGATTCATAAAAACCTGTTCCTGTAAAGTCAATTAAAAGGCCTTTCAAACAGTTAGAAATGTACATGTTAAAATAACTAAAATTGGAAATAATTTAATGAAATCTATGAAATAAATCGCAATTTGCGATGTTATGGCTTAACGGTATTAGGTTTAGATGGAATACCAAACTATGGTGAATGAAAATTTGTGTCCGGCTCGGATTCGAACCCGGGATCTCCAGCTTACCAGACAGACGCGTTGACCACTTTTTTTTTTTTTTTTTTTTTTTTTTGTAGACCTATTATGTGCGGTCGTTTTTTATTGTTCGTTCTTGGTCGTTCGTTGATCAGGTGGCTCAGCTTTTTTATTACAGAGGACGTTCAGCCCTCTGACCGGGCGCGCTGAGCCACGGCGCCCGGCACCACTCCGCTACCGAGGACACACTGCCCAGCTCGCCTGCAGAGGACTCTTCCCTGCACGTCTCCCGCCACAACCAAATCTCCATTCGCCACGCTGTCTCTTTCCTATACCACAGCCTATTTATTCTATAATGCTCACAGTCATAGGAAAGAGATAGCGTGGAGAATGGGGATTTATGTGTGGCGGCAGACGTGGACGGAAGAGTCCTCTTCAGTGGGGTTGGTCACTGTGTCCTCGGTGGCGGAGTGGTCAACGCGTCTGCTTAGTAAGCAGGAGATCCCGCGTTCGAATCCCGGTCGGGCACAAAAATTTATTCGCTACAGTTTGGTATTCCCTCTACACCTAATAAAGTGAAGACATAACATCGGAAATTGCGATTTTTTTCATTCATTTGAACGCTGTAATTCGTCAAAAAAAAATATGTATAATTAATGAAATATGTTGATTCACATTATCTGTGCTTTTATGTGGAGTCGTAGAGACCTGCACTACCGATTTTGCAACAAGTTAAAGTACCATCGCCAGGTGCTTCACTGCACAAAAATAGCAAAGTTTTAATAAAATGTAAAAATGTTTACGTATAACATAGCGCAATTGCAAACAGTTTACGTGACTGAAAATTAAATGGAGCCAGTATGCTAGCTATTGCGAAATCAGTTTTCATTGTATTTAAGTGTAACGTTTAGGACGGTTAACGGGGATTATTGGTCAGGTCCACCAGCCTGATTTTTTACCTCACTTCGGCAAACATAAAATGGCTTGATCATCCGGTTTGTGTCAAATAGGTAAAATTATTTTAAAAAACCGGCCTGTCAGCATTTCTAACTGTTTAAAAGTTGCTTCAATTACGTATAAACATTTTAGCTGTGACTTCCGTTCATATAAAATTCTCTGCAATAATTCTCTACTTCGTTAAAGAAGGCTGTCTCAAATTCCTGAATAGAAAAGGAACTATTTGTTAAGAAAGTGTAGAAAGATATAAAAAAGCCAAGATCGCTGATCATCAATTTTTATTTACGACGACCGGTTTCGCAGAACTATGTCAGCATCATCTGGTCAAATAAAATATTTTACAAGGCCATCTTGTAATGTCAATCAGTTGTTATATAACAATTTACAGTGCATAGGTGCACTATGTCATTATAATAAAACATAAATATCACAGTGAGTGACAATAGCAAACTTTACAAGATTATGGCCTTGTAAAATATTTTATTTGACCAGATGATTCTGACATAGTTCAGCGAAACCGGTCGTCGTAATAAAAATTGATGATCAGCGATCTTGGCTTTTTTATATCTTTCTACAATATCATAATTGGATCGGCTTTATTATATCTTTCTACAATATCATAATTGCATCGCCTCCTAGAACGTAAACCAACTGTTAAGAAAGTTGTGGTGTCGCACAAGTCTGAAGTGCGCGTCACGTACTTTCGCCGTGCGCCGCCATGCAAGCACGGCGCGGCGTTCTTACGACACCGGCCACGAGCGCCCTCTGCTGCAATCCTGCTAGTGGCCACCACTGAACTGCATCGGTCACTTGGGATTAGGACAGGCACTAGGACTTATCAGTAGGCAGGCCTCTACGTAGTTAACCTATGTCTCAGCAGCACACTTAGTTGGCAGTCATGAACTTTGTGAAAGTTAAGTATTATCCTATTTCTACGAAATATACAACTTGTTCTAATCTAGCTTAGTGTTTCTAGTTTCTGCTGTCCCACTGGCTGGTCACCTCAGACTTTGTATCCTCACACGCGTGCATCCTATACCTCTGTGTCGGTGTCTCTCTACTCGACCACCGACACTTAGGATAACCGGCTGCAACGAGACACAAAAGAAGTAGTAGCGGGATGTTTATTCTTTTTTTTTTCATATGTGTCGGACTGATATATTAAAAACGATATTGGTAATTAGGAATCCAGTCATATATGTTACACATATTTATAAAACTTTAAACTGCTGCTCAGAATGCAACAGTTAACTTGTTAGAACTGTGTGAAAGTCATTTTGCAGCAGTCAAAATGGGGGCATTTGCTCTTTCCAGATTCACTTGTGCGGCGTTTGTCGTGCGTGAGCGACACGGAGCGTAACTCAGAGTAGAAGTCATCAAACAAATCATTGGGACGTCACAACCGTGGGCGTGTAACATTATTTGTCTTCCGTAACTCCGCCCGCTATATAGTCGACGCAACTAATTCAATGAATCAACCGGAGCGCTCGTCTAAAATTAATCTCGTTTTCCCTTGAAAGTTCCTCTATTACTGTCAGCCGCGTCGTCTCGCTTCACAAGTGAACCAAAAGCGAGACAGAGTTTCATATCGGCACGGTGGACGCGTCCTCAGGTGGGTGGACGCACGTAATACTCAGCTTTGACACAACGGGGAGAAACACGAATGAGACGCGCACTTGCGAGGGAAAAAGAATTTCTCAATTAAATCCACATAAAACGAGTCGGTACATAATTCAGATGAGAAATTTCAAATCTGAGAAGGTACTGAGTTGGTACCCTCAACACTACCGCGAAAGAAGAGGAATTTTTGCAGCTTTAGCTTCTAATAGGAACTCTTCCTTTGTAAATAACAGAAATTTGGTGCAGAGTGGATATTAAAACTTGAAAGTATACTATTTTCGCGCAACGGCTCTCAGTTACGTCGCAGTCTATATTTGTAAAGGTAGTATCTACAAAGGATGTGCTACGTGACGTGGTAGTCTTTAGTCGTAACTTAGTTCCTTTTATAATTGACTGACTTTTTCGTCGGTGCTTCACATGGAATATTACAAAAGGATATCATGTACAAGTTTTCTGAAAGTAATATTTATTTATTTACGAAGTCACATTTATTTATTAATATCATTATCTGCGTCTGCTTTGAAAAAGAACTAAGGACCATTAAACATATCTCTTCAAGTAATCGCTACAAAATAAAAAGAAAATACGTAAAATTTCATCAGAACAAGTTTCTGTTCAACAGAAATCAGTCGATACAGTAAAAAGTGGCGTACAGTCCCAAAGTTAGAGAAAAAAATAACAAAAAGTTGAAATTGCGGAACTATAGATCGACATTTTACAACACCAACAACATATCAGAATATTTATTCAACAGTAAACTGAAACCCTTGGGTCAAAGTGGTGAATACAAAATCGTATTTAAAAATGTATATATGGCAGTGAGGCAGAGCTGAGGCTGTTGGATTATGAGAACATGAGAGAAGGTAGAGGTTGAACAAGAAAGACTCAGTCTCATATAAAATGCAGAATGGCAATGGGAAGAAAAGCGTTTTTTTTTTTTTGTTTTTTTTTTAAGGAAAATTTGCTAACATCAAATAGTCAGATGTTCAGATGTTTGTAAATCTAAGTGACTTAACTACGTTGGTTATCAGTCCCTAGGGCTACAAACTACTTACACTAACTTAAAGTAACTTATGCTAACGACAACACATACCCCTTGCCCGAGCCTGAGCAAGGACTCGAATCTCCGACAGCGAACGACTGTCCTCACCGCAGCAGGACGCCTTAGTGCGCACAGCCATTCTGCTGCGGCCATCAAATTTTAATTTAAATGTAAGGAAGTCCTTTCTGCAGACATTTGTGTAGAGTTTTGCCTTGTATGGGAGTAAAACCTCAACGATATATAGTTTAAATATGAAGAAGATAGAGGCTTTTCAAATGCGGTGCTACCAAAGATTGCTGAAGATTAAGTGGGTAGATCGCGTTAATAATGAACGGAATTGGGTAGAAAAGGAATTTTTAGGGCCCTTGACTAAAAGAATGGATCGATTGGTGGGATACATTCTGAGACATCAGGGAATCGTGAATTTGGCGTATGAGGGAAGTGTGTGGGGTAAAAATCACGGAGGAAGACCAAGGGGCGAATATAGTAAGCGGATTCAGATTGATGTGGGTTGCCATTCTTATGAGAAGTTGAAGAGGCTTGCTCAGAATAAAGTAGGGTGGAGAGCTGCATCAGACAAGCCTCTGGACTGAAGACCACAACAACAACAACAATAACAACTTATCAAATGACCTCACTGAATACGGGCATAAGATATGTAGCAGTACTTCAGTAAAAGAGTATCCTACTGAATGAAAAATAATTTATTGCCCTTTACAGTAAAGTTCAAATTGCAAGTGAAAAATCACGAAAAAAGTTGAAAAGTGAAGCATAGGCCTTAGTTACGTTAATGGTTTCGTTGTGACACTCGAAACATCAACGCAAACAATAATAAAGCAAATGAAATAATTTATCACAAGAAAAATATCTATCATTAATAAACTAGAGCGTGGCTTACACACCGCGCCTATACTTGATCTAACAGATGAAGCTATGTAGTAGAGGCTGTCTCGTTTATTGAAATAAATATTATTCTGTTGTCATTTCCAATGTTCGGAAGCGAGTCTGAAATAAGCTTTGTGTAAGTGCATTTGTACCATTCTCTGCGACGGTTGCTGGCTGCATCTGATTGAAATACTATCAAAATGTATCCATCTAATGTGAAGTATAAGTCTGAGTTTCCTACCAGTCTTGATGAAGTCAAAACACGCTACCTTTCCCTAGTCTCAGTCTAGTTGGCAAGGTATATTGAGTATGCAAATCATTCCACCGGCGCACCACTCACTGATTGTCCTCAAACAACTAAATATCGTGCACTGGCAAAAATGTCCACTGCTCAATCTGTGAAGTGCCGTATTACGAGTTATACGTATATGTAACTCAACACTTCGCACCGCACACCGATGTTCCGCCAATAGGCAAATCACAGCAAGCCGCTATCTATCCACAAAAGAGCACCTTATCTCCAGGTCACCTCCAACCTCGAGAGAAGTGTCGCCATCAGAGAGTAGAAGGCTCTTTCTGCCGTCCATCCAATTGCCTATATCAGGAGATATTTTCCCCAAATTCACTGTTAGCATGCGATTTACTTCAACAGCTAATGAGAAGCGCAGTACTATCACCTAGCTGGTTTTTTTTCCTATTGCTGTCAGTCAATGACAAATTCCGTCTTATATCTCTATGATACAAGCTAAACGCTGATGCAATGGTAAGAAAGAAAACTCCACAGACGCACATGTCCGCTCTCTGGAAGGCAGTTGGCTGGGCCGCAGTGTGCGTCACACCAGACCGCCCATTAGTGCAGTGTCGGCCTCCAAAAAAATCACACTGACGTATTTTACGGCCCACTTTAGATTTGTAGTTTTATAAGTTTTTGCAAACAAGTTTTCGCAGGGAATGGATTTTCCCCATGTCCACTGGCTTTCATAATAGCTTCCGAATGACGCAACACGGTGTAAAAGAGTCCGTATGGCGTCAGCATTTAATGTACGTAGCATATGAAACACAATTACTTCTGCAAGTGCAGTAACTACTATCGTTAATTACCATCACAGATATTACATGCGGGGTATCAAATGAAACAGAATAATGCGTACTTTGTGATAGGATGTTCAAACATTTGTTGTAATGAGGTCGATAATTCTTGACGCCTAACATGGTTCACCATTTTAGGACATCATTAGGTTATCGCAGAGTGACAAACCAGTTTTCATGAAGATTTAATACCATGCAATAGGCCTACATCAAAGTAGGTTACCAGTGGCTCACAGTCACACAAGTGATACTTGTAGGTTCGGTGACAGGACTATGTGAGGGGGTTGACATGGAGCCGTTTATTTCGCATATCAATATATTAGGTGTTAAAGAAGTTTTCTTGGTTGGAGAACTGTGTGACGTAATAGAAAGGGTGAGAGAGAGAGAGAGACAGTAGATGAGCTTGTATCCCGTGGGAAAGCTCCGCCGCTATTGCAAGTTGAGATCTGATTGGCTCCCGCCTATACTAGTTGTCCGCCAAAACTTTAAGCTTCTTTTATTAATATTTACACATTCCTATGTCTATTAAAATTATCTCTGTACTTTATGTAATGCTTTTGTGCTAAGAAATGTTTCGTTTAATTCACAGATTTAATTATTTGTATATTTTGCAGCAAGTTGAACAATGTTAGTCTAGAAGTTTCGCTTGGCAACAAAACGGTGGCTTGTGGCGCGCAGCGAGAGGCGGCGGCAGTCAGTCGAGCGCCGACCGCGATACCTTGCACATTCATGTCAGTTCAGTGCGGGCCAGGAACAGTTTATACGTTATGTACCGTTTATATTTTTAATATCATTCAGTCTGTATATTTGTGCTTGGATATAGACTGGCATTTCTTCAATAAAAACAAGCACTGGCATCCTAGAAAAGCTAAATTTATTCGTGGCGCGGTACTTCCTAGCCACATCTCAACTCCTCTTTAAGCATCACTTCAGGTTCAACGGATGCGTGACCTGTGTGCTTCACTTGTGCAATGGGACATCAACTATGACAGAAGACACAAGGTTAGTAAAAGAGTGATTTTAGACGTGCACTGAAGTTGCATGTTGACACGGCACCTCGCGTGCAGCGCTGCCCCGTTTACAAACCAGGGCACTGGCACGAAGTGCGTTGGTAACATCGCCGAGGGAAGGTATGAAAGAGGGGAGGTGTTTTAGGGACTTTGTCAACTACGCACTGACCTTCCCTGTTTTTTTTTTTTTTTTTTTTTTTTTTTTTTTTTTTTTTTTTTTTTTTTTTTTTCAAGACGCCCTGCTGTAACTACACAAAAGAAAACGGTAAGGTGTGAAGTGCTCCAGTTACTGGTGTGATGGGCGGTTTTCAATGTATTATGTATACCTGGGTATTTGTGTGCAATTTGTATTATCCTGTCACTGCACCTGTTTTAAAGGCACACCACTTTTATTGCCGGGAATGGCCATGGGGTCTGGCGCGTTATGTTACAAATTATGTGGTCACTCATGTGGGAGGTTCGAGTCCTCCCTAGAGAATGAGGGTATGCTGTGGACCGGTGACCAGTGTAGTATGGTTCCTTAGAATTACAAACATTTGATTTTGATACGCCTTTTACATGGCACAGCATTTTTATCAATACTGGTTTATCTGATGATGCTCTAAAAAGATGAAACATGCCAATTAAAAAAGTTCAGTTGCACTCAGAACTGTTTTTAAAGGATATATTTGTTAATTATGTAACATGTTTAAGTTTCAGATTACAAACTCTTCGATGAGTTGGCCATATGCACCCATGACAGCCTGGATCCTCCTAAATCTTTCTCTGCCTGAATGGCTCCTCCTCAACCTCCAACGTCGAGTAATGTCCCATTGATAAGACCTGTTCTTCAAATAGTCCCATAGCCAAAAACTGCACTCCTTGATATCCAATGATATTAAAGGCCTCGCAGCTTGGTACTATCAGCCAATGATTCTGTTTTTCCCAAAATGTGTTATGGAGTAACCGATTGACCTCACGAGCATTCTAGGTGGATCTACACCATGCATCAATACAGTTGAATCCAAAGCGTCTCTCTCCTATAAAACAGGCATAACTTTTGGAGAGAGCATATTGCGGTAATATGTGCCATTCACGCTGCATGTTCTCGGTACTTGCTTTCAGAGTTCTTCCTATGTCATCATACCATTCCCGGCAGTTAACATCATGTTATTAACACTAATAATAAAGCAAATCCTGCAGCTCACACTGGGAGCATCATTGCTATAATGTCAGGTCTACACATCTCTGAGTATCGATTTCCGTATCGGGTACGCGATGATCGCTGTAGCGCGCTCTGGCGGCACTTTAACACAACGAGCGCACTTGCAAATCGACGGTGTAATAGTCTCATTCTGCGGCCTCCCTCAGACCTGTCAACATCTCTTCTTCTTCCTGCATAGGCAGTGAACTTGGTACTTACTGACTTGTATACTGAATGTATATCTTTCGTAATATATTCCTCATATTTAAAATCAATCCTATTACCTTTCCATCTTCTAAGTCCGAAACCTTTTATACTCCCTTCTATCACCGACTTTCCGCTTCCTATCCCGCATCCATATTTCGAACCTGCTATTTTTCCGATCAGTCCGCAGGGGAAAGTGACTCAGAAAATACAACAAAAATACTAGCTGAGGATGAGGGATAGTATAAGGTCTACACATCTGCATTGGTCCAAATAGCCAAAGTTCAAGTCTCATCATCTTGTAAGGGTCGTAACTGCTGCGGGTATCAGTCCCTAGGCTTACAAACCACTTGAACTTTTGCTAAAGATAACACATACACCCATGCCCTAGGGAGAAATCGAACGTCCGACGACGAGCAACCACGTACTCAGCAGCAAGGCTCCTTAGAGCGCTCGGCCACTCTTACCGCGGCTCTTCTGTGTGTATTATTCTGGTGTGCGATTCCTCAACAGCTATACTTGCGGAAACTACCTTAAGTGTCGTTCATTAATTTTCTGTTTTTGCAACATGTTAAGTTATCGTTGGGTTTATTAAATCCCACTCCACCCAATCTCTGCGCTTAATAGCTTTGCTTCTATTGTGAGTAGGCAGAATGTTATAATATTCACACATCATCTTACATTCGTAAACTTCAGTAACTGATTCGCTATAATTATTAACCCTTGTCCATTATCTCCTAAACTGAGCAAATAACATTCATTACTAAGTCAAAGCCGGCCGCGGTGGCCGAGGGGACTGAGGCGCTCCAGTCACGGTCTGCACAGCCACTACGGTCGGGGGTTCGAATCCCCCCTCGGGCATGGATATTTGTGCCGTCCTTAGTAGTAGCTAGTTCATAAGTAGTTTGTAAGTTTAGGGACTGATAACCCCATAGTTAAGTCCCATACACTCTACAAACATTTGAACATTTGAACTAAGTAAAAAACAGGAACATTCTGAAATTAAAGAAAATCGGTGTTTCATAATGTTTATACTGGCTCCGCGATAACGGCTGCACAAACTTCATAACAGATGTGATGTATTTTATGTTTAGTAAATCTTGTATTTAACAACGAAGTCAACCATAGATTAGTCTTGTCATTTTAGTGACTGTGTTGTTTGCCATATCTGTGGGCTGTAACTTCAGAATTTAACATATATGGCTGAATTTGTTGGTAAATAACGCTTTAGATTCACTACAAATAAGTTTTTTTTTTTTTTTTTTTTTTTTTTTTTTTTTTTTTTTTTTTACTGTTTCAAAAATTGTAAGATAAGTGGATGATATCGAAACATATAAAAATGTTTTTGTGGTGTCGCACAAGTACAAAGTGCGCGCCACCTACTTTCGCCGCGCGCCGCCATGCACGCACGGCGCGGCGATCTTACGACGACAGCCACGAGCGCCCTCTGCTGCAACGCCGCTCGTGGCCACCACTGAACGACATCGGACTTCGGACTGAGATAGCAACCAGTTAGGACCTTCGTAATCAGATAGGCACCAGTAAAGACTTTGCTATTGTACAGGCACTAGGCAGGCCTCTAACAACTATGTATCAACATTCTGCAGTACTATGTAAAAGTTAAGTATTGTTACATTCTGTGCAATATATATCTCTTTCTAATTTACTCTAGTGTTATAGTTTCTGGCTGCTCCCCTCCGTACCTGCACCAGCGTGCTATCTATATTCTTGTGTCGGTCTCATCCACCCGGAAAAAAAAAACACCTACGACGAGGCTGGGACACAAAAGCGGCGACGAAGTCGGGACACAAAAGTGGCGACGAGGATGGGATACAAAAGTTTTTAAAGACTTGATTGCAAAGTTGTGCTGTAGGAACCCTAGGAATTATCTCAAAAAAACTGGATCCGCAACAGTGGTTAATTTTTAAACTGTTTTTATATTCAAATGTTTGTATTTCTTATGGGACAAAACTCCGATGGTCATGAGTCCCTAGTCTTAAAAAATTACTTAAACTAACCTACGGACAACACAAACATCCATGCCGAAGGGAGGATTCTAACCTCCGACGCGGGAGGCCGCGCGATCCGTAACGTGGCGCTCCAGACCGCTCGGCAACTCCCGCGCAGCTTTTATTTTATGCACTACCCGAGTTTGGAGACCTATATCTCATCATCAAGTGCATCTGTAAATGACAATCAAATAAAATAGTGACGTTTATCATGTAAGAAAATGAGTACCCTACATTATTATTATTATTATTATTATTATTATTATTATTATTGTCCTGTTTTACAATGTAATTTAGTTTACATTTTCCGGTACCACAAGATCATACATTACAATGTTTTACATTAATATTTTTGCATTATTATTACACATTATTTTATTTTCATTCTCCAGTTTTCTCTAACTGTCCAGAAATTTTCTTCCATTTTCCTTCTTCGAATAGATGCCTGAATTCCTTGGATGCATGTAGTTGGCGGTCTCTCTCTCTCTTCTTTCTTCCTGATGGCTCCCATTCCATTATTCTCTGTGTAGTCTTTCCTTTGACATCCTTTATGTGTGCCCCTACCATAAAAATTGTTTTCCTTCTAAAAAATCTATAATTGAATTCTTAACATCCATTTTCTTTCTGATGACTTCATTCCTGATTTTTTTCCGGCCTAGATATTCCTGCTTTACTAATCTTATTCATACAAAGGGAGTATACGTACTTAGTGAGTCCGGTAGGCACTGTAGGCAACTTGGGCGCGACGTAGCCGCTGTATCGATATAGGCGTTACCAACCGCAGCTCTGTCCTTTGAGTGTTTACATATCTCTGTGGTTTGCATACACATGCCTATACAAGTTCCTTTGGCTCTTCAGAATATTTGCGCACCCTGTATAATAATAATAATTTCGTGTGGCTCATTTTCTTGGTGCAAGTCTTTCCATTGGACGCCACTTCGGCGACTTGCGTGTCCGTAGCCTACCCCAGTTATCCAACCGGGGAAAGGGGACCTACAGCTTAACGTGGAATCCGAACCACGCGTCGTTTCTCACATCGTTGAGAGGTGAAGGATGGGTTAAAACGCAGACTGAAAAAAATCCGAGGCCCCTCCCGGGTATCGAACCCGCCACCCTTCGGTTTCCACTAGAGCGCGTTACACCAAGACCACCGGGCTCGACTTTTGAAAGATTAAATCGTGCTTGAAAACTTCGCCTTGTTGCCGTAGGACTCTATTCTAACCTGTGGTACTCTAGCACCAGAAAAACGCGTCGTTCAATGGAGTACATGGTTTTAATCTCTTCCTTCGGTGCGCTAACCTCCTTTCACGTTTCAATAGTGGAACTGATCGCTCTGGGCTTTGGATCACTATTTATACTAGGCATTACGTATGGCGATTACAGCGCCATCTGTTAGCAGCTTTTGTAACTATTATTTCAAACTGCTGTATAAACGTCTTACAGCTTTCACAATAAACATACCGTTTACTGCATTCCTCTATCGATCTTTGTTTTGGAGATATTTAATTCTGAAATCAGGGAGTCCTTTTCCGGACACCCTGTAAAAAGTTTTTAAAGACTTAATTGCAAAGTTGTACAGTAGGAGGACTAGGAATTATCTTAAATAACTTGATCCGCAACAGTTGTTAATTTTTGACCTTTTTTTATTTTATGCAGTATCCGAGTTTCGAGACCTATATCTCATCATCGGGTACATCTGCAAATTACAATCAAATAAACTAGTGACGTTTATCATGTAATAAAATGGGTACCCTACATCTTTACTAAAATTATTCAGTACAAAGGGAGTATACGTAGTTAGTGAGTCCGTAAAAGTGTTCCATGTAGGAACAGATTAAAATAGTGAGTCTCTAGTACATGTAACAGTGCCGGTAGGCACTGTAGGCGATTAGGGCGCGACATAGCCACTCACAAGGCTAGAAGCTACGTCCCATCTCTCATTCTCCGACAGTAACACCACGTTCAAACTCATTTAAATCGTGATAACCTCCATTTGTAGCAGCAGTAGCCGCTGTATCAATGTAGACGTTTCCGACCGCAGCGCTGTCCTTTGAGTGTTTACATATCTCTATGGTTTGTATACACATGCCTACACATGTTCCTTTGGCTTGCAACCCCTCCTCCTCCCGTCAGATTGCTGTTACCTGAGGCCTAACTGCCCTACTCAAAAAAAATGGTGGAGAAGAGATGCATTTAATGTTTAATTTGAATAAAGTTTTCCTCTTCTTAGTTTTGGGCCTACACTTTAATCTCAACAATGATTAGGTGGCTTGAATGGATAATGCAAGTTTCACTGGTAAGATTGACATTTATTATATTTAAATTGGCCTCACACGCACAACAAATAAATTAACATATAAAACTTCACTATTTTCTAAAGATCAGCCTAACAATATCAAAACGAAACCTCAGTCTTATTATACAACTCAGCTGCTACTACTTCTACAATGAAGACCACTGCCACTGCTGGCGCTACAGGGTAGTGTCATTGGTCCTCTGCTATTGCGTATTTACATAAACGATGTAGGGGAAATTTACTGTCTAGTAAAATCATCTAAAGATCAAAACCAACTGCAGAACGATCTGAATAAGATATCAGTATTGTGTAAAAATTGGCAATTGACTCTAAATAATGAGAAGTGTGAAGTCGTCCACATGAGTACGAAAAGAAATCCGTTAACTTCGTTTACAAGATAAATCAATCAAATGTGAAGGCCGTTGACTCCACAAAATACCTAGGAATTACTATTACTTCAGACTTAAACTGGAAAGAACACGTAGATAATATCGTGGGAAAGGCGAACCAGAGACTGCGTTTTATTGGCAGAACCATTAAAACATGCAACGGAACTACAAAAGAAACTGCATACACTACGCTTGTCCGTCCATTTTTGGAGTATTGCAGCCCAGTGTGGGATCCTTATCAGGTGGGTTTGACGGAGGACATCGAAAGAGTCCAAAGAAGGGCAGCTCGTTTCGTATTGTCACGATACAGGGGAGACAGCGTTACGGAAATGATACAGGATCTGGGATGGGAATCATTACAACAACGGCGCTTATCGCTGGCCGGCCGCGGTGGCCGAGGAGACTGAGGCGCTCCAGTCACGGTCTACACGGCCACTACGGTCGAGGGTTCGAATCCCCACTCGGGCATGGATATTTGTGCCGTCCTAGTTCGTAAGTAGTTCATAAGTAGTTTGTAAGTTTAGGGACTGATGACCCCGTAGTTGATTCCCATAGACTATACAAACATTTGAACATTTTGCTTATCGCTGCGGCGTGGGCTACTTGCGAAACTCCAATCGCCAACATTCTCCTCCGAATGCGAAAATATATTGTTGACTCCCACTTACGTAGGTAGAAAAGATCATCAGAATAAAATACGAGAAATCAGAGCTCGAACGGAGAGATTCAGGTGTTCATTCTTCCCACGCGGTATACGAGAATGGAATGGGAGATAAATAGTATAATTGTGGTTCGATGAACCCTCTGCCAGGCACTTAAATGTGATTTGCAGAGTATCCCATGTAGATTTACAAGTCAGCGATATTACAAATAACACGGCTCACTTCAAAGACATGGTAGCAAAGACATTAATCCCTTACAGGCTCTTCAGATTATTTGCGCACCCTGTATAATTAAGCGATCTAGTTGGGTGTGCACAACAGTCCGGTAGTGCTTTCAGAATACTTCAACACTGTGTGCCACTATTTTCTAAAGATCAGCCTAACAACAAGTCTTATTATACAACTCAACTGCTACTGCTTCTACAATGAACACCACTGCCACTGCTGGCGCTACAAGTCAGCGATATTATAATACCACGGCTCACTTCAAAGACATAGTAGCAAAGACATTAATCCCTTACAGGCTTTTCAGATTATTTGCACACCCCGTATAATAAAGCAATCTAGTCCAGTAGTGCTTTCAGAATGTGACTTCAACACAGTGTGCCACTATTTTCTAAAGATCAGCCTAACAATATCAAAACGAAACCTCAGTCTTATTATACAACCGCACCGGTCAGCAACTCAACTGATACTACTACAATGAACACTGCTGGAACTACAAGTCAGCGATATTAAAAATAATACGGCTCACTTCAAACACATAGTAGCAAAGACATTAATCCCTTACAGGCTCTTCAGATTATTTGCGCACCCTGTATAATGGAGCAATCTCGTTGGGTGTGCGCAACAGTCCAGTAGTGCTATAAGAGCGTGACCGCCGCCCACATCCTCAGCTGGCGTCTTCCCCACCCCCTCCACCGAAGACTTCGCTTCGTTACGGGTCGGCGGTGCTCCTACGGCGTAGGCCGGCGACAAACAGGCGGGCGGAAGGGTCCGCGTGGGCGACGCCGCTATATCACTGTTTACTGCGGCCGCGGCAGCGTGCGGAAATATTACGAGATTATTCGCGAGGCCGGCAGGTCTGCGGTGGCCGCGGAGACGGCTTAATCCATTTAGAGAGGGGGCGCCGGTTTATAGGCGACAATATCGCGCCGCCCGCCCGTCCTCCAGACGTTATTAAAAGGTGACACTGTGCCGAGTGTGCGGCCGAGGGAAGGACACTGCTGCGGCGAGGCGGCGTCTGGCGGCAAACGGCAGACGCAGGCTGCCGAGGCGCCTGCGGCTTACCTCGCCAAGGGCGCGCCAGTCACTGCCCCCAGCACGTGGACACCCACAGTCCAGCTGACGTCATCTCAACATATGTTGTCGCTATTTGGCACCGGAAAAACGACACTACATAACGATGCGGTTCTTCAGATTGGATAAACCCTCCTCTAGCTCATGGACCTACAACGACACTATATAATAAAACGGTTCTTCACATTGGATAACCCCTCCTCTAGCATATGGACTTACAACGGCAAGCCACATAACTGATTCCTTCCCCCCTTCCCTCCATCCGCCCAGTTTTCGGACACTTACGTTGACACATTATTTTCGCAACAGGATTGTGTGCATGCCTCCACATCTGATTTCATTAGATAAGCATGTCTAAACTCGCCGCGGTGGAGTAGCCGAGCGGTCTAAAGCGTCTGCCGACCGCGGTGGCCGAGGGGACTGAGGCGCTCCAGTCACGGCACGGCCACTACGGTCGGGGGTTCGAATCCCCCCTCGGGCATGGATATTTGTGCCGTCCTTAGGATTAGCTAGTTCATAAGTAGTTTGTAAGTTTAGGGACTGATGACCCCGTAATTAAGTCCCATAAGCTTTACAAACATTATTAAAGCGTCTCGCTGCGGAACGCGCGGTAGCTCGCCGTGGAGGTTCGAGTCCTCCCTGCGGCATGGATGTGTGTGTAGTCAGGTTAGTTTACCTAGGTTTACGTAGTTTGTAAGCTACGGACTAATGACCACGCAGTTTGGTTCGATAGATTTACAAACATTTGAACACATCTAAACTCTATTACTTCGGTTTGTTGTTCAGATAAGGACTTCTATGTATAGAGGTTGTGACACAACCGCGACTAATCGAACAGTCATGGGCCACTAAGTGTGGCACCCGTGCTAGCCTAAGGACAAGACTTGCACCGAAACTCCCCAAAGATTTATCCAAACACGATATAAATCATGGAAAGCGATAACGATGTTTGAAATAGGTGTAGCTTATAGCAGTAAAATAAATCTGATTACTATGAAACAAAAATTTAATTTAGGTAATTTTGCAACACTATTGTTGGACTAATCAAAATTATTAACAAAATGTTTCATGAATAAAAACTTATACACAGTCTCCAGCCTAATGAGGCATAAGAATACCAAGCAGTGCTAAATTAAGAATGCAGTTAAATTTAGAAGCTTGATGCATAATCAGTGAAGGGTAGAAGAAACTTTGTTACTAGTTTCATAAGAGATAAAAAAATACCAATCACAAAAATAATAAAGATTTAAATGAAAGCAGTAATTATTTAAATTATTGTAACGGTAAGACTCACCTCATCAGTTACTTTCTGTTACTATAGAACATAGCGTGGAATGCAGTATTGCAGTGAAAGTGGCACTCAGAAACAAAGTTACTAAAGGCTTATAATTAGTGTTAAAAAATTATAAAAAATCTACTGATGTTATGGTCAGTGCTGTTCTTAATGTTCTTTTGTAAATAAGTAAGAAATTGGTTATGATTGTGACGTCTATTCAAAAATCTACTAAAAGAACTTTGTTGAAAATAATGAAATCTTTCTCCCTAGCATGAAATTAATGATTCTGTTGCAGTTAACTATTATTTAAGTAACACTTTGCTGAATAGATTCATCAATTAAATATACTAGCCTGGAATCTAGAATGGGGTCACTCAAACTGTACTGACAAACTGTAGGAACACTATAAATTTTGATTCATACCACAAATAGAATTTTGTTTGTCTGATCTACTTCAGTTATATGAACTGATTAAAATTAGTTATGTGACAAAACAGTAACTTGTTCTTACCAATACTATTGTGCAAGAGCAATGAAATTTATAGTTGCAGCACTGTATATTCTACTAAGAAGATTCTCCAAAAAATTTACTTTATAAAAATTGATTGCTGCATTAAAAAAAAAAGAATAAGATGACTCGGTTAATAATTCTTTACAGGAAAGGATCCCTATTAGGTTATGTGACTTGGGATAAATTAGGGTTACGTACACACCATTTTTAACAGAAATGTAACCTCTATTGAAAAAAACGTTCAAAACACAAGCTAAATCTCTCAACGACCAGTTTATAAACAGTAACAATAAATATTGTGACCTGATATTAATGCGGAGTAGTGGCTAGGTGGCGGCGCAACGTATACAGCTCAGATTTCATCGTTATGCAGTTTGTGAGCCGACATTCTAACAGCGGTTTCCAGTAATTTCCATTTCGCTCCATATGTAGACAGTAGAAGTTTTACCATTGCATCAGCACGTTCACCGAGGCCATTGTACGTAGATTGGTCTTCTGCCTCCAGTGAAGCAAATATTTGGGCAGAATACAGTAGCACAAGTCTGCCACTACGTCTAGCTGCTTTGCCCTCAGGTTCACTACTGCTGTGAGCTCCCACCACAGACTGACTGCTGTGAATGCCAACCTTCGACTGACTACTCCGTCTCCGTTAGCTGCGCGCCAACACCACCTTTTCATTTACAACGGAATTCCGTTTACATTAAAATCACAATACCTTTTAGTAATCATGCTGGTCGTGAGATATTACAAATTTACATAATATTGACATACATAAAACGATACAAAAATAAAATTGACATTACCGAAACAATTAAAATTACAAAAAATATTATACAAAAATATACATGATACAGATATTCATAAAACATAGAAAGCACATGAAGTACAGACATCACATACCATACAGTAGTGGCATCGATTGTAACTTGAATGAAATTTAGTATCTAACATAACAAAAAATGAAATATTATTACCAAAAAATTATCAAAATTGGGCAATGGCGTTATAAGGTGACTTGATAATTTTAATAAAATAAGACAAACCAGTCCGAAAACGGGAAGATTCAGGTGTTCCTTTTTCCCGCAGCGCTATTAGAGAATGGAACGGTAGAGAAATATCATGAATGCTGTTCGATGAACCCTCCGCCATGCACTTAAATGTGATTAGCGGATTATTTATGTACATGTAGAACTAGACATAAGAAGAAATTTTTCTGTGTACAAAAAAATTAACAATGGAAAATATGACCTGTCGTTGCATTCCTAAGGCAAGTCATTGTAAACGACAGCAAATAATTAAAAATAAATGACTAATAAAATATGATCACTATAGTCAAAAGTTTTCGAACGCCCTAAAAGTAAAATAAAGAAATTAAATTATCAGACTGAATTACTAATTAGCTATAATCTTTCTTCATTCTCAGTATGTGTTCCATGTTTTCAAAAATGAAATACTTCAAATCAAAACTTTCCGTTCTTATGTAGTTCAACTTCAGGCATTGTAAGCCAAAAATATTGTACATTTTACTGGACGTTGGCTCAGTCTCGGAGTGTTACATACATTTTTGAAAACATTTCCTTTCGGAAAACAGCGATCCTTTTGTTTAAAAGTCTAGAGCGCAAACATTTTTATTTATTCTTTTCTAGTTTCGACTCTTTGGTTAATCATCTTCGCGATACGTTGCTCCAGAGATGGTATGGAGTGGAGCAGGAACACTGTGTTCCTCCAGGATCTGTCACTTCCTCATCTTATCGATGGGAGGGCACGAATCCATCAGGGGAACAGCTCCTTGACATTGTACTTCTCGATGGTCTCAAACGGGAGGTGGCTCAATTTTGCTGTGGGGACATTCACGTATATCCATAGGTCTGCTGGAGCTCGTGCAAGACACCTGACGGCCAAAAACTATCGCCGACTGTAAAGACCACCTTCATCCCTTAATGACCATCATGTTTCCCAGCGGCAATGGCATTTTTCAGCAACATAAAGCCCCATGTCAGAAGTGGTTCAAGAAACACAGTAGCAAGGTGATGTGATGGTCCCCCAACTCTTCATATCTGAACCCGATCGAACACATCTGGAACGTGTTTGAACATGACCTCAAAGCTCTTCACTCATCTCTTCCGAATTTACAGGAATTAGGTCCACTCCCGTGAACCACAGTCATTTCCGAGGTGGGGTGGCTTGCGTGCCTCAACAATACAGATAGCCGTATCGTAGGTGCAACCACAGCGGAGGGGTATCTGTGGAGAGGACAGACAAACGTGTGGTTCCTGAAGAGAAGCAGCAGCCATTTCAGTAGTTACAGGGACAACAGTCTGGATGATTGACTGAGCTGGCCTTGTAACATCAGCTAATGTGGCTTTGCCACACAGCTACTGCGAATGGCTGAAAGCAAGGGGAAACTACAGCCGTTACTTTTTCCGAGGACATGCAGCTCTACTGTATGAAAATATGATGATGGCATCATCTCGGGTAAAATATTCCGGAGGTAAAATAGTCCCCCATTCGGATCTCCGGGCGGGAACTACTCACGAGGATGTGATCATCAGGAAAGACAATACTGGCATTCTACGGGTCGGAGCGTGGAATGTTAGATCCCTTAATCGAGTAGGAAAATTAGAAAATTTAAAAAGGGAAATGGATAGGTTGAAGTTCGGTGGCAGGATGAACACGATTTCTGGTCAGGTGAGTACAGGATTATAAATACAAAATCAATTGGGGGTATCACAGGAGTAGGATTGATAATGAATAAGAAAATAGGAATGCGGGTAAACTACTATGACCAGCACAGTGATCGCATTATCATTGTCAAGATAGATACGAAGCCAACACCGACCACAGGAGTACAGGTTTATATGCCAACTAGCTCTGCCGATGATGAGTAGATCGAAGAAATATATGAGGAGCTAAAGGAAATTATTCAGACAGTTAAGGGAGAGGAAAACTTAATTGTTATGGGAGACTGGAATTCAGTAGTAGGAAAAGGAAGGCAAGGGAAGATAGTAGGTGAATATGGTCTGGGCAAAATGAATGAAAGAGGAAGCCGCCTGGAAGAATTTTGCACGGAACATAATTTAGTTATAACAAACACCTGGTTTAAGAATCACAAAAGAAGTTTGTATACGTGGAAAAGACCAGGAGACACCGGGAGATACCAGATAGATTTTATAATGGTAAAACATAGATTTCGGAACCAGGTTTTACAGTGTAAGACATACACAGGGGCAGATATAGACTCTGGCCATAAGTTGTTGGTTATGAACTGTAGGCTGAAACTGAAGAAACTACAAAAAGGTAGGAAAATAAGGTGATGGGATCTGGATAAATTGAAGGAACCTGAAGTTCTTGAGAATTTCAGAGGGAGCTTTAGGCAACAATTGACAGAAACGGGGGAAAATAAAACAGTAGAGGAGGAATGGGTAGCATTGAGAAATGAAATAGTGAAGGCAGCAGAGGACAAAATAGGTATGAAGGCAAGACCTACAAAAAATCCTTGGATATCACAGGAGATACTAAATTTAATCGATGAAAGGAGAAAATATAAAAATGCAGTAAATGAAGCAGGCAAAATGGAGGACAGACGACCAAGAAATGAGATTAACAGGAAGTGGAAAATGGCTAAGCAGGAGTGGTTTGAAAGCAAATGCAAGGATGTAGAAGAATGTATAAATACGGGAAAACTAGATACAACCTACAGGAAAATAAAAGAAACATTTGGAGATAAGAATAACAGCTCTATGAATATCAAGGACATTGATGGAAAACTAGTTCTCAGCAAAGAAGCGAAAGCTGAATGGTGGAAAGAGTATATAGAGAGGCTCTATGAACGAAATGAACTTGGCGACAATATTGTAGAAAGGGGAGAAGAAGTAGATGAAGATGAAATAGGAGATACTATACTGAGAGATGAATTTGACAGAGCAGTGAAAGACCTAAGTCGAAACAAGGCCACTGGAGTAGATGATATTCCCTCCGAGCTACTGAAGTCTCTGGGAGAACCAGCCATGACAAATTTGTTTCACCTGGTGTGTAAGATGTATGAGACAGGTGAAGTACCCTCAGACTTTAAGAAAAATGTTATAATCCCCGTTCCAAAGAAAGCAGGTGCAGACAGGTGTGAAAACTACAGAACCATCAGTTTAATAAGTCATGGTTGCAAAATATTAACACGAATTATTTACGGAATGATGGAAAAGCTGGTAGAAGCCGACCTCGGGGAAGATCAGTTTGGGTTCAGGAGAAATGTAGGAACACGGGAGGCAGTACTCACTTTACGGCTTATCCTAGAAGATTGATTAAGAAAAGGCAAACCTACATTTCTAGCTTTTGTAGATTTGGAGAAGGCTTTTGACAATGTTGATTGGAATAAACTCTTTAAAGTTCTGAAGCAAACAGAAGTAAAATATAGGGAGCGTAAGGTTATTTACAACTTGTACAAAAACCAGACAGCGGTTGTCCGAGTTGAAGGGCATGAAAGGGATGC
Organism: Locusta migratoria; assembly: GCA_026315105.1. Taxonomy (NCBI): domain Eukaryota; kingdom Metazoa; phylum Arthropoda; class Insecta; order Orthoptera; family Acrididae; genus Locusta; species Locusta migratoria. The sequence continues at coordinate 413,559,398 of CM048746.1, read as the reverse complement.
AGTGGTTGGAAATGGAGTAAGACAGGGTTTGTAGCCTTTCTCCATTGTTATTCAATTTGTACATTGAACAAGCTATAAAGGAAAGCAAGGAGAAGTTTGGAGAAGGAATTAAAGTTCAGGGTGAAGAATTAAAAACATTGCGTTTTGCCGACGACAAAGTAATTCTGTCAGATACAGCAAAGGACCTGGAAGAGCGATTGAACGGAATGGACAGTGTGCTGAAAGGTGCATATAAGATGAACATTAACAAAAGCAAAACTAGGGTAATCTAGTGTAGTCGACGAATATCAGCTGATGCTGAGGGAATTAGATTAGGTAACGAAGCAATAATGGAGGTAGACGAGTTTTGTTACTTGGGCATAACAAATGATGGGCGCAGTACAGAGGATATAAAATGCTGAATGGCAATGGGTAGAAAAGCGTTTTTGAAAAAGAGAAATTTGTTAACATCGAATATTGATTTAAGCCTAAGGAAGTCCTTTCTGAAGGCAATTGTATGAAGTGTTTCCTTGTATGGGAGTGAAACATGGACGATAAACAGTGCGGACAGGAAGAGGATTGAGGCTTTTGAAATGTAGTGCTACAGAAGAATGCTGAAGATTAGGTGGGTGGATCGCGTAACTAATGAGGAGGTAGTGAACAGAATTGGGGAGAAAGGAAATTTCTGGCATACCTTGACTAAATGAAGGGATAGATTGGTGGGACACATTCTTAGACATCAAGGAATTGTGAAATTAGTATTGGAGGGAAGTGTGTGGAGTAAAAACCGCAGAGGAAGACCAAGAGATGGATACAGTAAGCAGATTCAGACAGATGTAGGATGCCGTATTTATGTAGAGATGAAGAGACTTGCTCAGGATAGGGTATTGTGGAGAGCTGCATCAAACCAGTCTCCGGACTGAAGACCACAACAACAACAGTTGTGTGTATATGTGGTTTCAACTTCTCCAGCGATCCACCAAAGCCTCACTGCTTGCATGCGTCGCTGATGTTATCCTTCCCAAATGTGAATATACTGGCTAATCGAGTGTTTGCAACAGCACTGCCGCTTCTCGCATCCTAATCGCCATCGATCCTTGTCTAACCTTGTTCTCCTGCCAATTCTCGTTTCTCCAATACTATTGATCCACGTGGTCATTCTCGTTGCCCTCTAATAAGGAGCGTGACCACTTCGGACACTTGCACACCCGCTTAGCAGGCACAGTATCAGGTTAGCAATCCGCTTTTGAGGGATATTGATCATTCTTCAATGAGTGCAATATCCAGCTCTGCAAACGTTATGGGAGGTGCTGGTCTGGCTGCAATGCGTTTGCCAAGTGCATTCCACACAAGCTAGCCAATCCAGTCGTGCAATTCCCTCAGCTTCTAGCATGTTGCGCACCAGTTCAGCTCTGTGGATACTAACGTTATCGTCCACCAGAAAGAATCTATATCCTGTAGCACCAGCATAGGGCACAAATAAAGGTCGTAGGGTCACCTCTGAATGGTCAAAGAGCCATTCTGAACGACATAGAGGTCCATTCGTCCGCCAATACTGACTCCTACCCACACCTTTTGCCCACCACTATGGTATGGTGATTGTTCCGAGTTCCCGTTCTATCCAGACGAGGGAACCACGATTGTCCGGCCGAACACAAAATCTTGGCTTATTTGTGGAGAGAACCCGACGCCATTCGTTACGAATGATGTTTCTCCGCCTAGTTTGCAGGCTAAACGGTGCCGTGGTTTTAATGGGATACTCACACCATTGGTCTTCGTGCGCAGAGGCCACATTCCCGATGGCGGACTGTTTGTGTTGATATTGCGCGTCCTGCTGCTATCTGGATGGAGCATTGTAGCCTAGTTGCTTTCAGCCTCCTATCTCGACGGGCTGTAAACTGGAGATAACAGTCATCTCTTGCTGATGTTACCCATGGACGATCTCTACCTTGCCTTCTTTTGACGGTTCCTGACGCCTCAAATCGCTTTCGAATCCTGGAAATTACACTTTTGGACACTCCAATAGCCTCATCCGCCTCCCTGTCTCCCAACCTACCTATGGCTCTCCATGCCATCGCTTCGGGTAAGTCACATTGTTGTGAATTGCACTACCTGCTCACTACACTATCTGAAACCAACTGCGCTTATGTAATTCGGTAGGTAAAGCACAAGTCAACAAGAACCCTCTCTGCAAGAACTTTCTGTTATTACCAGTATCTCGGTTGCAGTAATGTTGTTGCCTCCACTCCGTAGAATCGACAGAAAGACGTCAACCATTTTAGTATATTTTGCCGATGACAAAACATCTCAACTGATCCCCTAATTGTTTTGACCAGTGTATATATGTATCTACTGCTGACCGTCATATATGTTAAACTAAGAAAGGCCAGATATATTAGAACCAAATCTACTTGGGATGTTAATACGTCGTAGATATTACGTCCTCCGGAATCAAGAGGATAGAGCATCATAAGTAGTGGACGAAGGAAACAATAGGCAAACTGGGAAGGCAGGGTAGAATTCATTAATAGACACGGGTGACAATGTGCAAACAAATTTTACTAAACTTATAATAATTTTTTAAATACAAAATGATGCTAACAGACCGCTAGTAGCTTTACAGTGTGGCCCCTTATTATGTTGAAGCTTGGTTGTTGCATGATATAGTGAAGGCTTTCACGACCGGTTGAAATTGTAGGTATTATATCTTCTGGGTTGTAAGACCGTGTTCTTGGAATCTTGCTGCTTGCTGACGTTTCGTCCGATGCTGCGTCGGATATTTTCCCAAGGGACCTGACAGCTCTTTTAGTCACTACCTTACTTCCAGCCAGTTCCAAATGGACGATGAATTTTACGAGCAAGTCGACAGCGTCGCAATGGGTAACCCACTAGGTCCTGCAATTGCAAATTTTTATATAGAGAAATTTGAACAATCTGCTCTAGATGGTATCGATTTGTCGATACATTTGTGGTTTGGAGCCTTGGTAAAAAAAAAGTTTTGGAAGAATTCTTTGGTTATCTGAATAGTATAAATTTAAAAATCCAATTTACCATGGAAACAAGAGGTTATCCTTTTTGGATGTTTTAGTTATCAGACGAACCGACGTAAAGTTGGAAAACAAAGCTTTTAGGAAATTAACACAACTGACACATATCTCCACAAAAATTCCAATCATCACCCACAACAAAAGAGAGGTGTGATTAAAAGCCTTGTAGACAGAGCCAAAAGAATTTGCACACCAAAACATCTGGACGATGAGCTACAACATCTGAAGCAGGCCTTTAAGAAGAATGGTTATCCTGAGAAAGAAAGAAATAGAATTTTACGACCAAATAACAGTAGGCCGAAGGACAAGGAAACAACACAACACAACAATACGGTTTCTCTCCCCTTTGTTAATAAGGTAACGGATCAGATTGGGAAGATTCTACGAAAACGTAACATCAGACCGGTTTTCAAACCAAGAAAGTAGATATCCCAAGCCCTCAGATCTGTTGATGTTGATGTTTGTTAAGCTTATGGGACTTAACTACGGGGTCATCAGTCCCTAAACTTACAAACTACTTACGAACTAGCTAACACTAAGGACGGCACAAATATCCATGCCCGAGGGGGGATTCGAACCCCCGACCGTAGTGACCGTGTAGACCGTGACTGAAGCGCCTCAGTCTCCTCGGCCACCGCGGCCGGCTCTCAGGTCTGTAAAAGATAAACGTTCTCCTTTATCAGTAAGTGGGGTTTATAAAATTCCATGCTCCTGTGGTAAAGTTTACATCGGAACCACTAAGAGAAGTGTAAACACACGTCTAAAGGAGCACAAAAGTCTGTGTCTACTTGTAAAAACTGTAAAACCGGCTATGGCGGAACACTGCTTACAATCGGGAAATCATATAGTAAAATTCTCTGAGACAGAAATTTTATCTTCCACAACGAATTACTATCCAAGGTTGTATAGAGAAGCGATTGAAATATATCAACATAATGATAATTCCAATCGAAAAGAAGAGACTATGAAACTCAACGATATATGGACTGTGGCCCTGCAGAATCGATGACTGTTTTTTGACATGTCGATAGTATAGCTTTAACTTTGACAATGATCATCTTTGGTTGTTGTAGCCACCAACTGAACGTAGAGCTCGACGGCACCGCCGTTTATTTGGAATGCCAATGCTGTGTGGATGGTAGAGGCGCGGGCAGCCGCCCCTGCAGGTTAGTGGGTGAGCCTTCGCTAGCGTGATCCCGCAGGGCTCGCTGTAGACTTTCGCGCTGGTGGCGTTAGAGGAATGGCGTGCTCTACAAATGCCATTGCGAGTGTGATGAAGAATGATGACATTACAGTAGATATATCACCTGGCTGAAAATACAACCCAATATGAAGTGAGAAAACTACTTCACCTAGTGCGTAAGATGTATGAGACGGGCGAAATTCCTCCAGACCTTAAGAAAAATGTAATAATTCGCATTCCAAACAAAGAACGCGCAGACAGGTGTGAAAATTACAGAACCAGCAGTTTTATAAGTCATGGTTATAGAATTTTAACACGATTTATTTATAGAAGGATGGAAAATCTGATAGATGCTGACCTCGAAGAAGATCAGGAGAAATGTAAGAACACGGGAGGCAATACCCACTTTACGACTTATCTTAGAAGATAGGTTAAGAAAAGGCAAACCTACATTTCCGGCTTTTGTAGATTTGGAGAAAGCTTTTGACAATGTTGATTGGAATACACTCTTTGAAATTTGGCAGTCAGCAAAGGTAAAATATACGGAACGAAAGGTTATTTACAACTTGTGCACTAAAAAAATAGCAATTATCAGAGTTGAAAGGCATGAAAGGGACGTAGCAAGCAAGCTGTGAAGGAAAGCAAAGAGAAATTTGGAGAAGAAATAAAAACATTGCGTTTAGCTGATGACATTGTAATTCTGTCAGAGACATCAAAGGACCTGGAGGAGCAATTTAACGGAACAGACAGTGTGTTGAAAGGAGCGTATAAGATGAACATTAACAAGAGCAAAACAAGAGTAATGCGATGCAGTCTAAGAAAATCAGTAGATGCTGAATGAATTAGGTTATGTAACTAAACAATAAAGGTTGTAGATAAGTTTTGTTACTTGGGTAGTAAAATAATGTATGATGGTCGTATTACAGAGGATGTAAATTGCAGAATAGCAATGGGAACAAAAGCCTTTTTTAAAAAACAGAAATTTTTAACTTAGAATATTAATTTAAGTGTAAGGAAGTCCTTACTGAAGGCATTTATGTGGAGTGGTGCCTTGTACGGGAGAGAAATTTGAACGATAAATAGTTCAGACAGGAAGAGGATTGAGGTTTTTGAAATATGGTGATACAGAAGAATGCTGAAGATTAGGTGGCTAGATCGCGTAACTAATGAAGAGCTACTAAGTACAATTGTGGAGGACGGGTTGTGAAGCGGTAGAAATCGGTAGAGCGATTGCCTGCGAAAGGCAAAGGTTCAAGGTCTGCTCCTACACACAGTTTTAATGGGCCAGAAAATTTAACACCAAAGCACACTCAGTTGTAAAGTGGAAATATCATTCTGGAAACACCCTGTAGGTTGTGGCTAAGTCATGTCTCCATCACGTACTTTCTTCCAGGAGTGCTAGTCCTGCAAGCTTCGCGAGAGAACTGCTGCAAAGTTTGGAAAGTAGGAAGGTAATATGCTGGGGAAGTAAAGCTATGATGGCAAGTCGTGAATCGTGGCAGGACATCTGAATTGGTAAAGCGCTTTGCCGCGAAACGCAAAGGTCCCAAATTCGAGTCACAGTCCGACACACAATTTTAATCTGCCAGGAAGTTTCATGTCAGCGCACACTCCGCTGCAGAGTGGAAATATCATTGTTCTACCCGCATTCTCAGTTTCAGTGCCGTCATACTTCAGGAGGTTTAAACTATAATTGAAATTCCGACGTATAAGCCTACAAATGTCTCCTTCGAGATGTCAAATCGTTTTAAAATGATACACCATTTATACCAGCACGCCATTTCTTGCTCTCCAGGATCCCGACTCTTATTTAATGTTCTAAACATCAACCGAGAAAACTGACCGAATACTCTTCAGACAATGGCCGAGGAGACTAAGGCGCTCCAGTCACGGTCTGCACGGCCACTACGGTCGGGGGTTCGAATTCCCCCTCTGGCATGGATATTTGTGCCGTTCTAGTTCGTAAGTAGTTCATAAGTAGTTTGTAAGTTTAGGGACTGATGACCCCGTAGTTAAGTCCCATAGATTATACAAACATTTGAACATTTTGAATTTTGGTATACCTTGATTAAAAGAAGGGATCGGTAAGTATGACACAGACATCAAGGAATAGTAAATTTATCATGGGGGGGGGATGTAGGGGGGGGGGAGGAATCGTAGAGGGAGACCAAGGGGTGAAAATAGTAAGCAGATTCAGATGGATGTGAGTTGTTCTGAGATGAAGAGGCTTGCTCAGCATGGATTAGGGTGGAGAGCTGCATCGAATTCTCCGGACTGAAGACCACAACAACGACTTGAAGCGAGAGAGATGCTTACAATAGTAATGAATTACTGCTATTGCTGGATAAACCGCTGCTACATACCATGGCATTATACCACAGAGGGACTGGATGTTTTGTAGAGGGACACGCTGGTTCCACATATTTGCAAAGTTGACATGGTGTACTTCGATGAGACAGTGCGCTTCTCACCTTTGTATCACAGTAATACCCCGCCAAAAAGTTTTAAGCAAATGTGTCGCTTCATCTCTGGTACCAATGGAACGACCTTTCCTCATCGCCTACACGCCCTCCAACACTGAAGTAGAACTAATCTGAGCTTTTTCCGCTAAACAGCCTGGCTGGTCTATTATTTCACCTATGTCATCAAGCGCTCAGCCAATCAAAGCGAATTTCGCCTGGGTGTGTCTGTTTTCACTTTTAGAGTGTCCGCATCGCCGCTGCTGTTACTAAAGCCCTTTTTCACTGGCAAAACTGTCCACAGGGGTCCCCTGCGACTGCGGCGCAACCGGCCGAACGTCGCGTGTGAGGGCTGTGTGTGAAACCGTGACGCGTATTCACCAGGAGGCCCACTCACTGGCCAAACGCAGGCCAATTCCACGAAACGCCGTGTTTGCTTCCTACTCTCACCGGCTGCGAGCCCACTGTCCACAAATAATCAGCCAGCCGTAATGCTTCGTACACAAACACTACCTCTGCCCAAAAAGCTCTTCGCACGCAGTAATAATAGTACCATTTGTAAAAAGCACAGTAAGCTTCACATTAAAATGGACGGTACATATCCCATTCACTAGAACCCGATAATTAATTAAATAGGCTTGAGACAATGAATTAAATCAGACAAGTGAAAAAAAGACTCTCCAGAAAGGTAGCTATCTTTCAAATCGATTCTGACCTATATGAAATAAATCATCTTCAGCTTTCAACGGTTTTCAACTATTTCTCAATTAGTTAGACTTCTAGTAAGCGTCATCACAGAAGTAAATGCTACATACTCAAATGTCAATTTTGATATCAAATTAGACGTTATCATGTGTCTCTATATACAGAAACCTCATAAAGAAGAGGACAGTTGTGAGTTAGGCGGACAGCCGACTTCGGTTTATTGGGAGAATTTTGGGAAGATGTACTTCATCTGTAAAGGAGACCGCGTATAAAACGCTTGTACGACCACGTCTTTAGTATTGCTCAAGTGTTTGGGACCCGCAGCAGATCAGTTTAAAGGAAGACATAGAAGCAGTTCAGAGGCGAGCAACTGGGTTTGTTACTGGTAGGTTCGACCAATGCGCGAGTGTCACGGAAATGCTCCGGCAACTCAATTGGGGACCGCTGAAGGAAAGACGACGTTCTTTTCGTGAATTTCTGCTGAGGAAATGTAGAGGAACGGAATTTGAAGTTGAGTGTAGTACGATCTTGCTGCCGCCTACTTATATTTCGCGTAGCGATCACAAAGACAAGATAAGAAAAATTAGGGCTCGTACGAAGACATATAGGCATTCTTTTTTTTTCCTCGTTCTATTTGGGAGTGGAATAGGAAAGGTAATTCCTAATTCCTAATTCCACCTAAGGTGCCACGCACCTTACGGTGGATTGCGGAGTATGTATGTAGATGTAGATGTAGAACAGTAACAAACTTCATTCTTCATCTGTTTCCTGTATCCATAGCATCGCATCATGTGACAAGTCGATGGTGGCGTTGGGTAGTATTCTGGTGAATTTTGGTACCAAATTCTGGTTAATTTTGGTTTAAAAATTACACGAAATTCTGAGCTTTGACAGTTTTTCGCATCCGTCTGCAGCTTTGTGTTTGAAACCTTCTCGAGTGTAAGAATGACGATATACATCATCACGCTTTCAGTCTGTGTTTGAACCCATCCTTCATCTCTCAACGATGCGAGGAGTCGCCAGTAACGACACGTGATTCAGATTCCACGTTAAACTGTAGGTCCTCTTTCCCTGGTTGGATAACTGGGGTAGATTAGGGACATGCAAGTCGCCGAAGTGGCGTCCAATTGAAAGACTTGCACCATGCTAATGAGCCACACGAAATTATTATTATTATCACGCTTTCCCATCATTGCAGAGGAAGGTTGTAAGCACCCTTGGACCAAACTTCAATGTCACCATGGGAATTAATCATAGGGTTTCCAAAAGTGGCGCTTTGATATTTTTGTTCGATGCATATTGTAACACTCATTCATTTCTATACTATTTAGGGAACCGTTGCATTCCGTACGTCTTAAATTCAGTCAATAGCCTATAGCGTTCAGACAAACAAGCACCCCAAAATACCATGGTATACCATTCGCAAAGTCGTTAATTTTATGCCGCGGTGGAGTAGCCGAGCGGTCTAAGGCGCCTCGCTGCGGATCGCGCGGTTGCTCGCCGTCGGAGGTTCGAGGCTTCCCTGGGACATGGGTGTGCTACGGACTGATGAACACGCAGTTTGGTCCGATGGATTTACAAACATTTGAACATTTTACTAATTTTATAGTTACAGGCTCAACACATACCATCTTCGATACTGGATGGATTGCAGGTTATTTAGATATTATTCTGATTACTTTACATTAGTCCACCGAGCGAAGTAGTGCAGTCGTAATACGTTCGATTCGCATTTGGGCAGGCGATGGGTCAAACCTGTTTCCGGCCATCCTGATTTAGGTTTTCCTTGTTTTGCCAAAATCCTTCCAGCTAAATGCCTGAAAGACACGCTTCAAGAGGCACGACCCTTCCCCATCTTTAGCAAAGTTCAATCTGACCGTGTGCTCCATCTCTGATGATCACGCTATCGACGGGACGTTAAACCCTAAACTTCCTTCCTTCTTACTCTGGTATAAATACCACAAGATCATGGTCTTCACTTATTGACCTACAGACACCAGCGCAAGTCTATAGCCATCATTACTGCAGAGTATAAAACATCCGAATTCACAACACTCTAATCTTTTATGTAAATGCACACGTCTCCTGAAGTTAATACTTGCATAGCGTCTCTGTATATACAGGGTGTTAAACATGTAAGAATGTCAATTGGTGCGTGAAATGGATCATACTCTGTCATCTTCTTCTCTATGTACCCCTTCATGCAGCACAGTGTCCCATGAAACCGCACTCTAGGCTCAAGACTTTTAACGTATTATACTTCATAAGATATGGGTATCCGGACATTATCAACTAACAAACATACTTATTGCGGGAAAAAACATCGCCTGTATACAGACTCTGTATTTAATCCAGTAATGGTTTCAGGACGTTATAGTCTTTGTTGGCACCCGGAGACAACTGTTACCCGCGGCAGATACCAACCAGAACACACAATGCACGGACTGAACCCAATCGCACAGTACATCACATAATTTATTTTTTCACCTGAATATGAGACTTTAACGCCCCGAAGTCTGTAGTCGCATAAAGAAATCTGTATACAAATGAAATGAATTTTCCCACAATAACCCTATTCTACTTCACTTCCTTCATCAAAGTCACTGTCGGATGCTGCACCAATATCCACACGCTTAGATCCACTAGCAGCTACTTTATACGTACACTGATTGTTTTCGGCACACACCATGCGGTAACTAATGTAAATGTCGACTGACAAAAATTATTTAGGTCGCGCTAGTCCAACGCTTTCATTCCAGTATACTGAGCTGAATCTGAAATTATTTGAAATATTTGTATGTGACAGCAAAACATACGGTGCATTGCCTATAATAACTGTTTATTCAGAATTTACTGCAACTTATTCCATTTCTTTTGATTATCATTTGTCGCTCGGAGTTACTGAAGTAAAAGTACTGCTGTAGATTTTTTTTAATGTTTAAATCTTTGGCCATCAACCAACTACCTAAACAAACTTATACTATGGACAGCTTTCACACCAATGCCCGAAGGAGAACTCGAACCTCTAGTAGAAATGGCCCCCCAGTCCGTAACATGACACCTTAGAGCACGTGGTCATTCCGCACGGCGAGTTTTTTTAGTTTCATTTCATTATTGCAAAAGCAATTATGAACAATGCAGAACATTTTAGTATTTAGCATCTGAAACTATCGTAGAATTTGAATTTTAGATCTATGAAGGGACTGACTTTAACTAAGTTGGTTTGATAATAAATTAGGGCAGTCACCCTACAGAACCATTGCGTTTTTAAAGGTATCTGAATATTAAGTCACTTTTGTGAAGTTCTCACCAGAGCTAAAGACTTTAAACCTTTACAGCCCGGTGGGTCTACTCTTTTTGATATTCTTATAATATACACGAAAGCCCACAGGCATCACATGGCTAGGTTGTGTTCTCCTGTGTATACTACACCATTATGGGGTAGAATCAACAGGATTATGTATATTCAGGGAATGATTTGCATCTTCCAATCGAGCAATTGCATGAAGATGTTATATCAGAAGTCCTGCTAATGAAGTTGGATTTTTTTAGATAAGTTACCGATTTTTTTTTTTTTTTATTTAAAAATAGGTAACTGAAGCTGTTGAAATTCTTTTTTTCTTAATTGTACATTTACATGTATTACTGTCAGTATTACAACGTTAGAAACAAATGAGCCCTCATAGACGCAGTGAGAACGTTAGTATCGAGAGGGTAGGTTAATAACTGAGGAAACATTAATGTGTGATTAGTTTTCTTTTATTTTGCAGATATATAAATTATCTGCAGAAGAGAGTCCTCTCTCATTCTCTCTCTCTCTCTCTCTCTCTCTCTCTCTCTCTCTCTCTCTCTCTCTCTCTCTCTCTCTCTCTCACACACACACACACACACACACACACACACACACACACACCAAGCACGGTTGCAGGTGATGCATATCTAATATCGAAGAATTGAAGGAAGATTCGAATGTTGAAGTGATAATGTGGAAAGAAACCTAGCATAATTAAAGACTTAGATGCAGTTAGGACAGTGCGTAATATTGGCTTGCCTGTATTCTTAATGGGTCCATGTAGAACCATTATAAAAATTACCCTTAATAAAATATTAAATCATGTTTAATGTGTTGATAAAAATATATAGAAGTCAAAAATAACAACTAAAGTAACATAAAATTTGTTAAATTACTGTGTGGTGACGAATTACAGTGATGATAATATTATCGATATTTTCTCGCAATAGCGAATTTCTTTTAGCGCCACTGTATAAGATATAGATGTTCTACCAAATGGTGACATATGAAAATTTGCGCCGGGCCGGGACTCGAACCCGGGTCTCCCGCTTTTCGCGAGCGGTCGCCTTAACCACTTTTTTTTCTTTTTTTTTTTTTTTTTTTTTGTTCTATGGGTAGTTCTCTTCGTTGCGGACGCTGATCGTTTTTGTTCGTTGTTGTTCGGTGTGTTGTTGGCTCAGCTTTTTTATTACAGAGGGCGTTGAGCCCTCTGACCGGGCGCGCTGAGCCACGGCGCCCGGCACCACTAGGCTACCCGAACACGACTCCAGGACCGAGCCAAACTTCCATATGCCACACTGACGGCACATACAAGTCAACTGCATTCATCCCTTAGTACTCGCAGCTTAATCTGTATTCCCGCACCAGGCAGAATGAAAACAACGAGGCATTAACCTACGCTGTTATCGTCATTGCCTCGCTTAGGCATCTGTTAAATTACTGTGTGCTGACGAATTACAGTAATGATAATATTATCAATATTTTACCTAGTATATGTTATCTATTTCTATATATTTTTTATTTTACAGAAAGTCTTGTATCTCCATACATTGCCATCTACTTCACCAATCCAGCTTGCTCTGCTGCTGTATGATATGGAGTAAAATTGGGCCGCAAATGGTTTGATACGGTATGCTGCGAATATAGCTGTCAGTTGGGGGCCACTTTGACTCCTCTAGATGGCCTGGCTCCAATTTCTTAACTAACTACATTTTTTCATAATTTATTCACGTGATAATTTGTTTATGCTTCGTTTCTTACGATTTGTGATATTCTTTCGTTTGATAATGATGACAAAGATCAAGTTACGTCATTATTCTATTCCTTGTGACTATGGCTGAACCACCATATATGTGGTATAAGATAAAACACTTAGGTTTCTTGGTTCTAGTATTTTGGTGCTTGGTACGGAATTAGTTTCGTGTAAAGGGGTACATGTTGTGTCATTTTTGTTGCTCGTTGTTTATATGTGCACTTGATGTGAAATCGGTAGTACCGGAATAAATATTGGTTCTGTGACCGCTGTTTGCAGAGTTTGGTTTGAATAATGTAGTGTCATAGCTGAGGCTGCAATGAGTACCGAGACGTCTGCAAACAATTTACATCGTCTTCTAGCTCTGTGATTACGTCCCCAACATGAAAATAGCAAATCTCCTTTGTAGAGTGCCTTTGGAAGCTCACACAAACGTTCATGTTTCCGCGTTCTGTGGGGTTGCAGCTGCTGTATTACCTGCATTTTCAAAGTAGAAGGCTGGGTACTGGCGGAAGTAAATCTGGGAGGACGCGTTGTGAAGCGGTAGAAATCGGTAAAGCACTTGCCTGCGAAAGGCAAAGGTTCAAGGGTCTGTTCCTACACACAGATTTAATGGGCCAGGAAATTTCAGGTCAATGCGCACTCAGTTGTAAAGTGAAAATACCATTCCGGAAACATCCCCTACGCTGTGGCTAAGCCATGTCTCCATCACGTCCTTTCTTGCAGGAGTGCTAGCAAGGTTCGCGAGAGAACTGCTGCAAAGTTTGGAAAGTAGGGAGGTGATATGCTGGGGAAGTAAAGCTGTGATGGCAAGCCGCGAATCGTGGCAGGACATCTGAATCGGTAAAGCGCTTTGCCGCGAAACGCAAAGGTCCCAGATTCGAGTCACGGTCCGACACCCAGTTTTAATCTGCCAGGAAGTTTCATGTCAGCGCACACTCCGCTGCAGAGTGGAAATATCATTCTTCTACCCGCATTCTCAGTTGCAGTGCCGTCATATTTCATGAGGGTTAAAGTATAATTGAAATTCCGACGTAGAAGCCTACAAATGTCTCCTTCGAGATGTCAAATCATTTTAAAATGATACACCATTTATACCAGCACGCCATTTCTTGCTCTCCAGGACCCCGACTTTCATTCAATGTTCTAAACATCAACCAAGCAAACTGATCGAATACTCTTCAGACAAAGCCTATCGACACAAACAGTTCTAACAACAATTTAAAAAAAAATGTTCAAATGTTTGTTAAGCTTATGGGACTTAACTGCGGGGTCATCAGTCCCTAAACTTACAAACTACTTATGAACTACTTACGAACTAGGACGACACAAATATCCATGCCCGAGGGGGGATTCGAACCCCCGACCGTAGTGGCCGTGCTGACCGTGACTGGAGCGCCTCAGTCACCTCGGCCACCGCGGCCGGCAACAATTTTAACAATGTATTGTTGTTGTAGAATGAATTGGCCGCAAGTCCCAACATTGTGCAATAGTAACATTTCTGTGAAGCGTAGAAAACAGTATTCGTTAGTTATTTGTTAAGTGTGTAAACACTAATGCAGTATTACGGTAGAAGTTTAAAAAGAAGTTGACTGCATCAGAGTGAGCTAAAAATATTAGACTCCTAATAAGGAACGAAATTGTAAAATACAGTGAAATACACGGATTTAACAGGAAGTTTAGAAACCCAGAATAATCATTGCGACTTCCAGTCATCAGTTAGGACTGCCTAAAATAATTGTTTTAGACGTCTTCTTTATTTAGAAAAAAAAAATGGAAAGCGGACTAGCACATCTTCATGTATAAAAATTAATATCTGTGCATTCGCTTTGCAAAACTTAGACATGTCTTGGCCGATATGAAAATATTTTTCGTTCTCTTCAACGCAGGGTCAGTCTAAGAAAAGTATTGAAGACCCAAAGGAACTGATGAAAAATAAAAAAGAAATCTAAAATCCGATGCCTATTATCCTCTCGAAAGACAACAGGCCATACGCAACTGCCTGGAAACCGCAGCTGGAAAAAGAAAAAGGGGCACACTGCTACTACTTTGATGCATCACGATACTAACACGAAAGCTGAAGTACCGAGTTTTAATCTGCATTACATAGAACAATATCGCTTCTTGTGTTTGTTTCTTTACAAGTCATACAAATCTACAATTTTATTCCAATCTTGACTTACAAAATAAGAGGAAGTTACTTGTCTGCATAAATTTTCGTATAGTAGTTGGCGGAGAGTACTTTGGTTACTAACCTCAAGAAATTTTGTACAATTGACCATCAAGACAAGAGGGTACCATTCAACAGAGTTTGACATTATTTTATTAATTATTAGAAAGTTCGAACATGTATGTTTTCATGGAGAAGGACTTTGTAAATGATAGATGCAAAAAAAAAAAAAAAAAAAAAAAAAAAAAAAAAAAAAAAAAAAGCCATTGTTTCAATTATCACCACGAAAGTTGACAGATATGTGTGAGTTTTTATAGATAGAGGAAGAATGAACGGAAAAAAGATGGATAGGGGGAGGGAGATGGTCCGACAGATGAGATGGGCAGAGAGAGGGGTGTCGAAGAGATGGACAGAGACAAAGAAAGAGAACTGGAGGGAGATGAACTGCAAGAGTATGGACTAAGTAAATAACCAGACAACAACTGGTTTTCAGCTAGTTATGTACAAGGGTTAGAACTTAAATAGTGGAAACTATTTATTCACAATCAATACAAAAGCGTTACATACGTTTTCACCTGTTACCGTTCTTTAAAGTAGTCACCAGTAGTCACCCGCTGCCAGCTATGTGGAAGGTGCAGTACACCGTTAGCAAATCCTGTTCTGTTGCTGGTGCGAATGGAGTTGTCTACTGCCTGTCGAATCTCTGTAAGAGGTCTGAAGCTATTGCCAAGAAGTGGTTCCCTCAGCTTTGGAATCAAATCAAAGTCACAAGGACTTGCCGCTTCTGTCGCAAAGCTGGCCGCAGGTGTTGCTCCAAAAACGGACATATACGGTCTGCCGTGGAGGAACGTAATGCATTAGGATAACACCATCACAGTCGTACACAAGAACCACCATAACTTTCACCATACTGGGACTCTTACGCACTTTCGATCTATAATGACACCATTCGTTGGATTAGCGTTTCAGTTTTGGCTCGTACGATGTGGCTCATGTCTCATCCAGTATGACGATACGGCATACGAAAGCCTCTCCTTCGCGCTCATAGCGCTCCAGGTGTGAGCAACATCGTAACGCAGCCATTTCTGCATTTTCGTCATGTAGTGAAGCAGTTTTTCGCATGCCCAGGCACATTCAATATTGATTCAACTTCATTGTTCCTGTTTCGAAAACATAGTGACACCGTTACGTTTAGTCCGCACGCCGGTAACGTGGGACGGGCGAGTCGATTTGCTTGTAGGTAAAGCACGTACGTCAACAACGTGTGCTATCAGCGACAATAGTAGATTCCATTGCATAGTGTCTCTACAGCAGTGTTCCCACTATTTAACTTCCGAGAACCACCTATAATGACACGGTTTCCTTTCGCCATTATTATTGAAAGAAAATTTTGTATTTTTATATTATTTCGGCATGTAAAAAATAATTATCTACGAATGTCAGAGAAAAAATTTAAGAACATCACTTTCAACTTTTTAAAGACAAAAGACAGTAACCACTCTTGCCTTGTACTTCGTAGCGATAGCATCTTGCAGACGAGAACTGTACTTTATCATTTTACTAGCTTAAACCCGCGGCTCCGCTCGCATGTTGGTTGATTATGATAGATAATCTATCTTTCAGTAATGTAGTATTTATTTATTCTTATATTTCCTTATTAGTATTCGATTCCTTACAGAGAAAGAGCTTAAGACATTGTAGCACGCATAGCCCAAAGATATGGTCTGTGGCATCACGTTTCGCTGTATGTAACCTCCTTGCTACAGAGTCGCAAAAGTCATCGCTAGCCTTCAGGTTTTTTTGACGACTTTCAGTCACCATATCTTCCACCCCTTATAGCTATCGGCATGGAACTGCTATGGTGTACAACGGGAGACTTCGGACAACAATTACACACAGACCATTCGTTTGCATTCTGTAGTTTTTACTACAGAGCGAAATATTAATACGCACCCACGTAGAGTTTTATATACACCGATAACTTTCCATCCCAATATACTCCACCCTTTTATAATTATCAACCCTCAAGCAATAATGCAACCAATAAAACCATTTTCAAAGAGTAAATATAATCTTCAAAGAGTAGTTATTGTTCTGCATTTCGCGTTATATTCTTCAAATTACTAAATATCTATCAGATCGCTATAAAACCATGCCTAAAACCTTCCTCAGGTATAAATCAGTAACTGTACAATTATTTAAGTCTCTGCGTCTTGTCGTTCGAACGTGCTAAGCGTACACCGAACAGACATTCACATCAATCTATATATATATATATATATATATATATATATATATATATATATATAGATATCCGATCGCCATAAAACCGTGCCTAAAGCCTTCCCCGGGTAGCATTAGTAACTGTACAAATTTTTAGCTCTTTATGTCTTGTGGTTCAGACGTGATAAACGTACACCGAACAGACATTCACATTTCTAAATATAGATGTGGCCGCTAGTATTTGGATTTTGTACATTCAGGTAAATATACGTGTTGTGCGCAAATCTTACTTTTATAAACAAACCCCACATCTCACTTAAATTCGCACTTATGAATTTTTATTATTAATTTTCCCTTTTCCTCCCTCCGCCCATAATGCTTTCTTTCAGCCTTGTTGCATCACCGCAACAATGGCTGGCACTGTTTTTAGTTAATATTGAATGGTGATATTTCGTGTAGCCTGCAACTCTTTTTTTAAAAAAAGTATTCCATACTATTATCATTTACCGGCAATAGAATCTGCAGTCGATTTTCTTGTAAATTTTTTGGAAGTCCGATGTGTTTGACTTACGTCATGTTCCTATCCGAATTTTATCATGTCACTTCTCTTACTTAACGGTCTGCTGCACGAGTCGTAGTTCGATATTCACGAACTGCCATCCACTGTTCGGCGAGTGGTTATCATATTATGAAAATTTCATTTACAGCCAAATTTCGACCACCGATGGATCTCTTGTTAAAGGTAACCGCTCGTCGATTCTTTTTGTAATGTTCTGCCTGCAAAACACTCCACCGTTAATTAGTTTGCCATTTCATTTAAATGTATGTAATAAATTTCCTAATTTTTTTCGTAATTTTTTGATTGCGATCTTTCATAGCTTCTAACTCCAAACCTCTTCCTTCAGTAAATTTGATTATCTCAAACATTAATAGCGAGTGAAATAAATCGCAATTTGCGATGTTATGGCTTCACTGTATGAGGTTTAGATGCAATACCAAACTGTGGAAAATGAAAATTAGTGCCCGGACGGGATTCGAACCCGGGATCTCCTGTTACTAGGCAGACGCGTTGACCACTCCGCCATCGAAGGCACAGTGACCAGCCCCACTGCAGAGGACTCTTCCCTGCACGCCTCCCGCCACACACAAATCTCCATTCACCACGCTCTCTCTTTCCTATACCACAGCCTATTTATTCCATAATGCTCGCAGTCACAATACTGTATTCCCGCATCAGGGAGAACAGACCATGAGGTATCGGGACACAATTAATTGTCATCAGGAGCCCAGCCTCGGCTTGTATACAATTATATATATTTTTGACTAATTACAGCGTTCAAATTAATGAAATAAATCGAAATTTGCGATGTTATGGCTTCACTGTATGCGGTTTAGATGGAATACCAAACTGTGGCGAATGAAAATTTGTGCCCGCCCGGGATTCGAACCCGGGTTCCATCACATAACATTTCTACCTTCTGTTTGAAACTCACCTCATTCAAAAGTTTAGTTACCGTACAGTAGGCCTATGCTCACTGTGTGGTCATTACCTTTTTACTAAAAAGTAGTATTTATTTGGGTACATTTATTATTGGTCCTCCCTACATAGCCTAACACTGAAGAGATTAGATTTTAGGCCCAGAACTTAAATTCCATAATTGATAATGACGACTAACAAATACGCTCGCCAATAGAATGAACTATATAGTTAGGTTACGAAATAGTGTGGGGGATTTTACATTACTGACTCTGTTACTGAAATATATGACTCCTTTATTCGCGACCGAGCCGGCCGTGGTGGCCGAGGTGATTGAGGCGCTCCAGTCACGGTCCGCACGGCCACTAGGGTCGGGGGTTCGAATCCCCCCTCGGGCATGGATATTTGTGCCGTCCTTAGTTGTAAGTAGTTCATAAGTAGTTTGTAGGTTTAGGGACTGATGCCCCGTAGTTAAGTCCCATAGACTCTACAAACATTTGAATATTTCGTGACCGACATCCCAATTACCATCGTTAATTGCTTTTTGAGCAGTATTCATACCGGTATAAAGATCTTTGAGTCTAGAGTAGCGTAATTTCACATGAATTGCACTCCAACAATATTTTAATGCTTTTCACATCCAGGGTGAATTTATAATTCACTATTGTTCCCATGTTAGTAATACGAAATACATAAAAATGTTGTAAGAGTTTCGACGACGCCATAATTAAATATAGCGCCTATCGTATTTGTCGGCCATTGAACGATCATGATATCGGACATCCGTCTGTTCACAGTTTGACAGAAGGCGTTACAGTTAATTGATGGCTGTACTTTTAGAGTAGCACAGTGTTCAAATGATTGAAATAAATGGCAATTTGCGATGTTATGGCTTCACTGTATGATCTTTAGATGGAATACCAAACTGTGGCGAATGAAAATTTGTGCCCGGCCGGGTTTCGAACCCGGGTTCCGTCTAAACCTCATACAGTGAAGCCATAACATCGCAAATTGCGAATTATTTCATTCATTTCCCCTATCTCTCCCCCCCCCCCCTCTCTCTCTCTCTCTCTCTCTCTCTCTCTGTCTCTCTCTCTCTCTCTCTCTTTTTACCGAATAAACCTTACGGTTTTGATGAGTTAAAGCCTTATGAGAAGGCGTCGTAACGTTCTCACATTATATTAATCTAGACGCTAATGTACCAAACAGAAGCGCACCCGTGGCATGTGTCGTGTTGCAGCTACGTCGCGCCGCCGTGGGCTCGGGCCCCTGCAGGCAGACTGTCCCGCGGCACAGTCTGCTTCCGCGGAGGCTGCGTCTGCGGCTGGCCATTGTCTGCTGCCCGATAGCCATCGCGCCGCTACTGCTGCTGCCGCTGCCGCATCGATCTCTGCCGCCTTGTGGCCCCGCAGACACACGGCACTTGGCAATATTTCAGCGCCAGCAACAGGCGAGCCTGCCCTCCACCGATGCTCTGGCCATTGTCTGCTGCCGGACAATTCTGTTATTCCTTTCCTCTCTCTGAATCTCCTGTCATCAATCCAGCGTGCACCAAAATGGGTATCGGAGTTTAAAGCTTTGTAGAATTTATTACGTTGACCTTACAATTACAAATTATACATCAAATGAACGAGCAGCTCAACCAGTATGTCCTACAATGTGAGCACCCTTCGTCAACACGGCACACATTGATAGCCAAGTTCGTCCAAAACCATTCTCAGTGTGAAACTTCCTGGCAGATTAAAATTGTGTGCCGGAACCGGGACTCGAACCTGGGACCTTTGCCTTTCGCGGGCAAGCGCTCTACCGACTGAGCTATCCCGACAGTACTCACCATGCTGCCTCACAACACGACTTCCGCCAGTACCTCGCCTCCTACTTTCCAAACTTCACAGAAGCTCTCCTGCGAAACATGCAAGACTAGCACTCCTGGAAGAAAGGATATGGTGGAGACATGGCTTAGCCACAGGCTAAGGGATGTTTCCAGAATGAAACTTTCACTCTGCAGCGGAATGTGCGCTGATATGAAACTGGAAACACCCCTTAGGCTGTGGCTAAGCCATGTCTCCACCATATCCTTTCTTCCAGGAGTGCTAGTCTTGCATGGTTCGCAGGAGAGCTTCTGTGAAGTTTGGAAAGTAGGAGGCGAGGTACTGGCGGAAGTAAAGTTGTGAGGCGGCATCGTGAGTCGTGTCGGGATAGCTCAGTCGGTAGAGCGCTTGCCAGCGAAAGGCAAAGGTCCCAGGTTCGAGTCCCAGTTCCGGCACACAATTTTAATCTGCCAGGAAGTTTCATATCATCGTACACTCCGCTCCAGAGTGAAAAATTCATTCTGCATTCTCAGTGTGTCTGGAGTAATTGATGCAACTGCAGTTTCAGTTGAGGCAGCTCCAGCTTCAGTACTATGTTGCAGGTCGTTTGGATCAGCTGACAGCATTTATCGCGAGTCTTTAATTCCTAGTGATTGGAAAAAAGCGCAGGAGACTCTCTTATATAAGAAAGGTAAGTAAGGTAAAGAACTGACCCACATAATTACCGTTTCCTCTAGAATTTTAAAGCATATTCTCAGCTCAAATATAGTAAATTTCTTTGAGACGGAAAAGCTTATTTCTATGAATCAGCTAGGTTTTAAGAAGTATGTTCGTGTGAAATTCAGCCTGCCCCTTTCTCAGATGACATCATGCGAGCCATGGATGAAGGGCAACGGACAGATTGTGTTTTTCTCGATTTCAAAAAGGCATTTGACGTCGTGCCACACTGCAAACTTCTATCGAAATTACGAGCATATGGAATAGGTTCACAGATTTGTGTCTGACCAGGAGACTTCCTAAGTAATAGAACGCAGTACTTTGTTCTCGACGTGAAACACGTCCACTGAATGTCTGATCGTGTTTCTGGACCATTAATATTGTCTATTAGTACGTTAATTATTTTTATTCTGTTTCTTCATGATCAATGCCCCATGTTTATATAATGTTTCCACTCATGTGATTGCTCTTGTGTGATCGTGTGAATGTGGAAGGTTATTTTTAATACTGACTGACTGTCGCGCAATGGCTTACAGTCGCCGCTTCGCACTTTAGGGCATCGTTTACATTAATTAAGACCGCATGGCTCTGTTTGTCGTAATTTAGTATTTGCATTTTCATTCTGGTGATGATTTTGTACCCGGTTTTTCTCAAGTCAGAATACTCGTGTCTGGCCTTCAGCCTTAGTGTAAACTTAGTATGTTTAAATTTTCTTGTTGTTTTCTTAACTAACGTTTTCGCGTCGCATCTATATCCGCGAGTATGTTAAATATTTCTCGGATTTTGTAGTTTGATTGCGTCTTTCCTGTCTTGTATGACCGATTGCACCACGTGCTTTCATAATGGTTATTACTTTGGCTTTCAGCCATGCTTTTATTAATACTATCTTTCTTCTATATGAATTCTCGCATGTGCTTTACTAGCTTATTCTAAATTCACTTCTTTTGTAAATTCTATTCACTGTGGTCGCACACCATGTGGTACTTAAGGATAGTATACCACTGCCTCCCCACACATAAGTTCGTTTAGTGTATAGTGATTTTTAAATTTGTGCTTCAAAACACCAGCCATCTCATCAAAAACGCTGCTGCTGCTTCGTTTGTCACTGTCCCCACATAAGTAATGTACCGCAAGCATTATGTGCGAGTCTGGCTTTGAATGAATAATTGTGCTTTCATCTATCCCTTGTGTGTTTTCAATTTTCCTCCCACGTTACCCCCCCCCCCCCATATCTATAAAGGGCAGAAAAAATTTCATTACAGACAGTAACTTTTGATTTAATTCACTATTGTACAAGGTGTGTGCTTAATTTGGTCTTCCCACATTTATTTTCTTGTTTATTTTATTGAATAGATGATGATTTAAAGTATCAAACCGCTGCTTTATAATTTCATGCCTCCTGTCCCACGTTTAATTATCTATTCATTTTATTTTTTTAACATTAATTTTGTGTTTGTTAAAACTTTGGCTACTCCCTTAAGGAGTGAGCATTTGATAAATTTCCGTAGCGCAAGTACTGTGGCCACTCGTGAAGTAATTTAGAGCAGCATTGAGCGTTGTAACTTGCATTTGCAGATCCCAACTGCCTGAGATCGTGCTTAAATAATTTAACAGGCTACTTTCAGATGGTGCGTGTTCATCAGAGAGCAGATTATTGTCAGGGGTGCCCCAGGTAAGTGTGATAGGACCGCTATTATTTTCTGTCTATTAAATGATCTTATGGACCGAGTAACTTGTAATTTGCTGCTGTTTGCTGATCAGGCTGTGTTGTATGGGGGTGTAAACATTAATTGACAGTAATAGCATACAGGATGGCTTAGAAAAAATTTCTAGCTTGTGTGAATACTGGCACCTAGTTGTAAATGTAAAAAAATGTAAGGTGATGCGCATGAGTAAGAAAAACAATCCCATAATGTTCGAATATAGCATTAATAGTGAGCGTCTTGATGCAGTTGCGTCGTTCAAATATCTAGGCATAACATTGTAGAGCGATGAGAAATGGAAATACCGTTGTAAGGCGGACAGCCGACTTCGATTTATTGGGAGAATTTTGGGAAGATGTGCTGTAAAGGAGATCGCGTATAAAACGCTTGTACGACCACATCTTGAGTATTGCTCAAGTGTTTGGGACCCACAGCAGATCAGTTTAAAGGAAGTCATAGAAGCAGATCAGAGGCGAGCAGCTAGGTTCGTTACTGGTAGGTTCGACCAATGCACAAGTGTCATGGAAATGCTCCGGCAACTCAAATTGAATTCGCTAGAGGAAAGACGACGTTCTTTTCGAGAAATTCTGTCGAGGAAATTTAGAGGGCCGGAATTTGAAGCTCACCGTAGAACGATCTTTCTACCGCCTACTTACATTTCCTGTAAAGATCACAAAGACAAGAGAAATTAGGGCTCGTACATTGGCGTATAGACATTCTTTCCTCCCTCGTTCTATTTAGCGGAGGCACATACACCAAATCCTTTAGAAAGCCCCAAAAGTGTCAGATCTGGTGAACTTGGAGGCCATACGAAAGAATCTCTGTCATCCGACCTCTTGCGACCAATCTAGCGAATGGGAACAACGTTGTTTACCCAATCAGATACCAAGACATGACAAAGAGACGACTCACAATCTTGTTGCAGTTTTGTGCAGTAGAGAATATAGCACATATTTGGGGTGGGGGGAGGAGGGGGCGGAAAAATTAACGTAAAGATAAATTAAGTAATTTTAAGTTAACACCTCATGATATTTTGTATCGGTTTTGATGCTCACATTCAGAGGGTAATTATCGCGCTGAAGCCCCGTGTACTTAACCGAGATCAAGCTTTTTTATTATTGACGTTAAATCATAAATATAGCTTTCTCTCCTTATATTCATTATTTCTGGAGGGAGCTGGTCCTGTGCCTCCCTCCCCCTTATATACGCCCATGGCTTAGTTTAATTGATAAAAGAATCATTGTTGTATCATATCAGGATAAGGAACACCATTTACAATTGCTTCAACAGAAAAGAAAGGCCCTACATCTACATCTACTTGGGATACTCTGTAAATCACATTGAAGTGCCTAGCAGAGGCTTCATCGAACCACCTTTATACTGTTTATCTCCCATTCCATTCTCGAATAGCGCGCGGGAAGAAAGAACACCTGAATCCGTTCGAGCTCTGATTTCTCTTATTTTATTCTGATGATCTTTTCTACCTATGTAAGTGGGAGTCAACAATATATTCTTGCATTCAGAGGAGAATGTTAGCGATTGGAGTTTCGTAAATAGCCCACGCCGCAGATCCTGTATCATTTCCGTAACGGTGTCTTTCCTGTATCGTGACAATATGAAACGATCTGCCCTTCTTTGGACTTTTGATGTCCATCGTCAAACCCACCTGATAAGGATTCCACACTGGGCAGCAATACTCCAAAAAAGGACGGACAGGCGTAGTGTATGCAGTTTCTTTAGTAGTTCTGTTGCATCTTTTAAGGGTTCTGCCAATAAAACGCAGTCTCTGGTTCGCCTTTCCCACGACATTATCTGCGTGTTCTTTCCAGTTTAAGTCTGAAGTAATAGTAATCCCTAGGTATTTAGTGGAGTTTACGGCCTCTGTTTCTGTGGAGGACGGCGAAAAATCTGTGGATGTAATGTGGATTTCGCCTGGCAATACTAGTGCGATTCAACCTGTCGATAAAGAATTTTTTCGACAGTGGAAAGCATTTTTAGGAAATTATCAGACAACATAATTTCCGATACCTTTCTCTCATTTCAGGTTTATCAGCGGAACAGTATTCTTAAGCTCCAGTCATTTGTGCATTACCAGTTTTCTTCGTCACGCTTTACGAATTTGATCAAGTATGCCTGGTATGCAGCACAATATGCAGAAAAACGGTCGGGACCATTTCTGACTCCGTCCCAGTTCTGTCTAAATAAAATTAGTGGTTACTGCGAAGTGCCTGATTGCATCAATTTTTCCTTTGTCCGGTGTGCCTGGTGCAAGAAAAATATTTGTTTTTGTCATTCAATAGACACTTCGCATTTTTGTGACGACTACATTGGAATAAACAAAGAACTATTTCACTAATAGTCAAATGCCCAAAATTCAAACATTGTTTAAGGAATGGCCGACAGGAACTGTTATAAAATGTTGTACTGCTAGACACATTTCATTTCAACAAATTACAAGTCCACATTGACGGAAGTCGTCTATGACATCAAACACTGTCATGAATCTATTTTCTCTGCTAACCACTTTTATCAGAATTTCATGTGCAAGAGTTGAACTGTCGGTATCAGGTTATTCAAAAAATGTTTGTGTCGTTAAAACCAGGTGTTCACACGAGCAAACAAACTAACAAGGATGAGCAAAAGAAAATTCTGTCTGGTGTACCCGGTAGGCCTCTTGCAGGTCTTTCAACTGGACGCCACTGCAGCTGCTTAGGTGTCCCTAACCTTTCACAGTTACCTGATCGGAAAATAGAGACCTGCAGTATAATGTGTAATCCGAACTACATTTCTTTCGTAGCCACTCCACCATCTTTGAGCAGTGAATGCTCGGTTAAAAATTGTAATGAAGAAATTTGTGGTCTGAACGGGATTTGATCCCGCACTCTCTGGTTCACGAAACGCGCACTTGACCACTAGACTAGTAGACCTGCGCCAGCCGTGTCACCTCTTTAGATGATGGTCGACGACGGTAATTAGTGTTATCTTTATAAAAGTCTGCTCAATGCTGATGAGAAGCCAGAGAAAAATTGCAGCCGACATACAAGTAAAATTTTGGACCAGTGCTCAGGGGAGATGGAGATGAATTCCGTGTAAAGTGCACGATCTCAAAGGGTGTCTCGCTTCCATACAAATTGAGACACATAAATTCTTCCTTCCCTTCGCTATTTTGCATACTCCGCCAAAAATAGTGCGCTCGCCACGCACAATAATCCTCACTGAATAGCAACGTTTCGCGCTGTGGCTCTAACGGGGTATAGTTGTATGCTTTATTCCGAATATGGCCTCCAAAAATTGAAAACCAATAACACACCGTTCGCAGGCAATGTTTGCAACCTCGTGTTCTCTTCCGTTTCCGCTAGTATAAATGATTCAACCCATATACCAGCGAATGGTAGTGAATTTTCTGCAAATGCTCATTCGTTCGTGTTGGCTTCCATTCAGTACATTGTACACCAGACTTTAGGTGCTTAATATTGGTGACTGTGAACTCTGCATAATTCCGCTACGTGGCGCTGCGTGAGTGATTCGCCGAGTTGCGCGTTAAACGGGCACGGCTGTACAAACCGCTGTTATTAGCTGTTCTTCGCGCGACAAAAATGCGTAACTTCATAATTTTTAAACAAATACTTGCAGTGCCTCTTAGCAGCTAAAATTTTGGGAGTGCATTTCATTCGTTGTCTTCTTTCTGTGCAAAAAAATTCAGGGTATGTTTCGACATGTCTTATTGGACCGTTTCCTTGTCAGCTGTGATAACCTACGAACATTGATCACAAGAGAATAAGAAATCTGATAAATATATAGGCCTCGCCCTCAATGTCGATAGAGATCACGATAGCACGGGAAATGTGCGCTTTTGCGTTGTCCTGTTGCGGATACCTTCTCGGAAAATTTAAAGATAAGGAGTAGGCGACAGCGTTAGCATGCCTGAAATATAACAGTATCTGTCCGAATTACGAAAAACGTAACAGTGCTAGGCTCTGGCCTCGAAAGGCGACTAAAAGTGCAATCTAAGTTCGTTTTCCTCATAACTTCTACACACAGATAAGTCCATGTGTACTCAGCACCACAGCCAGAGAACTTGATTGAAAAGACGACTTAATGTCATTCGTGCGTAACAGTGCGAACCACTGTCAGTACCAGCTGGGATCCAAAGGAAGAACATTTATGGAGTTAATTTTTAGTTGAAGATATATTACTGGGACTTCTATTTTTTAATCTTTACTGCCATTTGCATTCAGCCCAAAGGCAGGTTTTCATATGGTAACTCTCCATGTTCTTCTACCATCTACTTAAGCCGCACATAATTTCCTCTTCCCTTTGGGTCAACTACGTTCTTGTATCCCCTCGGTCTCACAGTATTCTCCCAGAGCATCTGTTTTTAATCATGTCAATATCAACGAATCTCCCATCCAGTTCTAAATGTTCAAATGTTTGTAAATCTATCGGACCAAACTGCATGGTCATGAGTACGTAGCTTACAAACTACTTAAACCTAGGTAAACTAACCTAAGGACAACACACACACCCATTCCCCAGAGAGGACTCGAACCTCCACGGCGAGCAACCGCGCGCTCCGCAGCGAGACGCTTTAGACCGCTCGGCTACTCCACCGCGGCCATCCAGTTCCCTTCCTTATAATATACTACAGTTTTCCCTTTTCACCAACCATTTCCAGTACCCCTTCGTTGCTCACTCTTGCCATCCAGATTATCCTTCACATCGGTATCTCAAACGATTCTAGCCTTCCCTCGCTCCTCAGTGTCTGTCATACATAGTGCCACACTCAAGCCAAGACACTCCCCAAGTTTTTTTTTTTTTTTTTTTTTTTTTTTTTTTTTTTTTTTTTTAAATCAGATTTTTTATCTAGTCTGGGACGTAATAAGCCGGCCGCGGTGGCCGAGATGACTGAGGCGCTGCAGTCACGGTCACCACGGCCACTACGGTCGGGGGTTCGAATCCCCCCTCGGGCATGGATATTTGTGCCGTCCTAGTTTGTAAGTAGTTCATAAGTAGTTTGTAAGTTTAGGGACTGATGACCCCATAGTTAAGTCCCATAAGCTTAACAAACATTTGAACATTTTTTGGACGTAATAAATTCGACTTTTCACTGTACGCCTCCTTCAGTACAGTACAGTAGTGCGAATTTTCATTTCCTGTTGACATCTCAAGTCTCCAGTTATCAAATGTTTGTAATCCTATGGGACCAAACTACGTTGGTCATCAGTGCCTATTCTTACAAACTACTTAAACTAAGTTAAACTAACCTGAGGAAAACACACACACATCCGTGCCCGAGGGACGATTCGAACTTCTGACACGGCGCGATCCGTAACGTGGCGATCCAGACCGCTCGGCTACTCCCACACGGCTCTTCAGTTATCATACTTCCAGGATTTTTAAATATTCCTACTTGGCTATTAACAGCCTGTTCTGTCTCAATATTTGCTTGACTACTTCCTGTCTTGATCATTACATTCCTTTCTTTAGTTGTATTGATATCCATCTCATGTTTTACACAAGCTTCAGTGAAACATTTTAGTAATTGTTTTCAGTTCATTAGCTTTTCTACTAATACTGTCTTAGAAACAAAGCATGAATATTCAATTCTCTACCAACAATATACTCTCATCTTTTTCCATCCGAGTATTTAACAGTGTCTTCAGAATATAAGAGCAACCACAAGTGGGAGACGTAACAACTTTGTATAATTATTGATATGGTGTCTTTTCGAACATGTCAGAAACAAGACAACACTGATTGACAGTAACGGCCGTAATTTTTACGTAAGAGAATATTGAAACATTTCGGCCGTTTCGGGGCGTTGAAATGAATTCAAAAATGAAGTTGAAATTTTGTGCTGGACTGCGATTCGAATTCGGATTTCCCGTCGCGGGCCAGCGGCAGCCTTAAGCAATTAGTCTATCCAGGCACGCTTCTTTTTCAGTCCAAATTCTCACAGCACACTACGATGGTAGTGCCCCATGCCTGTTAGTTCCTCTTGCTAGCGGCCTATACTGTATTCCTTGTAATGCTGCTCCTTTCCGTCATTTCATTTCAAATCGCTATTTTCTCTTGAAACATTTTATTCTTTACCACCCGTCTCATCTTCCAGTCTACCCCTTTCTTCTTCACTATATCCACTAAACTGTCTTCCACTGGACACTGTGAGGAGTTTTACCACATACCAAAAGTGTAAATTTCTCTTCCTTTCTTATTATATCTTGCCTACTACTAACAGAAGAGTACTATATCTTTGTCCTATTCCTTTTCTAAATCCGAAATGTTCCTGTACAATACATATATCCAACTTTGAATATGTTAATACTTTATCTGTTTGAGAAATTAAATTGTCCCATTCTCTTCTGAATTTTTGGAACGTCTCTTACTTCTAGTTTGAATCACTATCGTTGCAAGAAAGTCATCAGACTATCCTTCTTTTTGGAAATAATTTTATTTGTTCAGTTAATCAGTGGTTCCCAATTGGGAGTAATTACCACTTGAAGAGAAAATGAAATTTTATGAGCAGCATCAGTACACAAGTGGTCTTACAAGCAGTTGAGAATTATATTTTGTTTAAGTGCAATGTTGCACTTTCTGTTTAACATCCATTTTTTAAAAAATATGACCACATTGTAGTATTTATACGACGAGATGATGATGGCATACCCCATCGAACCAAATCGTCAGTAAATTGATTAATCGTATTGCGAAATTTGGCTTTTTCCTTTCGAATATAATTAACTTAAATTAACCTAATGACAACACACACATCCATGCCCCAGGGAGAACTCGAACCTCAGGCAGGAGCGGCTGCGCAGTCCCTGACATGGCGCCTAGAATCTCGCGACCATTCCTGCGCGGCCCACCACTGCTGATCGGCAGATAACGACCAGAGAATTGTGTGCAAACCTGACTGTCGGCTGCAATGCCTTGGAAATACTGCTGGTAAGTTTTGATTATCTCAAAATCTGTACTAGCAGGGTCCCATGAATGCTTACAGAAGAATGAAAAAATCGAAGGGAAATGTATTGGGAACTACTGGACCAATACGAAACCGAAGGTGAAACTTTTTTAATAGCATCATCACATCTCGACTCGGATGCTGTTGTCCTAATTTGACCGTAGTACCATGTTTAGTAAATATACGTTATTTAAACAAACTACTTTTGAATCACTTTCCTTATTTTACTTGCTTAATTGGTGTTTCTGGTCAAAAGAGCCATAAGACGACAGTCACAGCTGATTCAGATTTTTACAAGTGCAGCATTAACGCTCTGGTTCATCAGTGGCAAAAATGCATAACATATGGTGGTAACTGGAAAAATGAGAATCTGCAGTTGAAATATTTTTCTGGAGTGGTGGAGTGGCCGAGCGTTCTAAGGCGCTTTGCTGCGGAGCCCGCCGTTGCTGACCGTCGAAGGTTCGACTCCTCCTTCGGACATGGGTGTGTCTGTTGTCCTTAGGTTAGTTTAAGTAGTTCCTAAGTCTAGGGTTTGACGACCAAACTAGTTAAGTCCCTTAGTTTGCATGAATAAAAGTAGAAGAAATTACTTTCTGAACGACCCTTGTACTTTTATGTCGTCCTTCGGTCTGCAGCTGTTGTCCCAATACCCCTCTTATCCAGTGGCGGCTGGTGCTGGAGATGACTGGGAGCTCATAGACACGCCGCCTCCACCCCCCCCTCCCCCCACGCTCAGCGTCCGGCGTCCAAAGAAACAATTTGGCGCACCTCTGCGATTATCGCAGGGAGAAAGCACCCTGGTTTGCTCCCTCCTCCCTCCTCCCCCCCCCCCCCCCTGAGATATAGTTTCGTTAAAAGATCTGCAGAATATCTTACTTCGGCTTGTTTGCGCTTGCTTAAACTCGACCTAAGGCGTCGGCCTACCAAGCTTAAAGCTGAGTAATTTGTTTCTAGAAGATACTGAACGTCGTTCATATTTCTTTCATAATAAACAGCAAGAACCACTGAATATGCTAATGAACCCTAAAACACAGTAATTAACTGTGCACGGTCTGCACGGCCGCTGCGGTCGGGGGTTCGAATGCCCTCTCTACTCGGGCATGGATATTTGTGCCGTCTTTAGTATAAGCTAGTTCATAAGCAGATTGTAGGTTTATGGACTGATGACCCCGTAGTTAAGTCCCATAAGCTCTACAAACATTTGAGCATTTGAATCTGTTATTATGAAGAGACAAGCTACCTTCGAGGCCACTGTCACTGTAAGTCGCACCCCCTACCAACGTTCCGCATGTGCAAATGCTGCTCTTCCCCACATCTTTTCAAACAGTTAAATATTTACAGAATATATGACGTCAACTGCGATTGGGCAAAGCTGAAAAAGTGTACCCAGCCGGGATTCGAACCCGGGTCTCCTGCTTTCTAGGCAGTTGCGCAGACCCCCTTTTATTTATTTATTTATTTATTATTATTATTTTATTTTTTTTTTCATTTGGTAGATCTATGGTTTGCGGTCGTTAGTTCAGTTTGTTCCTGTCTGTTCGTTCAGTGGTTGGCTCAGCTTTTTTTTTTTATTACAGAGGGCGTTCAGCCCCCTGACCTGGCGCGCTGAGCCACGACGCCCGGCTAACCTCTGGACCACTGGGGACACAGTGATCACCGCATCTGCAAGGACTACCTAATCACGTCTCCCGTCAAATTCCCAGCTTCACCCTGCCCACAGTACTCAAACTCGTAGTTATGAATTCTGTGAATATTAAAGAATAACAACTGCAGGATCAGAAGTGACGTCTGTTCTTTCGGAACAGACGCCACATGTATATAGTTAAATATTTGTTACAACGAAGACTATAAATGTCATTTACCCTCAAAACCGCGACACATTTGCAAAAACGTCCTAAGATATGTGGCAAGTAACAACTAACAAGACAGAAGTCATTGTTGTTCCCATATCTGTTAAAAAGAAAAATTGGGTTTAAAGATAATTGCTTGGAGTTGGTCTCAAAACCACTACTTTCGACGGCGCAACGCGATGCCGCTAACCACAGGGCTTTTCATCCTAGGTGGAGATTAGTGACTTCATTATTACTCATGATCGGATCTTCTGTTTTACAGTTGATGCGTCTTTAGTTTATAGTTATAAGATGTTTAACCACATATGACTTGTTTTTCGTAAATCTTCAATGCGCAAATATGAATAGCGAATGTTGCCTTAATGGAAGATTTGCGCATGCCCAAGGCGAGGTGTGCAATAGCTCCACTGCCTATGCTGCGTAACCGACAGAGCTCGAGTAGCCAGGAGCTGGCGTCTCTAACAGCTCCACCGCCAGTGTTAAGAGCGGCGTTTCTCTCGCCACTCCCTGTCGTGGGAGCGCCCATATGCTGCCTGCAGGGGATTCAGAAGAGAAATTGAACCTCAGCCGCGCATGCGCATGCGCGTTGCAAGACTACGGCCACTGCCGCCTACATTAAGCAGCCGCGCAACGACTCGGATACGTGCTGTCTCCGCGACGCAAAACGGTTCTCATGCGTTAAAAATGCTGTGAATGTGCATATAAAATAGTCTGACAGAAGAACGAAACGAAAACACATTCTATTTTATTTATTTACTTTTTTCACGACTAGCTTTTTTTCCGGGGGTTCACTGAACCAGTGAACCCATATGACGCGCCGCCACTGATCTTATCACTGAAACTACTAGACTAGTCCTCGTATCCGCCCAAGCCCCTACCACGCCGTAGAGGAGAAGTGAGGCAACTGTCCCCAAACTGAAGCAGCTGACCGCCTCCATTTGCAGGGAAGAATCCCAGTACTGGGGTTGTGATTTGAAGTGTATGAGACGCAATGAGAGCAAAATAAAGCACAAAATAAACGCATGTTTGTTTAAAAGAAATTACTGATTATTGCAATCTGTTTAAAAAGTATTCTTAAATGAATGAAAGTTTCCTAATTTCCGAAATACGTCTGCATAGATACACGAAATTTAAGAATGTAAGACTCTTTTCTGGGAACGTGGAGCGATTTTGCTTTGAGATATTTGCATAAAGTGATTACATGAAACGTGTAAAGCAGCAGATAGTACGATTATTATTTAAGTCACGTAATTTTCTGTCAGTTTCTGTTTACTTCTTGCCGACTACTCTGTACGTTTTGCACGCTTATTTTTGCACACCACATTTTTGTCTACATTACTTTCCATATTACATAGTATTTTTCTTTCAACTTCTACATATACATCTACATACATACTCCGCAATTCACCGTAAGGTGCGTGGCGGAGGGTACACTGTACCACTACTAGGCATTTCCTTTCCTATTCCACTCCCAAATTGAACGAGGAAAAAAAGAATGCCTATATGCCTCCGTACGAGCCCTAATTTCTCTTATCTTGTCTTTGTGATCTTTACGCGAAATGTAAGTAGGCGGCAGCAAGATCGTACTACACTCAGCTTCAAATTCCGGCCCTCTAAATTTACTTAACAGAAATTCACGAAAAGAACGTCGTCTTTCTTCCAGCGATCCCCCAACTTAGTAAAATTTGGTTATAAATAATTGTAATAACTTTAAATAGGCATTTCATTCGCACATTACTTTTTAACAGAGATAGTACTTCACAAAGTGGTTGAGTATGCAACATTCGATCAAATAATGACATTTACGAAGTACAATGACCACCCGTTGAGTGTGTAAAAGCTATTATTCGACCTACTTCTGCATCATACTGATATATGTGATCAAAAATCTAAATACCTCTTATACGCCTAGCTCTTCATTCAGCTCAACTTAGTATTTGTAGTAATTTATATGCAAATAAAATAAGTACTTGACATGCAACAATGTACTTTTCTCAGTTTTAGAAAATCATTTGTAATATGAAACCAGTGGCGGCTCGTACAAAATTTGACCAGTGTGCTACAATAAGTTACTACAAAAATAAACAGGAAACAAAATATAGTAAAATAAAAAGTCAATCTTTGTATGATTGCCTTTAATTATATATCAATTAATACTGTATTGACAGTAAGACCTTCAGGAGAATCTATAACAGCGCTGCCAACTGCATGTATTCACTGCAGGTAGTAAATATAACGTTTAAAAAATATTAATTTTATTTACCAAAATTAAAAATTTAGACTCAGAGGTATTTGAATACGAAACTCACACAGGTAGGTTTGAGAGACAATGCGCAAGACGCCTGAGCCAGCGCGCTATTTGACTCTGTATGCCGCAATATTCGTCATATACTATTCTTCCGCAGCCGTTACACGCAGCGCGAAGAGAAATATTGATCTGGTGCTGCAGTCGGTCTCAGCACGCATGAGCCGTCAGGCCTGACGTCACGTCTGTGCATGCGCACTAGCTAACAGACGACTACGCCGCCTCTTTGCGCACGTACCAGTGCGGCTGAATCCCACTTCAGCACACGGAGCTGGTTTCCAGATATCACGGCGAGAGCGCTCCAAAATGCGTTTTCATCCTTATCCTAAAACACATTGGAAGGGAATTGGCATAATTTTATTGTGATATCGGGCTCGTATTCCAAGAGAAAGGATGTAATTTTATAGCGATTTCTCGCTTGCATTCGAAGAGAAATAGCATAATTTTAGAAATATATTTACAGTGTGCTTCAGCACATTATCACCAGCCGCCACTGTATGAAACCCAAACAAAAACAAACGCTCATGATTTATTACTTTCCATGAAAATACAGGATGATTCAAAATGAATAACACAACTTTGAAAATCTGTATTTAATCAATGAAACGTAATGCAACCTTGGGTAATTAATCAATGAGTAGAGTACTTTAAGTTTTCAGTAGAAAGCAAGTTCAATATAATAATCTCTAGACACTCAAATAACATCAACCCGATACTCATTCCACACTCTTGTAGCATCTCAAGTGTATGTGTTTGCATAGTTAAAGATATTCCTTATTTTAGTTTCTCAGTGAAGAGGTGGTCGAAACGCCATATCTTTAACGTACCCCCATAGAAAAAAAGAAAAAAAAGGGGGAAAAAACGCATGGGGTAAGGTCAGGGCTCCTTGGAGGTCAATAATGAACTCCTCTGTCACGAGCTTCGTAGCGGTTGATCCATGGCTTTGGCTAATTTTCGTTCAAGTTCCACGGATAGACAAGTGCCAATGGGGTGGTACCCCATCCTGCTGGAGTTTGAATTGACGTGCTTCTTCTTCGATGGAACAACCAGTTCTGCAACATTTATTATAGATTTTCCCAATTACAGTTGCACCTTGGAAGAAATAGCTCCCTTCTAGTTCAGTGGGTCGATTTTCTTGGACTACGAAGAAATGCTTTCCGAATGCGGTCAAACTGTTCTTCACTCGTGCACGGTCGTACGAGACTTTTCCATTTGCACGAACAACCTTTGTGTGTGAATTGTTGATACCTACCTTTAACATACCATCCATCAGGAAGCTATACACCATATGTGGTTCAAAATGCACGCTGAATAACTGTCGTCGATTCACTTTAGCCGTACTCGATCAAACAAAAAGCTCTGTGTTGAACGGTTGGCGTCTTTGCATTAACAACATAAATGGAGCAACTGCACTCTCAGCAACGAAATGAGCAACCAAATGAATCTGCAGAGCTTCTTTAAATAGACGACATAAAGAGCTTAGCTCTTCTTTCCTTGTTTGGAAAGTTCTCGATTTTCAAAGTTGTGGTATTCTTTTTGAATCACGCTGTACTATGTGGTATACAAGTGATGACTGAACTGTGAAATGTAACATTGTTTCTATCGTCGTCTTTGCTTCCATTCTTACCGTTACAATTAAAAGCATCACTCGAACGAACCATGATTACGCGCGGTTTCCCTGCAAATGGCGGCTTCCGTCACGTTCAATGTGGGGACGCGACACTAGCGCCAGCGAGCGGTCTAGTTTTTATTTAGTAAGTCTATCCGCCTCTGCAATGGCGGCTCCAGCTGTGGAAGAATTGACTCACGTGTCCGCTACGGCGAGGCGCTGGCATCGAGGCCGCGCTGCGCCCCACCGCCACCGGCGGCGCTAATCTCGCTGACAGCCTGACTCCTCGGGCTACGCCTACGGCTCTGAAAAAAACCTCGTCAGCCGGGGAAGTCACGACACTTCCGCAGATTTTTGTTATAAACTACGACTGCAGCGCTCCAAGCGGCCGCGAAGCTACGTTTCTGAATACGGTATTGGATGAGTGCGAATAGTATCGTTTGTATTGATTTTTACAGACTTTTCGCACTAGAAAACGTATGTAGTGCCATTAAAATAGGTAATAATTTAAAATTGGCTCCACCTTTGTCTATTAGATTTACTGAGATCCCTGATGAAGTACTAAAAGGTACATTGCATGACAGTTTATTTACAATTATCTTGTAACCTACAGGCTTTTGCTGAATAATATCATTTTCTATTAAAAATAAGAAATGGCTAAGAAACACCAGAAGACCTTACCTTTGGCAGAAAGACGTCGCTTTTCTATTCAGTAATATTAAGGTTTCTTCACTACAATTACAGTAAAATCGTTGAGGGTGGAACGTAGGAAACGCATATAGAATGCAATAACTACAGTATTTAACGTACCAAATCAGCCACCACAGTTTTAGCTGAAGGAAAAACGTCACAGACCCAGCAAGAAAACGGAAAAAGCAATCAAACTGTTTTTAACAAAGAAGAACCCAATTCCACAATTGTTTGCTACAACTGAACCACAAACGGCAAGAATCTTCAAGCTGGGTAGCAAGCTCAGTAGCACAAAATGGCACTACCGAAACGAATAATTTATTATTTATTATTGCTGTTGTTTATATATTTCCTAGCCATTAAATGTGGTACTGTATTTCGTGACACAAATACGAAAAAATTATTAAACGAAAATCCCGTTTCCTGTTGATGACAGTTTGTAATAATAACATGCCAGTGTATTATAACACATACGGCTCACACTAGCGCGGTCGTAATCATGACGTCAAAAAACGATTTAAGACAAGAAGCAAATTGTAACCTGGTGCGTTTAAGTTCAAAATCAACTGATTTATAGTTATATAAATGTACTGGTACGTAGTTACACATTACACGTGTTTTTTTTCAGATTTTGAACATCTTAATACATTTGATACTGGTACTAGACACGATTTTTACATTCTTAGAGACTACGTGTTACGTCTTATAAAAGCCCTTTTCCCTTTATTCTTGCTCAAATGCCTTGCATGCGCCGTTCGTGTCATGTTTTCATCGTACCTACTCCCCAGGAATGTAAAGGTACAGTAAATCTTTAAAAATCTTTTCCTGCTAAAATCTCAGTTTGTCTGTACACGTTAGCCGGCCGCGGTGGCCGAGGGTACTGAGGCGCTTCAGTCACGGTCCGAAATGCAGTCGCATTTTAAACGAGTCGTTCGACTCCATATCTAATCCACAATGGTTTCTCGCCTCTCGGTATGTTCTTACGACCCGGCCGTTTGGCAGCGCTGCAGTCGCCAGGTTGCAGAAAACTACTGGCAGTTTCGTGCGCTTGTTACTTCGTGTAGTTCAGCCGGTCGCCGCAAAGCGCTGTCTATTGTTCCGAGCTGCTACTGAGAGTAACGCTTAGCGTTAAATACACAGCACCTTTCGTTTCAGATGTTTGGGTTTTAAAAAAATGAGGTTATTTGCATGAGCGCAACTGTTAAGAAATATTAAGACATAAAAGCGTTAAAATCATTGGTTAAAACGTATTGGTTGCTTTATTCCACAGCGTTTATTGGCGAAAATACTGCAGTTGTTGCGTAATTGACATTTCTTCAATTACTAAATACGTATCAATTCCGTCTTGTTTAGGCAGGTAGCCTCTGTTTCCAATCTCGACTTTATGAAGTCCTTTACTCCTGTTAATTGTGAATCTGAGCAATGTTAAAATAAAATCTTTCGGTAAGCAGTATAGACAAAGGACGCACTGTTACGTTGCTCACTCACTACAACGAGGTGATTTTTTTAGTAAAAAAGTTTTACTTGTTCCAGTAACAATTCCTTTTTAAGCCACTTACTTTCATTAATGATTCCATATTTTATGTCACTCTGAAAGCACGCGAATTTTACGTTCTTGGCTCTTTGGTTTCTTGTTTAGTCTCTTTGCTGTAGTTTTAAGTGGTAGATCTTTTTGAAAGGTTTTTAGTTTGGAAAGCATCTCATCTTCTGTTTGTACTTCAGCTTCCGTATCTGTATTTATTAGCACAATTCTGTGGGTTTCTTCGTTAGAGTTGGCACTTGTTTTTCGGTTACAACATACCTGACAATCTGGAGTCAACTTTAAAATTTGTCGCCTAGATATTAATAGTACTGGTATTCTATGGAGAGGATAATTTGCAAATCTACTAGCAATGCGACCTATTCTGAAAATCTTTCTCTTGGAATCAGATTTATAATCTCTATTACTAAAACGTTCACCGCAAGCTACTGATGAATATTACAGTGTGTTTGGGGTGAAGGTTTCTTTAAAACCTACGTGCAATAACGTACTTCATAGGTTGTTATCAAACCTAAATTCGTGATAACTAATGTCGCTGGTCTTTCTTTTTTATTATTATTATTATTATTACACAGCGGCACACAGCAGCGAAGGCATCTGTAAGGAATAAGGAGAGAATTTCAGATTATCGGGCTATAAGGTCTCAGAAGCATAGTATAAGCAATGTTTTATCGCAGATATTCAAAACTAGCAGCAACATGCACTACTACAGTGCGAATTCAAGTAATAGAATAATATGTTCAATATAACTCGCCTCCTGTCTTCCTTAACTTCGTTAAGAGGAGACTGCAGTTACACGATGATCTTCAAGACCAATAAATGCATGGCTGTCTGCAGCATCAACTGTATTAACGTAACTTAGTGTGTGAGAAAATGCAGCCCCATAAGTTGCTTAAAACTTGTGGGGGTGTATTTTCTCACACAGTGAATCATATAGGCTATTATGTATTCGCTATTTATAACTTACTCAAACACACAAGACTTTTACAGTAACAATTTCGCCGTCGGGAAAACCTGGGAATAACCAGCTAGCCTACAGTACTAGTACCCGTGGCAAGGCAACAGTTGGTGTGTGTCACCACGCACCACAGAAGTTGCAAGTCTACGGAAACACAACCCTGTTTGATTCCGCAAACCTCTAAGGCTATTAACAGCACACTAGTGGGCTACACTCTGACTTTCCCTAATTGATGGTCTCACCTGGAACACAGACATAACCCATCATTGAAACTATAATAATCACAGGAAGATTCAGTGACAGTTATTAAAAAACTTTGTGCACGTTAGGCCTATGTGTTTTTAACTTGATATTGGGTCTACTCACGGTGTTGTTGTCTTCTTTACATCTCACTGGTGTTTCTCTGTCTCGTTGGCTTGAGTTGGTATGTTTATGGCTTGTGTTTTTCGGCTGTTTTTGTGACGTTTCCTCCGTTTCATCACATCCCTAATTGATGGTCTCACCTGGAACACAGAAATAACACATCACTGAAACTATAATAATCACAGGAGGATTCAGTGACAGTTTTTAAAAAACTTTGTGCACGTTAGGCCTATGTGTTTTTAACTTGATACTTGGTCTATTCACGGTGTTGTTGTCTTCTTTACATCTCACTGCTGTTTCTCCGTCTCGTTGGCTTGAGTTGGTTTGTTTATGGCTTATTTTTTTGGGCTGTTTTTGTGACTTTTCTTCCGTTTCATCACACACTTCACTTATGCCTGTCATTTTGTTTTAAACGGAAGAAACTTGAGTATGAAAATAAATCCGTTAAATTTCGTTTACAAGAGAAATCAAACAAACATGAAGGCCATAAACTCCACAAAATATCTAGGAATTACTATTACATCAGACTTAAATTGGAAAGAACAGGGAGATAATGTCATGGGAAAGGCGAACCAGACACGGTGTTTTATTGGCAAATCCCTTAAAATATGTAACAGAACTACTAAAGAGACTGCATACACTATGCTTGTCCGCCAGTTTTTGGAATATAGGCCAATTAACACTGTCCGTCACGTCAACGTCACGTCACGGCACCGTCACGTCAAGTTGTATTCACACTGTCCGTCATGTCAATTCGCCGATCTCAATACGCGATGTTGAAAGTGAGGTTATGAGTAGCAATCTGTTATGTAGAAAGTCATAGTTTAATACTAGATTTGAAGGAACAACAACGCTAAATGTTATTGACAGCCAAATAAAACTTTACAGTGTATGTTTTTGGCCAACTTACTGGGAACTGAAACAAGATTTCAAAACATCGACATCTATTTTCAAGCGAAAAAATAAACATATGAATACATCAAACAACACTTATAAGAGCATAAATAGCGCCTGTTTACTTTATCCATTACAATTTGCCCATTGACATTGTTAATACCGTCGTAAATAACTGATTTTTTGTCTTTCGTTAGAACTGACATTTTCATTTAAAATGTTATTTAATGAGAAATGCGTAATCAAATTACAATCTTATTCTAATAAACAGTTTGCTTCAGTCTTTTATGTACAATGTTAAGTAACATTAACCATTTTTTTTTTTTTTTTGTTTCAGATATCCGACCTCGATTTTAGGGGGACACTCAATTGATAAAAACATTTAAGTCGTCATGAAACATTTGAGATTTACCCCTAAAACGAAGTATAACAACAAAATAAAGGCGAATAAGACTTATTTGCATATAAACAGTGCAATCGTCGACTGCAACATTTAATTCACGTGACGAAAATCGGTTAACTTCCGTGTTAGCAGACGACCGTTCCGTCAAAACATTCCCTCGGGAGAAAGCTTGACGTGACGTTGACGTGACGTGACGGTCCGTGACGGACAGTGTGAACACCGCCATTAGAAATACATTGCGGAATGTTCTGACGGACAGCCTTATACGGGATAAGATTTTGTCTTGGGTGAAAATTCATGCTTACAGTTTTCTGTGTATTTAAGAGAAATCTTTTTGCTTCAAACCAAGAGTGTAATTGAGCAGTGGTTTCATTGATTGCATCTTGTAATATGTCGGCATTACCGGTAATCAAGATATTTGTATCACCGGCATACAGAAAGGAGCTGGTGTCAGATATGTGTTCTAGCAAGTCATTGATGAACAAAAGGAAGAGGATAGGACCAAGAATAGACCACTGAGGCACGCCATTCCTTGTATGTAGTATATCCGACCTGCAAGCCCTGGATGTCTTTGGCTCTTTTATTTCGACATATTGCTTCCTTTCACTGAGGTAGCTACCAAACCAACTATGGGCTACAACCCTGATCCCGTTTCATAAGGAGCAGCTTGTGGTCAACCATGTGAAATGCCTTGGATTGATTTAGGAATATGCCAATAGCAGGTTGTTTATGGTCAATAAGTTCTGAACACTTTTCCAGAAATGCATACAAAGCATTTGTGGTAGACATGTTGTTCCTAAACCCATATTGTGAACAAGAGATTATATTGCTGGACTTTAAAAATGCTTATAATCTTGTAGACATACAATATTCAAAGATTTTTGAAAAAGCAGACAGTATGGCAATTGGTCTATAATTTGATACATCAGATTTTTCTCCTTTCTTATATAGAGGTATAATTTTAGCAAGTTTTAGCTGGCACGGAAATGTTCCCTCTAGAAAGGAGGTATTTATGATGTTTGAAAGGTGCTTACTGATGTAGTTTGCACACTTGTGAAGTAGGAAACAAGGTATCATGTCAAGCAGAATGGGTCTTTTTTAATTTTTTTTCTTAATAGTATCTTCAACTTCACATTGTGTTGTAGGAGTTAGGAAAAAGGACTTCAGAGGAGTAAAGTTATGTGGAGGGGAGTATACAGTATTAGGAGGGGTGGCCAGGAGATTTGAGGAAATTTCTGAAAAATAACTGTTAAATTTGTTTACAATTTTCTGTGCATTTTCAGTCTTATGCCCTTCTATATTGATTGTAACCCTAGGCTCTACCCTCATCTTTCTACCAGACTGTTCATTTACTATGCCCCAAACAGTCTTGCATTTATTAGAAGAACCTCTAATTATTTTTCATTATGGGACTTTTTAGCACATTTGATAACTCTCCTGTATATGGTTTTATAGCGACTATAGTATGCCTTGAACTCCTCAGAATTACCAATATCTAATTTGCTTATTTTGTGTAGCAGTTTCATCTGTTCTGATGAAGTTTTAAGACCTTTAGAGATCCAAGCATTATTTTTATTTTTTGTAATAGTTTTTGTTTTTTCTGGAATATGGCAGTTAAAATAATATTGAAATCTCAGTAGAAAATTGTCAAACTTTTCATTAGTAGTTGATGAAGTAAATACACTTTGCCATTCTTCTTTTTTAATCTCAATAGAAAGTTATTTATGTTATTGTCATTATAGCTTCTGGACTTAATAGTAATTTTTCTGATGGGAGTGCATTAGATGGGGATTTAACATGAATTGTAAGTGCACTGTGATCTGAAAAACCAACCCCTATAATCCTTACAGTGCAGTCAGTGTTAGTGACTACTTGGTCTAGACAATTGTTTAGTCTTGTTGGAGACTTGACTTTTACAATTAAATTAAAGGACATCATTAAATTTAGTAATTGAGACCTACAAGCAGAATCTTCAAGGAAATCAATATTGAAGTCACCACATTTTATGACAGTTTTTGAGTTCTTGTAGCATACTTTTTGTGACATTAATGCAAAGTTTTTAAGAAAGACAGAAAAGTTACCAATCGGTGATCTATATACACAAATTATGTTCATATTTAAGTCTGGAAGAACTACCCCAGCTAATTCAATGCTTTTATCTATAGAGTGCACTTCACAGGGATGGAAAGGATCCCAATTGATGTTGTTTCGTACATATATACCATCACCACCACTTTTGAAATTTTTCCTGGAGTAGTGGTGGACTAATCTAAAGTTTTGAAAACATATATAAGGTAGCTCTAACTCTTTTAGTGAGTGTTCACTAATACACAATAGATGCATGTTAGACAGAACATTAGAATCAGACAAGAGAATTTCAAGTTCACTCAATTTGCTTCACAGTCCTTGAACATTGTGACAATATGTGTTGAGGTTGTCACATTTTTCAGTTTGGGTGCTATTGGTGACTGCTATGATGTCTTCTGAGAGAGGAGTTTTGGCCACAAAAAATTGTCATCGTTACCTGAAACTACTTACTACTTTTTTTTTCCTAGTGGATCTTCTCAGGGGTAATGTTTATGGAGCTGCAATTTGAAGCACTGCAACTTCACTGTCATCTCTTGATGCTGTTCCTGTGGTTTGAGGTAGTGTTTGTGGAGTTGCAACTTGAGGCATTGCCAGAGGACTTTGGTCTTTGTTTCCAGCATTAATTGCTTGGCAGATTATTTCAGTGATATAAGATTTACCCTTTCCATTGAGGTGTTTTCCATGACTAGTAAATAGTTCCCTAGGCATATTTTCAGTGGACACAAAGTTTACAATGGGAAATGCAGTACAGATTTTTTTTGTGAAGCCTGTTTGTTTTGGCTATTTCTGTATTTACACTTGACTCTTCCATTAGGTCATAGGTATGTGGAATTCCCATGACAATAA
Organism: Locusta migratoria; assembly: GCA_026315105.1. Taxonomy (NCBI): domain Eukaryota; kingdom Metazoa; phylum Arthropoda; class Insecta; order Orthoptera; family Acrididae; genus Locusta; species Locusta migratoria. The sequence goes on along the minus strand of CM048746.1, from coordinate 413,516,372 downwards.
TTTTAGAATTTTCAGAAGCTTTTAGGTATTCTATTAGCCCAAGAGTGGCCTGTTTGCTTCTTTTTAAAAACGTCATTTGCTCCAGCTACTAACACAGTGTATTTATCATTTCCTACTGATAGACCTACATAGCTATTTGTGCAACTTTTCGTGATTTCACGTGAACTTGCGGATGGTTTCACAAAACTCGTTGCATTTGCTAGTTTCTCAGACCTTAACGTTTGCGTTAGTCCTCTTCCATGGCTATCAGAATAAACTGAGATGTTGCGATTTTTCAACAGGGATTTTCCGTTTTGTATCACATAACTGTTTGCACTGTTTAGGCCTTCTGTTTTGCTTATCTGAACGGAATTGGAAAGCTGCATTGCTGCTAAAGACTTCCGCTCACAGTTCTTTGAATTTATGTCTATGTTAATAGCAGTAGGCATGCACAAAGCTTCGAAACCATTTTCTCACTGGTATGTTGTAAGAGATACCGGTAATCGGTTCTTCTTGCACTTGTTCTGATGATTTCGCGGCACTTTTTAAACTTTCTAGAAATGTTACGTATTGTTTTGCTTCCTTTAGATACAAACGCAATGTGTCCATCACTGAATCACACACACCTTTCTTGTACATTTCAATCGCCGATTTTTGACCGTTACAATTTAAGCCACATACACAAGGTATGTTTAGTACAGTATCTTGGGCGACACACTCGGGATGATATTTGGTATATAGAACTCGTTCTTATGCCTTTTACTACAATTTTACCACACAATTGACAAGTTATCGACGCATAATAGTCTATATTTGCGGAGTGGTTCGTTCCTACCACAACAAGCGGCGTCATTTCTGTGTAAGAAAAACACGTGAAATCCGTGAATTAAAATATAACTGTTCACAGTCAAATGACTAACATTTCATTCATAAATATTGTTGGCTGTAAAATGACCTGTCAGGTCCCAGATCTCTACTAATAACGTGGAAATAAAATCAGAAAACTAAAATATCATTATTCTATTGCCTTTCTGCGATTTTGTGGATACAGTCACCTAAACAGTTTCCAGTCACATAAATCCGTTATGTTTTCATATGACGAGACAGCTTTACACGAAAACAAACAAATGCAAATATCACGAAACGAACATTACACAGCAAACAGCCACTCGAACGAACCTATTGGGTCAATGTTCTTTGACAGAGGACATCGAAAGAGTTCAAAGAAGGGCAGCTCGTTTTGTATTGTCTCGATACAGGGGAGACAGCGTTATGGAAATGATACAGGATCCGGGATGGGAATCATTACTACAACAGCGCTAATCGCTGCAGCGTGGGCTACTTACGAAACTCCAATCACCAATATTCTCGTCCAAATACAAAAATATATTGTTGACTTCCACTTGCATAGGTAGGAAAGATCATCTGCATAAAATACGAGAAATCAGAGCTCGAACGGAGAGATTCAATAGTTCTTTCTTCCTGCGCACTATTCGAGAATGGAATGGGAGATAAATAGTATAAAGGTGGTTCGATTAACCCTCTGCCAGGCACTTAAATGTGATTTGCAGAGTATCCCATGTAGATGTTCTGTTTGCAAGGTAATAGTTTGCAATAACTGACGAGGACTCACCTAGTGAAAAGGACGTGATGAGTGTATTTCTTCGAGCAAACTGAAATAGACTTCTCATATTTCGAATATAATGAGCAATCAAAATATTACTCTTATATTTGAGGCAGTTACTGCTGCCGACTAGTAAACCTAGAAAAGCAAAGTCAGTTGCAAAATGATTTTGAATTTGTATCTTCACAGAGAAAATTGTGACAATTTACCTTAAATATCGATATGCATTTGGTTCTGAACGTGATTACTAAAAGAGTTTCATCAGCATTCTAGATATCAATAAGCAAAACAAATTTGAAGACTGTACATGTAACAACATTCCTGGGGGTGCAATTAAAAAACAATGTTAACCAGGAATAACATGTGTTTTGGCGAAGGTCAAGCAAACGGTCTGTTATTGACACAACCATCAGAAGATTTAAGGAGACTACCAACCCTACAGTTGTTCCACCTCTTCTGAAGTATTGCTACACAATGTGTGATTATTACCTGACGGCATAGAGGGAGGCCGTCGAAAAAGTTGAAAGTATATATCGTATTAGACCTGACACGTATGCTATTTGGAACTTTTTCTTTTTTCCTAGGTTCGTATGAGTGTGGAACAATCGAGAAATTGACGCAATTCTATGAATCCATTACGAAACACTTCACTGTGAATAACAAAACAATCGTGTAAATAAAGGGCGTGAGCAGAAGGTATTTTATGTCGTGTAACGCGTATTGCTTCAGAGACAATGAGAACACTTATAAGTGCACAAAATGTGAATGATATACTACATCTATACATTTGCATTGTTGCCACCAGTACTGTTTAATTTTACAACACGCTTATTTTTCTAGATTGAACACATATTTTATTACGTCTATATCTAATGCAGAGCATTGAAAAGAAAGAAAGTTGCCTGTGTCGTAAGATAGCTAGTTGAACATTATGTGGTAGCTATGTTGATCATGAGTCTACTCTTTAACTTCGTTAAATCAATATACATATATAAAAATGGAACATGGGACGTGCGTCGGTATATTTTACTTGGTAGCCAAAATTATTCACTGCAGACCGATGGCGTTTATGCATGAGAGTAGCCCTTAGGTGTGCACTATGGTGTTTCGGTCGCGGTGTGTGGCACGGGTGAATGTGGCGAACAAAAATCCGTAAAATGTGGAGCAATACCACAGTCTAATAAATACAGTCGCGACACTCACTGCTGTGAAAGCTGTTACCGTCTGACAGTTGGAGCGACACTAGCGCTCCAAGCGGTCGTAAAGCCGGCTGTCGCTTAACGCCGTATACGACACATTAATAATGCCCGCTTGTAATTACTTTCCTGTGTGGTTTGCTAAATATTGTATATATTCTTGCATTCCAAGCTTTATTTAAGTATCTTGACACATGACTGAGTGTAAAAGAAACGTAAACCGAGCAAAAACTCCTTGTGATCGGACACAAACTGCAATTGTGCAATATGTTACGAAATAATTCTTTAGAAATTGCTTGCAGCTTACCTTGCTGGTAGTGATAGACAAACATAGTATTTTGTGCAGGCAAGCCTATAACAGAACTTCTTAGTGACAGTTAAATATCAACAAATGTAAATTTACTGTAGTAAAAACTCGTGAATAAACTGACGCTAACTGCAACATATTTATGACGAAATTCTTCAGACATTGCACCTTACATTGCTGGTAAACTTAGTATTTCGCACATGAGAAGCATGTAATTGGTCTTCCCGGTGTTAAAAGGTGCGAAATTGTTTTCCCTGCTTTTTAGTTATGAGAACACCCACTGGCTATGAAACTTTCATCTAATATAATTTTGCTATGAGATTATTTCAGTTATATGTTATTTTAAGATAATATTACGTCAATTACACGATAGTCTAAATGTCATGTTATATGAATGATCCTCAGTCATTATCACTGTCTGTCATCATATGGTTCGAAGATGAGGGAGGAGTGGGAGGGGCGGGGTGACAACCGTCTGTAAAATAAGACGGCTCAGTGTTTTCCGATAAATAGGTTTATATATTAGACTGTGGTTTCCATTAGATAAAACGGATAACATTTAACCTTTCAAACATTAATAACTGTAACAATGAACACTTCTTTTCCATACATTTCTTATACATTTGCCTCTATAGTGAATTACTTTCGATTGCCCAGACAAAAATGTTTATAGCTGTGATGTAGCAGCAACCACAGTCGTAATACTTGTTTCAGGACACAGTTTAATTTCTTCTGCCTTTACATTATCACGTCTTTGCGGTAGTTTTCTCTTCAATCCCAGTTTCGGTGGTTTGTTTGGAACATCAAACAATCTAAGTGTAGCGAGCAGAACTTCACATTATCACGTAAATACACGACAACTTTATTCAAAAGATCTTGTCGCCTGCTATTTATAAGCCATTTCTTGATCCTAAAAAGAAATAATCTTCAATATGTGTGTGTTGCTCACAACATAAGCATTGCTGAAACTTTATGTCACATACTTCTCAGGCTCTGTAGAAAACCTAAAGAATGATAAATATGACGTAATCTAGTTTTTGTTGCTGCAATTTATTGCACTACACACGCTTCCCTTCGTAAAAACCCATTTCGTACACCAAAACACACAACAAACACTCGTCTCGTATACGATATAGAGCAACGTGGCTTTACGTCCGCAAGGAGCGCTGCAGTCGCCTAGTATAACAAAAATCAGCGGTAGTGTCGCGACTGTATATATTAGACTGTGGCAATACCACAGTCTAACATATACAGTCGCGACACTCACTGCTGTGAAAGTTGTTACCAACTGACAGTTACAACGACACTAGCGCTCCTAGCGGTTGGCAAGCTGCCGAAGGAGCAGTGTTTGTTTATCATTATTTGTGTGCGTAATTAATAAAATAGATAGTATAATTTTTGAGTTACAGACATTAATAAAATATCAACAGACATACGTAATACGGAAACTAATGTAAAAACAGCCGAATTTAACTGATTGAGTGGTATAACGAAGAACTTCGTCATGAAGCAATACTTACGAATACGTGTATATTTGCAGCTTATTCCGCTGAAAGTAAGTAGAGTATGAACATAAGACAAACATAAATTTCTATTACGGTGTGTTCTTCCTATGACAAAGTGCTTTTTGACATGTGTCATTTCGGTATGACGTATAATGATTCGCACATTTGTAGGCTTCACTCGTCTTTCTTATACGCGCATATTCCTTTGAGTGTGATTACTTTAGCTTAAGAAGACAATGCCTTGAATATTCTTGCCGTTTGTGGTTAATGTGTAGCAACAATTGTAGAATTGGGTTCTTCTTTGTTGACACAGTTTGATTGCTTTTTCCGTTTTCTTGTCAGGTCTGTGACTTTATTTTTCAGCTACAGTTGTGGCGGCTGATTTATTATGTTAAATACTGTAGTTATTACATTCTGTATTCGTTTCCTACGTTCCACCCTCATAGATTTTACTGAAATTGTAGTGAAGTAGTGTTGACGTTCTTGAGTAGAAAAGCGATGTCTTTCTGCCAAAGGGCAGGTGTTCTGGTGTTTCCTAGCCATTTTTCTAATTTTAATACTACATTAGATTAGTCAGTAAAAGCTTGTAGGTTACAAGATAATTGTAAATAAACTGTGCTGTAATGTGCCGTTTCGTACCGTGTCAGGGATCTTAGGAAACCTAAGAAAGACAAAGGTGGAGCTATTTTTAAATTATTGCCTATTTTTATGACACTACATACGTTTCCTGATGTAAAAAGTATGTTAAAGTCAATATAAACGATACTATTCGCACTCATACAATATTGTATTCAGAAACGTAGCTTACCGGCCGCTTGGAGCGCTGCTGTCGCAGTGTATAACAAAAATCTGCGGGAGTGTCGTGACTGTATATGTTAGACTGTGGCAATACTTCAATCAACAGATGCTCAAAGATAAAACACTGGGAAACACAGACATTAACTGAGCGTTAACTACACTGGCACTACACCAATGATCTCAATATAAACACTGGAAAGACAACTGTAGTACTTAGGATCAAAAAGCTGACAACTGGATTAGCAGTTCCGTGTCGATAGCTATAAGAGGGTGGATGATATAGTAGTTGAAAGGCGTCGACTTATATAAAATGGCACAGAAGACCAGCGATGACTTTTGACACTATAATAGTAAAGAGGTTATATAAAGCGAAACGTGATGCACATTCTTCAGTTTTTTTCTGCAGTAAGTGTACGAATAAAGAAAAATAAATGCATATTGCAGTTTGAAAAGAAAAATGTTGAAGTATTGACAATTTAATAATTATATTTTGACTTATTTTCTCGTTGTTTTTGTATGTAAGCTTTTCCTCTGTGTTCTTTTGTTTTGTGCTATATCTTGTCTTATTGCTTGTACTGTGGTTATAATTGTGTTCGTTAATAAATCAGTATTATTTGTTTGAATATCTGGTATTTTCTAGAAATAACAACAGGTTATAGGCCCCGTTTTGGTTGAGAATATTTTTTCCTCCAACATCCTTCTTGCATATATGAGCAACACGTGAATAAACACTTTTACCACAGTTTATGTATTTCACTGCAGTTTCCCTAAAAAAGAAAAGAACATGTTCTCCAACATCAAAAGAACCCACAAAATTCGGATTATCCAGCCATTTTGAGTCGTATTTCAGAGTGTGTTTGAAAGACTATTCCCATCGACCTGTTGTCAGATTATAGAAGTCAGTCGAAAAACACTGTATCTGCTTTGTAAACTCTGCATTTGTACCACTGTAAAAACTGGGCAAATCACCTGGATTCCCATTTTCTACCCAAACTGCAGTCGAGCTGTCTTCAGGATCAAAAGGACATTTTGCAATACCTACACCAGTACCTGGAACATATTCATGTCTCTGTAGGTGTGTTACATTTGAATAAACAACCCAATCCTTTGGGCTATGAGCGTTTGTACCACAAATGTGCCAACGACTTTCATCACCCATTGGCTGAATTACACGAATATGGGTTTTGCAATCAAAGTATGCTTATTTTCCTTTGGAAACACTATTTGCTATATTTGTTGGTTCAAGAGTCAAAGAATCTCTCTCACAACCTGAAAAACTTATATTGGTCAAGTTTAATATGTAGACTTTGTCAAGGGCTCCCACATAAAGTGACTCTCGTTTTTCATCCAAATGAAATGTGCAATAATATTTGTGTCCACAAGAGAACTCATGGATCAGATCTTGATGCAGTTGTTCAACAGATCTAGCCAGATGGAGTGTTACAGCGACCAGCAAAAGGTTCCACAATTTGGCAGCTATGTTCTATATCAATTATTTCTTAATCTGCTTCATTCAGCTGCTTTCTGTTTCAGGTTAAGCACATTCTCTTTGATGCTCTTTGTTTTCGCTTCAGTATCTATACATGATGCCGTTATGTCGACAAATTTCTTCGCCGATATCAAATCAACACAGAATGAAAAATTCCCTTCCCCGACAAGTAAAACAGTGTCATCAAATGTAAACAAATCCAGATGCATTATAACATTATGGCGGAACGTTGTGTAGAGATTAAAGAAGGACTCGTACGCAAACTCAATAAAGCCTTATATGGGCTTAAGCAGGCACCAAGAACATGGAACTCCACATTTGATAATTTTATGAAGGAAATTGGGTTTCGATAATCTGAAGTTGACAGATGTCTTTATGTACAAAGCACTGATAATCATACTACTTACTTGCTACTGTATATAAATGATATACTAATTTCTGGAAACTGTAAAAATAAAAGCTCTGATATTAAGAAGAAGTTAAAATTAAAGATTCGAATGCGAGAACCTGGGGAGCCAAAATCATTTCTTGGAATCAATATACACAGGATCAATGACAAAATGTTTCTTAGACAGCGCACTTATCTTGAAAAGTTACTGACAAGATTCAACATGAATGATTGTAAACCCTGTGAAACACCGATTGAAGTCAAACCCAGTGAAGATGCTTCTGGTGAGATGGCTGAAAATAAACCATACAGAGAATTAGTAGGTTGTTTCGTGTATGTCACGATAGCAACAAGGCCAAACTTAAGTTCAGCAGTTAATTATTTCAGTAGACATCAAAATAAGTCAACAGAATGTTACTGGAGAGGAATTAAACGAATTCTTCGGTATATTAAAGAAACACTTGATGTTGGTCTGTGTTGCACAAAAGGAAATTCAGGTGTTCTTGTATGCTATGTTGATTCTGACTGGGGAAGTGAAGAAGACAGAAGATCTACAACAGGATACTTAGTTCAGGTTTTTGGAAATACTGTGTGCTGGGCTACAAAAAGACAGGCATGTGTTTCATTGTCCTCAACAGAAGCAGGATATATTTCTTTGGCAAGAGCAACAACAGAGATCATTTGGCTGAAGTATCTTCTTCAAGAATTTAACATATTTATGGAAGCACCAATAGCTTATGAAGATAATCACTCATGTATACATTTATTAGAGAAATGGGAAGACAGACAACTTAAGCATATGGACATTAAATACAAGTTTATACGTCAGCTTTATAACGAAGGTCTTCTGAACGTGCAATACATTAGGTCTGAGGAACAAGTGGCAGATATTTTATCAAAGGCAACTGCTATTGTAAAGTTCCATAGACTATGTCTAAAGCTGGGGTTAATGAAATTATTAAATTGAGGGGCGGGTGTTGAAGTATTGACAATTTAATAATTATGTTTTGACTTATTTTCTCCTTGTTTTTGTATGCATGCTTTTCCTTGTGTTCTTTTGTTTTGGGCTATATCTTGTCTTATTGCTTGTACTGTGGTTATAATTGTGTTCGTTAATAAATCAGTATTATTTGTTTGAATACCTGGTATTTTCTAGAAATAACAACAAAAGAGTACCAAGAAAGATGCCAAAATACAAAAAAGGAATTTCGCGTTTTCGATCCGTTTCTAAAAGACAGAAAACGGTGCTGAAAAGTGAATCTACAGACTATAGAAACTTTACATTTGTAGATGTTGTTTATCTTACACTGTAGGCATCAGCGATTTATCGATATTCCCATCCCTAAGGGGGTGAAATAGGGCATGAACGTCTGTTTGAAAATACATTGCTATCAAGGCTATTTTGAAGAAGAAATACAAAACTTCAGATTAATATTTTTGATTGGAATTTTAAAAACACATGTTTCAATATTTTTGGAAATTCAACCATTAAGCGGATGAAAAAAGGGGAAATCTTTTAAGGGTGCTACCAAGACTGTTTTGTTACTAGAAAAGTGAAATTTTGGATTTGGAACCATAGTTATAATTTTAAAAAAAATGCGTTTAAGGATGTTTTGAATTCTGCCAACAATGATGCAATAGGGAGTGGAGAGTTGTATCAAAATATTTGATTAGGAAAGCATTTTTAAAGCTAAATCTATGAAAATTTATATTTAGAACCAATGCAGACCATCCAGTCAACGCGTGCGAAGCAGCAGGAATTTAGATTGTATTTGAATGAAATGTTAAAACACAATATAGCTGCTCATTTCATAGCAAAATAGCTCCAGCTGTGGTAGTTTATGCTACACATTTGGGTAGGTTGGCAGAAACGTTTGATACTTCAACGGTTGAGCCTCACTTTGCTACCAGGGCCTGTATTAGCTGTGGCTCGCAAGCTATAGGCTGGCCAGTCAACCACAGCTAGTGCAAGGCACGGCTTTGCAATGATCAGCGAGTTGGCGGTTGCGGTGGCAGCCAACGGACCCCAGCACTGCACAATGCAGGGCTCTGACGTAAATACAGAATGTTTACTTCCTGGCATCATAGTAAGAGTGGAAATCAGAAATACAAAACAGGCCGTCTCACTGTGAGCAATCAACTCGAGGTAGAGTCATCGCTCTCAATGAAGAGAAGCTGGTCTGACGGCATTATAGATTCTATGCTGAAGTCCATTACAGAAGAAACAAATAATGAGGGATTCTGAACAATTTATTAATCCTTAAAATGTTTTTTTATCTTGTCTGTATTTTCATATTTCCTAAGTGAGAGACTATGGACGATCTCTTGGCAACTGAAATAAAATGAATATGTTTCTCCTTTGAGCTGCCTTTAAATTTGAGTTTTTTTTAAATATATCGTTCCTTCATTATCCTATTTTTATTATGTACTTATATACCAAAAGACAGTTTTCTATCTCAATATGTCAAAGACATTGAGTGAAAGGAGAAGAATAGAATTAAAGTTCGTATGGAGGTCTGGGTTCGATTCCCACCCCTTACACAAATTTTAATTAAACGCTTCTCATTTCACTCAATATCTTATTTTTATTTAATTTATACCCAGCCTCCATTCATACAGAGTAATCAGATAGATGGGCACTGCCAAAGTAATTTTGTAATTTGAAATATCTCTCTCTCCTCCCCTCCATCCATTAATACACCAGCCGTCCTTCACAAAATACGCAAACGATTTGTTTTTCATTTATTTGTTGTTAATTTCTCTTCTGTTTTCTCTCTTTCACACCCTCTTATCACTCTTACATAACAACCTCAGTTACCCTTCTGGTCTGTCCCCTAAAAATTGCTATGATCAAATCTATTGGTTTCCATTGACAGCATACTTGCTCTTTTAATTTATGCTTTCGTTACTGTCTATCAATGCTCCCCATGAGACAATGTTCTTTCATATATCCTTACCTATAATCCATTCTTTATTCTGTGAAATACAGAGCACTGGTGTTTCAATTGAACTCCGCTTCTTTCATCCCAGCTGTTACAAATAGTATACATTTCTCCATTTTAGAATGCATTTTCTAATGTCCTTGCAACTTCTAAGATGGGTAATATTCATTTATTATGGTAAGAGCTATGCTACAAACTTGAGCGCCATGCAGAGTAACTGCACAGCCTAAGGCATCATATTGTGCATAGGGTGGCTGCTCGCGTTGGAGGTTCGAGTCCTCTCTCGGGCATGGGTGTGTGTGTTGTCCTTAGATGAAGGTAGTTTAGGTAGTGTGTGATCTTATGTAGGGACTGATGACCTTAGCAGTCAAGTACCATAAGATTTCACATACATTTTTCGTACAAACTTGAGCAACATGAGACAGTAGTTAAATAAGCATATAGCAACATGTCATACAAAATGACCATGGAGCATGCTGAAACGTAATATACTATCACATGCAATGGTACATAATTCTAAATACTGTATATATTCTTTTTTAAATTTAGTCCTAATGGGCCAAACATTTGAGGTCATCACACATGCGCGCGCACACACACACACACACACACACACAGATATATATATATATATATATATATATATATATATATATATATATATATATATATATCATCAGGAAAGACAATACTGGCATTCTACGGGACAGAGTGTGGAGTGTTAGATCCCTTAATCGAGTAGGATGATTAGAAAATTTAAAAAGGGAAATGGATAAGTTGAAGTTAGATATAGTGGCGATTAGTGAAGTTCGGTGGCAGGATGAGCAGGATTTCTGGTCAGGTGAGTATAGGATTATAAATACAAAATCAATTGCAGGTATCACAGGAGTAGGATTGATAATGAATAAGAAAATAGGAATGCGGGTAAACTACTATGACCAGCACAGTGATCGCATTATCATTGTCAAGATAGATACGAAGCCAACACCGACAACAGTAGTACAGGTTTATATGCCAACTAGTTCTGCCGATGATGAGGAGATTGAAGAAATGTATGAGGAGCTAAAATAAATTATTCAGACAATTAATGGAGAGGAAAACTTAATTGTTATGGGAGACTGGAATTCGGTAGTAGGACAAGGAAGGGAAGGGAAGATAATTGGTGAATATGGTCTGGGCGAAAAGAATGAAAGAGGAAGCCACCTGGTAGAATTTTGCACAGAACATAGTTTAGTTATAACACCTGGTTTAAGAATCACAAAAGAAGTTTGTATACGTGGAACAGACCAGGAGACAGTGGAAGATATCAGATACATTTTATAATGGTAAAACATAGATTCCGGAATAGGAAATTCAGGTGATAAACTGCAAGACATACCCAGGGGCAGATATAGACTCTGATCATAACTTGTTGGTTATGAAATGTAGGCTGAAACTAAAGAAACTACAAAAAGATAAGAAAATAAGGAGATGGGACCAGGATAAATTGAAGGAACCTGAAGTTCTTAAGAATTTCAGAGGGAGCTTTAGGCAACAATTGTCAGAAACAGGGGAAAATAAAACAGTAGAGGAGTAAAATTGAGAGATGAAATAGTGAAGGCAGCAGAGGACAAAATAGGTAGAAAGGCAAGACCTACAAAAAATCCTTGGATATCACAGGAGATACTAAATTTGATCGATGAAAGGAGAAAATATAAAAATATAGTAAATGAAACAGGTAAAATGGAGTACAGATGACTAAGAAATGAGACTGACAGGAAGTGCAAAATGGCTAAGCAGGAGTGGCTAGAAGGCAAATGCAAGGATGTAGAAGAATGTATAAATAGGGGAAATATAGATACAACCTACAGGAAAATAAAAGAAACATTTGGAGATAAGAAAAACAGCTCTATGAATATCAAGGACACTGATGGAAAACCAGTTCTCAGCAAAGAAGGGAAAGCTGAAAGGTGGAAAGAGTATATAGAGGGGCTCTACAAAGGAAATGAACTTCGATACAATATTGTAGGAAGGGAAGAGGATGTAGATCAAGATGAAATAGGAGATACTGTACTGAGAGAAGAATTTGACAGAGCCCTGAAAGACGTAAGTCAAAACAAGGTCCCTGGGGTAGATGATATTCCCTCAGAGCTACTGAAGTCTCTGGCAGAACCAGCCATGACAAAATTGTTTCACCTGGTGTGTAAGATGTATGAGACAGGTGAAGTACCCTCAGACCTTAAGAAAAATGTTATAATCCCCATTCCAAAGAAAGCAGGTGCAGACAGGTGTAAAAACTACAGAACCATCAGTTTAATAAGTCATGGTTGCAAAATATTAACACGAATTATATACAGAAGGATGGAAAAGCTGGTAGAATCCGACCTTGGGGAAGATGGGTTTGGGTTCAAGAGAAATTTAGGAACATGGGAGGCAATACTCGCTTTGCGGCTTATCCTAGAAGATAGATTAAGAAATGGCAAACCTACATTTCTAGCTTTTGTAGATTTGGAGAAGGCTTTTGACAATGTTGATTGGAATAAACTCTTTCAAGTTCTGAAGCAAGCAGGAGTAAAATATAGGAAGCGTAAGGTTATTTACAACTTGTACAAAAACCAGATAACGGTTGTCAGAGTTGAAGGACATGAAAGGGATGCAGTGGTTGGAAAGGGAGTAAGACAGGGTTGTAGTCTTTCTCCATTGTTATTCAATTTGTAAATTGAGCAAGATATAAAGGAAAGCAAGAAGAAATTTGGCGAAGGAATTAAAGTTCAGGGGGAGAATTAAAAACATTGCGTTTTGCCGACGACATAGTAATTCTGTCAGATACAGCAAAGGACCTGGAAGAGCAATTGAACGGAACAGACAGTGTGCTGAAAGGTGCATATAAGATGAACATTAACAAGAGCAAAACTAGGGTAATGGATTGCAGTGTAAGAAAATCAGGTGATGCTGAAGAAATTAGTTTGGGAAACGAAGTAATAAAGGAGGTAGATGCATTTTGTTACTTGGGCAGTAAAACAACAAATAATGGTCGCAGTACAGAGGATATAAAATGCAGAATGGCAATGAGTAGAAAAGCGTTCTTGAAAAAGAGAAATTTGTTAACATCGAATATTGATTTAAGCCTAAGGAAGTCCTTTCTGAAGGCATTTGTATGGAGTGTTGCCTTGTATGGGAGTGAGACGTGGACGATAAACAGTGCGGACAGGAAGAGGATTGAGGCTTTTGAAATATGGGGCTACAGAAGAATGCTGAGGTTAGGTGGGGAGATCACGTAACTAATGAGGAGGTACTGAACAGAATTGAGGAGAAAAGAAATTTCTGGCATACCTTGACTAAAAGAAGGGATAGATTGGTAGGACACATTCTTAGACATCAAGGAATTGTGAATTTAGCGTTGGAGGGAAGTGTGTGGGGTAAAAACAGCAGAGGAAGACCAAGAGATGGATACAGTAAGCAGATTCAGAAAGATTTAGGTTGCCGTTCTTATTTGGAGATGAAGAGGCTTGCTTAGGATAGGGTATTGTGGAGAGCTGCATCAGACCAGTCTCCGGACTGAAGACCACAACAACAACACACACACACACACACACACACACACACACACACACACACATATATATATATATATATATATATATATATATATATATATATATATATATATATATATATATATATGCCTGAGAAGGAGTCGAACCTCCGGCGGAAGTGACCACAACTCTGTGTCAATATTTTATGTCTCTTTATGCATAATGACTCTCGAATAGAAACTCAAGCTTTTTTTGGTTAACAATGAGTTCAAATTCAGAGCACAAACAAAAGCGCATCACGTCACTTGATAAGTTTTATAAGATATCCGATTTGTCACTCACTGTAATGAAAGTGAATTTACATTGCCGTCTCGTCTCTAATAAATTGTATTCTAATATTCTTTGTATGACAGTATTGAATTACATGTGGACTGACTGCGATAAGGAGCAATGTCTTCTAATGCTTCTTATGGTACACACTGTGTGTACTCGAAGGACTGTACTCTGCAGTCTGGTGATTAGAGGCTTAAATGTTTGTTAATCTTAAGGCACTCAATTGTGGGGTCATCAGTCTCTAAACTTACAAACTACTTATGAACTACTTTATACTAAATACGACACAAACATCCATGCTCGAGTGGGGATTCGAACCCAGAACCGTAGTGGCCATGCAGACTGTGACTGGCGTGCCACAGACCGCTCAGCAACTGCGGCTGGCTGTGATTAGAGGACTCTGCAACACAGTTACATTAAGCCCTTTTTATACGAGACGTGTGACATGTACAAGGAAGTCGTTGTCAGCTGCAGCGCCCCTTGTGATAGACCATCAAACTACAAAGACGTGTTCAAACGGTACGCATTTGCTGAGTCATCTGCTTCATGCGTCTACTTTGTTTGTTGTCAACTTACAGCAAATGAATCGTCGCATTAACATCACTTTTCGAAACTGTATGATATGTTGTCATGATTAAAACATTTATTTGTGTTTTAGTCTGCCACTGTGAAACTGTATTTAATTGTTTTCGTGCAGTTCATGCATAACTACATCGTTCACAGTGATAACGTCCTCAAAAATGTGATTACATACTTCCAGCCCCTGCGGTTTGAGGCACCTATGTGTATGATGAACAAGCTCAGGTGTCTATACATAGACTTTGATTAAGCTCTAAATAATGCTCACCAAAAACAAATATTTCATCTGTCAACTACAGCGTGTTTCAGGAAAAATAGCAAATATTTTAGAAGATGGTAATAAAGACTATTTGCAGTTAAAATTTCATATAATGTGTGTCCAATTTTTATAGGGTACAGAGATACAGCATTTGGTATGTACAACAAACTGATTTGGATATTTTGACTGATTCTTTCGTCGGTCCTTGGTAGATCACCATATTGACTTTTATTTAAATAACCGGTTTTCGACGTAGATTAAAATCTGAATATGTCATAGTAAGCTGAAAACCGGGTAACTAAGTGGAAATGAACGTGTAAAAGATACACAAAATTCGACTTTTAAGTAAGTGTAATGTTGTACTCTCAACGACTGACGGATAAATCAGTGAAAATTTCTTGATTTACATTTGCTCTACGTTTGTTTGGATTTCATACTAAAAGCTATATCTCGTATTCAATAAAAATTGTACAAAGGTTATATTAAATTTTTAATGCAATTCCTCTATAGTATCACCTCCTAAAATAAATGTTCAAATGTCTGTAAAGCTTATGGGACTTAACTACGGGGTCATCAGTCCCTAAACTTACAAACTACTTATGAACTACTTACGAACTAGGACGGCACAAATATCCATGCCCGAGGGGGGATTCGAACCCCCGACCGTAGTGGCTGTGCTGACCGTGACTGGAGCGCCTCAGTCACCTCGGCCACCGCGGCCGGCCTTCCTAAAATACTTACGACTGACAAGGAAAGTACATGGGCTCGAACAAACATATCTGTATGAACGCTTGGTTACAGGATCTCTACGTACACCTCAATGTGCTGATGGGTGTCGTTTTTCTGCAAAGCTCTGCAACCATGCTCTAGATAGCACAATAGATGTAATTGTAAACGCCATATGTAATGTAGATATCTTAACTATAACTTACGTAATAATCATCGTACATGTTCTCTAGCAAATTGTCATCAAAAGCCGAGATGCTAGTTGCAACTTTAGCCTTCTTCCCGAAAGAGTGTTGATATTCACCGCCACTGCTACCATCGCCTCCTCCCGCACTTACCGTGGCACTACCGCTTGCAATGAGTTGTTCGTCATTATCATCCCTATTATCATTATTATGAGTTTGTAACAACAGTATCTAACTTATGGTCATATTTCTGTACCATAACAGATATGAGAAAGCATGCAAATGATTCATTTTCTGCACTAATACCATCTTCACAAAGAAGGGTTCTTCGTAACTTCATCTCAACTAATCGCAATACATTAGCAGAGTTGATTAGCAATCGCCGCCCCATCTGACGCTTCACCACACAAATAACAGCACAAAACGCAACGTCAATGACACACTGCACCGTCCCTACTGGCAAACCGACAGGTCAAAGTGCAATGCGGCATGGCACATGCAGAGGCCTCTAATGGACGACTGCAGAGTTTTGCAGATGCGGGAGTATCACTAGTGCAATAAGGGATTTTTACATTATCTCTCATACGATTTTGGTGTATATGTGTTTGTTCGAGCCCAAGTACTTTCCTTGCGAGTCGAAAAACTACATTCCTCTGAGCAGGAGACAAGTACACATTCTCAAACAAATTCCAGACGTGGCTTCTTTTGTCAGCTGGGTTCCCCATTCGGTTGTCTGCGCATGTGCGAAGCACTTCCATACGTGTGAGAATAGGATCCATCCTATTCCGTCTACTAGCGATCGTATGCGTGCATCTTGTGCAAGTGGACGCATCTACACTGTACATGGACAGCATGACCGATGCATCATGGGTAGTCTCACTTCTCCTGTAGAAAGGGCTTTACTTGGGTTGCATTCAGCAGTGATCCACTTTTTTTTTGGGTTCAAGTGTACATAGCATACACTTGGCATTCGGAAATCAGTCATATGTGATCCCTCACCTGAAACTCTCTCTGGCATATGGCATCTTTCTTTCTGTATTTTGTAATTTCCTTATTATAGTTGATGCGTTGTCGATTTGAAGCAATGGCATACCGAAGAATTATCAAAAGCATGTGTTTCTCAGTTCAATTAATTATAATTTAGTGTCTATAATGCTGTATTAGCAATTAACTCTTGCCATTAATGGTAATGCTTGCAGAGCTTGCAGAGCCATTAAGTGTAGCATAGTGGACAGCACTGCATGTTATGGAGTACATATGCGTAGCTAGTGGTTCAAAACCCACCATGCCTTTGCTTAATCTTAAAAGGAAACATCATAGTGGTCAAAGCGGTTTCAGTAGTTTGCTGTCTGACCCTGATGAGGAGGAAAGTAAGAGACATTTTATCTGTGTTCAAACTTACTTACGTTTTCCAGACCCATAAAACGAAGTGCACCCTAAGCACCACTCTTTAGCTAGTTCGTGGGGTCATGTTTTGAAGATGAACTTTGTCAGTAGTCACCTGATGGGTGAGGAAGCAGGAGAATGCAAGTCTGTATTAAGAATTGCATTATGTACAATAAGTTTTGGAGTAGGAATGGACAGGGTCATGTCAAATTTTCCATTTTAATGAAGGAGGTGTATGCAGATCATTTCCATAGCAGCCTGTTACTTTTATTTAAAGACTTATTGAAAAGGAATCAATTTCTGGACGCACCCTATCCTGCGCCGGACCTAATAAGGATTTGCATGATGAAATTGCCTTACCAATTATATCATGAGATTACTATTGCCAGTACAGGTTTGACAGAAACAATACGCTTCCAGAATTTGCTGAAGGAATTAGAGGCAGATCGTAGACTGGGCAGCCTAACTCCCTTAGTTTGGTGCAAAACCCACCAAATGAGCAACACGTTAATTCTTTTGGAAATGCACAAATTTTCTACTCCCCAAATAAGCACTCAGACACTTACTTTAATGCTAATAGTTGTTCTATTGGTAATGGTTTCTGTAAAGAGGATAAGGGGTACAAGAATACTGGGAAACATCATAAAGATGGTGAGATTCGGGGTTGGCATCAGAATGGATGGAGATCATCTGATCAACCACAACGTCAATGGAGAGATTGGAAATCAGACAAACATAAGGCAGAGACAAGGGCAGATTTGCAATGATAGTAGTCCAAACAGGATAAAGATGAAGCAAGTGGCACTTCTACCTGACAGAGCGAAAACAACAGTGATAGTGTTAATGGTAGTTGTCATTTATTATAGCTGATTGATAATGAGAATGTAAATATTAGGATTATTAACTTTGATGATTTATGTGAGGTACTGTTGGCAGAGGATGCCATAGTTGACTCATCACACTGTCCTATTCTTGTTTTAAATGTTAATGATGTAATGATTGAATGTTAAATTGATAGTGGCAGTGAAGTTTCTGTCATGAGGGAAGATGTATTTGAATTATGTAGTAAGGATAGAGAATTGCCTGTTTTGTGCTTAAAGAATATTACGATATGTGAGGCAGTGCACGAAAAGGGTGTGGAAGTCCTACAGCAGGAATTAAACCAGATCCTACTAGACTACATACTATAACTTTATGTCCAGAACCTACAACAAAGAAACAACTAAAGTTATATTTAGGAATTGTCGGAACGTTTTGCCAGAACCAGTACTAAATGCACCCAATTTAATGAAATTACTACAAAAAGAGACTGTTTGAAAATGGTATAGTACTTGTACATTTGAATTCAACAGAATTAAAGAAGCTTTAGCACGAGCACCTCTCCTTGCTCATCCAAATTTTAACTATCCTTTTCACCTTGCAGTGGATGCATCGGATTATGTCTTAGGTTGACACATATACCAACAATGTTGAACAAAAAATACAGCAAGCAATAAACCAATTGCTTTTACAAGCAGAATACTCACAAAACTTTAAAGGAAATATAAGATCACAGAAAGAGAAACTCTTACAGTTTTATGGGCTTTCAAAAATGTGAGTATTTATTAGCTGGCTATTACACAATAATTCATACAGACCACAGTGCTTTAACTTTTCTATTGAGAAGTAAATTACAACACAACAGATTAACAAGATGTGAACTTCTCAATTAAGTATTTGAAGGGAAAGGATAACATCATTCCAGATGCATTATTGAAAATGCCTCCTGAGTTGAAATCAGATCAGGATGGTAAAGAAAGAGGAAATTTTGTGATATATTTCTTAAAAATTAATAAATATGAGAGGGAGATAAAAACTTTAGGCCACAATATACAAAATGAACAAGCACAAGATGTGCATCTGCAACGACAAATTGAAAAACAAAGAATAAATTACTCAAATGAAAATGCTAACTGGAAATTACATAAAGGGATCTTATTTCATAAAATTAATATTTCCGAAAACTGGCTACTGTGCTTACCACAAGATAAGGTCAAGCTACAAACATATATGGTTTGTACATTTCGGACTGAAAAAGTGTGTTATGCACATGAAAAACTTTTACCATTTAAGAGTATGATAAGATTAGTAAAGAAATATTTACGATCTTGTGAGATTTGCCAGAAAGTTAAGGTAAAAACAGTTACAACATATACAAAATAGTGCCCCATTATCCCAAATGAATTGTGGGATTTGTCAGCAATGGTCTTGTATGATCTACTTCCTAGAGGGAGGGTAGGTATGTGATACATTTTCGTAGTAGTGGAATGCTGGTGTAAATTAGTAAAACTTATACATTAAAAACAGCCACTATGAACACAGTAATTAGCAAATTAAATAATCACATTCTGAATGTGGGAAGACCAAAATACCTACTTTCCGATAATGGAACACAATTTAGTTCTGAAAAATTTCTAATGTTTCTGGCTGGAGAAATATTCAATCATATTTTGATATCAAAATACCGCCCGCAAAGTAACGGGAAGACATTCAAAGTGGATCGAATTTGTAGGAGAATTGGAACAAATGCTTAATGAATTACCATACACAATCACAAAAGTCTCGGCTCTTGAAGTAGCAGGAACTAAATTAATGGGTGAGTATTTGTTGTGGTGGATTGAGCGGCCAAAAGAAAGTAAAAGTAACCAATTGATACTTCAAACAAGTATTAATGGTAGATTATAAAGAGATGCAATGAAAAGGCAAAACAAATGGGAGGAGGGTACCCCACTAAACTACAATGTTGGAAATTTGATTTTATTAAGAAACCACAAGAAAAGTGCAAATGGGACAAAAATTCTATCCATTATATGAGGGACAATTCTTAATACACAAGAAACCCCACCCAAAAGCAGTAGTATTGATTGATCCTATGACTGGGAAGGACAAGGTTTATATAACATTCAGGATATAAAACAATTCCTGACTCAATGAAATATGTTTGACAGTGAAATTTAATATTTTATTTACTGGCAACAAATTATATCTGATGCATTGATATAGAATTATACCTATTCTGCTATTAGTCATGAAATACGAATGAAAAGAAAATAAACTTGCATATTATTGTTGAGATTCAGTTAACCATAATAGAGTTGAATAAGAGTTAATGTCCCTTCCAAGGTTAGTATTGAAAGGGCTAATGGCCTGTTTCATGATAAGAAAAAATGATTCAGCATATTTTCAGAACAAAATATCTCAATATTTTATAATTTTTAAGTGATATTTATTTCATTTTTAAATGCATGATTTTAATAATGGGAAGGAATTAATACAATTTATTAGAGAAAGTAACTTCTGTTTTATTGTATTACTATCTAACCTAGTGTTGAAAATACACCCAGTCTCAGAGTCACTAGTAGTCTACCCATGTACTTAATAACAAGGTTACCTCCTTTGATTTTTTAATATGTCTTCAGTATGAAATGCTGTTGGAGGACATGAGTAGAATTTCATAAAAATAGCGAACCTTAATTGTGTTGATCATATAAAAAGATTTATTGGTATAAGTACTACAGTATATTTCCGCAGATAAGGCGACCTTCAGATAAGATGAGATACAAATTTTCATCAAAAGTTTATAGTTTAAGCATATATCTTGCCTATAAGACGACCCCCAAGTTGCCATATTTACCCAAATACATGTCCCCCTTTATTTCCAGTTTTCGGGATGTAAAAATACGCCTGCGAATTCAACTCAGAGGCAAAGCTTCATGAAGTTCTGAAAAATGCCGTTAGAAGCCGCCATAGGTAGTTTTCGTGATCGGTATACTTAGATTTCACCCTTTGTTGCAGTGTTTGTGGCCTGCTTTTGAACTTTCACTCCTGTAGTGCTACTCTACATTGTATCAGATCGTGAAGAAGTATTTTTTTATATTCATTTTTTTTTCTTTTACTCCATGAAGTTTTTTCTTCTCTCTCTCCCTCTCTTTTTTTAAGTAATTTCCTACATCGAGACATTTAATTGTGCCGATGCACTTATGATGCAGGTGAAAACACACGAAATTGCCTGAGAACAGAAGATAAAGGATTTCAAAGGAAGCCGCAATTGTTCCATATAGCTCTGAAATATTTTAACTCTTTCACTGCTCTGTACGTAAATATGCTCTAATCGTTTCAGTGCGACTCTGGATATATTGCGAAATTATTTTTGACAAGCGACATTGTAAAATCAACCTGCATTGTAAATAATTAATTCTATTCTTGCTTTAAGCAATGTGATTATTTATCCTATATATCCTTGTCCACTAAGATAACAGTCCTAGTTCGTAAGTAGTTCATAAGTAGTTTGTAAGTTTAGGGACTGATGACCCCGTAGTTAAGTCCCATAAGCTTAACAAACATTTGAACATTTGAACTCCTATTACAACATAATTCTTTTTGTGGTTTGCTGGTCATGAAGCTGCAGGTTTTCGTAAAGTAGCGGACAGGTTCAATGTTTATCTATATATTATGTGTATCTTTCATTTAAGTATGCGTCTTAATATATTTGTTTTATGACAAAACCCATCTAACGTAATTTTCTAAATGATAAGTGGTAAATAAAAAACTCAAATGTCTCCAGTGACGTCGATTTCTACTCAATGATGTTGCGCCGAAATAAAAGGCAGGAATCAGAATTTTTTTATACTTTGTGCTACGTTTCTCAGATAAGGAATTTGTCCAACGTTTTTGGGTGAGGTGGGCTCTGACAGAACAATTTAGAAATTTGATTTCTTACATGTACCAGGAAGCAGGAATGGGGGAGATACTCCTATTACAGCCGGCCGCAGTGCCCGAGGGGACTGAGGCGCTCCAGTCACGGTCTGCACGGCCACTACGGTCGGGGGTTCGAATCCCCCCTCGGGCATGGATATTTGTGTCTGTGCATACATATCTCTGACTTGTGTCTGTTCATTTGTTATGTGTAGTTAGTCTTTTGTTGTTAAGTAGTCTGTGCTTATGTTACAGTTGAATGTAGTATGTCGTTAATAAATTGTTTTTAATTACGCGACAATTGGTGACCCCGACGTGATCACGAGCCGTGTTTCGCCAAAAATAAGCAACCGCGTCGCGTATTACGCCGAGCCGCGCCCGTCTAACTGTAAAAACATCCGCGTCAACCGCGTCGCGTATCTCCCGCGTTCTTCGCAACTGTGACTCAAAACTCAACGATGCCAGACCCGCCACCGACTGCTGAAGTACCTACAGGGGTGATAATCAATCATGTAGCAGTGAAACCGCCACCATTTTGGCAGCAAAATCCCGTCCTTTGGTTCGCGCAGCTAGAAAGCCAGTTCGTGCTGACGCACGTTACGGCGGACGGGACAAAATACAGTTATGTCGTCGCCGCGCTCAACGAGGACATGGCTGCTGAAGTACAGGACATATTAGCGTCACCACCAAGCGCCGACCGTTATATGACTATCAAGAATGCCTTGATTACTCGCCTATCACAATCTGAGGCGAAACGCTTGGAAAAGCTATTGCGCACGGAAGAGCTGGGCGACCGCACTCCATCACAACTACTACGCCGCCTACGCACATTAGCTGGAAATGCTATTAGTGACGAAATTCTTCGCAACATCTGGTCATCACGCCTGCCACCGGATACACAGAAGATATTAACAGTATGTGCCGGTGATCTTGATGCGCTCGCACAGACGGCAGATCGCATAATGAAAATGTATCCGACGACGTGCGTCGCCCCAGTTAGCTCACAGCCTAAAGAAGATAACACACTTGCTGCCCTATAAACGCAAGTTGCTGAACTCACCGCTCAAATTGCAAGTTTACGAGCTGAGTGTTCTAATCGTCGATCCCGTCGCCGCCGCTCACAAGGTAGGCACAGCCGCTCACCTTCATCATCTAGGGTATGTTGGTACCATAGACGATTCGGCACAGAAGCACGAAAGTGCAGACCACCCTGCGAGAAGGGAAACGCACAGGAGAGTCAGTGATGACGGCCACGGACTTTCCAGGCGGCAGCCGTCGCTTATTCGTGACAGAGCGCAATACCAAGCTGCAGTACTTAGTTGACACAGGCACTGACGTGTCTGTCTACCCATCAAATCGCCTGCCGCACCGCAGCCGCGACGACTATAAACTTTTTGCTCGTGCTAAAGCTTCTTTAATTCTGTTGAATTCAAATGTACAAGTACTATACCATTTTCAAACAGTCTCCTTTTGTAGTAATTCCAACATACGGACATGTCATGTTAGTACTGAACCTAAGCCTAAGACGTAACTTTGAGTGGCGATTTGTTGTGGCAGATGTAACGCAACCAATACTCGGAGCAGATTTCCTGTCTTATTATGGGCTCTTGCCGGACCTCCGACACCGCCGCCTTGTTGACTCTGTTACAAAACTAACAAGTCACGGAAAAATACGTTGCGTGGAAGACACAACGGTTCGAGTGATTGCAGGTGATTCTCCGTTTATAGAACTTTTGAAGCAGTTCACGGAGATAACTTATCAGACACCCAAATTAGCTCCAATCCAACATTCAACACTGCATTATATTCCAACTACGCCAGGACCACCACTCCATGCTCGGCCGCGCCGTCTTACACCTGAAAAGCTGAAAGTAGCGAAACAAGAGTTCTCATCTATGGTTGCACAAGGAATCTGTCGACCATCTAGCAGCAGTTGGGCTTCTCCTCTACATGTTGTACCGAAGAAGAAGAATGGCTGGCGTCCGTGTGGATATTACAGGAGACTCAATGCCAGGACTCTGCCCGATCGCTACCCTGTGCCGCATATTGAGGACTTCACAGCAAATGTTCATGGTAAATGCATCTTCAGTACCTAGGATTTAGTGCGTGCATTCTACCACATTCCTGTAGCACAAGAAGACATCCCTAAAACTGCCGTTTGCACGCCATTTGGTTTATTTGAGTTTGTCAGAATGCCTTTCGGACTTTGTAACGCTGCCCATACATTCCAACGATTCATGGACGAGGTTACACGTGATCTTGATTTCTGTTATGTCTACTTAGACGATATTTTTATCATGTCAAGCTCCGAAACAGAACACCTGGAAGATTTATGACAAATTTTCACCCGCCTACAGACCCATGGCTTAATCAAAAACCCATCAAAGTGTGTTTTTGGTGCAACGGAAGTCCAGTTTCTTGGCTATATAGTAAATGCAGAAGTAATACGACCACCATCAGAAAAAGTTGAGGCAATCATCAATTATCCACAGCCAACAACAGTGAAACAACTTCGACGATTTCTTGGTGTACTGAACTACTACCATCGTTTTGTGCGTAATCATGCCCTCCTTGTTGCACCTCTAAATGAATTGTTACGAGGCACTCCAAAACCATCTGATAAACTATTGTGGAACAGTCAAACAGAAGCACCATTTGCCAATTTGAAGACCGCTATTGCCGAAGCTACCCTACTGTCCCATCCGATTTCGCAGGCACCTCTCGCCCTCATGGTCGATGCATCTGCAAATGCAGTCGGTGCAGCACTCCAGCAGAAAGTAGGGGATCACTGGCAGCCCCTAGCTTTCTTCAGCAAGAAGTTATCACCAGCACAGAGAAACGGGTCCACCTATGATCGAGAGTTGTACGTAGCATATGCCGCTATCAGAAAGTTTCGTCACATGCTGGAAGGACAACACTTCACACTAGTGACTGATAATACGCCGCTGACTTATGCTTTTCAACAACGCCCAGATAAAGCCACACCACGTCAGCTACGCCACCTTGAATATATTGGGCAATTTACCACCACCATTGTGCACGTTGAAGGAGACTTAAATGTGCCAGCAGATGCTCTCTCCAGAATTGAAGTGATCGCTGATGCACTTGACTTTGTGGCCCTAGCTCAGGCACAACAAGTTGACGACGAACTGCAGGACTTGTTAACACGACCATCAGGTTTGCAGCTCCGCCAGGTGCAAGTGCCACCATCCAATGTCATGTTGTACTGTGATGTCTCTACTTCAAAACCAAGACCGTTTGTCACAGTAGATTTTCGGCAGCAGGCAATCGCCTCCCTCCACAATCTTTCACATCCTGGAGTACATGGTACAATAAGAATTGTCAAACGAGCTTTCGTGTGGCCTAACATAGACAAAACATGCAAGGAGTTTGTGTGTCAGTGCTTGTCATATCAACGCAACAAAGTCAGTCGGCATGTGCGATCTCCTTTTGGCACATTCCCTCTCCTCAATCAAAGGTTTGAACATGTGCACCTAGACATTGTAGGACCACTTCCATCGTCAGAAGGTTACACCTATTGTCTCACTGTCATTGACCGTTATACTCGTTGGCCGGAAGTGTTCCCTATCACCGAAATTACCGCTGAAACTGTTGTGACCACATTCTTCAGAGGATGGATTGCACGTTTTGGTGTACTGCTACGAGTTACTACAGATCAAGGGAGACAATTTGAGTCTTATCTGTTCAAGGCACTCACCTGTCTGTTAGGTATAAAACGCATAAGGACAACTGCTTACCACCCAGCGTCAAACGGCCTAAATGAAAGAATGCACAGACAGTTAAAGGCATCCCTGCGATGTCACGACACACAAAGATGGACTGAAACGATGCCTATCGTCCTGCTTGGCCTCCGCACAGCTATTAAAGAAGACGTAGGAGCCTCATCTGCAGAACTTGTGTATGGCCAATCGGTTTGTCTACCTGGTGAATTCTTTGGCAACATGCCAGATGATCACATTGAACCATCAGATTTTGTGTCCAAACTGCGCACTCATATCCGGCAATTACGACCTGTGGCTCCAAGGCAACAAGTAAGTCACCATCCATTTGTATTCAGCGAACTAAGAACATGTGATTCTGTTTTTGTGCGACACGATGCAGTGCGCAATCCACTTCAACCACCATACGATGGACCCTATCGTGTACTCAGTAGAGAAGAAAAGACATTTACAATAGATATAATGGGTACACCAATCACTGTCAGCATTGATAGGCTAAATCCAACCTTCAGTACCTCTTTCAATGACAGAACTGTACCTTCAGACCCAACAGACATATCACCTGCTCCGCTTCCTACCAACGTCCAACCACAATGGACGTCACGGGCCGCCGCACAGGATACCGCTGCATCCAGTTCAAGACCTGTTGTGACCCGTTCCAGACGACATGTCAAATTCATCCCAAAATATCTTTGATACTAAAGGGGGGAGTGATGAAGTGTGATAATTTATCGAATTGCGAATACTCTGTGCATACATATCTCTGACTTGTGTCTGTTCATTTGTTATGTGTAGTTAGTCTTTTGTTGTTAAGTAGTCTGTGCTTATGTTACAGTTGAATGTAGTATGTCGTAAATAAATTGTGTTTAATTACGCAACAAACTACTTACGAACTAGGACGTCACAAATATCCATGCCCGAGGGGGGATTCGAACCCCGGACCGTAGTGGCCGTGCAGACCGTGACTGGAGCCCCTCAGTCCCCTCGGCCACCGCGGCCGGCTGTAATAGGAGCATCTCCCCCATTCCCGCTTCCTGGTACATGTAAAGGCCAATTCACACTGTCCATCACGTCACGGAACCGTCACGTCAAGTTGTATTCACAATGTCCGTCCGTGTCCGTCACGTCAATTCGTCCATCTCAATATGCGATGTTGAAAGTGAGGTTATGAGTGGCGATCTGTTATGTAGAAAGTCATAGTTTAATACTGGAAAGGGTGAACAACAACGCTAAATGTTATTAACGGCCAAAGAAAACTTTGCAGTGTATTTTTTTGGCCAACTTACTGGGAACTGAAACAACATTTCAAAACATGGACTTCTATTTTCAAGCGAAAAAATAAACCTATGAAGACATCAAACCATACTTGTAAGAGCATAAATAGCGCCTGTATACTTTAACCATTACGATTTGTATGCTGACATTGATAATACGTCGTAAACAACTGAATTTTAGTCTTTCATTAGAACTGACATTTTCATTTAAAGTGTTATTTAAAGAAAAATTCTTAATCAAATTACAATCTTATTCAAATAAACAGTTTGCTTCAGTCGTTTCTGTTACATTGTTACGTAACATAAACCATTTTTTGGTTTCAAATATCCGACCTCGATTTTAGGGGGACATTCAATTGACAAAATTATTTAAGTCGTCATGAAACATTTGAGATTTACCCCTAAAACGAGGTACAACAACAACACAAAGATGAATAAGACACATTTGCATATTTAACAGTGCAATCGTCGACTGCAACATGTAATTCACGTGACGAAAATAGGTTAACTTCCGATGTTAGCAGACGGCCGTTCCGTCAAAACATTCTTCTCTAGAAAGCTTGACGGACGTTGACGTGACGTGACGGTCCGGTGACGGGCAGTGTGAATGCCGCCATTAGAAATACATTGCGGAATGTTCTGACGGACGGTGACGTGACGTGACGGACAGTGTGAAATGGCCTTAAGAAATCAAATTTCTAAATTGTTCTGTCAGAACCCACCTCACCCAAAAACGTTGGACAAATTCCTTATCTGAGAAACGTAGCACAAAGTATAAAAAAAATTCTGATTCCTGCCTTTTATTTCGGCGCAACATCATTGCGTAGAAATCGACGTCACTGGAGACGAAATCTGAATCGCTGGACTTTTGGAACAAATGTAATTTTGAATCCTGTTATCTTATACAGGTGACTTTATAAGAATAAATAATACCGTACAATTACCGAAGACACACACAATCGTCTAAAGGCCAATTCACACTGTCCGTCACGTCAACGTCACGTCACGGAACCGTCACGTCAAGTTGTATTCACACTGTCCGTCCGTGTCCGTCACGTCAATTCGTCTATCTCAATACGCGATGTTGAAAGTGAGGTTATAAGTGGCGATCTGTCATGTAGAAAGTCATAGTTTAACACTAGAAAGGGGGAACAACAACGCTAAATGTTATTAACGGCCAAAGAAAACTTTACAGTGTATGTTTTTGGCCAACTTACTGGGAACTGAAACAACATTTCAAAACATCGACATCTATTTTCAAGCGAAAAAATAAACATATGAAGACATCAAAGCATACTTGTAAGAGCATAAATAGCGCCTGTATACTTTAAACATTACGATTAGCTCGCTGACATTGTTAATACTGTCGTAAAAAACAGAATTTTTGTCTTTCATTAGAACTGACATTTTCATTTAATGTGTTATTTAATGAAAAATGCGTTATCAAATTACAATCTTATTCAAATAAACAGTTTGCTTCAGTCGTTTCTTTTACAATGTTACGTAACATAAACCATTTTTTGGTTTCAGATATCCGAACTCGATTTTAGGGGGACACTCAATCGACAAAAATATTCAAGTCGCCATGAAACATTTTAGATTTACACCTAAACAAGGTACAACAACAACACAAAGATGAATAAAACACATTTGCATATAAACAGTGCAATCGTTGACTGCAACATGTAATTCGCGTGACGAAAATAGGTTAACTTCCGATGTTAGCAGACGGCCGTTCCGTCAAAACATTCTTCCCGAGAAAGCTTGACGGACGTTGACGTGACGTGACGGTCCGGTGACGGACAGTGTGAATGCCGCCATTAGAAATACATTGCGGAATGTTCTGACGGACGGTGACGTGACGTGACGTGACGGACAGTGTGAATTGGCCTTAATGTGTCCACTTCTGAGATAACTTCCATTTTGAACAAGACCGCGTCGTGTATCCCCACCACAAATAAGAGAGCAACGCGCATGCGCGAATCTGGCAGCCACAAAAATTTCCTCGGGCAGCATCTGGCTACTTGCATCTGCTTGCAATGTTAGCAGCTCTTCGAACAACTGGCGCCCCTCGTCAAGTAGCCAGATTCGGTGCCACGCGCTCTTCAAACGCGAACTTTCGTACTGCGCATACGCGGTAGCAGGAAAGGAACTCTTCGAACGAAGCTAAATGTATCTGTGTGTGAAAGATACAAATATCTTTGGAACATCTGAAAATCGCAATGCGTTAAATGTTTGTATGTGTGTTATGTTTGAAATTACAGCACTAGGATGAAAACGCTACTAAAGTTGTCTACACGTTGTTATAAATATTTGTATCTGTCACCTTGTGATAAGCTAAGGAATTTTTGTGCACCATCCAAATATTTCTCCAGTCGCTCCATTATTCACAGAGAACCGCAATCAAATAGAATCTGCTACAGTTT
The DNA here is from genome assembly GCA_026315105.1 of Locusta migratoria. NCBI lineage: Eukaryota > Metazoa > Arthropoda > Insecta > Orthoptera > Acrididae > Locusta > Locusta migratoria. Next base: position 413,486,987 of record CM048746.1, on the reverse strand, counting down.
ACAGACACCGCGTAAACAAATATGTACTACAGCCGTACTAAATACGAAACTTTTTGTGGAGGGAGAAAATACTTACGCCTATAATGTTTTTCAGAGGCTTCCAGTGTATTCACAAACCCTAGCCCCTGATATAATAGAGATAAAGCACGTCTCGGATGACACATTTCAAGAAATTGTTGAAACAGACTGGAGAGAACGTGAAGTGGATGATGTATACGTCGGTTTCGAAACACTATCACACTATGTGAATAATTATCCGCACGAGATTTCAGACGAGCGGTTCAGTAATTTGTGTGTGGCTGTAGCAGATAAGAGTGCGGAAATGACAGATGAAAACCTTTTTGGTGTTCTTCGATGTTTGCGCTTATGGCCTATGGCAAAGTCTGTGGAAGCACCGAACTTCGCCAAAATCTGGGGTTCCATTGATGAGGAATGTGTACGTAGAATTAAAAATTGGGATTTAAACAAGGTACTTTACGCCTGTGATCATTGGTACAAACTATATTTAGTTCGAAAATCAAATTTCATGTGGTTTGCAAATTTCAAATTGGGTAAGAAGCCAACACGTTTGTTACCTCATCAGCTAATTCAATGCATGTTTTATTTAAATGTTTACCGTAGGTGGCATCCAGAAATAAACAAGTACGATTTTGAATATAGTCTTGAGAAGTGCTTCGAAGAATTGACGCTTGACGAGATCGGTATTTTTGCTATGGGATTTTTCAAAACCCAGGCAAAAATTCGCAATCCTGTTTTGCTATCAGAAATAATGGCACGGACAACAAGCGAAATAAGTGATGTTCATGACGTCACACTCGCTGCTATTTTGAAAATAATTAGATACTCTTTAATACCGAACCATGCAGATGCCCTATACTATTTTTTAGACAAATTACAACACGAGGTTCCGCGTCTGACATTGTTAAGTCTTGTCCATGTAGCTTTAGCCGGTACAAATATCCAACTGTTTCACAGAGATCTGTTGCGCTCTATTTCTCATCGGTTTTGTGATGAGATAAAGACGGCTAGGTTGAAAGACTTGGAGCGTTTGACTCTTGCCCTTACACAGTACGACTACGATCCGAAGACAAGCCCGTGTATTTACAAGATGATAGCTGAAGAACTTCACAGCCCAAGCCGAGAAGAAGAAATTAAGCAGTATCCTAAATGTTTTGCAAGCTGCTTGTACTATCTGTCACTTAGAAATGAATATCACTTGGACCTTATTGACAGTGTTCTGCACCGTGAATTCATCAGAAATAGTTACGGTAAGTATGTTTTTAAAGTTTATTTGGTTGTTAAGAAAACGAATGAAAATCGTAAATGAAGAAAGAGGAATTTGTGTTTAATTGTAGTGTCAGTTTTGTGGAGTATCTAAATGCAATAGTGAGCTGCTGCTTTTGTAAGTTTTCATCAACTGAACTTTTAGTTTAGTCTTGAAAAGTTATTTACTAATTGGACTACTACTTTGTGAAAGGGTTTAGAGTTAGAAATTTTTCTGGCATTCTAAAAATATTTTCCTTTTATTCATTAAGGTACATCTAAAGCATTCTTTCAGTAACAACTTAAACCTTCTGACTTACCATAATGACGAATGACCAATACTTTCGTATGCTTGAACAGCTTAAGCTATGTACATGCTTGACAAATAAGAGTTCTCGAGCAAGTAACTCATTATTCCTACCAAGAATAATGTTTACTGTAATCTTACACATCGAGTGAGGTGGCGCAGTGGTAACGCACTGGACTCGCATTCGGGAGGATGGTGGTTCAAATCCACTTCCGGCCATCCAGATTTAGGTTTTCCGTGATTTCCCTAAATCACTCCAGGCATATGCTGGGATGGTTCCTTTCAAAGGGCACGGCCTATCTCCTTCCTCATCCTTACCCAAAAACTCCGAGCGTTAGCTCCGTCTCTAATGGCCAAGCTGTCGACGGGACGTTAAACCCTAAGCATCCATCCATGTAATCTTACATGAGGGTTTACAATGAAGACTGATACTTGCCGAGCCATACAGTAATGGCAATGCTGTCTAAGTGCCTTGTTACAAATTAAGCAGTGCTCCCCATCTGCGGTTTGAATCCTTCCTCAGGTGTATGTGTGTGTGTGTGGGGGGGGGGGGGGGTCTTATCATAAGTGACTTCAGTTAGTGTAAGTAGTTTGTAAGCCTACATACTGATAACCTCAGCATTTTGGACTCGGAGGTTTACAAACTTTTGAACTTTTTCCTGTGTGTGTTTTCCCTACTTGCCATATAGACAGAATAACTTTTTTCAATTCCTACATCGGCATTATTTTACAACGCAATTGTACCTGTCTGCTTTGGCCCTTGACGTCATCAACATGTTGGTAAATCCATATTCCAGTCACAGCCAGCTGCAAATATTCGGTGTTTCGATAGATTAGTGTTTTCAATTAGATCACTGGGTTCATTAAAATTTTACTAGTAATTTGGAAGAATCGTCGCAAATTGCAGTTGTGGCCTGTCAGTACATTTTGAACGTGTGGGCATTCTAGTGCCATCGTTCCTTGTTTACTTGCAACAATTTAAACTGTACTCTTAGGTTCCTGCCTAACCACATATTCATCAGAAATATTTAAGTATTTTTGTCAATCAGAATAGACTACACTCAGGCTTGTCAGAAGTACTTTGCCTATTATACAGCATGTTGATGTCATGGGCCAAAGCCAAAGGGTGGAATCACATCCTACAAATACCCCCTGACATCTAGACATTCATGCAGTCTAATTAGCTGAAGGCATGAATGATGTGCCGTTAAAAAAAAAAAAAAAAAATCTCTCCATTGTTTAAATGAAATTTCCGAGTAGGCCTATTGCTTTATTTTAGACTGGCTTTCAGTATTTTCTCATCAGAGTGTATAACACCTCATTGCAGATTAGATGAGAAGATGAAGTTAACATGAAAATTATTTTTGTCTCTTGTGCGGTTCATCATCAAGGCAGTTGTTCCCATATTCATGTACAGTAATTGTTTACATTTGTTTTCGACATTTTATTCCCCTTCGTAGTAGAAGTTTCTATGGGTGGTAGTACCATAGATATTTTTGTATAATTGCATATCAATGCCGACTGCTTGTGTTCATGTTGTAGTGCTGATTATTTGAATCACTTCTCTGTCAATGGAAAGTCCCTGTATAATCAAACAATATAATAAGGATGGTTTGCAAATCACTGCAAAGACATATGTCAAGCTGTGACAGGCACATAAAAAAGATACTCATACACATATAACTTATAGTTTTTGGCTGGGATTGCAGCAGCTGGAGATGTTGGTAATTTGGTAGAACGCTTGCAAATGATAGGCCTATATATCAAAGGTGCAACTTGATGGAGCGATACATTAAACAAACGAGTATTTTACATTATACCTGCAATAATAAAGAGAATATAAGTAATTTACTGACCAGGCAAGGGCACATTGAGAACCATAGAGCAAGAACAGCATTAATTATTTATTTCATGGTCAACACAAAAGATTATTCACCTCATTCTGTGTGAATGGGTTTTCAAGTACCAAGAGTCTTTTGTGTTGACCATGAAATAAATGCTTTTCCTGTTCTGTGGTTGACAGGTACTCTCGATGTACTCTTTTTCCCATCAGTAAATTAATTATTTTCATAAAGTGTAAAGTCTGTGTTAGTGTACCTGTATAATTGTAGAAATTTGTGTGTGTGTGTGTGTGTGTGTGTGTGTGTGTGTGAGAGAGAGAGAGAGAGAGAGAGAGAGAGAGAGAGAGAGAGAGTCTGACAAAGGTGTACCAAAAGCTTCAAGTTACAAACTTGTATGAATGTATGTGCCTATGACAGCTGGACAAACATCTTTGTACTAAGAGCTGCAAATGATCCTTATTATGTTGGTGAATCAGTTTGCTGTCAGGGAATATGTAATATTGTGTTGGATCTTATTTTGTCGGGCAAAATGCAGGCTTGGACTCAACAAGTTAGAATTCCCCTGTAGAAATATTGACCCATTATTCATCTATAGTCCTCCATTATTACTAAAATTTTGTCTGTGTAAGATTTTGTGCGCAAACTGACCTTTCAGTTGTATTTCATAATTGCCTGATGGGATCCATGTTAGGCAATGTGAGCAGCCAATTATTCTGTGGAATAGGCCAGAATATGCGGATGTAGTCTGAGCTGATGACAGTTCGCTCCCAGCTTCAAGCTGTGTTAACCTTGGTTGCACAGCTGGGGTGTCATTGTTGTTAGCCAGTAGTGGAGACCGAACAGACTCCCGTCTCCACTGATCGGCCTGCGACAGCGACATGCCCTGATACTGCTAGCAGTGAGGCAGACTCTCCACCTGTGGTTGCGTGGGAGGTCGCTCCAGTGCGTGGCAGGCGACGCAAGACAATCCAGGGGACTGAGATCGTGAGGCCTCCCCAGTTTGTCTTGTGAACAGGTTTGAGGTGCTATCTGCCCAGGACAATGCTCCTGAGTTGGATGGTCTCTCTCACCCTGAGGTCACCACCCAGCCTGCAAGATCCGGGCTTTCACAGAGGGTGGGATTGCTTGTAGTTGGGAGCTCCAATGTTAGGTGGGTGATGGAGCCCCTTACAGAGATGGCTGCCAAGGAGGGGAAGGAGGCAACGTGCATACTGGGTGGAGTCATTCCAGATGTAGAACAGGTCCTCCCGGATGCCATGAAGGGTACGGGGTGCAGCCAACTGCAGGTGGTGGCTCACGTCGGTACCAATGATGTGTGTCGTTTTGGATCTGAAGAGATCCTCTCAGGTTTCGAGCGGCTATCTGAAGTGGCAAAGACTGCCAGTCTTGCTTGCAAGATGAAAGCAGAGCTCACCATCTGTAGCATAGTTGACAGGACCAACTATGGACCTCTGGTACAGAGCCAAGTGGAGGGTCTGAATCCGAGGCTCAGACTGTTCTGCGACCATGTAGGCTGCAGATTCCTTGACTTTCGCCATCAAGTGGTGGGTTTCCAGGTTCCGCTGAATAGGTCAGGAGTCCACTATACGCAGGAAGCAGTTACACGGGTAGCGGGGTCTGTGTGGCGTGGACTGGGCGGTTTTTTAGGATAGAGGGCTTCGGGGAGAAACAAAATGGGCAATCTCAAATGGTGCAGGTGGATCAGAGGAGAAATGCAGATCTAGGAACTATCGGTATAACAGTTGTAAATTGTCGTAGCTGTGTCAGGAAAGTACCGAATCACACATCATTGTAGGCAGTGAAAGTTGGCTCAAGCCAGAAATAAGTTCAGCAGAAGTATTTGCAAAAGATCTAACTGTGTTCAGAAAGGATACATTACACAAAATAGGTGGAGGTGTATTTGTCGCTGTCAAAAGTAGTCTTTTGTGTAGCAAAGTTGAAGTTGGTAGTCGCTGTGAGTTGTTATGGGTAGAGATTGTACTCGAAAATCTTAAGAAGTTAATAATTGGTTCCTTTTACCGGCCTCCCGACTCTGACGATACAGTAGCAGAAAGGTTCAAAGAAAGCCTGAGTAAACTTACAGAAACTTACCCGACTCATACGATAATAGTAGGTGAAGATTTTAATTTACCCTCAATCTGTTGGTAAAATTATATTTTCAAATCAGGAGATACACATAAAACATGGTGTGAAATTGTACTCAACGTATTCTCTTAGAATGCATCAAAACGGATACAGGTATTATTGAACACAGAGCTGTCATAGCGAGATTCAATATCGAAAGTCCCAAAGTTACCAAAAATAAATGGAAAGTATATTTGTCCAGGAAAGCAGATAGAAATAAAATATATTGCTTCTTGAAAGGTAGCTTCCACTCGTTTCTAACACTAAATGTAGGTGTACACCGGATGTGGCTCAAATTCAAAGAAGTGGTATCAACAGCAATTTACAGTTTAATACCAAATAAATTAATAAAAGAAGGAGGTGATCCTCCTTGGTAAACAAAACAGGTCAGGACACTGTTGCAAACGCAGCGAAAAAGGCATACTAAATTTAAACAAACACAAAATCCACAAGATTGGAAATGCTACACAGAAGCTCAAAATTTAGCAAGGACTTCAATATGAGATGCCTACAATAAGTTTCACAACGAAACTCTGTCTCCAAATTTGACTGAAAACCCTAAGAGATTTTGGTCATATGTTAAATATACTAGGGGCAAAACACAAACAATACCCTCACTACGTGATAGTAATGGCAATCCTGCCGATGACAGCGCTACTAAAGCAGAGTTACTAAACATAGCTTTTAGAAACTCATTCACCAAAGAACACAAAAGCAATACTCCAGATTTCGAATTATGAACAGAGGCCGTAATGAGTAACGGGGAAGTAGATATCATCGGAGTAGTGAAGCAACTAAAATCATTTAATAAGAACAAGTCTTCTGGTCCAGATTGTAGACCAATTAGATTTCTATCTGATTATGCTGAAGCGATAGCTCCTTACTTAACAGCCATATACAACCGCTCTCTCAAAGAAGGATCTGTACCAAAAGATTGGAAAGTTGCACAGGTCACACCGATATTCAAGAAAGGCAGTAGGAGTAACCCATTAAACTACAGGCCTATTTCATTGACTTTAATTTGCAGCATGGTTTTAGAACATATCCTGTGTTCAAATATTATGAATTATCTTGAACAGAATGATCTATTGGCCCAAGGTCAACATGGATTTAGAAAATATTGTTCATGCGAAACACAACTAGCTCTTTACTCACACGAAGTGATGTGTGCTATCGACAAGGGTTCGCAAATTGATTGTCTATTCCTTGATTTCCAGAAGGCTTTTGACACCGTACCTCACAAACGGCTTTTAATCAAATTGCATGGGTATGGTATATCGCCACAAATTTGCAACTGGATAGAGGATTTCCTCTCAGAGAGGACACAGTTCGTAGTAATCAGTGGTAAGGCATCGACTAAAACAGAGGTGATATCTGGCATTCCACAGGGTGGTTGACGCCGTCATTTACCGTCTAGTAAAATCATCTGAAGATCAAAACCAACTGCAGAACGATTGGAATAAGATATTAGTATGATGCAAGAATTGGCAGATGACTCTAAATAATGAGAAGTGTGAAGTCGTCCACATGAGTACGAAAAGAAATCCATAATCTTTGTTTACATGATAAATCAATCAAATGTGAAAGCCGTAAACTCCACAAAATACCTAGGAATTACAATTACTTCTGACTTAAATTGGAAAGAACACGTAGATAATGTCGTGGAAAAGGCGAACCAGAGACTGCGTTTTATTGGCAGAACCCTTAAAAGATGCAACAGAACTACAAAAGAAACTGCATACACTGCACTTGTTCGTCCATTTTTTGAGTATTGCTGCCAAGTGTGGGATCCTTATCAGGTGGGTTTGACGGAGGACATCGAAAGAGTCCAAAGAAGGGCAACTCATTTTGTATTGTCACGATACAGGGGAGACAGCGTTATGGAAATGATACAGGATCTGGGATGGGAATCATTAGAACAACGGCCCTTATCGCTGAGGCGTGGGTTACTTACGAAACTCCAATCACCAACATTCTCCTCCGAATGCGAAAATATGTTGTTGACTCCCACTTACATAGGTAGAAATGATCATCAGAATAAAATACGAGAAATCAGAGCCCGAACGGAGAGATTCAGGTGTTCATTCTTCCCGCACGCTATTCGAGAATGGAATGGGAGATAGAATAGTATAATGGTGGTTCGATGAACTCCCTGCCAGGCACTAAAATGTGATTTGCAGTGTATCCAATGTAGATGTAGAATATTCGTCAAACCAATCGCAGATAATTGTGTCCTTGTGGCATCATGCATTTTCACCCATAAATATTCCTTGTTGTTTGGCAACATGAAGTCCACGAATGGCTGAAAATGGTTTCCAAGTAGCCAAACATTCTAGTCAGTGATCAGTTAATGTGGACAGAGGACCCAGACTATTCTGTGAAAAACAGCCTCCACCAGTTTGCACAGTGCCTTGTTAACAACTTTGATCCATGGTTTCATGGGAGGGGGGGGGGTCTGTTCACCACTGAAACCCTTCTACCAGTGCTTGTTGTTGTTGTGGTCTTCAGTCCGGAGACTGGTTTGATGCAGCTCTGCAAAATACCCTATCCTGAGCAAGCCTCTTCATCTCCACATAAGAACAGCAAACTACATATGTCTGAATCTGCTTACCCCCCCAGGGGGCCCACAGTTCTTTTGTGGGTACGTGTGTGGCGCGCACGGGGCCCCGAGCCGGAGCAGCCTTTCTTCTGCCCCAGGCTGCTTCACTTTCCCTCCCGGTTTATGCCTTCGCCCGGAGACGGGCATATTTCGTGAGATACGGTGGTTCTTGTTGTGCTTTTTCTTCCTTCGTTCCTTCCTTTCTTACCTTTCGTTTTCTGTCTTTCTCTCCTTGAACTCTCCTAGCCTTCTTCTCCTCATTAGTCTCCGCCTCGGCGTTTGAGACGCTTCTTTTCTTTCCTTCTTTCTCTTCCTTTCCTATCCTCTTCTTCTTTCCTCCCTGTGCGTGTCTGAAGGCCGACCCACGCATTATCGTGCGTAGCAGGTGACGGGGTAACGCATAATTCCCCGCCCCGGGTAGACAAGTAAGGCACGTACGTACCCCCTGGTAAAGGCCAGGCCCAGGGAGGGGTGATTACCCGAGCTGGTACCTTCCGAACATGCCAATTGGTCCCTCCGTCAGTTCTCGGGAGGTGTGACCTGAGGTGTGAACAATCACCTAAGGCGGGTAAGCCCTCGGAGAGGGCCCCCACTAGGAAGGAGCGCGCCATCGGAGACGCCGGTAATCACGGGGGACACTTCCGCGATGACTTCCTCCTTATCTTCTTTCATGACGTTGACCCAAAAACGTAAGTTAGACTCGCCTCAGCCTAAAAAGACGCTGCCTAATGTTCCTAAATATCTGGTTGTCTCTCGCACCGACGGAAAGGATTTCAATTCTGTCAATCCTTTCGTTATACAGAAAGGTGTAGATGCAATTGCTGGCCCTGTTAAAACCTGTTCACGTCAGCGCAATGGCACATTGTTGCTGGAAGTGGAAAGTGCCTTCCAAGCCCAAAAACTGATACGTACTACGTTGTTGCACACTTTTCCAGTTAAGGTCGAAGCGCACCGCACACTCAACTCGTCACGGGGGGTAGTCTTCACGAGATCCCTTGATGGGTTGTCTGATGAAGACATCCAATCGTATATGTCCGATCAGGGTGTGACAGCCGTCCACAGGGTGATGAAAAAGGTCGATAACCAATTGACACCGACTCGTACTGTGTTTTTGACGTTCGACAGAGTTGACCTCCCGTCGAAGGTCAAAGCAGGGTATGAAGTCATCTCCGTCCGACCTTATGTGCCTAACCCAACGCGCTGTTTTCAATGCCACAGATACAACCATACCCGTGAACATTGCCCAAATGCAGCAAAGTGTGTCATTTGTGGTAGGGACGCCCATGAGGGGGATTGCCCACCTCCGTCCCCTCACTGCCTAAACTGCAACGGTGACCATGCGGCTTCCTCTCGCGACTGCCCTGTATACAAGGATGAGAAGATAATCCAGCAAATTCGGGTTACGGAGAAGGTATCAACATCTGCCGCTCGAAAATTGTTGGCGAGTCGAAAGCCCACTGTCCTCCCAGCGGGCACATACAGTAAGGTACTCACCTCATCTCGACCTACCAAGGATTCCAGTACCCAGACATGTGACTTGACTTTCGCTGACACAGTTGTGCGATCTGCCAGCCCGAAGATTGCCCGTTCCACGTCCCCGCTTCCTCTTGCTGCTTCTAGGGTACAGTCTTCGTCCAACTCTAGTAAACCGCGGGCACCTAAGCAAGATGCCCGGACCTTGAAAAAGGAACCCGTCCGTGAGGATTTTCTGCGTTCTCAGGCTTCCCAACCGTCAACTGCCTCTTCCCGCCGTCACTCTTCCAGAAGAGCTGACAAGAAAAAGAGTTCCTCTCCTTCCCCGCCGAGGCGTGACCCATCTGTCGCGCCGTCCAACAGTTGCCGGCCTCGGCCGTCTTCTGTTTCACCGGGACGCTCCGTTTGCCGGGCGCCCGGCCCTTTACCGGCGGTGGAAACTGCCCCTCCTGATCAACTCAGGGAGGTGGCAGGCGCGTCGGGCGAACCAATGGAACATGACCCTTTGCCCCCAGACAGCGATAGCAGTGCTCCCTCGAAATCCGGTCCTCAGCGGCCGTCAAGGTGACCCCGCTCGCTACTTGGTTTTTATCCTTATTTCTTCTCTCATTTTTATCATGGCGCTCCTTCAATGGAACATTCGCGGCTTTCGTTCTAATCGGGAGGAGTTAAAACTACTCCTTCGATTGCACTGCCCGCTTCTACTCTGCCTCCAGGAAACTAAGTTGCGTCCACGTGATCGTGCAGACTTTCCACACTACACCTCTGTGCGGTTCGACCTGCCACCCGTGGAAGGTGTCCCAGCCCATGGAGGGGTTCTGATGCTCCTTCGAGACGACGTCTATTTCCATCCCATTTCCTTGCACACTCACCTACAGGCAGTTGCCGTCCGCATCACCTTATCCACATTTACCTTCTCCCTCTGTAATATATATTCGCCATCGTCATCTGCCCTTACTAGGGCAGATGTGCTAAACCTTGTTGACCAGCTCCCTTCACCTTTCTTGTTGGTAGGCGACTTTAATGCCCACCACCCCCTATGGGGCTCTCCAGCACCTTGTCCGAGAGGCTCCCTTTTGGTGGACATTCTCCACCACCTCGATCTTGTCTGCCTCAACACCGGTGCACCGACCTTCCTTTCTGACACAACACACACTTACTCCCATATAGACCTCGCAATATGCACTCCTCAGCTTGCTGGTCGGTTTGAGTGGTATGCACTTTCTGACACGTACTCGAGTGACCATTTCCCTTGTATCATCCACTTCCTACATCATTCCCCATCTCCACGTCCCACCAGTTGGAACATTTCTAAAGCCAACTGGGGGCTTTATTCTTCCATGGCTGTTTTTCACAATCAGAATTTTCCCAACTGTGACAGTCAGGTCGAATACCTCACAGAGGTTATCCTCACTGCTGCTGAACGTTCCATACCTCGTACATCCTCTACTCCACGTCGTGTCCAGGTCCCTTGGTGGACTGCAGCCTGCCGCGACGCGCTTCGAGCCCGGCGCCATGCTTTACGCACCTTCCGCCGCCACCCAACTTTGGAGAATTGCATCAATTACAAACGTATGAGAGCGCAGTGCCGTCGTATCATAAACGACAGCAAGAAAGCTTGCTGGACAGATTTTACTAGTTCTTTTAACCGTTTTACTCCCTCCATGGTTGTCTGGGGTGGCCTACGCCGTTTGTCCGGCATCAAGGTCCACTCCCCGATTCCTGGCCTGACCGTGGAGAACGCGGTCCTCGTGGACCCAGCTGATGTTTCAAACGCATTGGGTCGTTTCTTTGCGGAGGTTTCGAGCTCTGCCCATTACCACCCTGCCTTTCTCCCTCGCAAACAGGTAGAGGAGGCACGGCCGCCTTCTTTCCGCTCTTTTAATCGGGAAAATTATAACGTCACCTTCACCATGCAGGAGCTAGATCGTGCTCTCGCCCTGTCCCGGTCTTCTGCTCCCGGGCCCGATTCCATTCACATTGAAATGCTGAAGAACCTCTCTCCAGCGGGCAAGTGCTTTCTTCTTAGTACCTACAATCGCATATGGACTGAAGGTCATGTTCCCACAAGTTGGCGTGAAGCCATTGTTGTCCCCATCCCCAAACCAGGGAAGGACAAACACCTTCCTTCCAGTTATCGTCCTATTTCTCTGACGAGCTGCGTCTGTAAGGTGATGGAACGCATGGTTAACGCTCGGTTGGTCTGGCTCCTCGAATCTCGCCGCCTCCTGACTAATATCCAATGCGGTTTTCGTCGACACCGCTCTGCTGCTGACCACCTCGTTACGTTGTCGACCTTCATTATGAACAACTTTCTGAAGAAGCGTCAAACAGTAGCCGTGTTCTTCGACTTGGAGAAGGCATACGATACCTGTTGGAGAGCGGGCATTCTCCGCACATTGCACACATGGGGCCTTCGGGGCCGCCTTCCTCTTTTCATTCAAGCGTTTTTGGCGGATCGCAAGTTCCGGGTGCGGGTGGGCTCTGTTTTGTCAGATACCTTTTGCCAGGAGAATGGGGTACCACAGGGCTCCGTCTTGAGTGTGGCGCTCTTTGCCATTGCAATCAATCCGATCGTGGACTGCCTTTCAGCCGACGTCTCCGGATCTCTTTTTGTTGACGATTTCGCAATTTATTGTAGCGCCCAGCGGACGTGTCTCTTGGAGCGTTCTCTCCAACGCTGTCTTGACCGTCTGTATTCCTGGAGCATCGCAAACGGCTTCCGATTCTCCACTGAGAAAACTGTGTGTATCAATTTCTGGAGATACAAGGAATTTCTTCCACCTTCTCTACGTCTCGGCCCGGTTGCTCTCCCTTTCGTGGAGACTACAAAATTCTTGGGACTCATGTTGGATCGGAAACTTTGCTGGTCCACGCACGTGTCCTACCTGGCTGCCCGTTGTGCCCGATCCCTTAACGTTCTTCGTGTCCTCAGTGGCACGTCATGGGGAGCGGATCGTACCGTCCTGCTTCACCTTTACCAGGCCATTGTTCAGTCGAAGCTCGACTATGGAAGCCTTGTATACTCTTCAGCACGGCCGTCGATTCTCCGCCGTCTCAACTCTATCCACCATCGTGGATTACGTCTGGCGACCGGTGCATTTTATACCAGCCCTGTTGAAAGTCTGTATGCCGAGGCTGCTGTATTACCCTTGACCAATCGACGTGACATACTCTTATGTCGGTACGCATGCCGCCTACGGTCGATGCCCAACCATCCATCTTACAGATTATTTTTTGACGACTCACTCGATCGCCAATATCAGTTGTCTGCGATTGCCTTGCTTCCACCGGGAGTTCGGTTTCGCCGTCTGCTACAACGGCTCCATTTTACCCTTCCTTCCACCCTTCGGTTGAGCGAAAGCCCATTGCCACCGTGGCATCAGGCCCAGGTTCACACACACCTTGAACTTAGTTCGCTCCCCAAGGAGAGCACTCCGGATTTGGTATTCCGCTCGAGGCTTGTCGAACTCCGTTCGCGGTTCGATAATGCCGTATTTATTTACACTGATGGTTCCAAGAGCACTGCCGGTGTCGGATCTGCCTTCGTCGTCGGGGACAACCGTTTCCAATACAAGCTCCCTGACCGGTGCTCAAACTTCACGGCTGAGCTTTTCGCCCTCCACCAGGCCGTTTTGTATACCTGCCGCCACCGCCACCCTTTCTATGCCATATGTTCTGACTCCCTTAGTGCCCTGCAGAGTCTTAAGGACCCTTTCTCGAACCATCCTCTCGTGTATCGGATCCAACGCTCCCTCCAGTTGCTGGCGGATGACAGCTGTCACGTTTCTTTCCTGTGGGTCCCTGGCCATGTGGGTGTGCCCGGGAATGAGGCCGCCGACACAGCAGCCAAGGCAGCAGCTCTTTTGCCTCGCATGGTTACCTTTTGCGTCCCATCGGACGATGTTCAACGGGCTCTTCGCCGGAGTATCGTGTCGCAATGGCACAGTGTGTGGCTTTCACTGCACAACAATAAATTGCGAACTGTCAAACCGATCCCGACCGCTTGGAGGACATCCTCACGCCCCTCTCGGCGGGAGGAGGTCATCCTGGCTCGGTTGCGGATCGGTCATTGCCGTTTCAGCCACCGTCACTTGCTATCCGCCGAACCTGCACCGCTATGCTCCTGCGGTGAACTGCTGACAGTGCGACATGTTTTACTGACTTGTGTTAATTTTAATCATCTCCGTGTAGCCCTTCACTTTCCGTCTACTCTGGAGGAAATCTTAGCTGATGACACACGAGCAGCTGCTCGAGTTTTGCGTTTTATCAATTTGGCCAACTTATCCAAGGATATTTAACTCTTTTAATTGTCTTTTATCTTTCGGTTTTAGCCTATTGTTGATGTTCTGACAGTCTACATTTTTTTAGATCATAGCGAATCTATGTTCTTGGCTGGGCGCTAATGACCATAGATGTTGTGCGCCCTAAAACCACAAAAAAAAAAAAAAAAAAAAAAAAAAAAAAAAAAAAAAGAATCTTCTTACTGTATCCATCTCTTGGTCTTCCTCTGCATTTTTACCCCACACACTTCCCTCCAATGCTAAATTCACAATTTCTTGATGTCTAAGAATGTGTCCTACCAATCTATCCCTTCTTTTAGTCAAGGTATGCCAGAAATTTCTTTTGTCCCCAATTCTGTTCAGTACCTCCTCAGTTACGCAATCCACCCACCTAATCTTCAGCATTCTTCTGTAGCACCATATTTCAAAAGCCTCAATCCTCTTCCTGTCCGCACTGTTTATCGTCCACATCTCACTCCCATACAAGGCAACACTCCATACAAATGCCTTCAGAAAGGACTTCCTTAGGCTTAAATCAATATTCGATGTTAACAAATTTCTCTTTTTCAAGAACGCTTTTCTACCCATTGCCATTCTGCATTTTATATCCTCTGTACTGCGACCATTATTTGTTATTTTACTGCCCAAGTAACAAAATGCATCTACCTCCTTTATTACTTCGTTTCCCAAACTAATTCCTTCAGCATCACCTGATTTTCTTACACTGCAATCCATTACCCTAGTTTTGCTCTTGTTAATGTTCATCTTATATGCACCTTTCAGCACACTGTCTGTTCCGTTCAATTGCTCTTCCAGGTCCTTTGCTGTATCTGACAGAATTACTATGTCGTCGGCAAAACGCAATGTTTTTAATTCTCCCCCTGAACTTTAATTCCTTCTCCAAATTTCTTCTTGCTTTCCTTTATAGCTTGCTCAATTTACAAATTGAATAACAATGGAGAAAGACTACAACCCTGTCTTACTCCCTTTCCAACCACTGCATCTCTTTCATGTCCTTCAACTCTGACAACCGCTGTCTGGTTTTTGTACAAGTTGTAAATAACCTTACGTTCCCTATATTTTACTCCTGCTTGCTTCAGAACTTGAAAGAGTTTATTCCAATCAACATTGTCAAAAGCCTTCTCCAAATCTACAAAAGGTAGAAATGTAGGTTTGCCTTTCCTTAATCTATCTTCTAGGATAAGCCATAGAGTGAGTATTGCCTCCCGTGTTCCTACATCTCTTCTGAAACCAAACTGATATTCTCTCAGGTCGGCTTCTACCTGCTTTTCCATCCATCTGTAAATAATTTGTGTTAATATTTTACAACCATGACATATTGAACTCATGGTTCTGTAATTTTCACACCTGTCTGTGCCTGCTACAAATTAGTAAACAGCCAAATAATATTAGACATTTACAGGGGCTTTAGTTAGATAGGCATAAGCTG
Source organism: Locusta migratoria (assembly GCA_026315105.1). Lineage (NCBI taxonomy): Eukaryota > Metazoa > Arthropoda > Insecta > Orthoptera > Acrididae > Locusta > Locusta migratoria. The sequence goes on along the minus strand of CM048746.1, from coordinate 413,471,647 downwards.
ATCCCTGACAATATGCAGCGATGTTGAATGTTTTCAACAATGAAGTGCAAATGGCTGTGGCCCTGGCATACACATATTTAGAAAATTGCATAAAACAACTGGAGAGAAAGAGACAAGGAACTGTCAGGATCGAAATAATAAATCTCTCAGTGATTAACTTACAGCGACTCAACTATAGGCACAATAATGTGAACACCTGTACTTACTTTGTAATGTTTTATTAATAAAGTGGTTGGACCCCTGTTAGACTGTGATTCTTCTTGAAATGCTGGTGTGTCATTATTGCTTCATGTTCAGTGGAATGTTATGCCACTCTTTGATCAGAACCTCTTTTGATTCCTGTACTGACAAGAGGGATGTAAATCTTCTTTGAAGTCTGTGCTCGAATACCGCCCACAAGGATTTGATAATGTTAAAGTCCAGGAACTGTGCTGGTCAGAGAAGACTAACTTTATTGAAGTAAACATGTGTCCATGCATGACAATATGTCATAGTTTGGATCTTATAAAAATACATCAGACATTGGAGTAGGTCAGATGAATAAAGTACAATAAAAGCTCATGCTATACCGTAAAATAGAACATGCATGGGATTAATATTGAGTGACATAAAAAATAAAAAGAAGAGGCAGAAATAAATGATGGATTTGATACAGCTAAGACATTCGATGATCATAAGCTGCTGGATATAAATAACAAATACAGGATATATACAAGAGTAATAGATTAAAAGCTGTTTACGGTCTAGCCATGCCTTAAAACAGTACAAGCAAGGGATCATATAAAGAAAGAATACAGTCCAATATAAACTTTCATGCTTGGGATAAAATACATACATTGAATCAAGTTTAAAACTAAGATCAATGTTACATGCATCATAATGTTATGTAAGAAATGTTGGTCAAATTTCTGTGATATGTTATGCCATGTCTTGAAACAATACTAAAAGGGCACCAAATAAAATTTCACAAGATTTATAATGTGTACATTGATTTTACTTAAAACTAAAAGTAACATGCATCATAGCGTAAAGTGATAGCTGAAAATGCTGTTATATGTCATGCCATGTCTTAAAGCAGTACTAGAAAGAAGACAATGCAAACTAAAATTACATGCTTAATTCGAATATGTACATTGTATCCTATTTAAGGTCATGCCATGCAACAAAACAATACATGCTGGAATCTTAGATGTACAAGTAAAGGTTGCTAGAAATCATCTAGACTGTAAGGGCCTTTACATGTAAGCCAGTTCTTGAGTTTGCTTTTAAACTTAGATACTTCAAGAATCCAGATAATTTATTATAAAGGATAGATCCTTTCACATAAGGGCTATTTTCAGTTCTGGAAAAATTTCTTTTTCTGCAGTTCAGTTCCATGCTCCTCATACAATGATTGTACTGTCCTGGCTGTGTGAATTGGAGCATTATCATCCTGAAATATGGCACCATTGTTTGGGAACAACTTTTAAGTCATGGGATGTGTCTGATCCTCTAAAATTGTTGGCTGTAACACAGCCTTTCAAAGTAATGATGGGACCAGCAGAATACCATGATATGGCTGCCCATACCATCACAATTCCAACTCCTCTTAACCATGGGAATCAAGCAAACAGTATTGTTGGCTTCTTATGGCATTCTCCAGGTGTAAACCCAAGCCAAATGTTGGAAATAATGAAACCATTGACTGCTCGAACTATCTGAATGTTTCTACTCATCAGCCGTCAAGGAGTTTTTCTCCCGACACAAAGTTTTCTGCTTATTGCGTTGGTTTCAGTATAGCAGCTCATCCATGAATATTCAGTTTATGTAGTTCTTGGCAGACACTGTTGATAGATACGTGTGTGGCGCGCACAGGACCCCGAGCTGAAGCAGCCTTCCTTCCTGCCCCAGGTTGCATTATTCCCCCCCCCCCCCCCCCCCCCCCGGTTTATATCTTCGCCCATAGACGGGTGTCCCATGTGAGTTTAGGTGGTCTCATGTACCACCTTTTTTATTTTCTCGGTTTCTCTTATCCTAACCATTGTTTCCACCTTTCCCTCCTTACTGTACTCTTCTAGCCTTCCTCTCCTCCTTTAGTCTCCACCTCGGCATTTTAGATTCAACCTTTTCCACTTCCTTCATCTTTCCTCTCTTCCTCCCTGTGCGTTCCTGAAGGCTGCCCACACATTTGCTGCGTAGAAGGTGACTGGGTAATGCACAAGTCCCAGCCCCGGGTTGGCATGTAGGGTCCGCACATACCCCCTGGTAAAGGCCAGGCCCAGCAAAGGGTGAGTACCCGAGCTGATACCTTCCAACTGTGCCGATTGGTCCCTCCGTCTGTTTCTCGGGAGGTGTGACCCAAGGTGTGGACAATCACCTAAGGCGGGTGAGCCCTCAGTGAGGGTTCCCCATCAGGAAGGAGCGCGCCATCGGAGACGCTGGTAATCATGGGGGACAACTTCGCAATGACTTCTTCCTCTTCTCCTATGCCCTTTAGCCAGAAAAGGAAACTCGAAAAAACCAAAGTCCAAGAAGGTTTTGCCTAACTTACTAAAGTTCCTTGTCATTTCACGAACTGATGCCCATGATTTCTCGTCGTTGAATCCTTTTGTAATACAACGAGGTGTCGATGCGATTGCAGGTCCTGTCAAAACTTGTTTCCGCTAACGTATTGGGACACTGTTGCTGGAAACTGAAGGTTCCTTCCAAGCTCAAAAGTTGCTTCACACTACACTGTTGCACACTTTTCCTGTTAAGGTCAAATTTTATTGTACCCTCAACTCGTCGTGGGGGGTAGTGTTCTCACGATCCCTTGATGGCCTGTCAGATGAGGAAATACATGACTACCTTTCAGACCAGGGTGTAAAAGCTGTACATTGTGTGATGAAAAGAGTTAACAACAACTTAACACCGACCCAAACACTGTTTTTGACTTTTGACAAAGTTGACCTCCCTTCCAAGATAAAAGCAGTCTATGAAGTCATCTCCGTTCGGCCGTATGTTCCTAATCTCACACAATGTTAACAGTGTCAGTGATTCAATCATACCCATCAGTCATGCCCCAATGCAGCGAAATGTGTCACCTGTGGTAGGGACGCCCACCTCCGTCCCCTCACTGCATCAGCTGCATGGGTGACCGTGCAGCTAATTCTCGAGAATAACCTGTGTATAAAGTTGACTGGGTCATCCAGGTAATCAGAGTCAAGGAAAAAGTTTCCACCTCTGCTGCCCGGAAATTATTAGCAAGTAGAAAGTCTCTCCTTGACCAACAAAGGAGATGGGTATGCAGACGAGTGATTTTATCTTCAGCGACACAGTTGTCAGATGAGCCAGCCCAAAGATTGCCCACTCTACGTCCCCAGTGCCTTCTGCTCACTCTAAATCCTAGTCCACATCAGTTTCACAGAAATCACAGGCCACTAAGTTGGAAGCCTAGAATTAGAAAAAAGATCCTGTTCGCAAAGATTTTCTTAAAACTTCATCTTCCCAAACATCAGCCGCTTATTTTTCAAATCGAACTGCCTCCAAAAAGGCGCACAAAAAGAGAAGTTCCTCTCCTTCCCTGCCACGGTGTGACTCTTCCGTCATGCCATCCAGCAGTAGACGGCCCCAGTCTTCCTCTGTCTCTCCAGGATGCTCTACTGCTTGCTGATCTGCCGGAATTTCACTGGCAGAGGAAGTTGCCCCTTTCGATCAATCCAGGAAGGAGGCAGAACAGATGTCTGAACCCATGGAGCACGACTGTCCATCTGTCGATTGCAGCAGCAGTGCCCCTCACAGCCAGGCCCTCAGCGGCCGTCGAGGTGATCTCCTCTTGCCTTTTCCCTCTTTCTTCTTCTCTTGCTTTCTTCATGGCACTCCTTCAGTGAACATCATAGGCATTCATTCCAACCACAATGAATGAAGGCTACTCCTCGACTGCACTGCCCGCTCTGCCCATCCAATCATATCGATTTCCCACAATATATCATAGTGCGTTTTGATTTACCTCCTGTAGAAGGTATTCCTGCCCATGCAGGTGCTATGCTGCTCATTCGGGAAGATGTCTATTATCATCCCATCCCACTGAAAACTCTCTACAGGCAGTTGCTGTCCATGTCACCATCTCCGCATTCACCTTCTCTCTTTGTAATATCTATACCCCATCGTTGTCTGCCGTTCGTAGGGCAGACTTACTGCATCTTGCTGCTCAGCTTCCTATGCCATTTTTGTTGATTGGTGACTTCAATGCCTGCCACCCTCTATGGGGCTCTCCAGCTTCTTGCCAGAGGGGTTCTCTTTTGGCTGAACTTTTCAACCACCTTCACCTTGTCTGCCTAAATACGGGCGAACCAAATTTTCTATCCAACACGAAGCATACCTATTCCCACTTGGACTTCGCAATACTCACTACTCCACTTGCACATTGTTTCAAAAGGTACGTTCCATCTGATATGTACTCGAGCGACCATTTCCCCTGTATAATTTCTCTACTACATCATACCACTTCTCAATGTTCCACCAGCTGGAACATCTCCAAAGCCAACTGGGGACTCTATTCTTCCATGGTGGTTTTCCATGATCAGAACTTCCACAGCTGTGACAAGTCAGCTACCTCACGGACGTCATCCTCACTGCTACCAAATACTCCATACCTCAAACTTCCACCTCTCCATGTAGGGTCCCAATTCTCTGGTGGAATGTAGCATGTAGTGATGCTATTCGAGCTCGACGACATGTACATCTGTTTAAACGCTGACCTACTTTGGAAAATTTTATTAATTACAAAAGACTACAAGCGAAATGCCATCGTGTCATGAAAGAAAGCAAAAAGCTTGCTGGACTTCTTTCACGAGTTCCTTCAACAGATTTACTCCTTCGGCGGTCGTCTGGGGTAACCTATGCCGGCTATCTTGCACTAAGGTCGATTCCCCAATCCCCGGCCTTAACATAGCAAACGAAGTTCTCATGGAACTTGTTGGTATCTCTAATGCTTTCGCTGAGGTCTCATGCTCAGCTAATTATGACCCTGCCTTCCTCCCCCGAAAACAGGCAGAGGAGGCACGGCAGCCTTCTTTTACATCTCCCAATCATGAAAGTTACAATGCCACCTTCTCCACCATGCAGGAGCTAGAATGTGCCCTTGCCCTCTCCCGGTCTTCTGCACCGGGGCTCGATGCCCTTCATATTCAGATGTTGAAGAACCTCTCCCCTGCAGGTAAATGCTTTCTTCTTCGCACTTATGATTGTGTCTGGACTGAAGGTGAAGTTCCCACTCGTTGGCGTGTAGCAGTTGTTGTCCCCATACCCAAACCAGGCTCGGATAAACATCTACTTTGCAGTTATCGCCCCCATTTCCCTGAACAGCTGTGTCTGTAAGATCATGAAGCGCATGGTTAATGCTTGGCTGGTTTGGATACTTGAATCTTCGATGCCTCCTCACCAATATCCAATGTGGGTTTCAAAGGCATCGCTCTGCTATTGATCACCTCGTTACCTTGTCGACCTTCATTATGAATAACTTTTTGCGAAAGCGTCAGATGGTGCCTGTTTTCTTAGATTTGGAAAAGGCTTATTACACTTGTTGCTGGGTGGGCATTCTCCGCACCATGCATACATGGGGTCTTTGCAGCTGTCTCCCCCTCTTTATGTGTGCCTTTTTACAAGATTGAATGTTCAGGATATGAGTGGTCTCTGTTTTGTCAGACACGTTTTGCCAGGAGAATGGCGTGCCACAGGGCTCCATCTTGAGCGTAGCACTATTCACCATTGCAATCAACCCAATTATGGATTGCCTCACAGCTGATGTTTCAGGCTCCCTGTTTGTAGACAACTTCATCATCTATTGCAGCACTCGGAGAACGTGACTCCTGGTGCGTCGTCTTCAACATTGCCTTGACAGTCTCTATACCTGGAGCATCGCAAAGGCTTCCATTTCTCCCATGAGAAAACGGTCTGCATCAACTTCTGGAGATACAGAGAGTTTCTTTCACCATCTCGCCATCTCGGCCCGATCGCTCTCCCTTTTGTGGAGACAACGATGTTTTTAGGGCCACCGTTGGATTGGAAACTTACCTAGTCTCCACATGTGTCATCTCTGGCTGCCTGCTGTACTCGTTCCCTCAACGTTCTCCGTGTTCTTAGCGCTACATCATGGGGTGCGGATGATCTACTTCACCTCTTTCGGTCCACTGTCAGATCAAAGCTGGATTACAGGAGCTTCGTGTACTTTTCTGCACAGCCGTCCATTTTACACCTCCTAAACTCAATCTACCATTGGGGGTTACGCCTGGCAGCAATAGGAGAATTTTACACTAGCCCTGTTGACAGCCTGTATATCGAAGCTGCCGAATTACCTTTGACCTATCAATGCGACATATTGCTGTGTCACTACGCGTGCCGTCTGCTGTCGTGCCCCACCCCCCTTCCTATCCATCATTCTTTAATGACTCTCTCGATAGCCAGTATGGGCTGTCCGCAACTGCCCTGCTCCCTTCTGGAGTCCACTTTCGCCGCTTGCTTCAGTAGCTCAATTTTACCCTCCCTTTCACATTTCAAATAGGTGAGAGCCCAATGTCACCTTGGCTTCAGGCTGAAGTTCGCGTACACCTCGAACTCACCTCACTCCCGAAGGAGAGTAATTTGGATGCTGTTTATCGCTCGAGGTTTCTTGAACTTGGTGCGCAGCTCGATAATTCCTTCTTCATATATACAAATGGCTCTAAGACCTATGAAGGTGTCAGATGTGCGTTTGTCATCGGGGGTGACAGTTTCAGTACAGGCTTCATGACCACTGCTCGAATTTCACAGCTGAGCTTTTTGCCCTCTCTCAAGCTGTATCATACATCCGCCGACACCGTTATCCTTCCTATGTCATCTGCTCTGACTGCCTCAGTGCCATCCAGAGTCTGAGAGACCCCTATTTGGCCCATCCTGTTGTGCACCGAATCAACCGCTCCCTTCAATTTTTGGCTGCTGACAGCCCTCGCATTCACCTCCTGCGGGTACCTGGCCACGCAGGCATGCCTAGTAACGAGGCTGCTGATGCTGAGGCCAAGGCTGCAACTCTCCTACCTCGGACAGCTATGTTCTGTGTCCCATTGAATGATATTTGAGGGGCTCTTTCCTGTCGCATTATGTCGTCATGGCATAATAAGCTTTGAACCATTAAACCACTACCAGTGGCTTGGAAGACCCCCTCACGCTGCTCGCAACGAGAAGAGGTCGTCTTGGCCTGGTTGCGGATTGGACATTGCCGGTTCAGCCACAGCCACTTGTTAACTGGTGACCCCGCACCGTTATGTTCCTGTGGTCACCCGCCGACTGTGTGCCATGTTTTATTGTCTTGTCCAAATTTTACTCCTGTTCATATTGCACTGAATCTACCGAATACACTGGAAGAAATTTTAGCCGATGACACAAGAGCTGCTGCTCAAGTCTTGAATTTTATCAACTTGCCCAATTTGTCAAAGGATATTTAGTTCTTCCTTTTGTTGTATTTTATCCTGTGTTTTTAGCTGTTTTCATACAGGCTTATTATCCTTCAGCATATCTCAGCAGTTGTGAGCCCTAAAACCACAAAAAAGAAAAAGCTGTTGATAGAAGATTGTTGTTGAACTCTGCAGTCACTTTAGATGCCATAGTTTTGTGTTATTTTGACACATTTTGTATTAGCTTATTATAACCTGTCATTTAGTTTTGATTTGCACCCATTATTACATTTACACAATCATGTCTTTCCGTGTTTTGTGTAGGCTGTCATGATTGTAGAAACAATTGCTCTTGAAACATTCAGTAAGTTGGCTCTCTTGATTACGGGAGCTGCAGCTAATCAGGCCCCCACAATCTGCACTCTTTGGTGCTCTGTTAGATCTTTCATTATTCGTCAGCCTTGGCCTCTGAATGCAAATACGAAATGTGCACTACTTGTAAACAATCTTCACTGATGCCAAATTTGTACTGAACACATACTGTCCAGCATGACACATATCTTACCTGAGTTGCTGACCATCAAACACAACCATCCCATCACCATCATTGTTCACATTTATTTTGTCTATCCCCTGTAAGTTCATGCAAACACCAGTGTTTCTTCTATTAAAATACCCCCCCCCCCATGGCTCACCTCTCTTTGGTGAGTATATAATGTGCATGGCAAACATAGGGCCCCAGCCTTTGCAGTGCTACTTCCTTTCTGCACTGCATGACTACCCTCCCACTATCCTTTTCCCCTCTCTTGGGGACAGTCTTGTGCCTACTTCAGGAAACCGAAGGTTATAAACAACATATGTTCTGTCTGTATCTTTCCTTTTACTTGAATATTTCTTCTTTCACTTCTTTACCTCCACCTAGGTGTTTCAGGTCACTCTTCTTTTATTATTTTCTCCTCCCTGTTGCATTCCTGAAGACCGGATGATTGCTTGAGTTGACACTTTCCCTGAATGCCAATTGGTCCCTCTGTCTGAAGTTCGGAAGGTGTGACCTGAGGTGTGACAAATCACCTAAGGTGGGTGAGCCCTCTTTGAGGGGCTCCCAGTAGGAATGAGCACACCATTGGAGATGCTGGCAATTATGGAGGGATACAACCATAATGGGTTCCTTCTCTGAATGTATAAGGAGATTAAAGATTTGAAAGAAAACACTGCCTCGGCCAGTATTCCTGCAGCATCTCGTTATCTCATGGTGTCCAGGACTGAGGAAGGGAAAAATTGTTCCTCTGTCAATCTATGCATGATCCAAAAAGGAGTCATTGCAATTGCAGGCCCAGGAAATTTGTATTCTCATCTTCGAAATGGCACTCTTCTGCTGGAGACAAAGTGCCTTTCAAGCACAACATATGCTCAAAGGCATCCATTACACAACTATCCTGTACAGGTGGAGGCTCATCATACTCTAAACTATTGTTGTGTGGGGTTGTTTCCAGCATCCTCAGGGATGGGATAAGTGAGGAGGAGATTCAAAAACGTCTGTCGGATCAGGGAGTCATGACTGTCCTCGGTCATGAAGAGAGTCGATAAGGACTTAGTGCCAACTCATACCTTATTTCTGCCTTTTGATCGAATAGTCCTTACACCAAAGATGAACATTGGCTACAAGATCATTACTGTGTGAAGATATATCCTAAACCTGACACGTTGCTACCAATGCCAATGTTTCAACCATGCTCCACAGTCCAGCAGAAATGCTGCTAAGTGCGCTTAATGTGACAGGGATGCTCATAAGGGTGACTATCAACCCCCATCCCCTCTCTGTGTCAACTGTATGGGTAATCATACAGCCTCCTTATAAGACTGCCCTGTATTTCTTGATGAACGTGGTGTACAGGAGATCAGAGTGAAGGAAAAAGTGGTAGCTGTAGTTCGAAAAATCTACACTAGTCGCAAACCTAGTGCACCACCTTCTGGTTCTTACAGCACCATTGTTGCCACAACTAGACCAACAAGAGAAATAGCAACATAGTCTTGTGACATACAGTATAGTTCTGGAGTCGTGTCGACACCCAGACCCACAATAGTGTCATCACAAAGGGCATGCACCGCCCTACCAAACCACCTCTTGCATCACCGAAAACACAGTCCTTGCAAACAGAAAGCAGGAAATTGGAAAAGGAATATTCCAGAGACAATTTCCAACTCACTACTACCCAACAGCTATCTGAGTCTTCACCTGCGACCCGTCAGGGTTCAAAAAAGTCTAGTAAGAAAAGATCCTCCACTTCACATTCTCATCATTCATCCTCAACGGTGTCACCTAGCAACACCCAGCCCCAGTCACCTTCCATGCCACAGGGTCATTCCAACAATAACCATCGGGAGGCCACCAGACGGTGGATCTTGAAATACCTATGGTACTTGTGGACCAAGATCCTCCGATCATAGACAGTTGCATCTCTGAGTATACCCACAGAGGCAGTCAGTAGTCACTTGGATGAGTGCTCTTCTTTTGATCTGTCTCAGTAATGTCAATCCTTCAATGGAACATTTGCGGCATCCGGTCCAATAGGACTGAACTGTAACTTCTCATGCGAACCTTCTCTCCAATGATTTTTCTGCCTCCAGGAAACAAAATTAAACCCACACGATCATTTGAACTTCTCACATTTCAACTGTATCCATTTTGACCTTTCCCCACATCCCACAGTGGGGATTCCGGCTCACGGAGGCATCATGCTACTCAGATGAGAAAATATCCGCATTCACATTATTCCCCTCAATACACAGCTCCAGGCTGTTGCTGTTAGCCTCTATCTCCCTGGTTTTAACTTTTCTCTGTGCATTGTCTATACACCATTGATGTCCACTGCCACCAGGGCAACCTTTTGCACCTTATCAATCAGTTTCCCTCTCCATTTATGCTGGTTGGTGACTTCAATGCCCACCATCCCCTAAGTGACTCTCCACTCCTGTCAGAGAGGCACCCTTTTGGTGGATAACATTAACCACCTTAATCTTATTTGTCTCAATATCAGTGAACCAACACATCTTTTAGATTCCACACAAACACTATCCCACCTGGATCTTGCAATCTCTACCCCAAAGCTTGTCTGACATTTTCTCTCCGATACACACTCGAGCGACCACTTCCCATGTGTCATCAGTCTGCTAATCCCTCATCCATCAGTGCATCCACAAAAATGGAAATTTGCTAAGCAGACTGGCAACATTATTCCTCACTTTCCAAGAACAGCAATTTTCAAGTATAGATGAACAGATCAACTATCTAACTGCTGCAAAATGTTCTATTCCTCGTATCCCTGTGAAACCATGAAGTTATCAGAGCTCGGAGACACGCCCTTCATGTCTTTCAGTGCCACCCCACATTGGAGAAATGTATCCAGTACAAAAGGCTGCATGCTCAGTGCTGCCACCTCTTTAAATATGTAAACAGGGTAGTTGGATTGCATATACTAGCTCTTTCAACAGTTTTACTCCCTCTTCGGTTGTTTGGGGCAACCTCCGAGGACTTTTCGGAGCTTCAGCTTACTCACCAATTTCCAGGTTGATTGTTGCAAATGAAGTCATAGTGGCAGCCAATTTGCTCAAATTGACAGTTCCATACACTATCCTACCGCTTTCCTCCCTCGTAAATGGACGGCAGAAGTGAGGGTGATATCTTTCTCCTTTCAGAATGGTGAATGCTACAACGCCGAGTTCACTATGAGGGAGCATCATCACACACTCTCTTCATCTCGACCCTCATATCTGGGCCCAGATGGCATCCATGTACAAACATTGACACCTTTGTTCCGAGGGTCTGCATTTCCTTCTTCAAACCTGTAATCACATCTGGACAAACAGTACGTTCCTTAGTCACTGGTGTGAAGCCATAGTCATTCCCATACCTAAGTCTGGGAAAGACAAACATCTTCCTTCCAGCTACTTTCCAATTCCCCTCATCAGTAGCCTTTGTAAGGTGATGGAACACATGATAAACCATTGGTTGTTTTGGTTGCTTGAATCTCGGAATCCCCTTACTAATGTCCAATGTGGTTTTAGCAAACACTGCTCTGCCATTGACCACCTTGGCGTCCTTTCAACCCATGTTATGATCAATTTTTTGTTGAAGTGCCAAAAATAGCCCTTTTTTTTTTTTTTTTTTTTTTTTTTTTTTTTTTTTTTTTTTTTTTGAGAAGGCTTACGATACCTGTTCTCCAACAGGTATCCTCTAGACATTACATGCCTGGGGATTCCAGGGTTGCCTACACATTTTTATTCAGCACTTTTTACAACATCGCATTATTAAAGTACGTGTAGACTCAGTCCTGTCACACTTTCACTCAAGAGAATGGTGTACCTCAGGGGTCAGTGTTAAGCATAGCTCTTTTGGCCATCACAATAAACCCTTTCGTGGACAGTCTTGTGCCATGTGTTTAGCTTCTTTATTCATTTTTCCACTAACAAGACAGTGTGTATGATGAATTTCTGGCAGCGTACTGAATTTCAACCACCATCACTTAATCTTGGCCCACTCTCCTTTCAGTTTGTCAATACAACTTGATTCCTGGGGTTAGAGCTTGACGGGAAACTCGTCTGGCCCATGTTTCTTACCTGGCAGCTTGTTATGTTGTACCTGCTCTCTCAATATACTATGTGCACTGTGTGGTACTTCCTGGGGAGCTAACCAATACCTTGTCCACTCGAAACTGGACTACAGGTGTAGTGTCTATTAATCTACATGCTTGTCCATTTTACATCGCCTCAACACGATCCATCACCATGGGATTCGACTAGCCACAGGGGCATTTTATACCAGTCCTGTTGAGAGCCTTTATGCTGAAGCTGCCGAATTACCATTGTCCTATTGATGGGAAATCCTCCTTAGCCGCTACGTGTGCCGGTTATCATCTATGTGCGGTCATCCATCTTACGCCGTATTTATCGATGATTCCCTAGATCATCAGTATGCAGCTAGTCTGTCTTCTCCACTACGTCCAAGAGTTCATTTTCGGTTGCTGCTTCAGGGGATTGATTATACACTCCCTGTCACATGGACATGGGTTCTTCATCTCCCTGGCTCCGACCTGACATCTCTGTTAACCTGGCACTCCCCAAAGACAATACCCCTGGTTCGTTTATCTCAACCAGTTTCTTGCCCTTCGCACACAGCTTAGGGAAAATTTCTTTTTCTACACCGATGGTTCAAAGACCGACCATGGTATTGGGTGTGCCTTCATACTTAGCGATGATTCTTTCCAATATAGTCTACCTGACCAGTGCTCAATCTTTATTCCAGAACTCTTTGTCCTCTATCAGGCCATACAGTACATCAGGCAAACTGAGCTTTCTTGAGTGTCAGACTCTCTGAGAGGTCTCCAGAACCTTTGCATGCTGTATGTGGTACACCCTTTGGTACAAAGAATCAATGCATGTTTTCACTTCTCATTGACAGTGGAACCAAAGTGGAGATCCTGTGGGTTCCTGGCCACATCAATGTGTTTGGGAACGAGAAGGCAGATTGTGCTGCATAGGATGCACCCCTCCTCACTCAGTTTGCTACCTATTCAGTCTCCTCAGATTATGTGCGCATCAGTGTGTCTGGGCAAGTAATATTGCTATGGGACTCCCATTGGTCTTCTCTTGAAGGAAACAAACTTTAGGACATAAAACCTTTTCTAACTGTTTGGTTGACCACCTCTGCGCCCCTTCGTCACAAAGAGGTCAATCTTGCCTGGTTACGTATAGGACACGGTTGTTTCAGCCACCACCACTTACTAATTGGTGACCCTACTCGTATTTGTGGTCACTGTTTACAACAATTGACTCAACACCATCTTCTAGTTATATGTCCATTTTTTTGTTTTTAATAGTCTACGCCACAGTCTGTGTTTCCCATCCGAGTTGCCTGATATCTTAGCAGATGACTTACAGATAGCATCTTACTTTTTATCCCAGCCGGAGAATCCAGCCATGTTTCTACAGTAAATAGAAATCTACTTAGAGATTGCCTGATTCTTTTATGTATTCCTTTTAGAAAGTTGACTGACTGCAAAGGTCCTTCTCCTTCTATTTACCTTTGCATCGTCATGTGTTTTAACTATGTTCTGACTTGAGTGCTTATGACCTCAGTAGTTTTGCACCCAAAAACAATAATAATAATAATAATAATAATAATTTAAAAAATTAAAATACCTTCAAAATGTAATTTATGAAATAATGTTACCATTGTTGAAAAAACTGTGTGGCTTGGTCCATCAATCAACCTATTATTATTATTATTATTATTATTATTATTATTATTTAATTCACCTAAAATTAACACAGTGGTTGTATTTGAACACAGGTTCTATGGCAGTTTGGGTCATTGGCCACAGCCACTACCTCTAGACCATGATGGTACCTTAGCCACCTCTTACTAGCATCCTATCAGATGGTAAAGCATGAAAATATAAATTCTCTAGCAATTTTCTCAAAATTGTATATGTACTGCACCTTACTACAGCAGAACCTCGTTTTTACGCTTTCAAGGAACTTCAGTAAAATGGTGTAAAATGCAGGAAATAATGTTTTAAATGGTAAAATATGCTTACTGGATCAGCCTTGCATTTTCATAGTTTGTGATATATGTACATAATAGGCATCTAAATACTCGCCAAGAAGTTTATTATACAATAAAGGTTATCCAAATTTTTACAATTTTAAGCGCAGGGCAGAACTGATAATTTTATGGGTAGTAGAAATTTTTGTTGTAATTTCATTCATTATAATCGAAGTCGCCGCTATTTTATGTGCGAGGGAGAACTGGTAATTTTATAGGAAGTAGAAATTTTTGACTTAATAATCGAGGATGCCGCTATTTTATGCACCAGGCAGAACTGGTAATTTTATGGGAAGTAGAAATTTTTGATGTAATTTCATTCATTATAATCAAGGACACCGCTGCTGGGCTATGTAACACATCTTCAAAATTACCTGAACCACTTTGATAGTTATTGTCTGGACGCCGCTGCTGGGCTATGTAACACATCTTCAAAATTACCTGAACTGCTTCGATAGATATTGTTTGGACACCGCTGCCAGGCTCTGCAACACATCTTCAAAATTACTGCCTTTTACTGGCATTAATTATTTACGTAGTAAAACTCCTAAAGTTCCGTACAATATTAGAGAATTTATTCACATGCCCGAGTGCAAACATATGCATAAGTATTTTTGTGATGTTTGCATAGGATCGGCATCTCACACTATTATCACTTTTTTGAGGTTGTGGTTATTATAATACCCAACTTTTGACAGATAACGTTCTTTATTATTCTTTTCATTATTCACTCCGAGGAGTGGAGCGGGCTGTTTGAAATCCGGCCCATAAAGAGTCGCAGTTCTATACAGCCAATCATCAGACAAGCTGATAGTGGGGCAAAGGGGGTATTCCAATTGGGAATAAGTGGGAGGGGCTTACCAGTTCCGGCATACGCCTTACAACCAAGGAATACCTCCCAAAAACCTTGGTCGGAAGCGGGGGATTGGGACCAATTTAATTTATCTCTGGGACGTTGCCCCAGACTACAAATGGGGCACTTCCCCAGTGTTCCAACACAAGTGAGTTGTTTCTTTAGGAGAGCCGTCACCAAAGGGTAACTGGTGTACCAATTATCAAATGTGATGTTCCTATTGCTGCCTTCAATGTCAGGAATTAGGCACACCATGTCGCTTGGTGTGTTTGAAGTCTGATATGAACCATCCTCTTGTTTACCACAGTATACCTCCAAATTACTTGTAAAAAATGTTTTTGAATCACACATAGCAAATATCTTCATTCCACATTTTGCAGGTTTATTGGGAATATATTGATTGAAACTGCAGCGCCCATGGAAAGCTTCCAGTTTCTCATCAGTAGTCACATAGCGTCCCAGGTTGTATGAATTTCTGCAGTTGAGAACAAACGGTTGCAAGAAAGGACGAATGGCTGCTAGTTTGTCAATTTTTCTTCATTTAGCTCGTGTGACCTTGTCATCAAATCGTAATGATTGGAGTAAACACAAAAATCTTTTATAGCTCATACATGCTCATAGAATTTGCAGCCCTGTTCCGTCTGAGTTCCATAACTCGCGTGCATTAGTGTAGTGTCCTTTCTTTACTCCAATTAGATAAAAACATCCCAATACAGCCATTATTTCACTCCTATCACGAGAGTATTGTATAGATTCACTTTTCTTCTGAATATACAAATTCGTATGGGTGACAATATAATCTACCATACTTTCGTCTATGCAGAAAGTTCGCTAATGAGGTCATCTGCACTGATTCTAGGACCAGAAACGACATTCACTATATTCTTACTTCTCACTCTACATCGCTTGACGTATTGAGGTTTTCTCCACTTTGTGATGTTATCTCTGCCTATAAAAAATGCCACATTTGCACTCGAATAACTGTCACCTTCAGAACCAGACAGGATGTCTTGTTCTGAATCACTGCCATGCTCACTTTTGTGAATTACCTCCTTTTCCTGATCACTGTGACCAGGCCTGGCCCGTCCATATAGGCAAACTAGGCAGGGCACTCGAATTTGGGGGGCGTCAAATTTCTCGTGCGGTTCCAGGAGCGGTGAATTATCGCTTACTACACATAGACAAAGCAACAGACAAGATACAAGACGCAAGTAAATGATACATGCATTCTCTTTGACTCTTGAAAATTTTGCTAGTAAGCTGGTGTGCCGGCCATCATGACAGCTGGGATGCCCTCATGCAGTCTGCCGCTCTGCAGTCTCTGAAGTGTATAATGGGCGCCGTGAGACCACACACATCATCACTGGTAAAAAGGACTAGAAGGTCGACGGCGTTAAATAACACAAGGCGTGCCTTACGTATGTACATCAACATAGGGGTAAATACAATAAATAATTTTTTACTTAAGCCCTCCTGTATATTACTACTGCCATCAGGTTATCAGTTTCTTGGTAAGAAAGATCCCCTTCTATGAAGCTATAAATAATTAATTTTAGGTGCGAGTATAGTTTATTGATGCATAAAGACATTGTGTGTGTGTGTGTGTGTGTGTGGTGTGTGTGTGTGTGTGTGTGTGTGTGTGTGTGTGTGTGTGTTGAAGAGAGAGTCTGTGTCATCAAGTGAAGCAGGAGAGGGCTTTCCCAACTATGTATCTTTGTTGCTGTTGAAACTACATGTCCAAAGACTACAGGAATGGCACAGGACGAAGCATTTCAGTTTAGTTATAGTAATGTGTGAGATGTCAGCTACCCCCATCGCCGTCATTTTAGCACACCTTGTCTGCGGGCACTTGCAACAGTAAGTAGAGTTTCAGTCTGTTACACTATTGTTGTGGCCCTGTTTTTATGGGGAAAACACTTCCCCCTTCCTACCCCTAGCCCCCCCCCCCCTCCCCCCCACGAGAACCACTCGCTCTTTAGTTTACTCACAGACTGATCGACTGTACGCTTTCCAGCATTTCCTGCCCAGTTCTCTTCTGTGAGTGGACAAAACTACTTCACTGTGCCCAGAGTGTTTAAGGTATGTTTCTACCATCACACTATTTACTAATGACATTTAATGGTTTAGATACGTTCACAAATCAGAAAACTCGTGTAATAATTACTTTGTCGCATTAGTGAGATGTGCTTTAGAGAAAGTTAGCTTGCACTGCACTGATACGATAATAAGTAAATGTGTCAACTTAGTTGTTTTATTCATTGACATCACCAACTATGAAGCCTGGCAGGGTCAAGGCTGAATCCAAATTGTTTTCAACAAACAAATTCTAGCAACAATCTTTTGCAGAAGCCACCCTCGTCCTCCATTTACGCAAAACCAACGTCTTTCCTTCAATGACAACATTTCAAAAATCAATAAATGTATCATTGTCATCATCTTGGAGATTAACAGTCCACCATTTGAACACATACCATTGCACATTTGGGATTTGAAAAATTGCTGTTAGAAGCAAGAGAAATTTCAGAAGCAGCCAATATTTTCGCATCATTTTCATCAGATATGGAACCAGTCCATCTAAGACACAAGAAAAGACAGTTTGGTTATGAAGCTGAAGATGAACCTATTCGTGACGAGCAATCACTTCAAAATTAATTTTTATTTTACAATGTTGGATACTGCAGTGAATTCAGTTGACGAGAGATTTCATCACCTAAATCGTGTATTTGTCTGTCTGTACAACATACATGATGTACAAAATAAAACTTCCAAAGCTGTCCTTGAAGAATGCGTTAATTTGGAAAAGACTCTAACTCACAAAGTAATATATTCACGCTACTGATCTACAAACCATTGCTAGAAGAGTACCCAGTAACTCAGGGTCACTGGACATTCGGAGTTACATTTGTAAAAATGGACTTATAGGCATTTTACCTAATTTAGCTACTGCTCCGAGTGTTGCTTACTCTTTCTGTGTCTGTAGTTAGTGGTAAGCGCAACTTCTCGAAATTAACTCATAAAAACATATCTGCGATCCACAATGACGCAAGAAAGACTTGTGGGATTGGCAACTTTGTCATCTGAACTAGAAACAGCAGACACAATCGATTTAAAAGAGATCTTCTCAGATTTTGCAAAATCCAAGGAAAGAAAAATGATATTTGTGTTACTCTTTGTATAATGAAGCTTATAATTGTATCAATTATTGTAAACTATCAACCAATACCTTTTTAAAAGACAAAATGTAAAAACTATGAAAAAGTAACAGTGTTGTATAAAAGTGTATGACGTGTCCAATTTTAATGGGGAAATATGTGTATGTTGTGATAATGTATTTGAATAAAGAAGATGACATGTGTATTTTACATTGATGCTTTAGTGCTATTTTATTAAATGGGGCGCCATTAAAATAATTTGCCTAGGGCTCCGAATTTGTTCAGGCTGGTCCTGACTGTCACTGCTGCACAGTTCGTGATCAGATTCGTCTGACAAATCTGACAACTCCTGCATACTTCTGGCTATTTCATCGGACGTCATTTCCCTGAATAAGTAAGAAGCTAATCTGTTTTTCAAATTACTGTTCTGATATGAATAACGTTGCACGACTGTGTGTACACAAGAAATATGTATTTACCTACAGCAGCAGGCACGTGCCATACTTTATACACCAGCAGTGTTCTGACAACACAGGCGCACACAGAAAGCTCCACAGTAAAACTAATTGCAGCGGTAGGTAGCTGCAACAACAGGAGAGTAATACTTAGCGTGCATGTAATTGCTGACGGGAGGCAGTGTTGTCACTACCGGTAAATAAGATGTGGGGTACTCTATACCCCAGTGCGCCCGCTCGAGGGTTAAGTGTGTGAGCTAATAGAGGAAGAACTCCCTACCAAGCCGCTACGGCGCAAATTCCTCCCTCCCCAGGGGGCCCACAGCTCTTTTGTGGGTACGTGTGTGGCGCGCATGGGGCCCTGAGCTGAGGCAGCCTTTTTTCCACCCCAGGCTGCTTCACTTTCCCTCCCGGTTCATGCCTTCATCCAGTGACGGGTGTCTTTTGTGAGTCAAGGTGGTTTCCTGTCATAGTCTTTGTTTTTCCTTGATTTCTTCCTTTACTAACCTTTACTTCTGTCTTTCTCTCCTTGCTGTACTTTCCTAGCCTTTCTCTCCTCCTCATTAGTCTCCGCTTTGTCGTTTGAGATACTTCTTTCTCTTCACTTCCTCTATTCTTCTTTCCTCCCTCTGCGTGTCTGAAGGCGACCCTCACATTATCATGTGTAGTAGGTGATGGGGTAACGCGTAATTCCCCGCCCCGGGCAGACAAGTAGGGCACGTACGTACCCCCTGGTAAAGGCCAGGCCCAGGGAGGGGTGATTACCCGAGCTGGTACCTTCCGAACATGCCGATTGGTCCCTCCGTCAGTTCTCGGGAGGTGTGAATAATCACCTAAGGAGGGTAAGCCCTCAGAGGGCCCCCATTAGGAAGGAGCACGCCATCGGAGACACCGGTAATCACCGGGGACACTTCCGCAATGACGTCCTTCTCTTCTTCTGTGACTTTGATCCAGAAACGAAAGATAGATTCGCCTCAGCAAAAGAAAACTTTGCCCAATCTCCTGAAATTTGTAGTTGTCTCTCGAACCGATGGTAAAGATTTCAATTCTGTAAATCCTTTCGTCATTCAGAAAGGTGTTGATGCGATTGCTGGCCCTGTTAAGACATGTTCACGTCAGCGCAATGGTATATTGTTGCTGGAAGCGGACAGTGACTTCCAGGCCCAAAAACTCATACGGACTACGTTGTTACACACGTTTCCTATCAAGGAAGAAGCTCATCACACGCTCAACTCGTCACGGGGGGTAGTTTTCACGAGATCCCTTGACGGGTTGTCTGACGAAGACATACAAACCTATATGTCCCATCAGGGTGTAACAGCCGTGCATAGGGTATTGGAAAAGGTAGATAACCAGCTGACACCAACTCATACTGTGTTTTTGACATTCGACAGAGTTGAACTCCCATCAAAGGTCAAAGCAGGGTATGAAGTTATCTCCGTCCGCCCTTATATACCAAACCCAACACGCTGTTTCCAATGCCACAGATACAACCATACCCGTCAATCTTGCCCTAATGCAGCAAAATGTGTCACTTGTGGTAGGGACGCCCATGAGGGGGATTGCCCACCTCCGTCCCCTCACTGCCTTAATTGCAACGGTGACCATGCGGCTTCCTCTCGGGACTGCCCTGTATATAAGGATGAAAAGGTCATTGAGCAAATTCGGGTTACGGAAAAGGTATCAACATCTGCCGCTCATAAGTTGTTGGCGAGTCCCAGCAGGCACATACAGTAAGGTCCTCACCTCCACTCAACCTACTAAGGATTCAAGTACCCAGACCTGTGACTTCACTTTTGCTGACACAGTTGTACGACCCGCCAGCCCGAAGATTGCCCGTTCCATGTCCCCGCCTCCTCCTGCTGATTCTAAAGTTCAGTCTTCGTCAACCTCTAATAAACGGCGGGCACCTAAACAAGATGCCCGGACTTAGAAAATCTTCATGGATGGGTTCCTTTTTCAGAGAACTCAGGCTTCCCAACCGTCAACTGCCTCTTCTCACCGTCACTCTTCCAGAAGAGCCAACAAAAAAAAAAGAGTTCCTCTCCTTCCCCGCCGAGGCATGCCCCATCTGTCACGCCGCCCAACAGTAGTCGGCCCCAGTCATCTTCTGTCTTGCCGGGGCGTACTACTGTTAGCCGGGCAACCAGCATTTTACCGACGACAGAAGCTGCCCCTCCTGATAAACTCGGGAAGGTGGCAGATGTATCAATTGAACCTATGGAACATGACTCTCTGCCTCTAGATGGCGACAGTAATGCTCCCTCGAAGTCCGGTCCCCAGCGGCCGTCGAGGTAACCCCACTTGCTTGTTCCTTTTTATCTTCCTTTCTTCTCTTATTTTTTATCATGGTGCTCCTTCAATGGAATATTCGTGGCTTTCGTTCCAATCGGGAGGAATTAAAACTACTCCTTCGATTGCACTGCACACTTCTAGTTTGTCTCCAAGAAACTAAGTTATGTCCAAGTGATCATGCAAACTTCCCCCACTACACCTCTGTGCGTTTCGACCTGCCATCTGTGGAAGGTACCCCAGCCCATGGAGGGGTTCTAATGGTCATTCGGGACGACGTCTATCACCATCCCATTTCATTGGATACTCACCTACAAGGCAGTTGCCGTCCGCATCACATTATCCACCTTTTCCTTTTCCCTCTGTAATATCTATTTGCCATCGTCATCCGCCCTTACTAGGGCAGATGTGCTACACCTCGTTGACCAGCTCCCTCCAACTTTCGTGGTGGTAGGCGACTTTAATGCCCACCACCCCCTATGGGGCTCTCAGGCACCTTGTCCGAGAGGCTCCCTTTTGGTGGACCTTCTCCAACACCTCAATCTTGTCTGCCTCAACATCAGTGCACCGACCTTCCTTTCAGACACAACACATACTTATTCCCATATAGATCTCACAATATGCACTCCTCAGCTTGCCGGCCGGTCCGAGTGGTATGCACTTTCTGACACGTACTCGAGTGACCATTCTCCTTGTGTCATCCACTTCCTGCATCATTCCCCATCTCCTCGTCCCACCAGTTGGAACATTTCTTAAGCCGACTGGGGGCTTTATTCTTCCATGGCAGTTTTTCACAAACAGCACTTTTCCAGCTGTGACAGTCAGGTCGAATATCTCACAGAGGTTATTCTCACAGCTGCCGAACATTCCATACCTCGTACATCCTCTTCTCCATGTCGCGTCCCGGTCCCCTGGTGGACTGCAGCCTGCCGTGATGCTCTTAGAGCCCAGCGCCGTGCTTTACGCACCTTCCGCTGCCACCCAACGTTGGAGAATAGTATCAACTATAAACGACTGTGAGCGCAATGTCGCCGAGTTATAAACGACAGCAAAAAAGCTTGCTGGATTGCTTTTACCAGTTCTTTTAACCGCTTTACTCTCTCCTCGGCTGTCTGGGGTGGCCTACTCCGTTTATCTGGCATAAAGGTCCACTCCCCGTTTTCTGGCCTGACCGTCGAGAACGCAGTGCTTGTGGACCCTGCTGATGTTTCCAATGCATTGGGCCGTTTCTTTGCGGAGGCTTCGAGCTCTGCCCGTTACCACCCTGCCTTACTCCCTCGCAAACAGGTAGAGGAGGCACGGCCGCCTTCTTCCCACTCTTTTAATCGTGAAAGTTATAATGTCTCCTTCACCATGCAGGAGCTAGACCGCACTCTCGCCCTGACCCGATCTTCTGCGCCTGGGCCCGATTCCATCCATATTGAGATGTTGAAGTACCTTTCTCCTGCGGGCAAGTGTTTCCTACTTCGCACCTATAATCGCATATGGAATGAATATCAGGTTCCCACAAGTTGGCGTGAAGCCTTTATTGCCCCCATCCCCAAACCATGGAAGGACAAACATCTTCCATCAAGTTATCGCCCTATTTCTCTTACTAGCTGCATCTGTAAGGTGATGGAACGCATGGTTAATGCTCGGTTGGTCTGGCTCCTCGAATCTCGACGCCTCCTGACTAATATCCAATGTGGTTTTCGTAGACACCGCTCTGCTGTGATCACCTCGTCACCTTGTCGGCCTTTATTATGAATAACTTTTTAAGGAAGCATCAAACGGTAGCAGTGTTCTTCGACTTAGAGAAGGCTTATGATACCTGTTGAAGGGCGGGCATTCTCCGCACATTGCACACATGGGGCCTTCGTAGCCGCCTCCCTCTCTTTATTCAAGTGTTTTTGGCGGATCGCAAGTTCCGTGTACAGGTGGGCTCTGTTTTGTCAGATACCTTTCACCAGGAGAATGGGGTGCCACAGGGCTCCGCGTTGAGCGTGGCTCTTTTTGTCATTGCAATCAATCCAATCGTAGACTGCCTTTCAGCCGACGTTTCCGGATCCCTTTTTGTAGATGATTTAGCAATTTATTGCAGCGCCCAGTGGACGTGTCTCTTGGAGCGTTGTCTTCAACGCTGTCTTGACCGCCTATATTCCTGGAGCATTGCGAACGGCTTCCGCTTCTCCACTGAGAAAACGGTATGTATAAACTTCTGGAGATACAAGGAATTTATTCCACCATCTCTATGTCTCGCCGCCGTAGCTCTCCCTTTCGTGGAGACAACAAAATTCTTGGGGCTAATGTTGGATCGGAAACTTTGCTGGTTCCCACACGTGTCTTACCTGGCTGCCCGTTGTGCCTGATCCCTCAATGTTCTCCATGTACTCAGTGGCACATCATGGGGAGCGGATCGTACCGTCCTGCTTCACCTTTACCAGGCCATTGTTCAGTCAAAGGTCGACTACGGAAGCCTTGTATACTCTTCTGCACGGCCGTCGATTCTCCGCTGTCTCAACTCTATTCGCCATCAGGGATTACGCCTGGCGACCGGTGCATTTTATACCAGCCCTGTTGAAAGCCTGTATGCCGAAGCTGCTGTATTACCCTTGACCACTCGGCGTGACATACTCTTGTGTCAGTACGCATGCCGCTTGCGGTCAATGCCCAACCATCCATCTTACAGATTATTTTTTGATGACTCACTCGATCGCCAATATCAGCTGTCTGCGATAGCTTTGCTTCCACCTGGAGTTCAGTTTCACCGCCTGCTTCATCGGCTCGATTTTACCCTTCCTTCAACTTTTAGGTTGAGCGAGAGCCCTTTGCCACCGTGGCATCAGGCCCAGGTTCACACTCACCTTGAACTTAGTTTGCTGCCCAAGGAGAGCACCCCGCATTTGGTATACCGCTTGACGCTTGTCAAACTCCATTCGCGGTTCGATAATGCCATATTTATCTACACTGATGGTTCCAAGAGCACTGACAGTGTCTGATCTGCCTTCGTCGTCGGGGACAACCGTTTCCAATACAAGCTCCCTGACCGGTGCTCAAATTTCACGGCTGAGCTTTTTGCCCTCCACCAGGCTGTTTTATATACCTGCCGCCGCCGCCATCCTATTTATGCCATCTGTTCGGACTCCCTTAGTGCCCTGCAGAGGACCCTCTCTTGACCCATCCTCTTGTGTATCGGATCCAACGCTCCCTCCAGTTGGTAGCAGATGACAGCTGTCACGTTTGTTTTCTGTGGGTCCCTGGCCACGTGGGTGTGTCCAGGAATGAGACCGCTGACATAGCAGCCAAGGCAGCAGCTCTTTTGCCTCGCATGGCTACTTTTTGCGTCCCATCGGACGATGTTCAACGGGCACTTCACCGGAGTATCGTGTCGTCCTGGCACAGTGCGTGGTTCTCACTGCAAGACAATAAATTGAGAACTGTAAAACCGATCCCGACCGCTTGGAGGACCTCCTCACGCCCATCTCGGCGAGAGGAGGTCATCCTGGCCTGGTTGCGGATCGGTCATTGCCGTTTCAGCCACCGTTATTTGCTAACCGCCGACCCTGCACCGCTGTGCTCCTGCGGTGAATTGCTGACGGTGCAACATGTTTTACTGTCTTGTGTTAATTTTAATCATCTCCTTGTAGCCCTTCACTTTCCGTCTACTCTGGAGGAACTTTTAGCTGATGACACACGAGCAGCTTCTCGAGTTTTATGTTTTATCAACATGGCCAATCTATCAAAAGATATTTAACCCTTTTAATTGTTTTTATCTTTCGTTTTTAGCCTTCTTTTGATACTCTATCTGGTACCAATTTTTTCGAACTCTATCGAATCTCCGTTCTTATCTGGGCGCAAATGACCTTAGCAGTTGTGCGCCCTAAAACCACAAAACAAAACAAATTCCTCCCTCTTCCTTTCCAGACTCCCTCCTCACCATAGCCCCCTATTCCCGCAAGGTCCCCACTTGTAGCCAGTGTGTGTGTGTGTGTGGGGGGGGGGGGATTCTCTTATGTACCCTTCTGGTTGACCCCCTTGATAAGGGGGGCTCAACCAGAAGGTAACTGGTAGCAGAACAGCCCAGCCCAACCCAGCTCACCCCAGTCCAGCACTGGCCACATGGGCTACTTGTTATTCTGAAGATGACCTACATCAGGTTGAAACCGGTAAATAGAAAATGTTAACTTTTACAATCAAGACTGTGTTTTATAATATTAATCATACCAAATAGATCACTGTTTTTCTCCTTAGACAATGTTGTCAAAATTAATAGTGGTCAAGATGCCATAAGGCAGCACAGGAGACTGTCAGCACTGATTGGTGGGACGTGCCTCGAGGTCATTGGCCACTTGTAGAATCTATTTGTGGAAGCATACAGTGAGCACTATTGGGCTCTGCGCCAGTGCACTGTGTCGCGATGGTGGTGGTTTCTGTCGTGGCTCGTCAGAACTGCATGTTAACTTGTTTCTGTGGCACAGTGTTGGAGCAGTAGTGCATGGTGTTATGGTAAGCAGTGCTTTTGTGGGATACACTCTATAGTATCCCTCCCCCCTTAGGATGCCGAGCTCAGATAGTCTTCCTCGACGGTGGATCCTGGGTGCTCCAACTCTGGTTGTGGATCAATCTCTGTTGATGTGGTTTTGGTGTATTCCTCCTGTTCTATCCCGAGCTATTCTTCCTTGATGAAGACCGGGTAGGCTGGTGGATCTGAAAATCAGGTAGGCATTATTTCATTATGTGGTGGGCTGTTGTTGAATGAGGTGTCTGTGGCACATGGCACGACCAGCACGTTCGACTTTCACCATGACACACCCAAGGAGAGAGCCAATCCGCCCGGGAACCCATCGGAGATGTTTCTTTGTGTATAGGTTGGCCCAGATATGGTCTTCCATGTTGTATTTTTCATGTTGTGGCTGGGTGGGCTGCCAGGTGAAGTAGTGAGAGGGTTGACCTCGTCGAATGTTCTTTGTGCTTTTCTGCTGTTGATCCATTTTCCTTGGGTTGTCCTCTAAGAAGAGAGGAAAATGTATAAGACCTTTGTTACAAAATGATGTTGGACAAGTTTCTGCATCTGGGTTTTAAAGGTTCTAATGAGATGTTCTGCTAGTCCATTAGATGATGGGTGAAATGAAGCAGTGTGAACTAGTTCTATGCCATTGGTTTTGCAGAAAGCCTGGAATTCTTCAGATGTGAATTGTGGTCCATTATATGTTACTAGTGTATCCGGCAGGCCCTCCAAAGGAAATATGCGGGCAAGAGCTCGTATTGTGGCCATGGATGTGGTGGTAGTCATTTGTTAAATGAAGGGAAATCCTGATCCTGCATCCATGACAATGAGCCAAGACAACTCGAGGAATAGACGTGCATAGTCTATGTAGACTCTAGACCAGGGAGCAGTTGTATCCAGCCAGGAGTAGTAATGCCTAGCGGGTGCAGCCTGCTTATGTTGGCATATCTAGCACTTGGCAATCGTGTTGGTAATGTCTTTGTCCGTTCCCTTCCAGTACATGTGTTTTTGTACGAGAAGTTTTGTTAAGACTACACCCAAATGTCCGTGGTGCAGCAAGTCCAGTGCCTTTTGTTGTCAGGTGGTTGGGATAATGGACTTGTGGTGTTGTTTTCACTCTCAATTGTTACTGTACCTTGTAAGGTAGATAATTTGTGTCAACGGATCCAGTATGTTTCAGGTCTGGGTGGTGCAGTTGCCTCTTGTTTCCTGGTCAACCAAGCTGAATGAGTAGTTAGCCGAGTACTGGATCTGTGGCACTGTGGTGACATACGAGGGCCGCGTCCAGCACTAGCTGTGCCACAGCATCTGAGGCAGCTTCATCCAGGTGGCAGCAAACAACTGGCTCTGCATTGAAGATGGTGTCTTCTCCTGATGGTGGTCAAGAAAAGAAGTCTGCATTAGTGTCGTATGATGTTGACCTGAACTGGATATCAAATGAATAACTCGTCAGGAAAAGTGCATAACTTCCTAAACCTTGTTATGGGTGTTGGCTGAAGCTGTCAGGAGCACTATGAGGGGTTTGTGATCTGTTTGCACTGTGAACTCTGTGCAATACAAATAGCCATGGAAATTTTTTATGCCACAGGTTATTGCAAGTGCTTCCTTCTCAATTTGGCTGCAATTCCTTTGAGCTGCATTGAGGCTTTCTGACACAATTGCTATGTGCCTTTCTACTCCGTTTGGTTATGTGGGATAATTGCTCCAATGCCATAGTCTGCGGTGTCTACCATCAATATTAATGGTTTTGTTGGGTCATTCGCACTCAGACATGGCATTTTGTCCCAGAACTGACTTCATTTGTGACGCATTCTCCAGGTTTGGAGTTGTTCAATTGCTTCAACGTATTATGGTGTTGGACACATTCCTGATGAGCTGAAAATGTATCAAAGAAACTCTACTTGACTCACCCCAATATGCACTTGTCGATATTGTAGCATAAGTTTACTTCTTGAAATCGGGTGAAAAGACTGTTTAAGATTTTCCATAGTCCGTCCTTCGCTTTGGTTGCTGCTAGTATGTCGTCCAAGCAGTTGGCTGTTTCTGGAATGGTGCCAATGAATTGTTCCAGGTATCTTTGGAAAAGTGCTGGTGCACTGGAGATTTGAAAGGAAAGCCTGTTATACCGGAACAATCCAAAAAGTGTATTAATGACTAATTTTTCCTTAGATGCGTTGTCCAGCAGCAGCTGTAAATATACACCTTTGAGATCAATTTTTGCAAAAGAAATTCCTCCTGCTAGTTTCTTACGTGTTTTGCCTATCTATGGCATGGGGTATGAGACTGTTATTGCTTGTGCATTAATTGTAGCTTTGAAATACCCACATTGTTGTTGATCCTTTTGGTTTCTCAACCATCACAACTGGCATTACCCATCTGATATTAAGTACAGGAAATAAGACTCCATTGTTCTGTAAGCGGTCTAGCTCTGCCTTCAACTTGTCATGTAAGGTGAATGGAACCGCCCTGGTTTTGCGAAATTTGGGCACTGCTTGAAGGAGCATTTCTGTGTGTGCCTTGAAATTGTTTACTCCTGCTTCTGATTTTGCAAAGACGGAAGGATACTTTTGTCTAAAAATTTCTACCATTTCTTGTTGTTTGGTGCTGTTTGCTATGGGAGTGGCATCACAGATTTGCATTCCAAGGGCAAGGGCATAGAAGACATCGAGCCCTAGTATGTTTTGCGGCTCCCGAGGCAGTGACAACTAAGATGTGTGCCAAAATTTCCTGATTTCTGTATCTGAATTGGCTGAAAGGCTTCTTCCACTGAGATTGCTGTGTTGGTAAAAGTCTTGAGTTTTGTCTTGAAAGGGGTCAATGCTGTCAAAATGAGGCTGCCATGTGTTGTCTTGTCAATTATTGAGACTGCTAATCCTGTGTTTGATTGTAATTTGACTGGATGATCGTTGACGATGACAAGAATATACGTCTTATGGTGCAGGCAGTAGTAGGGCTTGCAGCCTGGCAATCCATTCATGGTAAGATTCTTGGGGTTATTTCTGACAATTAAAGAATCTATGTTGTGCAGCCATGGCATGTACCTGAGACTCAAAATATTCTGCCAAACTACTTTTTATTTGCTCATATGTCAACGATTCTCATTCTACTTCTGGGTGCTTTTGCTGGAGGATTTGAAAAATTGCTGAACCAGCATGTGCCAATAAGAAAGCTCTTGATATACACCAACAGTTCAAAGACTGACAATGGTGTTGAGTGTGTCTTTGTACTCGGTGATGATTCCTACCAATATCATCTGCCCGAACAATGCTTGATCTTCACCGCAGAACTCTACACTCTTTTTATCAGGCCACCCAGTACCTTTAGCAACACTGACACTCACCTTCTCATAGTGTCATCTGTTCAGATTCTCTAAATGTTCTTAGAGCCTTTGTGTTGTATATCTAGTTCATTCCATGGTACAGCAGATTCATAAATGCCTCCACTCGCTGTAATTGGGATGACAGATGTGGGTTTCTGATCATGTCAGAGTGTTGGGAAATGAGATTGTGGATGCTGCTGCAAAGGATGCACTTTCCCTCCCTCGGTTTGCTACCCATTATGTTCCATCGGATGACCTCTGTGCCAAAGTCTGGAGGCATGTGGTATCACTCTGGAATACACATCGGTCTTCCCTTCAAAGTAACAAACTCTGAGAGATCAAAACCTTATCTTTTGCATGGTTGACTTCCTCCGGGCCCTCTCACGTGAGGTGGTCATTATAGCTTGCCTGCACATATGGCACTGTCATTTTATCCACCACTACTTATTATGTGGCTATCCTGCCCCACTTTGTGGCCACTGTTCCCAACTCTTGACTGTGCGCCACCTTCGGGTGTAGTGCACATTTTTTAACTTCTCCGTCAAATGTTGTGTTTTCTGTCTAAAGATTTTGATGGCTTGTGTTCTGTTGATCGTGTCCTACATTTCATCCACCACTGTAACATGGAAAAAGAAATTTAAAATTTTACTCTGCCCCTGCTTAATCCTTGCGGCAATTAAGTTTCATAAAGGGTGCTTTTGACCACAGTAGCTTTGCGCCCTTAAACAGACATAACAGATGCACTACCTGGCTACCAGCAGGGCCAGAAAGTTTGATCGGTGAGAGGCATTTGTGTTTGCATTGATGCCACCTTTCACAAACTTTGATGGACTTTGCATTAACAGCACAAGAGATCGTGCCTCGTCAGTACCTGACCTTTTTTTTCTGAACACCATTTCATTGGTTAAAAAGGTTGGATGGAGAGCTTCTCTTAGAGTGCAGATCAGAACTGGTGCACGTTCTTCCTCCTTAGGGGCCACCTAAATGTGGTAGATTAGGTCATCATGGTGACATAGACCAGAAGACACTGTAAGGTACAGGATTGACTTTATAATGGTAAGGAATAGATTTTGAAACCAGCTTTTAAACTGTAAGGGGCAGATATTGACTCTCACAATAACTTGTTGGTTATGAACTGCAGATTACAACTTAGAGAGACTTCAGAAAGGTAGAAAAGTTAGGAGATGGAACCTGGACAAATTGAAGGAACCAGAGGTGGTTGAAAGTTTCAGAAGGAGCATTAGGCAAGGATTGGCTGAAACGGGGGAAAGTAATACAGTCAAAGAATAATGGGTGGCTCTGAGAGATGGGTAGTTAAGGCCGCAGAGGAACATATAGGCAGAAGGACAAGGCCTAATAGAAATCCCTCTGGGATAACACAGGATATAATGAACTTAATTGATTAGAAGAGAAAATATAAAAATTCAGCAACTGAAAAGCAGGCAAAACGGACTACAAACGTCTGGAAAATAAGATTGACAGGAAGTGAAGACTGGCTAAGCAGGAGTGGCTAGAGGACAAATGCAGAACCGTAGAAGAATGTATAACTAGGGGAAAGATAGACACCGCCTACAGGAGAATAAAAGAGATATTTGGAGACAAGAAAAGCAGCTGTATGAATATCAAGAACTCAGACAGAAAACCAGTACTAAGCAAAGAGGGGAAGGCTGAATTGTGGAAGGAATATATAGAGGGTCTATACAAAGGAAAGAAACATGAAGGCAGTATTCTAGAAATGGAAGACGATGTGGAGGAAGATGAGATAGGTGATATGATACAGCGAGAAGAATTTGACAGAGCGCTGAAGGATTTGAGTCAAAACAAGGCTCCTGGAGTAGATGATACTTTTGTCTGAACTGCTGATATCGTTAGGAGAGCCAGTCATGAAAAAATTGTTCCATTTTGTATGCAAGATGTATGAGACAGGGAAGTACCCTCCGACTTAAAGAAGAATATTGTAATTTCAATTGTAAAGAAAGCAAGTGTGGACAAATGTGAAAATTACAGAACTATCGGTTTAATAAGTCATGGTTGCAAAATACCAACATGGATTATTATAATGGAAAATCCTGGTTGGAATTAATAATATAGTAAGGACAGCTTACAACTCACCGCAAAGACGTAGCGACAAGTTGCAACAGGCACATACAAAAGAAACACACATACAATACTTTCAGCTATCGGCCATGGTCTTCTTTAGAAAATAGAACTCTCACGCAAACACACAGGCACACAGCACAGTCATACAACCATCACCTCCAGCTGCCGCACTGCAACGTGCTGCAGCCGGAGGTGATGGTTGTATGACTGTGCTGTGTAAATGTGTGTGTGTGTTCTATTTTCTGAAGAAGGCCATGGCCGATAGCTGAAAGTGTTGTATGTGTGTGTCTTTTGTACGTGCCTGTCGCAGCTCGTCGCCACGTCTTTCTGGTGAGTTGTAAACTGACCTTACTGTATTATTAACATAAATTATTTACAGACGAATGGAAAAACTGGTAAAATCCAACCTTGGGGGAAGATCAGTTTGGATTTAGAAGAAATGTAGGAACACGAGAGGCAATACTCACATTACGACTTGTCTTAGAAGATAGGCTGAGGAAAGGCAAACCTACTTTTTTTGCGTTTGTTGATTTGGAGAAAGCTTTTGACAATGTCGACTGGAATACATTGTTTCAAATTCAGAAGGTAGAAGGGGTAAAATATAGGGAGCAAAGAGTTATATTCAACCTATACAAAAACCAGACAGCAGTTATTTGAGTCGAATGGCAAGAAAGGGATGCAGAAGTTGGGAAGGGAGTAAGACAGTGTTGTAGCCTTTCCCCAATGCTCAATCTGTACATTGAGCAAACAGTGAAGGAATGCAAGGAGAAATTTGGAGAAGGAATTAAAGTTCAGGGAGAAGATTAAAAACTTATGGTTTGCCAATGACATCGTAATTTTGTCAGAGACTGCAAAGGATCTGGAAGAGCAATTAAATAGAATGGACAATGTCTTGAAAGGAAGATATAAGATGAACTAACAAGAATAAATTGAGGGTAATGGAATGTAATGTCAGAAAATCAGGTGATGCTGAAGGAAGTAGATTAGGTAATGAGACGATAAAAGTAGTAGAAGAGTTTTGTTATTTGGGTAGCAAGATAACTTCTGATGTCCGAAGTAAAGAAGATATAAAATGCAAAATGGCTGTGAGAAGAAAAATGTTTTTGAAGAAGTGATACTTCTTAACATCCAATATTAATTGAAATGTTAGGAAGTCGTTTCTGAAAGCATTTGTCTGGAGTGTAGCATTGTATGGAAGTGAAATGTGGACGATAAGAAGTTCAGACAAAAATATGGTAGACACTTTCAAAATGTGGTGCTACAGACAAATGAGTGTAGATTAGATGGGTAGATCATGCAACTAATGATGAGGTGCTTCAAAGAATTGGGAAGAAAGGAGTTTCTGGCATATCCTTACTAAAAGAGGGATAGATTGGTGGGACACATTCTGAGACATCAAGGAACTTAGCATTAGAAGGAAGTGTGAGGAATAAAAATGGTAGAGGGAGACCGAGGGACGAATACAGTAAGCAGATTCAAAAGGATGTAGGTTTGCTGAACATATTCTCAGATGAAGTCTTGCGCAGGACACGGTAGCGTGGACAGCTGCATCAAAGCAGTCTGCAGACTGAAGACAACAACCACCACAACAAGAAGAAGAAGAAAGGTGATGGAGGAGCAAAGCTACCAATTGTAGTGTTTCAGTTATGGAATGTAATAGAGAGGTCAGTCCATGCACTAAATCCTGCACTGGCAAAACTTGAGTAAATTATGGATGGCTGTAAAGAAAGTATGGGTCAGTGTTTCTGCAGAGGACTTCTGACTTGTGGAGTCCATGCCCATATTTCACTGGACAAAGTAAGATCCACCAAAATACTAGGATATATGTACATATGGTATCTGTTCCAAAGGAACATCCTGCAGTTGTTGTTGTTTCATATTCACATAATATATGACATCAACTGGGTACACATTTTCAGCTTTGCCCATTCGCAGTTGATGTTGTATATTCTGTAAATATGAAACAATAACAACTTCAAGATCAGAAGTGACATCTGTTCTTTCGGAACTGTACTTACGTGAATATAGGTCACACCTAAAATTTGGACATGAAATTATAGAAACAAATAGTTCTTGAATGTAGGCCATTCTTTATCTCTCTCTCTCTCTCTCTCTCTCTCTCTCTCTCTCTCTCTCTCTCTCTCTCTCTCTCTCTCTCTCTCTCTCTCTTAGAAAAAATCAAGCTTTTTTTTTTTCGTTATCAGAATCTTGATCTTTCAAATAGGTTGTCTCTTTTCAACAAAATCAAAACCAATGTGGAAAACTGTAAATGGACCAATAAGAAACATGGGTGATTGTTCTCCGGGTCTAATCCCGGAAATCTGGGATTTTTTTAATTATTTACCCAGATAGTTCTGGGTTTGCGAGCAGGCACTTAGTCGTGTAAAAAATTTTCCAGAAAATCAGTAATTTTCAATACACAAAATAAATGTTTTTGTGTTTTTTGCTCTATGTATAGCCTCAGCGTTTGATCTATAATGTAGTCATCCACTGTTCGGCTTAACCTACGTCGACGACAAAAGAGAGCAACAGCTACAAGCGACAAATCGCAACCGCATGTACTGCTATGAGTTGAGACATTTGTAGAGCTATACATCAGATGCGACAACGAGCGATGTTCCATCAAAGGAACCACTGGACAGATAATTTGTACAAAACTTAATGAAAAGTTGTTTTTTTTTTTTTTTGTCAGTCGACACTATACAAAGCAAAGTCATCAGATTCATTGAGGCCTAGTTCTAATGGAGAAAGTTCTACTCATGAGTTGCAGGGTAAACCGTCCAGTTCTGAAATATATTGCTCTGCTGGCAAAACTAAATTAGTGGTATCTACAATTTCTTCTTCATCCTCTGTGCGAGCTACTTTCACTGACCCACAGCCTTATACAAACGTAAAAAATAGAAAATGATGGAAACAAAAAAATATAGAATTTTCAGAAATAAAAGGAAAACAAATGAAAATTGGAAACTTTTTTCAGAAAAGGTAATTTTCTTGCATCTTTCACCATGCTTCATTGTCAAAACATCACCTACTGATTTTTTATAAAAATTTTATTAGCTAAATTAAAATTTAAGATCTTTCAGCTTGCTTGTAATTGTACTGTATAACTTAGTTTGAAAACACAGTAGGCCCAGTTGAAATTTTACGTTATCTTGTACTTATAAATGATAGTCAAAATTTCAGGGATTTTAATAAAGCACTACAATCACCCCTGAAGAAAACAGATGACAAGCCAATAGCTTAAAAGCATTCAAAGTGAGGGGAGGGCAAACCAAGGCGTGTTACCAGGAATTTGAAGTAGATGTGTTTTGCTGTAATGAGTTTAGTACCAGAGAAAATTTTCTTTAGTGTTTGTGTGTGTCGCGATCATTTGGCTTGAGTGACGATGGGAAAAGAATGTACAAGCTATACCACGAAGTTTAAACTTCAGGTTGTCCAACACGCTAAGGAGCATGGAAAGAGGGAAGCTAGATGTAAATTTGACATCGATGAAAAAAAAAAAAAGTTCATCACTGGTGTGAAAGTGAGGACAAACTAGTGAATTGTTTGAAGACTCGTTGTGCATTTTGTGGACAAAAATCCAAATAGTCTGATGTTGAAAAAGACTTGCTCAACTTCATAATTCAAAACAGGAAATGCAGTTTTGCTGTGACCACAGAAATGATTCCGGTGGAAGGCTGCAAATAGCCCGAAATAGACACATCCCGCCAACAGAATTCAAAGTTTCATATGGATGGGGGCGGCGCTTCATGGTAAGAAATAATTTATCAATGCTTGTTATGGACAGTTTTCAAGGTCATACTGGTGATTGAATAAAAACAACTTACATCAAAGAAAATGAGACCTTGTTATAATTCCCGGTGGAATGACCAGTGTTCTGCAGACTCTGTATGTGTGCATTAATCGCCCATTAAGAGAAATGTGAGACACTTCTGCAGAGAGTATTAATGAAAAAAGCAACTTGGACATCCTGAAGCCGTCTGCAACTTGTATCCGTGTCATAAGTATGTCGCTGGATTTTGGCTGTGTAGAGACCAATTTCAGAAGAATTAGTGACAAAAATTTTCAAAAAAACTCGAATTTCCAACAACCTTGATGGCAGTGAAGATGAGTTACTGTAAAACAGCTCAGATCAGCATTCTGAATCCTACAGTGAGGGATAGGAGACAAACGAGTGACTGATTTGGCTAAAACTTAAAAGTATTGGGAATATATCTTTTCCACAATGTAATGTTTTTGTGCAATACGATTTACTGTAATGAAGTTATACATTTTTGCCAATAAAATTTTATTGTTAATATAAACAATGTGGTAAAATTTTCATATGTATGTCTAGTAAACACTTAACACTCGTTAAAAGTATATGAAATACATTGGCTAATTTGCAATTACTGAAAATTTGGAATTAGGCATTTTCATATCTGAGAGGAAATGCTACAGACATCAGTGTTGCCAATAAATATGGTAAAATGAAACATTTAAGGTAATATAGGCCTAACATCTTTAGTAGTAGCAAAACTACTTTAAAATAACTCTAATAGTAGATTTTATTTATGTACAGACCATAGTAACTGCTACATATTTTGTACCAAAAATTAACTGAAGTCTAGAATCTGTTGCGTACACGCTGTTGTAGTTCTCGATGCAATGCAAATGTTGGACGTGCTACACCACAGTCCTGTTTGTTTCGCAGCCATTAGTAGAGCGGAAATATGATTATCATCGTACACATTTAGTCAGGACCGGCCTGCACATACAGGCAAACTAGGCAGTTCCCTAGAGCACTCCAGTTTGAAGGAGCCGCAAATTTGTGATGCGCAATAAAACCTCTTGGCTTGCGGTGCGGTTTACTTTGCTGTTACACTGCTGTTCTCAGAGCCATGAATTACCAGTTAGTACACATAGACAGAGTAACAGACAAGATGCAAGACAATGCTACATGCATTCTCTTTAAGTCTTCACAATTTTGCTAATAAGCCAATGAGTAACACTTTAGGACCAATCATTCCAAGACTGAAGCCGGCGCACCGTCCATCATGTCAGCTGGGGCGCCTTCACGGGCCCGCGCAGTCCACGTCTCTGCAGTTTCTGTAGTATACAACAAGTGCTAATGTCCTCCAAATAAGACCACATACATCATCATTGGTATAGAAAACGAGAGAGAGAGAGAGAGAGAGAGAGAGAGAAGAGATTTAGGGCGCCAAATGACACAGGGCGTGCCTAACATTTGTACATAAACAAAGGGGAAAATATAATAAATAATTTTTTACTTAAGCCCTCCTGTATATTACTGCTGCCATCAGGTTATCAGTTTCTTGGTAAGAAAGATCCCCTTCTATTTTTTCATAATGATGCTGTAAATAATTATTCTTTGGTGCAAGTTTTGTGATGCACAAAGACATTGTGAGTTTGTGCTTCTCTCGTTGAAGAGAGAGGCTATGTCTCACCAAGTGAAGCAGGATAGGGCTTTCCCAACTATGTATCTTTATTGCTGTTGAAACCATACATCCACAGACTACAGGAATGAAACAGGATGAAGCATTTCAGTTTGGTTGTTGTAACGTGTCAGATGTCAGCTACCCCCATTGCCGCAGGGCAGGCACTTGCAACAGTGATCTCTCTCACTTCTCCTTCTCTCCTCCCTTTATTTCACTGGTCGGCGCATGACGACCTCTGCAATAGCGACCACTTCACATTGATCCTTTCACTTCCCTCACACCTACCACGAGACAGGGTATCCCGTTGGGTTTTCCGTCGTGCTAATTGGCCGCTATATACACCCAGGTTGTTTTCCCATCTTCCCACTCAGGGCTGTATAGATGATATTATAAGCCATATGCCCAACATGATTACTCAAGCTGCCAACTCCGCTGTTCCCCGGTTGACAGGCCCTCCTACTCACCGCCCAGTCCCGTGGTGGAACACAACTGTTGCCGCAGCCATTCGCGAGTGCCGTAGGGCCTTGCAAATCTTAAGCGCCACCCATCCTTCGCTGGTCTCATACATTTCAAATGTCTGTATGCCAGAGCTCATTACTTAATCAAACAAAGTAAGCGGGCATCCTGGGAGCGCATTTTGTCTCCTCCTTGGCCTCTTCTGTCCTTCTGACGTGAGTGTGGGCTATGCTCCGATCTATCCAAGGTAGCTGGCGGCCGTCTTCCATCCCTGGCCTTGCCTTGCCTGATGGGGTCTGTACAGAGCCATCTCTCCTTGCGGAACATCTTGCAACTCACTTCACCAATGTATCAGCGACAACTTCATATCTGGTGACCTTTCTCCTTAAGAAACACCAAGCCAAAACCTTCAAATTAGATTTTACTTCTCACCAGGTGGAGCCATATAACGAACCTTTTACTGACTGGGAACTATTGCTGGTCCTCTCCTCTTCTCGTGATTCAGCACCTGGCCCCGACGATATCCATAATCAATTGCTGAAACACCTCAACCCTTCACGACGACAATTTCACCTCCAAGTTTATAACTGTGTTTGGCTTCAAGGGGTCTTCCCCTCCCAGTGGAGGGAGAGTCTTGTGGTCCCTGCTCTCAAGCCTAGCAAGGACCCATCGTCGCTGGACAGTTTTCAGCCAGTAAGCCTGACAAAAGTCCCCTGTAAATTACTTGAAAGGATGGTAGCCCGCAGATTATGCTGGGTACTTGAATCCCGGGGACTTCTCTCACCTTACCAGTGTTGGTTCTGGGAGGGACGATCCCCTATTGACCATTTACTTCGACTGGAGACGGCGATCAGACAGGCATTCTCTAAACGACAACATCTTGTTGCAGTCTTCTTCGATCTTCATAAGGTGTACGATACTGCTTG
Source organism: Locusta migratoria (assembly GCA_026315105.1). Taxonomy (NCBI): domain Eukaryota; kingdom Metazoa; phylum Arthropoda; class Insecta; order Orthoptera; family Acrididae; genus Locusta; species Locusta migratoria. The sequence continues at coordinate 413,434,178 of CM048746.1, read as the reverse complement.
GCGTCGTCATATTTTACGTTCTCTTCATGACTGGGGGTTCAGAGGCTCCTTACCAATTTTTAGCCGTCAGTTTTCATCCCACCGCCTGTTCCGTGTCAGAGTTTGCTCTTCGTTCAGCTCCCCTCGAATACAGGAGAACGGTGTCCCCCAGGGGTCAGTGTTGAGTGTTACACTCTTTCTAATCACCATCAATGGGTTGGTGAGCTCTGTTGGGTCACTGGTAACACCAGCACTGTATGTCGACGACTTTTGCACATGGTACAGCTCCTACTCAGTAGCCTCTGCTGAACGTCAGCTCCAGAGTGCCATTCGGCGGGCTTCAACGTGGGCTACGTCCCACGGTTTCCAGTTTTCCTCGTCAAAAACGAGGGTGATGCATTTCTGTCGTCATACTACAGTTCACCCTGATTCAGAACTGTTCTTGGGAAGTTGTAGCACAGCATCGTTTTCTGGGTCTTCTCTTTGACAAAAAATTGACTTGGGTGTCTCATATTCGTCACCTAAAGATTAGTTGCAAACGTAGGCTTCCGCGGTTGTTGTCACTATCAATAAAATTCTTCTGGGTATGAAACCACGTCGTCATTTTATAAATTCCACCGACGTTTCGGCCGCTGTTGCAGGCGACCTTCATCAGGGTCTGTGTCTGACTGCTGAATATACGATATTCAGCAGTCAGACACAGACCCTGATGAAGGTCGCCTGCAACAGCGGCCGAAACGTCGGTGGAATTTATAAAATGACGACGCGGTTTCATACCCAGAAGAATTTTATTGATAAAGATTAGTTGTATGAGGAAACTTAATGCCCTGTTTCCTTGCTCATTCATCTTGGGGTGCAGACCGAACAACTATCCTTCGTGTCTATCGGGCTCTAATCTTGTCCCGATTGGACTATGGGTGTCAAGTTTATGGCTCGGCAGCTCCTGCCCAGAAATTATTAGATCCGGTACACCATTATGATGTACGCTTGGCTACAGGTGCGTTCCAGACTAGCCCTGTCGACAGTCTCCTTATTGAGGCTGGAATCTGCCCTCTTCAGATCAGGCGGCATTAGCTTCTGGCATCTTATGCCTTCACTATCCGGCAATATCCTGCTCATCCCACTTACCAGGTTCTTTTTGCATATGAACGGCTTCGACCCCCTGATACCCGGCCGCGGGTGGGATTGCCCGTCGGACTGCGGCTTGCCTCTCTTTGTCGAGATTTCCACTTCCCTTCCCTGGATTGCACACCCGTTTAACTGCACGCACACCCACATGGATGGTATCGCGACCACTAATTCAGGCAGATCTCTTCCAGGGTCCGAAAGCTTTAATTTTCTCCATAGTCTTTCGGCGTTTGGTGCGCCCAGTACTAGAAGAGTTTCAGAGAGCCTCTATTTTCTACACTGATGGCTCGAAAACTGTAGGCCACTCCAGCTATGCATTTACATATCCCGTTTGGACAGAATGCCATTCTCTGCCAGAGGCATGCAGTGTGTTCATGGCAGAGCTGATGGCGATTTATAGACCCCTCTGTTTTATTAAACAGACTGCCGTGGAACATGGTTTAATCTGTGTTGACTCCATGAGCAGTCTGCAGGCCATTGATCAATGTTTCCACTCCCATACTTTGGTTATTTCCATCCATGATCTACTAGCTGACTCCATCGTGCTGCCTGCTCTGTAACCTTTCTCTGGGTGCCAAGCCCTGTTGGTATTACAGGGAATGAACAGGCTGACCGGTTGGCTCGATTGGCAATTACTCGCTGCCCACCTCCCTTTCTAATTCCGGGTGCGGATCTGCGGGTGCAGATCAGATCTTTGCTTCACTCCTCATGGGATAGCAGCTGGAAAGCTACTGCCCCTTCCAATAAACTCTGCACCGTCAAAGATACGACTGCAGCTTGGAGTTCATCTTTACCCCCTTCCCGGAGAGAATCGACTGTCCTCTGTCGCCTCTGTATTGGACATTGCAGGCTGACCCATTGATTTCTTTTATGTAATGACAATCCACCAAATTGTGATTGTGGAGCCGTACAATCCATGGCACATATTCTGGTTGAATGTCCTCTCCATTTGACACTTCGTGGCGACTATGGCCTACCGCCTTTGTTGCCTCTAGTTTTGGCAGATGACCCACAGATGATTGATCGTGCCCTTGCCTTCCTCCATGAAGGTAGGTTTTATTTTCAGCTCTAGGATTCGCTTGGTCGGGGTGAGTGGGTTTGTGACTCTTTGCTGTTTGCAGGGTTTAGAGCCTTCTCCCTCCGCCAGTCCCCCACTCTTTTACTTTTTAACATTGTTTTATTTTTCCCTACTCTGAAGCTGTGATCTGTTGACCACTGTGCCGTTAGTAACTTGTGGTTTAGAAGGTTGTGGTCACTTCCGGAGCTATGGGCGCGGACACTGTAGCTTTCGCTGCCATAAGTTGGCTTTAGTCTTGTCAGTAAGATGATTTTAATTCCTAGTGGAATGGTCTTTTAGCTTTCCCACATTTTTTGTTGGGTTCTGTGGCATGTACCATTCGGAGTTAAAGGGACAGATGACCTTGTTGTTTGGTCCCTCATTTCCATCAAAACACACACACACACACACACACACACACACACACACACACACATGCACGCACACACTTGCTACAGTAAGTAGCATTTCAGCCTGTTACGCTACTGTTGTGTGCCCCTTTTCTTTTTCAGAGAAAACCCTTCCCCCTCCCTCCCTCCATGATAACCTCTCGCTCTTTAGTTTACGCACAGACTGATCAACTATACCCTTCCCAGCATTTCTGGCAAGTTCTCTTCCGTGAGTGAACCTCTGATGCGAGGGGCCGCGCAGTGTGCAACGTGGCGCTCCAGCCTGCTCGGCTACTCCCACGTGGCAGTCCTTCTCGATCACAGATATGTTTCTATGAGTTTCAATATCGAGAAGCTGTGCACACCACTGGCTACAGACACAGGAAGACTAAACAACACTCTTAGTGCAGTAACTAAATAGGGTACAGTGTCTATAAGTTCATTTTTTACAAATAAATAGTGGAGTAAGCTCAGCATTGTCCATAGCCTTTTAAGGTATGTTTCTACCATCACACTATTTACTTACAATGCCATTTAATCATTTAGAAAGGTTCACGAATCAGAAAACTCGTGTAATAATTACTTTGTCACAATAGTGAGATGTGCATGAGAGAAATTTACCTAGCACTCCACTGTCACGATAATAAGTGAATATGTCAACTTAGTTGTTTTATTCATTGTCATGCACTAACATACACATCATGAAGCCTGGCAGGATCAAGGCTGAATGCAAATTGTTTTCAACAAACAAATTCGAGCAATTGTCTTTTGCTGCCATGTGAGAGTAGCAGAACAGCCTGGAGCGCCATGTTATGGATCACGCGGCCTCCCGTGTCGGTGGTCTGAATCTTCCCTCGGGCATGGATGCATGTGTTGTCCTTAGGTTAGTTTAAGTAGTTTGTAAGACTAGGGACTGATGACCAACACAGTTTGGTCCCATAGAATTACAAACATTTGACATTGTCTTTGTCGAAGTCACCCTCCTCCTCGTCCTCCGTGTCTTAATTGAGTGTGACACAACTTCCACCCTTTATGACAAAACAGTTGTCTTTTCTTCAATGACTGCATTTCAAATATCAATTGTTCTATCATCATCATAGAGATAAACAGTGCACCGTTTGAACACATACCATGGCATGTGCTGCAAACAATTGGGTATGTAACTGCTGTTTTTCTGTGATCATGAAATCATACAAATCAATCGTTCTTAACGTATTTTATATCTAATAATAAAAGTATTAAACGAACAAATGTTGGCCATTGCTGTCTCAGTAATAGCTTCTAGGTCTTGCATGAAACTTTATACCTATCTAGTGCCTCGCGGTCTGAGGCGCCATGTCATAGATTGCATGGCTGCTCCCACTGGATGTTCGAGTCTTCCCTCGGGCATGGGTGTGTGTGTTGGCCTTATAATAAATTAGCTTAACTAATGTGTACTTCTACAGACTGATGACACAAGCAGTTTGGGCCCTTAGGAATTTACACACACACACACACACACACACACACACACACACACACACACACACACACAGATACACATTTAGCTAGTGACTTAAATTCCACATTTATCTCGGTAGATGTCACCCTGACAAGAGAAAGAAAAAGGACACTGGGCGGAGCTCGGTGTTCAACCTTTTAACACAAAAATGTTATACCGAACAGTGTTTATTTGTTCAAATAATTTCAAAACTAACTTCATTGACACATGTACAGGAACTTCAATTAATTGAATGTAGTTACATTAAATGAGTGTTAAATAGTAGTGTAAAGAATAATGTTTGAGAGCCAGTAAATTAGAAAGCTGAAAATTTTAATTGGTCACCAATTTTATTGCTTCGCTCCAAAATGATTTTTTTTTTACTTAAGGGTTGGTTAATTCTTGAGACGTGGCAGACAAGAGAAAAAATTATCTGGAGCACAATTTCCTAAGAGAAACATAGAGAAAGCATTGTCGTTAGCGAAGCAAGAAGGCTAATTCGAGAAGTATCTTCGTCAAACCCTCGGTATCTGAAAGCCGGAAAAAGTACAGACTCATCCGTGGGTACAATACTCAGTTTCAAGAAATGCAGTATTCTGCTTTTGTTGTAAGCTGTTTTCCAAAGATTGCAAAGCCTCTCTACGAAACAAAGGGGTGAACAATTGGAAACCATAAACGCATGAAAAAAGCAGTTGTCATTTGTGAGCTTATCAGGAATGGAAAGAACTTCACCTGAGAATGTAGCCAAAACCGTTGATGAGGATAACGTGTGTTTAATAAAGGAAGAGGAAAAATATTGGCAACAGATTCTTGAGAGGGTAATGGCACTGGTGCGAGTTGTAGGAAGTCGAAACTTACCATTCCAAGGAACACACAACAAAATATATACCTCTGACAATGGAAACTTTTTAAAAATAGTTGAATACCTGGTTTTAATTGATACTGTTATGTAAAAACACCTGAGATGAAATTCTAACAAGGAGTTTGAAATTCATTATCTGGGGGAGGGGGGGGGGATATTCAAAATGAACTGATTAGTTTCGTTGCTAATGCAAGCAAGAATTCCTCTTAGTGACTTAACTGAAAAAGTTGTTTGAACAATTAGATGAATGTCTCTTACATTAGAAAATGTACATGGACAGGGATATGACAATGCAAGTAATATGAGAAGTAAGCATGATGGTGTCCAAAAAAGGATTTTGAATAAAAATCCAAATGCATTCTTTGTACCGTGCAGTTCGCACACACTAAATCTTGTGGTGAATGATGCTGTTAAATGTTGTTTCGCTACCACATCTTTTTTCAACTTGATCCAAATGATTTATGTGTGTTTTTCTGCAGCAACATATCATTGGGATGTCCTATTGCACCATGTGCCTGCTTTGACACTAAAACCGGGAGTGATACTAGATGGGAGAATGTAGCATTGCATCTTTTGCACTATCAGCTAGCTGACGTGCATGGTGCACTGATGGATATTTATGAAGATAATACATTCACTGCTTCAGCTAAATTGAGGCTCAGTCCATTGCTTTAAAAATAAAAAAATAATAAATAAATAAAATAAAAAAGCAAAGTTAAAGTTTATTGCTTCACTTGTTGCATGGTATAGTATTTTGTCCGAAGTAAATTTGACTAGCGGACTTCTTCAATCAAAAGAAACTGATCTTAACGGTACTTCAAATGCTCTGCTCAAAACAAAAACCATTCTTGAAGATTGTAGAAGTGATTTGCAATTTGGGGAAAAAAAAAAAAAAATGCTGGTAGAAAAAGAGAAATTTCAGAAACAGCCATCATTTCCGCATAATTTTTTTCAGGTGTGGAACCAGTCCATCTAAGACACAAGAAAAGACAGTTTGGTTATGAAGTAGAATATGAAACTATTCGTGATGAGTAAAATCATTTCAAAATTAATTTTTAATTTGCAATGTTGGATACTGCAATAAATTCAACTGACATGAGATTTCACTAGATTTACAACATAAATAGTCATATTGAATGGAAACCGATTAAGCTGTATGGTATTCTTTTATTCAACCAACTAGTTTTGTGGCATTAGACCCACATCATTTTTGACATAGTTGACGACGGTCGACCCTACTGCAACACCACCGGACCAAAGAAAGTTGGGTCGGCTAGTGTCTCTGAGAGAAAATTATGAAATAACTTATAATCCTGATGATGAGTTGATTAAATAAAAGAATACCATACAGCGGAAGCGGTTTCCATTCAATATGTCTCAAGTCTACAGCTGCAGATGCCCACAATATATAATTTGTTGCAACGTAAGTTGTGTATTTGTCTGTCTGTACAACATACATGATGTACAAAATAAAACTAGCAAAGCTGTTGTTGAAGAATTTATTAATTTGGAAGAGTCTGTAACTCACAAAGATATTGATGCTACTGATCTAAGCAATGAATTACAAGGCATTGCTAAAAGAGTATCCAATAACTCAGGTCCACAGGACGTTCTGAGTTATATTTGTAAAAAATGAACTTATAGACACTGTAACCTATTTAGTTACTGCACTAAGAGTGTTGTTTAGTCTTCCTGTGTCTGTAGCCAGTGGTGTGTACAGCTTCTCGATATTAAAACTCATAGAAACATATCTGTGATCGAGAAGGACTGCCACGTGGGAGTAGCCGAGCAGACTGGAGCCCCACGTTGCACACTGCGCGGCCTCCTGCATCAGAGGTTCGAATCCTCCCTCGGGGACATTTGTGTTGTCTTTAGTGTAAGTTAGTTCATAAGTAGTTTGTAAGTTTAGGGACTGATGACCCCGCAGGTAAGTCCCATAAGCTTTACATACATTTGAACATTTTCGAGAAGGACTTGTGAGGTTGGCAACTGTGTTATTTGAATGATAAACAGCAGAGACAATTGATTTAAAGGACATTGTCTCAGATTTTGCGTAAACCAAGGCAAGAAACATGACATTTGTGTGACTTTTTGTATAATGAAGCTTATAATTGTATCAGTTACTGTAAACTATCAACCAAAACATTTTTAAAATACAATGTAAAAACGATAAAAAGTAACATTGTTGTATAAAAACTATATGATGTGTCCCATTTTAACGGGGAGATATGTTTATGTGTTTTTTATCTATTTGAATTTAAAAAATGCACTGTGTATATTGCATATATGTTTTATTCTGATTTTATTAAATGGGGCGTCATTAAAATAATTTGCTTAGAGCGCCGAATTTGTTCGGGCCGGCCCTGCATTTAGTAACTTCGAAATAAGAATTATTTGTACTGAAGTTGATATTAATGAATACATATAAACTGATGGTACTAATTAATGTGTACAAAATAAATAATCTCACTTGCAGTGTCATTCAGACACTAATTATTCTCATTGTGTCTTTGAATGCCGTAACTAGTTGTTTACGAGTATAATTAATTTACTGACCGGATAAGGCTACAGCAAGAACCTGTCAACAATAGAATGGGAACAGTATTATTTATGTATTTCATGGTCAAAACAAAAAATAAAGTAAATGAAGCTACTCTTCTCGTTTCACTACAGTTCAATATCAATTGATTGCAGTGGCGCCTAAAATTCGATGTACATTGTTTCTTGGAAATTACCCCCAACAATTGTGAAAGCCGTGAATCTGGTCATCCTTTAAATACATTATTTTAAAATGGAACTTTTGAATTTAACATTAGTATTCATTATCAGATAAGATAACTAAATCATCTAGGACAGCCATTGATAATATTTTTATAGACAAATCAAAGGAACAAAATCATATGATAAAACCAATAATAATTTGCCTGTCAGATCATGATATGCAGCTCCTTCTTTTACGTATGGATTCTAAGCAGATTATGAAGACTGCTAAATCTGCATACAGGAGAGTAGTCAATCCACCAAAAATTGAAAATTTTAGAAAACTTCTAAAAAAATATGAACTGGAAAGATGTTTATAGTGTTCATGGTATGAATGAAAAATATGACATGTTCATTAATAATGTCCGTATAATGTTTGAAAACTGTTTTCCCTTTAAAAGTAACTCTAATTAAACAGAAGTCTATAATAAAACCATGGATTACACAAGGAATAAAGATTTATGTAAGACGAAAAGGAAAATGTATCTATCAGCTAAAAGTAGTTCCAATGATGATGACTTAGCTAAATATAAGGAATACTGTAAAATATTTTTAAAAAAACTAATTCAGACATCTAAACAAATGCACTATGAGAAAAAGATAGCAAAATCAGACAACAAAATAAAAGCAATATGGGATATAGTGAAAGAGGAGACTGGTAGAAACAGAAAGGAACAGGAGCAGATAGCATTAAAAGTAGATGATACATTAGTAACTGATGGGCATAGTGTGGCAGATCTATTTAACAAGTACTTTCTATCTGTTACTGATAGTATGGGATTGTCAGGATCAGTAAAAAATGCCCTTGAATATTTGAAACTAGCATTTACAAATAACTTCAGGAAAATGAATATGTGATTCACTTCTCCGCAAGAAATAGCTTCCATACTAAAAGCTTTAAAAACAAAGTGTTCTAGTGGTTACGATAAAATATCAACAAAGTTTATTAAAGCATGTTCTTGTGAATTTAGCACAATTTTTATTTGTGTAACCAGTCTATTATAACTGGAACATTTCCTGATTGGTTAAAATATGTGGATAGTAAACTTCTGTTCAAGAAAGGGGATAAAGAGATACCATCAAACTATAGACCGATTTCACTATTACCGGCATTCTTAAAAATTCTAGAAAAGTTAATGTACAAGCAACTTATCAACCACCTAACCTCAAATGACATATTGTGTAGATCACAGTTTGGATTTCTGAAAGGTCAAGAAGGCTGTTTACACCTACAGTGAGAGTGTACTTAATTCGTTAAATTACAAGGAGCAGGTATTTCGTGTGATTCATCAAATGCATTTGATTTTGTGAAACATAACATCCTTTTTAGCAAATTAGAATTCTATGGTGTCACGGGAATTGCTGCAAAATGGTTCAAGTCATACCTTACTAACAAGAAACAAGGGTTTTAGTTCAAGGGACTAGTGAATTAAGCAAACAGTCATCACCAGATTGGGAAGAAATCACATGTGCTGTCCAACAAGGATCCATCTTAGGGCCATTGCTTTTTCTTGTGTACATAAATGATGTCACATCAGTTACACTGCCAGAAGCAGAGTTTGTTTTGTTAGCAGATGATAAAAGTATTGCAATAAATAGCATGTTGAGCATAGTTCTGGAAAGGTCTGCTAATGATATTTTTGTTAACATTAATAAATGGTTTAAAAGCCAACTCATTGACATTAAACTTTGAAAAGACTCACTACATGCAGTTAAGAACATGTAAGAGATTTCCATCCAGTATATGCATAAAGTATGAAGACGAGCAGATAGAAGAGGTTGACAGTATAACATTCCTGAAATTACAGCTTAATAATAAATTCAGTTGGGAGGAGCACACCACAGAACTGCAAAAACGACTTAACAAATCTGTATTTGCAATAAAAATGGTATCAGACATGGGAGACATAAAAATAAAAAAGCTTTCATACTTTGATAATGTCATATGGTATAATATTTTGCGGTAACTCTTCAAGTCGAGCAAAAGTCTTCAAACTCCAAATGTGTGTAATACGTATTATTTGTAGTGTGAATTCATGGCCATATTGCAAAGCCTCTTCAAAGAACTTAGTATATTAATTACTGCCTCTCAGTATATTTATTCCTTAATGAAAATTGTCATAAATAATATATCCCTTTTCCTGACAAACAGCTCAGTTCATACCTACAATACTAAGGACAAAAATGATCTACACAAGGACTTCAAAGCACTTGCTTTAGTTCAAAAATGGGTCCACTACTCAGGAACATCTATTTTCAATAATTTACCAACAGCCATAAAAAATTTAGCTACAAATAAAGATTGGTTAAGAGAAGCCTAAAAGTCTTTCTAGTGACCAACTACTCCTACTCCACTGACAAATTCTTTAATGATGTATTTATCTGTATTCATACTGTTAGTTTTATTATATTATCAGTTTGTAAAAAATGTGTGTACTTGTATTAGTATTATTATATTAAGAACTTAAAATTATATATATATATATATATATATATATATGAGAGAGAGAGAGAGAGACATGTTCCACATCCACAAGGATCTCCTCAACACATATCTTTGGAATGAACCAACCAACTAACCTCATCTAATCTAATCTAGCTGCACACATCAGCTATTCTGCTATCTAAACCTGTCATCACCACTGGCGGTAGGCGTTACCAACGTAAGTCATGGTAAGAACTCACGCGACGCACTCTTAAGATTTTTACAGCAACGATTACCTTCATTGACCATATGAAATTAAAATCGGTTCTGAGCTTAGAAAATCTGTATATTATATATTGCTTTTTCTTAATAAGACTGCACAGACATGTTAAAAAAGCTCTGTTGTCTGCTATGGTTGGCTGTGGTACAGAATTACAACATTCAATTTATATCACAATATCGACTTTCATCAATTGTCGCGCCAATTTTGTGAACTTGTACAAAAACATAGACGCAGTTTTGCGACACAGTTACCAATTTATTTTTTAAAGATATATACTTTAAGTTAATACGTTTCTTAAACCAAAATAAAAGTGAGCGTGTAATTTTTGAAATTTTGAAACTGACTTAAGTGGGGAAAGGGCGGGAGGGGGGGGGGGAATCTTGATTATAGGTCGCACCTAACATAGCTAGAATGGTGATCAAATGGTGAAAGCTTCCACTGGTGGCCCCACAGGCACCCATTGTAGGGAGAACTGCAGATAGCCATGTTTACAGATTAGACCAGCAGGGGCACTCACTATATGAAAAAGAATGCAAGAGACCATGCCATTATGACAATTCTGTATACCGTGCCCCTGTCATTAGGTCTCTTCTATAAGTGTACTCATCATGAATTCACTTTGTGGTTTTTACTACATTTAGGGCATGAAGGTAAGCAGTATCAGCAACTGAAAATCTTAATATAGCCTACTTTTTTTCTTTATTTTAGCCATCACAGTTACAAAAATTAGTAGTCTGTTGTGTGACTAGGTTTCAAACACTTGACCTTAACTGTAAAGCCAAGTGTTTGAATATGGGCCAAGTCCAATATTAGTCACACAAGACTTCTCATTTTTGCAACTACAATGGGTAAAATAAAAAAGTGTTGCCAGGTGAACGATTCACAAACATGATCCTAGAAATAAGGCTCATATTGACAGTTCAAAGTACAGGTTAGCGTTAATAGGAAATTTCCCCTTCTCTCCGATTGGTCATTGCATTTAAAAACAAAATTATATGACATGATTAAGATTTAACCATGTTACAAAATATAAGATATACTCACAAATGGTGGCAGAAGAAAACACATTGCCAGCTGCGGTGGCCGAGGGGACTGAGGCACGCCAGTCGTGGTCTGTACAGCCACTACAGTCAGGGGTTCGAATCCCCCCCTCGAGCATGGGTATTTGTGCCGTCCTTAGTGTTAGCTAGTTCATAAGTAGTTTGTAAGTTTAGGGACTGATGACCCCGTAGTTAAGTCCCATAAGCTATACAAACATTTGAATTTTGAAGAAAACACATCTACATCTGTATATACTTCACAAGCTACCATTTAGTGTGTGATGGAAGATGCTACATTTGATTACCAATCATTTCCTTGCCTGTTTCACTTCCAAATATTTTCAAAATTATCCAGCATATGCCGGTAATGCAAAAGATTTCTACAATATGTTCAAACATTGATTTTAATATTAATGGTTATTGTTGTATTCACTTTCACGATGTTGATCTTAGTATTTGACTATAGCTGTATTGTTAAATTATCAATGACAAAGGTTACATACAGTATTGGTAATGTAGTGTGCTTATGTTGGCAATGAAATGTTCATTATACTAGGTATTAATTGTCCAGACAGTTGTACATACAAGGACTCGTCAGCCATAGAGCACGAAAGACATTTATTATTTATTTAATGCTCAAATCACAAGTTTATTTCCATCATTCTATGTGATTGGGTTTTTAAAGAGCACTAAATAGTTATTGCCATCACCATAGTATGCAGCTGTTAACACATTTAAAAGTTTACCATGATGAAGAAAGTAAGTGTACATTAGGACTAATAGTATGTCAAATTTTAGTAACCTATAATTGTTAATACAATATGTAATGTTTGTTCTTAGAAACTTTTTCTGCTGGTTATACTGTATTTACTTGATACAGTCAGTTTACTGACAGTACGATCTACCCAACACAATAAGTAAATGTAATAAATTAACAAGATAGGAAGAATGGAGGATCTCATTGGCAACAAACTTTCTTGCTCAATTTAAGGTAACTGTTCCTCATCTGCCTTCTCATTCCCCATATTTGTCACTGACAGACTTCATTTTCTTCACCCTACCTCATTCATACATTGTGTGTAACCATGGCGCTTAATTGATTTGCTATAGCTTTACGACTAGTGTAAGAAGTGTGTTGTAGCATGCGGAAATTGACGAGTGGTCTAAGGTGCTATGCTGCAGATTGTGTGGCCACTCCCCATCGCAGGTTCAAGTCCTTCCTGAGGCATTGGTGGCTGGTGTTCTTAGCATAAGTTTGTTTAAGTTGTTTATAAGTCTAGGATCCGATAACCTCAGCAGTTTCATCCTTTGTTTGGAAACATTTGAATGTGTTCTGGGTAATAGTGATTCATTTTGAAAATACTGTAAAGACTTCTTTTGCTCATTTTGTTTCCTGTGTTTTCTGGGCACCTTGTATTTGCAAATACCCTTTTACTTTGTTTGGCATTTCTTAGGGCATCTTTTACACCTTGTCGGTGTTTCTCTGCCAGCCCCCCCCCCTCCCTCCCTCCCTCCCTCCCCCCCCCCCCCCCCTCTCTCTCTCTCTCTCTCTCTCTCTCTCTCTCTCTCTCTCTCTCTCTCTTTCTCTCTCAACATAGTTTTAATTTTCTCTCTACTTAAGCTCACTGGGTAAGAAATTCCCATATTTACTCTTTACAGAATTTGCCTCTGTTTGAAATACATATCAAATTTTCAACAATATTTTTGAAAAGGTTAGGTTGCTTACTCACCAGACATCCATTGAGCCACAGAAAGGCACAAATAACAGAATTCATTAGAGCTTTCAACCGTTAAGGCCTTTGTCGGTTAGAGAGAGACAAACATACACACACTCACACAGACATGACCGCCATCTCTGGCCAGTCTGTGGTACCCAGTACTGCTGAGGCGAGATCAACCACCCGTTTCTATGGTGAGTAAGCAACCTATCCTTCTCAAAAATATTGCTGAATCCTTCCTGCAATTTCCATTATCAAATTTTTATTTGTTTTAAAATAAGCAAGATGTGAATAATTATTGTGGTCTTCTTCTTCCTAACAGGTAAAAATGAGTTTGCTTATGGACGTGAATTACTTGGTCTGGATGTAGGTTTGGAACTGGAATGCCCAGCCTATACAGGGAACAGACTTCCTCAGAAAACAAGATCAAGGATTACAAAGGTAATAGTTTAATACATAATATATATTCATATCATGGAAAAAAAATCACTTCAGAATATCAGATTTATCAATGTATATCCAATACATATATTGATCCTCAATGCTCATCAGGGAGTTCTGCATTTGTTTGCTGGTTACAAGCTTGGCAAACCCTGGGTGCTTGAGCTAGGTACTGCGTCGCACAACAGTCTTCTTCACTGTAAGCTTTGTGCATGCCTCAGTGATCACCGTATGTTGTGACAAGGAAATATTGTGTGTTGCAGTGACGTTTTTAATTACATGGTGCACGGACATGTGTATACTCTTCCAGTTCTTCATAGAGGTACATTTTATGTCCTTTGTCTAGTGGATGGAGTACTTTGACTTTGGTAGAGATTTTGGCTTAACTGCCCAGGCATGAGGACAGTCAAAACCTTTATTAAAGATAACCTGAATATCAAGGTGTGCTGCACACTTAGGTGATGCATGGTTGTTGAGATGGAACAGTCACTAGTGGGCAACATCTGGGGACCAGCCGCACCTCAGTTGCACCAGTTGTATCCAGACATGCGAAGCTCTGTATAGATGGGCCATTTTCCTTAACTGCACATGGGCACACCATAAATGTCAGAAATTAAATGCCATATGGCCACAAGCATCTATAAGTGTGGTAGAACAGAAATTAATGCCATGTTGTATGACCCCAAATCATTCCTTTTCCTGACTGCATCCAGGGAGAAATCTTTTTACAGATGCAGGAATTTCAAAAGGTGTATCATACTGGCTGAAGAACTAAAAAACAAACATCCCCAGCTTTGTGTGTGTGTGTGTGTGTGTGTGTGTGTGTGTGTGTGTGTGTTTGTTACTATCACTGCCTGTGCTCCTTCGCCTGGTAAGTAGACTTCATCTATTTTTTTACATATAACTCTTGAGTTACAACTATGTCACATTCAATGCAACATGTACAAGCAGCCAGATGGCCTAGCTATGTGATCATGTACTTCTGGTACTATAGCAGACATCTACATAAACCATCTGGAACAAATATTATTTACAAGCCAAGAAACCTGCCTGCAGAAGATTGAACTATACAGGAGATATGTGGATGACACATAACATACTAAATTGTTGCAACAGTCTACACAAAAAAATCAGTTTCACAGTGGAACTTGAAAAAGAACAAAGCATCAATTTTCTGGACCTAAATATTACAAAACACAATACATGCACATTTAAAATTTACAGGAAAAATACAATGACAAACTCCACAATTCCCGTCAACATCATGTCATCCAAACATTCACAAACAGGTAGCATACAGGTCAATGCTACATAGGGCAACAAAACTTCCTTTAAGCCAAGAAAACATGAAACAACAAATAGCCATAGTGAAAGAAATTGCAGTTGCCAATGATTATAACCCAGCCATGGCCGACACCATACTAAACAAAATAAAGAAAACTCCATGCCCAAGCCACCCAACAGATGAACAAGACAATAACAAATGCATATCCAGCATCCCTAATATAGGCAATGTTTCACAGAAGACTGCAAACATATTCAAAAATTACAAAAAAGAAATTGGCTTTTCTAAAAGCAACAAATTACAACAAAAGCTACTACTTAACACTAAGTGCAAACATGACCCATATTCTGACTCCGGAATATATAAAATCACAGGCCAAGAATGCTCCAAGTTCTACATAGAACAAACAGGCTGAAATATAAACACCTGATACACAGAACACATAGAAGCCTACACAAACAACAAACACACATCAGCAATAGCAACACACACAAAAAACACATGATACCCATTTAGAGAAATTGAGCAGAAAGTCAAAGTACTCCACCGACTAGACATAAAATGTACCTATATGAAGAACTGTAAGAGTATACATATGTCCATGCGCCGTGTAATTAAAAACGTCACCGACACTAATGCAACAGGCCGCCGTTAGGTGTGCCAAGGTGCTGCACAAAGCGCGCACTATATGAGAAGGTGCGCAGACACGGTGCAACGCTTCAGCAGTTTTATGTATGAGTTCAACCAAGCGTGTTATGTTTTCAAGGGTTAGCAGTCAACATAGCACTTGGTGATGAGTCGGTCGCATTGCACGCATGTTCCGCAGCCTCCGTACCAACCCTGTTCTACGGGCGTGGTATCTGATCTCTTCCTTGTTTCTCTGAGGTATCGTATGTGTGTTTCCTTCGTCTTCTATGACTAATCCAGACCCACTTATGGAGGTGCTGCTGCTGCTGCTGCTGCTGCTGCTGCTGCAGCAGCAGCAGCATCAGCATCAGCAGCAGCTGCAGCAGCATGACCAGCATCAGTAGCAGCATGACCAGCATCAGTAGCAGATTGACCTCTTAACTAAATTGTATACTTCATCGCGTGATCTTGCTAGACGTTGGGTCCTCCTCCTTTTCTTTCCTATGATGAGGCCACGGAAGAATATGACAAGCATGAATCTCGTTTATGTGAACACTTTCAGGCTTTTGGTTATACGGACCCTATGTTGCATCACGCCTTGTTTCTTTCATGTTGTTCTCCTTAGGTGTATTGGGTTTTGTGTAAACTGATGCCATTGCATGATCCATCTACTCTTTATTTTGATGGCCTGGGTGGCCGAACTGCTCTGGCTTAGCTTTTCATTGAAGTATCTATTCTGAATTGCGCGGTGCCGATGCAGGTAGTCATGGGGCGGCAGCCACATTACTGAACTCTTGGACAAATGTATATCTTGGATCAACTCCCCCCCCCCCCTCGGTTTCCTCTGCTACCGGCATCACAGAAGCTTTTGAGTTACAACCAACAATCTATTCCTGTGTTAGGTCAATTCATGACCCCAGCAACCTATCGCTCAGTAGTCCGGTGTGCTGTTACCAGGAATGGAGTGTTGGGGTATCAGAACAGTAAGAAGCGAATTTCTATTTTAATTTCATTTTCTATTATTAAAAAAAAAAGAGAGAAAAAAATAATAATAATAGACAATTATTAATTAATGTTGTGAAGAAAAAAATTCATCTGTGAAACTAAAAGAAAAAAGTGGAAGAGCAATATCTTTGCTTGTTAATTAGCAGTCAGTCTTGTCTTCTCAAGCAGTTAGAAGTGATGAGCTGTCTCGGTATATATATATATATATATATATATATATATATATATATATATATATATATTTTTTTTTTTTTTTTTTTTTTTTTTTTTTTGTAAACTTTCAGTTGTGATGTAAATGTTTTTAGAAAAATACAGATCTTTCTCAAGAGTGAAAAGTTTTGTCTTAGTTTATTACTTAGGCCTTAAAGTGAACCACATAATGACCCTGAGATGTGATGAAGCAATCAACAATGAGAAGACATTCAGAAAACTGTCGGTATTTTTTTACATGAGTTTATTCTAAAGTTTCTCTGAAATTTATTAATATTGACTGCAGTTCTTCTTTGCTAATTTTCATTACCAATTTTTAAAATACATATATAATGATGTTTCACATATAAGATGTTTCACAATGGCGCCCAACGTGGGGCTCAAACCCACGACCCTGAGATTAAGAGACTCGTGCTCTACGGTCAGCATAGTTGCCTTCCAAGCAGTTGATCCGGGTTATACCTATTATCATTCCTCCTCCTATTGTCGTTCCGCATTCGGTAACTGTTATTATTATTATTATTATTATTATTGTTACTACCACTGTTGTAATTACCATTTCGGCTAGAACTTGTTCCATTTTGCCTAGGCGGTGAGTTCCGACCAGAATTCCCATTGTTCACATTGTCACCAAAATTATCCCTGTTAGAATTGCGAACAATACTTCTCTCTCCTTCATTAATCAGGTCGTAATTGTCTAAAGCATCAGAAAATTTGGCAAATTATACTCAGGCACCCACATAATTTTTTCAGCAATATCAGCAGGTAATTTTGATTTGACTATCCTAATTATGTCCACATGTGACATTGGTGTCATCCAATACAAGGTTTTATTCAGATATTTTTCGAAATATTTACGTAGGCTGCCCGAGCGTCTGTTATACGGCTCCAGACTGAAAACTTGCTGTCATAGACGTTCTTGTACAGGTTGTGACCAAAATCTTGCAATGAAATCCTGCTCAAATTGAGCATAGGTTTGGCACCTATTTATAGCACTTGCAGCCCAAGCAGAAGCATTGCCTTCGATGTGACTAACTATTTCCTGAATTTTCCGAGCATCCGACGAAGAATGTGGCAATACATTCCGAAACGTTTGCAAAAATATGATTGGATAACTCTTTTTGTTTTCTTCCAAAAATGTGGGAAATTTTCTCGATCCACCTAAACCGTCTTCGATAACAATATTGATAACCTGCTCTCCGTTTTTTGCTGATTGGGTGTGGGTTACAACTGTGGACAAACCTGGTACCGTATTTGTACACGGCCCATTTGTTTGTGTTGGCATAGTTAAATGTTCCAAAGGTGATCCATGACTTTGCGGCATATTAATGTGTTGGAAAATTGGCAGTGTCTTTTGTGACCTTGTAAACGATACAGACTCCCTATGCTCATTTACTAAATTATGTCCCGGTGGCATGGTATTACTTGTTAATGTGGATGATTGAGCCGGTGTGTTTTCTCCGTAAATATGACGGGTCATACTGCCAACTTCCCTTTTTATTTCCCGCAGTATTTGTTCCCCTTTTTCACTTACCCATTTTTCCACTTCCTCTCTACAATTCCGATGCCCTGAAGTGCTACTGTCGCATTCATCGTCTTGCATTTGCTTTTTTATCTCTTGTAATTCTATGTTGGAATTCTTTTATTCTACCTTTAAAGATCCTACTTCACATGTTAGCTGTTCCATTTTATCGGCTAACGAATTGTACCCCTTGGTCAGCTCGTCTACTCTTTGCTCAATTGAGCTGATGGATCCTTCGACCATTTGTTTTGCTGCTTTTAAACTTTCACAATCCTTGGCAATACGATCTACTTGAGTGCTCAAACGGATTTGCCTAACATTTAAAGCCTCAAATTTAACATTGATTTCTTTTACTTCCTGTTGTGTGTCAGCTCGCATTTGCGTAATGTGTGTTTCTAAATTTTTAACAGACTCCTTAATAGCCTGTACTTCAATTCGCAAATGTTGCATTTGTTCTAATTGTTTGTCCATTTTCATTTGGAAACTTTGTGATTGTTTGTCTATTAGTTCCATTATTCGGTTAAAAAGAGTGTACATTTCTGCCGAAGATTTATTTTCCATCTCTACTCAGGTGTTATCTGAAATTTTTATTTCCACCGGGTGCACGGTTTGTGCCTTTGAAGAAGTGGGAGTCTGCCAGTTATTAAATTCAATTGTGTGTGCGTTTTGTGAAGCTTCATCATCAACCCCACACAATTGCTCTGATATTCCAGAAGATTCTATACTCGTAGATATATTTGAATCTAACAAAGGATTCATCATTGGGTCATTGTTTGATATGAAAGGGGTATTGTTATCACCATTGGATTCATAATTTAAGGCTGGGATCTGTAATTCGGGCTTTTGGACTAACTGATTATCAAAACTAACTTTGCCATCACTGCTAGAAGAGTTTCCTGATGGTACGCATGGTTCACGTTTATCGAACCTTGTGGCAAACTTTCACTTAAGGCCTCGGCAACAATGACCATTCCCTTCCTCAAACCACTATTTAAAAAACTGCTTCAACATCACAATTGAACACTTAAAACCAATTTCATGCCTTATATCCCACAAGAAGTTAATTTTAGGATAAATTTAGATTAACACTCAAGCTACATCAGCAACTACGTGATGTTACACCATCCAACTACGTTAATCCTGAGTAACTATTGAAGGTAGGTGGAAAGAGAAATTTCAAAATATTGTTAGTTTTTACTACCAGAAAGATTGTTAATGAAAATTTCTTTCGAGTTGGAGTATACATAGGACACCTCTTCCGCCATGGAAGCACCTGTATACATATAATAGATTACCTTCTCCTACCTTTTGTTGTCTTCTTAATTCCGCATTGCGTTGTTATTTGTGCATTCCTTTCCTGTTACCTGAGTCGATCTCATCCTTATATCCTTTTTTTTCTGGCTCCATAAAGTACGATACATGGAAAAGTAAAAAATTTACTTCAATTAGTAATTAATATCATACTTGGCCACCCCGTTGGGCGCCATTGTGAAACATCTTGATACCGGACAATCATGATTTTAGTAGTGGATCAAGCCTTGATAGCCACCTATTTGGTATGGATGCTTTTCGAGCTTTTTGATTCTCTATATCCGCACACGCGCTCGAAAAGCGCACGCGCGCGCACCCACACACACACACACACACACACACACACACACACACACACACACACACAGTCACAGTCACAGTCACAGTCACTCTAGGGTATGGGTCATGCTGCAATATAGAAAATAGTGGGTTCTTCTATTCTCATTGCCAGTGTTGTGCAGGCCTTGTGCGACAGAAGTGAGACATTGCGCAAGGCCTACACACAATAGATAGGTGCTAGGAAGAACAACGTGGTGGCTGCTAGGTGGTGTTGACGATACTGCATTTTGCAAAAGCTGCATTTATTAGTTACACAATAAATGATTATTAAACTTTATACATAACTTTTAAGTGATGTTTTTTAAAAGTAGTTTGTGGCATCTTGAGGCTCTTGACAAAGTCGAATCAATCTGAGAGGACAAATGCTGGTACCACTTAGTTCAGCGATTTAATTGTCACTTGGTAACTATAATTGTTGCAGGAACAGGGAGAGACTAATGATCCCTATCAGCATATCTGATGGCTATCAGCATTAAATTCTTTGCTAAGCAAAGAGTTCTTCATGGTGACTTCACTGAACTCACTAGCTATTAGAACTGTAGGGTCAAGTGCAGTGCAGTGTGACTGACCTAGACATGTGATGGCGCTACAGTCGCCTTCCTGTGACGACTAAACTACTTATCCGTGGTCGACTGTGCGTAGTGTTGAGATGTGATACTACAGAGAGCCTCTGCGATTAGAGTCGCAGCCACATAACTATCAGCTGTCCCACCCCATGAGACACCGTATGAACACTGCAGTTCAGTAGACCCACTGAATTACCTTTGTTAAGTGGAAGTTATTTCTCATGCTCCACATATATATTGACGAGGGGTGGATACTGGAGCCACAATCTTTTTGATCAACCTGTCAACCTCTTCACAACTGGGTTCACACAAGTTGTCTCCACCCTCACAGAATTTAGTGGCCTAAAGGACTCTTCCTCTTTGCGTGTAGTTTTCAGTTACAGCAGCCTATAAACATGTTATATGGCACATTGTTATTTATTGACAACCACCCATTCTCCAATAACATTTATGGCCTGAATTATTTACACATCACCCTTTGACTGGAGAACATGCCATAATAATAATAATAGTCATCATTATTTGAAAACCCAATGGTTCTCTTTGATTCTATGGGGATCACAAGCACACAAACAAGCTTAATCATATGGTTGAAATTTATACCATTCCCAAGCAGAGAAGATATTATCAAAATTTCTGGAGATATTTGCCTTCAGTTGCCTTTAGCTGAAGAATTTCAGGACATTGTGGTCATCTAATGTCATACAAACATTTTTCGTGCAGTGTTGCCTCAGCCCCTGCAATTTTCTTAAGGCATCTGTAACAATTGACACAACACATTTACCTGTATGATGTCATTGCTACAGGAACCTCCCATCATGATTGCAACCTTTGCACCCTGTTTACAACCTTAGGATGCAGGACAGAACTGTCATTATGAGAATTATAGATTTTATTTATTTTTTAATTACCGCCCCCCCCCCCTCCAGTGGGAAATGGAATATTTGGGACTTTGAATCACAAAAAAGGAATCAGGCCCACTGATAGAAGGTTGTCACAATCAGTTCCTTTTCCTGCCCAAAGGACTTAGCCAAAATAGACTTCTTTTGGAAAAAGTAAACTATTACTAAGTTCTTGCCACAAGAAGCCCTCACAGCAAAGCTTCTAAGTAATTTTCGTGAAAATGGATGTGCTACAACTGGACTCCTGCCTGTAACCAGGCATTTTCCACATTGAAAACAGTGCTGAAATCCACTCCTTTGCACCATTGCCTCCTGAATGTTCTTTGGTTGTGGTGGCTGAAACCTCTTCCTATGGTGTTGAGGCAGTTTTAATGCGCAGGAATGAGGATGATTCTGAAGAGTCAGTTTCATTCTTGTTTGGGATGAAATTCTCTTTATCAAGCACAAGCCCTTGGTCACAATATTTGGGCTTGCAATCCATTCTCGATGTCTTCTTGAGTGCATACAATTACACTGATTGATGTAAACTTCGGCACAACACTAATGCCAACAGTTTAACCCACCTACCCACTTGCTGAGGCCCTGAATTTTAGTAACAGGGAGGTCCTTTGCATCCACATTATCACTGTTTGACAACACATTGGTAGGTTCTCCTATCACAGCTACACTTCACCACACACATCCTGCATCAGGTTCTCCGGTACGTGATTCGTGACTGACCACCCTCCTTGACTCATTAGGTCATGACTGAACTCAGTCCCTGAAAACACATTTTCTACAGGCTCCTGGGGTTTGATGATGTTGTTCTGTTTGGTACAGAGACTGACAAAAATTGGGTGATCATCCCAGCTGAATTTCGATAAGTCCTGAGCTTTCTGCACTGAAGAGACTGGGGGAGGTTCCACTTAAAGGTGTTGGCTCACTGACATGTATACTGGCCATTTATTGATAGTGACATTTAGTATACAGTCTACAGTATACAGTCTGGCTATACAGTATGTGCCTGATACTAGGCAGCAGCCAACTGTGGCCTACAACCCAGCACATCCAACTCAATTTCACAGGCTAGTTTTTTGGATGAATGCTGCTGCCCATTGTGAATGCTTTCTTGAATTGTCACGTGGCATCTACCATGACTGAAACTGCCCTCACACCATTGATTCAGGTTTCTGCTACAAAGTATTGGCTCACACTTTAGTTGCTGACAATGAGCCACAATTCGCAGCATCTACCTTCAAATAGGTCTGTGATTTCAATGGAATAAAACATATTCTCACCCATGTGTTATATCATTCTCCAATTTGTGAAGCAGAACATTTTCAAACATCAAATGAAGAAAGCTGTTGAATCCTCAGCTATTACGTCAGCTCTCACCTTTTCTTTTAGTACTTATCACCCAATACTGATTGACAGTCGTAGTCCCACTGACTATTTCATGGGCAGCAAGCATCTTCTTCTGCTAACACTGACCCCTTCAGCAACCCAGACCCAGATGTCTTAGCATTATGCACCTGGTATAGTTGGGTGGTTACACTTCTGTGGGAATAAGGCAGCTTGGATGATGGCAACAGTAGTAGAAATGAAACAGTCTAAATACAGAAAGGGCTTGGGCACTGCCACCACCACAACCATCTCTGGTGCTCAGAATAAGCCAACACAACTCCCCTCAGGCTCATTGCAAAGATTCTCTGAATCCACAATGAATTTGTGGGATTTTCTGACAGCCCCATCTCCAGCAATGACACAGCACTGAATACCCTACCTCCCCATAATCTCCATTTAAAAGGACTGGGACTTCACTCTTACCCTCTTTCTGACTACCAAGGCTCTGTCCAGGCATTTCCACCCACACATGCCTGTTTCAGGGAGGAAGAACCTAGTATCAGGCTCAACTAAAGTTGAATACTTGCCAGGAGTGTTCTGTGTCTGCATGTGCATACCCTCGGGCTGTATGTGCTGATGTCCTGCCACACCCTACGTGGCTACCAACAATGTTTCACACAATTGGCTAATTATGTGCTTGTGCTGATTTATTTCCATTATTGTATTAGTTGATAACTACTTGGTTTGTCTTCTAGTCATTCTCTCTATTGAATTTGCAGTTTTCTTTTTGTTTTGTTGTTGTCAGTCAGGGCTAAGCATGAAAACATTCATGGCCTACAATGAAATACGTAACATCATTTTTATGAAATGCTTGCATTGATACTGGCTAGTCTCTAGCCAAAATTTGGATGTCCTTAAATAAAGATTTAAAATTGACAAGGACTGATTGCTGCTGACCACCAAATTTTAAATATTATAATTCCTCAAGAATATTGAGCCTGAGACAGTTTTTCTCTGTGTGTAGAATACTGACAGCATGTAACTACTTTAGGTCTTTTATTTAAAGCATGCATTACAATCAATGGGCTATAGTCCACCAACAAAATAATTTTTTTGGTTACTCATTATTTACAAACAATAAAACTGGAAAGTCTCTCCCACATCCACAAAATAGTTACCATAGTTGTCACACTTTGTTTTTTGTTATGTTAAATGCTCACTAATATGATCATTCTGTCTCTTGACTGTTGATCCCAGATATCAGATAAGTGGTGTTTTTTGTGGTGTGAATGCTTAATGATGTGATCCTGATTTCCATTGAATGTTGATAATAACAATCAGTAAATGTGGCATGGATACCTGGAAGTGACACTGGTAGCTGTCAGATCACAGTTTGATTCATCATTGCATTTTGAACATGTTCTCTCTCTCTCTCTCTCTCTCTCTCTCTCTCTCTCTCTCTCTCTCTATCTATCTATTTATCTATCTATCTACCTATCTATCTATCTCTATTGTGGTCCATGGGAAGGTATCCTCTAAGAACTATTGAAACTCATGACATTCTGTGACATATATAATGTCACTAAGACTGCAACCTTTGTGTGACTAGCTTGAAGACATCTTGAATTCTATCATGATTTCTGCCAGAATTTGAAAATTGGACAGAAGTATGTGCTTATTATAAATTTCTTAGACAGGTGCTGGCCTAGCTGAAACTATACACTTTATTCTAGTAAAATGTAAATTACAAGCCAGCTTTACAGCAAAAGTAGACAATATTGTACCACTAAGAACAACCAAACACTGAAAATCTACATCAGTAGCACTTTAGTGATTGTAAGATATTATTTCTGAACATGTGTATGAAAATAATGCTTGGATATTAATTTTTTATCTGTTTGTTTTACTATTAATCATTCAAATTTGTAACACTTTTTGTAATATTGTTATTTTGGAAATATTGCTTGCAGAGTAATATAAGCTGGGTCCCATCAAGGCAAAAACTAAGCCATAGCCATACGGACAAATTTATGTTCGATTTGATGGACAATCTTGCAGAAATTCTTGGAGGTGCACATAATTTACATGTTGTACACATACTACCCCAATATGAAAGAGCAGGTAAGGTATGATAATAAAAACTTAGAAAGATGTAAGTAAAAATAGAAGGGGACAGACTAGATGACCTGTACTTAGTTTCATAAGATATGAGATTTTGTCCAACTACAGAAAAAATAGCAATAGAGAATATGAATCAGCATAGTTGTACAGTCTATGGAGGTGCAGGGGTTGTAATCCTTAATAACTAACTAGATATGCGAGAGGCTGACCTCTATTCACATTAATGGTACAAATTTCCAGCGCATACTAAAATGATGGCAGCAGCTCTTAAATTTGGAGTTTGCCTCTAAAGAACATTGGTTGCCAAACAGTACATGCTGTGGAGGTCGATATATAGTGTTCCATTTATCTATATCACCACAACCCCTCCCCCTCCCTCCACATTATGAGCTACTACTGTTGTAGACCAGGTGGGGGGGAGGGGGTGACTTGCATGTCTACTGGTGTGAGTTAGTGCATTTAGACAATTGAAAGCTCAACTGTGTCATCTGGTATTGGGGTCAGAGGTCGATGTCCATGGGTAATGGGTTATCCGATCGCATAGTTCTGGAGGCGGCAAGGGTTGCTGGCCTGATGTGTGTAGTTGGAGTACTCTAGCACTTCAAACACATGCAAGACGGAAGGGTGAACTATTCAAGTTTTAAGAGCTGCACTGTCACTTCAGGTTCTCT
Source organism: Locusta migratoria (assembly GCA_026315105.1). Lineage (NCBI taxonomy): Eukaryota > Metazoa > Arthropoda > Insecta > Orthoptera > Acrididae > Locusta > Locusta migratoria. The sequence continues at coordinate 413,408,734 of CM048746.1, read as the reverse complement.
CCCGGTGCTGGAACTTTCATAAATGTTTCACAAAATAGGAAGAATGATTTCATTAGGCCTAGTAATATGTTGGAAGGACAGGATGTGGATGGAGACAGTAAAATTTGGCCATTAAAAAAATCTTAACTTGCACACTCACCAAAATATCTTAAACTGTAATCTTAGTTTAAGTTATGATTTTATGTTATCATTTGTTTGAGTGCAATTTTTAATGAGTAGATTATTTTAGATATAGATATATAGCCTTCATAAATAAATATTAATCTGGAAATCACAAAATCTAAGATGTTCAGTTCTGAGGAAGAAAATACTTAATAGATAAGTTTTGCTCCCCCTACCCCCCTCCCTCCCCACATCCACACACACACACACACACACACACACACACACACTCCAAATGTGCACATCAGAATTATATAGTAATAAGTTGCCCCTATCTCGTCTCAATCTTACGGAAACCATTTTTTACTATTTTGATGATTCCTTATTCACTTATTTCCCTTGGATTCCTTCTAATCCCCCTCCCCCATCATACATATTAGATGTCATTAATATTTGACATATTCAGAAGTTGAAACCTCTGGCAGAGGGGGGGGGGATGAATTTGAGGTCATACATAGTATAAAAAGTGAATAGTCATGAAGAATGATTGATAAGTCATTGGACATAGCCAGAGGGAGAGGAATGGTGTACTGTAAGGCAGAGTCAAAGGGGGGAGGGGTGGGAGTGGATGAAACCTCAGAAGAGGAAAGTGGGCATTAACCTCATCAGAGGAGAAGCGGATCTGGCAGCGTAGAGGGAATGTTTGACCTAGAGTGATTGTAGCTCGACATGCGAGCAGTAGTCCATTGAGAAAGGGTGGGGTGAGTTCAGTGAGGGATAGTGTATGTGCCTGATGGAGTGTCATGAGTGGATGTGTTGTGTGTGACGATGGGTGTTTATAGATCCTTGAGAAGAGGGGGAAGCTGGTAGGAAGTTAAAGATGAGTTGGCTTCGCCCAGTTGGTAAACACCGTGACCAGGAAACCATTGAAAAGAATGTCCAAAGTGTTATGTGACTGCTGGAGTACGCTATGAGGGTTAGATTATGGCGGCTGTAGCCGTGGCCAAGCCGTGTCATCATGAAGCATGAAGCATGATGAATTTGCACAATGCATGATTCAGTGGAGTAGGTCATTGAATCTTCAAACAGTGAAATCACACTCAATTGAGAAACATTGGTAATTCTACAGTTGCTGGGTGTGGTGTAGGTTTAACTTGTTCCCCCATCAGTACCAATGATTGGCCATAAACGAAATCCGTGACTGTTCCTCACAGGTCCTCTTTGTAAGTCGTGCAGAGTCAAAGATGCAGAAAAGGTAAAGCCTCAGCCTAAAGGGTATCATGTCAGAGGAGGACTGCTTTAAGTGTCTGTGCCACCTCTCGTTCATACCATTACTGCGAGGGTGGTAGGCGATTGTATGGATGTCCCGAAAGCTACAGAGTTAAGATGCCATCAAATAGGGCCAACTCAAATAGTTGTCCCTGGTCTGAAATTTGAATCAGAGAATTAACAAAAGTTAGAGCTACTGCAGTGGCGGTGCGTCCTGTGTGTTCACTGGTTCAGTAAACCCCCGGAAAAAGCTCATCGTGAAAAAAAAAGTAAATAAATTAATTAAATAAAAAGTGTTGTTAAACTATCATTCTTCGTTTCTTTTTTTTTTTTTTCTATGGGGTTATTTTATATGCACTTTCAAAGTATTTTTATCACATGAGAAATGATTTTCGTCGCAGAGACAGCATGTATAAGAGTCGTAGTGCAGCCAATTAATATAGGCAGCAGGGACCATAGATTTGCAATGCTTGGCTGAGGTTCAAATTCTCTTCTGGTCATCCTGGAGGCAGCATATGGGCTTTCTCACTGCAGGGAGGGGCAAGGGGAAATGCCACTTTTAACATTGGCGTTGGAGCTGGTAGAGACACCAGCTCCTGGCTACTTGAGCTCTGGCTGTTACGCACAAATGATCCCGTAGCAAGACAAAGCAACTTCTGTGCACCTCCCCTTGCGCATGGGCAAATCCTCCATGAAGGCTACATTTGTCCTTCATTGAAGATTCATCAAAAACACATCTTATTTGGTGAAATGTCTTATAACTGTAAATTACAGATGCATCAGCTGTAAAAGACTTCAGAAGATCCCATCATGAATAATAATGAAGTCACTACTCTCTGTCAAGCAAGAATAGCCGTGTGGTTAGCGGTGGTGTGCTGAGGTGTCGAAGGTAGTGTGTTCGAGACTAACTGCAAGAAACTTTTTTAAACCCAATCACTTTTTAACAGATACAGGAACAAGAATGACACTTGTATTGTTACTTCCCACATATATTTGGACATTTTTGTGAATGTGTCGCAATTTTGAGGTTAAATGACATTTATACTCCTTGTTGTAACAAATATTTAACTGTTTGAAAAGAGGTGGCGTAGAGCAGCCTTTGCTGATGTACAAGATTAGGAGGGGGCACTGCTTACAGTGTCATGTGACCTGAGGATAGCTTGTCTCTTCATTGTAACAGATTCATTTTGTTACACTCACTTAACAGTGTAATCAGTTAGTTACTGTGTTTCATTGTTCATGGACATATTCATATGTTCTTAGTGTTTATTATGAAAGAAAATGAACATCATCAGTATCTTTTAGAAACAAATTTCTCAGCTTTAAGATTGGAAGAAAACTGTGAAATAAAGAAGCTTGGTAGGCCAACACCTCAGCTCGAGTTGAAGCAAGCACAAACAAGCCGAGGTAAGACAGTGTACAGATCCTGTAATGAAAATATATCTGGGGGGGGGGGGCGGAACTTTCCCCCAGCGCTACTCACAGAGGTGTGCCAAAGTCTCTTATTGCATGCCAAAACATCATCAACGCCACTATCAAGATCCAGCACTGCAAGAAGTGGACCTCCAGTCATCTGAAGCACCAGCCGCTACTGAGCAACTGTTTTGGCTGTAATGTTCAGTAGTAATTTGTCCTCCACCCAATGGGTCGTCCAGACGATAGCAGATAGTATGTACTGCTAGCCATCAGCAGGGAGGGGGAGTCCCACTAAATCTATATAGGCTTGTTGAAAGTGTCCAGCTGGTATGGAAAAGCTTCCCAGTGGGGGTGTAGTGTGTCTGGTGGTGTTCTGCTGACAAGGGAAGCAAGATCAGGCCCATTCTTGGCAGTCTAATTTCACATTGCACCATGCAAACTCTTCTGTCACTAATTGAGTAGATGCTCTGACACCTGTAAGTATGAGTTGCTGACAATGAGCCACAATTCACAGCATCTGCCTTCAAACAGTTATGTGAGGCCAATGGGATAAAAAATATTCTTATCCTTGCATTACATCATTCTTAAAGTTGTGAAGCAGACATCTTCAAACAGCAAATGAAGAAAGCTGTTGAATCCTCAGCCATTACATCAGTCCTCTTTTTTTTTAGTATTTATCAGCCAATACTGATTGACAGTCGTAGCTCTGTTAACTGCTTCACAGGCAGAAGCATCTTCTTCTGCTGACACTGCCCCCTTCAGAACCCAGGCCCAGACTTCCTAGCATTATGCACCTGGTATAGAGTTGTGGGTTCACTTCTGTGGGAATATTGCTGCTCAGATCATGGCAACATTAGTATAAATGAACTGTCCAAATGTAGAAAGAGCTTGGGTGCTGCCATCACCATACAATCATCTCTGGTCCCGACCACAATTGTTGCCTCCCTCACCTTCTGCTGTCAGTTTACTTATGAGGTCCCAAACTCAACACAACTCCTGTCAGGAATTTGTTGGAAACTTCCCGCTGGTTTGGACGTAGGATGAAAGGGTGGGGCATGCCCATGGATTTGTTGCACCAAATTTTGCATCTTGTTCATATTTCCAAATGGAGATGGGCACAGATATCACTCCTGCTCTTGTCAATGATGACAAACCAATTATAATGGCACCGCACACTAGGTTTGTGTGCGTGATCAACACTACCCAGCTAATGTGCAGAGGTTCAACAGCTTTCACGGTTCACCTGTGACCAGACTGCAAGTTGAAGTGGAAGTTTCGTAGACATTCCTAAACAATTGTGGATTTGATTTTTTGGTTCATCATAAGCTCCACCCCCCCCCTCCCCCCAATGCTGTATACCAGAGAGAGTACCACCCCCCCTACTAACACGCATTTCTCGTGTGCTTGGTCAAGCTGAGATACTACCAATTTACCCACTCATATGCATCTTATTCGTGAGAGCATTGATAATTTGGAACAAATCCACCAGTTTGTGTACATGCGGTTCCGGGGGAATGGGTATGGATTTGTTTCAATGAAGAGCTGGGTTCTTAAATCAGCTGCATAGTTTGTTCATCAGCTGATTGAAAGTTGCAAGTCTAGGTCAGTCGAGTAGTGTGGTGATAGCATCTCCCCTTGATTAAAAATTTACCGCAATGTTGTCTGCTACTTTAATGTATCACAATTCCATTGTTAACTGTGCGATGAAATCAAACTGTGAGGCAGTGGATCGGCAGGTGGGTTCTGAATAGCAGCAGCCAAAGGCCTGTGATTAGTAAGCACATAGAAAGGGTGTCCCTCAACCGTAGAACAGAAATGTTTAATTGCCTCGTACATGGCTAGTAATTCACAATCAAAGGCTGATTACCTTGTGCATGATTTAGATTTTTAGAGAAAAAATCACTGTTAACATACTGAGGACGGCACAGGATAGCCATGTTGCATGTGTCCATTGTGATAAAAAGTTTGGCATTTGGATGGGAATGGGCAATGGTAGCAGCTCTAGCCAAAAGTTCTTAGTGTCGCAAAGGTGTCTATCATCCACTGAACAGGGTGTGTATCACAAATTTTCTTCCTGCCCAGTGCCTCTGTCAAGGGTGCCTGCATCTGAGCTGTGCCAGGTAGATGACAACAGTAGTAATTTATGGTGCCCAGAAATCACCTAAGTTCTTTAACAGTCTATGGACAAGGTAACTCAATAATAGTATTAATTATTTTGGGTGGTGAGACAGTGAACCCTGTTTAACAAGGAAGCGATTTCAGATTCTGTGTTGTCCAAATGGTGAGCTAGTGCCCATGAGTGCTCGTATATTCCATTTGGTAATTTCCACACAAGAAGACACATCTATTACAAATGTCACATTTCTTGCTTTGGTTCAAATACAACATGTAGTGACCATATTTAATGATGTAACTAATGCATTATCCTTCAGACATGCATGCATTCCCTCTGTGGGAATTACATAATGGAATGTAAGAGCACTCATGGGTAGTAGAAGACAATCTGTGGCACATTAAGGTTTGGGTTGGTCCTGCGTTGGTGACTGCTCACAAAATGTGGGAAGACCAGTTTCACATTCCAGATCAGCCCAAGTTTTCATCTTAATATACATGAAAATTTAGGTGTTTGTGCTTATATTTCACTGTGCAGCCAAAACTACACATAACAAATGAGTAGTGTTTCTATAAGGTAGTAGGTATCAGTCTCCCATTGTATGCTATGGTGGTAGAGGGTTGATAACAATAAGGCCGTGGAAGATACTGGAGTTTAAAGCTACTGACTTATATGAAATTCTATGTGTGGATGTTAATATTTTGCTCTTCAGCAAAAACTGCACAATGGAGACAGATGCTGTCTCTGTGTTGTTGTAGTACAAAGTCTGCCGTTGTACACCATAGCAGTTCTGGGTCGATAGCTATAAGAGGATGGAAGATACAGTGGTTGTAAGTCATCAGCTTATATAAACTTCAGACTAAAGACCAGCAATGATTTTTGACACCATAATAGCAAAGAGGTTATATACAGCGAAACGTAATGCACAATCTTCAGTTGTTTTTCTGCAAAAAGCGTACAAATAAAGAAAAATAAGTGCATATTGCAGTTTGATAAATAAAACTACCAAGTAAGATGCCAAAGCACAAGAAATAAATTTTGCATTCTCGATCCGTTTCTAAAAGTCAGAAAATTGCGCTGAAAAGTGAACCTACAGGCAATAGAAACTTGAAATTTGTAGATGTTGTTTATCTTACACTGTAGGCATCAGCGATTTTTTTATATTCCCAACCCTAAGGAGGTGAAATAGGGGATGAATGGTTTTTTTTTTTAATACATTGCTATTAAGGCAATTTTGAAGCAAGATCAAACTTCGGATTTAGATTTTTCATTGGAATTTTAAAAACATGTGTTTCGATATCTTTGGAAATTCAACCATTAAGCAGGTGAAAAAAAAAAAAGCTAAGTCTATTTTGATGCTAGAAATGTGAAAATTTTAATTTGGAACCATGGTTAGAATTTAAAAAAGTGTTTCAGGGTGTGCAGTAGGGGGTGGCAAGTTGTATCAAAATACTTGATTAGGAAAGCATTTGTAAAGCTAAATCTATGAAAATTTATATTTTACAAGTTGAAACAACCAATGCAGACCATCCAATCTACGTGTGCTAAGCAGCGAAATTAAGCTACTGTGTGTGTGTGTGTGTGTGTGTGTGTGTGTGTGTGTGTGTGTCATATGAATGTCCCTCATTATTGTTCAAAAGAGATAGATTGGCTGGCCAGTACTTACCTTTGTGCTGTACCGCCAATAGTACACACTGACTATTGGCAGTACAGCACAAAGGTAAGTACTGACCAGCCAATCTCTCTTCTGAAAAAAATTATCATCTCCGTGGAGAATTTCCATCATTAATAGAATGTCTCTCACTATTAAGTTACAGGGAAAAGTTATTTTCCTAATTCCTTAGTTGTGTATTTTAAAAAAAAATATTAAGTATGTAGCTGAACTTTAACATGGTCAAAGAACCCACATTGATATATTGTTAATTTGACTGTATTACATAGTTTCTTACATCATTATTTTTCTTTTATGATACCATAACAGATATTGTATTTGGCATGGACAACGATGGAAAGCCATGTAATATACCTAAAGAGTTTGAGGAACTTCCCATTCATCTTGTAAAACCACCTCCAACAAATGATGCTTTGTGGCATGCTGTTGTAGTTGGAGGATGGAATTTATTTATAAGAGGGGAGAACAGACCTGTTGGTGCATTAGTAGCCAAAACCCGACAGCTGCAGATACTGGGCTACAAACCTATAATGGTACGTGATTTTATTTATGTTTGTATTTATTTATTGTTAGAATCTTGAAAAATGTAAATATTCGTTTTCCCCCCCCACAGGTATCGTGGTTTGATTGGTCGGAGATGCAATCTGAACAGAAGAAACAATTTCTTAAAAATATAACTACAGCAAAACAACGTGTTATAAGTATTGGACAGGGCTAAATTTTATATGTACTGAACCTGTGTAATTTATTTTTGTACATTCAACATTGTAAATCAAAATTAATTTTGTATAATGTTATTTATTTATTAAAAAACAAGAAGAAATTACATCCATGACTGTAATAACTCTCCAAATGTAAATGGATAAATTTTAAAAATTGCACCTATTAGTTTTTGCAATTTTTGCCAGGTGTGTGTAATCTTTCTGTCATGTCATGTCACTGTTTCTTGGGTTTTTCTACATCATTGTGCAAAATAAATAAATTTTTATGGGAAAGGAGGAGGGAATAAACTTCCATTCCTGAAGTGTGCGAGTGCAACAGTATGTATAAATTAATTCATTTCAGAATCATCTCATCTGATCCGTCTGTCCACTCACTGAAATATCCAACGAGAAAAGTAGCTGCTCGTGGGAACAGAATGAAAAAAGCTAAAAATAGCATTGACTGGCGATTATCTGCTGTCTCTAAGCGTGGTAGAGTTGACTTTAATGCAGCAACATATGACCTCCTGGCTGCACCATGGGAGGAACAACAGGCTACAGATAGGGATGAGCCTTAACGCACCCAAATTTCTAGTGCATAGCAAAATTGCTGGGGAATCCTTCATAGCAACAAAGACTCTATTCTTTGTGGAAAATCTCAGAATAGTCAAAGATGTGAAATGGTTCTGTTTTGATAGAAGCAGCATCCCCTGCCCAACTGTGGGTGCTACTTGCATGCGGCAAGCTGGGCGATATTCCTGTCTCTTTCACTCTGCATAAGAGCCTCAACATGGTACAGAGGATTGTTTTTATAGATATCTCCACATGGAGTCTGAAGACGAGATACACACCAACCTTGAACAACACGGCGTACACTTCGTCCAGCACATCTACAGGGGGCCGAAGGACAAGAAGGTTGCCACCGGTGTCTTCATGTTGGCCTTTCAGGACGATTCTTTGCCAGAAAAGGTAAAGGTGGTAAAACCTTACATTTATCCTCTGATGCAGTGCTTAAAGTGCCAGAAATTTGGCCACATGTCTTCCCAGTGTATTCCAGTCCCCCGTGTAGAGACTGTGGGCATCAATCCCAACCAGATACACCTTGTACTCCGCCTCCTGTCTATCTCAACTGTGGTCAACACCACCTCTGTTGCTCACCAGACTGCACGATACTCCATAAAGAAAGGAAAACAATGGAATATTAAATGATGGAGAGACTTTCGTATAGGCAAAAGAGAAGTATGAGCAGCTACATTCTGTTGCATTCAAGTCATTGTTCGTAGCCATCATATCGTCACCACTTTCTTTGGGGGCAATGTCAATGAATACCTTGCCTACTACTGTGGGTCCCCAGGATCGTCAGACACCATCTGCCATTTTGATGGTTGGGGGCACTCCATCTGCTGCTTCCCCACCACCACCACCTATTGGAGCAACTTACCCACAACCATTGGGGTCAGCTGTCCCCATTCCCCAGCCAGAGAAGCAACAACTAGGAATGGGTCCCTCAGGACACTCCCTTCCACATCTTCTACAAGTTGAAGGGAGAATCCCAGCCATTCGCTGAAGGATCCACACACGGCTGGTTGATGGGCTTCCTGATCTTCATCAGTTCCTGAAATCACTTCAGAGAAGCCCTCCCAGCACTCTAAACCAAAAGAACAGGAGGGGGAAAGAAAAAGGAGAAAAAAACTCTCTTCTGATGGAAACACGGCACAGATTCTGAAGACGGGGAGGAGATCCTAGTGTCCCCTGAGGACTAGCACTCACCGACACCCAGAATTGATCAATATTGATGGCACAGGTACTCAAGTGGTGACAAAAGGTGGAAATAAAGTGTAAATTAAATGCTCAGAATATCGTAGCATTTCAGTGTGCCTATAGCACTATCCTTCAATGGAACTGTGGTAGTTATTTCCACCACCTAGCTGAGTTGCACCAGTTATTGTGGCACTAACCTGTACTTTGTTTAGGCCTAAAGGAAACTTGGTTTCCTGTTCAGCAAACCCATACCCTTTATGGCTATCGGGGCTACTATAAAAATCGTGTAGCCTATGACAGGGTTCTCGGAGGTGTCTGTATCTGTGTCCTCGCCACTGTTCCCTGTGCACCAGTGCCACTTCACACAGCGCTCAAGGCACTGACTGCGAGAATCCAGGCAGAATCTCTGTTCTATATACATTCTTCCGGATGAGGTAGTGTCTTCTGCAGCCCTTGCTTGTCCAACTTCTCCCACCGTAGCTCCTTTTGTGGGGTGAAAATGATATTATGGGCTGTGGTAGAGATGTTGAGTACCTTTTGCCACAACTGGACATCTGCCTTCTAAACATTGGAGCCCCCGTGAATTTTAGCATGGCACATGGCACCTACTCAGCCATAGGCCTGTCCCTTTGCAGTGCAAGCCTACTCCCACATATTCGAGGGTCCACAATGACCTTTGTGGAGCTGACCATTTTCCCATCCTTTTGTCACTTTCAAGTTTCAACCCGCAGATTGCCTGCCCTAATACCCTCTTCATAGGGCTGATTGGCAGGTTTATGCCTCAGATGCTGTGGTTTCTACTGCACTACTATCCAACATTGATTTGGCAGTTCAGTGGGTAACTCAGACATTGTTTCTGCCACTGAGGCAACTGTTCCTACCACCACTAGCTCACTTTGGATCATGTTCATGAATTGGTGGAGATGGGAGATCACTGAGGCCATCCGTGAAGTTCAACTGGCACTCCAGCACCACCGATTCATCAACAGTTCTTGTGCCTTCCCTTCTCAAGTATGGTCACAGGTACAGCCCTTTTTTGGGTAACGCCCACCAATGAGAATTCCTTCTCTCAACATCCAAGTACTCTCTGTACTGACCCAACAGTTATTGCCGAGTATATGGCAGATCATTATGTATATTGTTCTGCAACTGCAACCTTTCGTGCATACTTCCGATCCTCAATGAGCGGATTGAGTAGACACAGCTATCATTCCACACCTGTTGGCAGGAACTGTATAATGCCCTATTTAGTGAGTGGGAGTTCAGACTGCCTGTGCTGCATCTGCATCTCCCAATACCTATCCAGAAACAGATTGTATTCACAGCCAGTTCATCTGTCACTTCTCAGCGCACTTTCAACACCAGTTACTCACCCTTTTCAATTGACTCGGGGTAGAGGGTGTTTTCCCATCCCAATGGCAGAAAAGTATTATCCTCCCAGTGATGAAACCAGGCACTGATTCACTGGAGGTACACAGTTACTGCCCAATGAGCCTCACCATCATTCTGTGCAAGCTCCCCAGTGTATGGTGAGTCATCGTCTCATGTGGATACCACATATTTCTGCAGATAAGACAACCTTCAGGTAAGACGAGATACAAATTTTCATCAAACTCAGCATATATCTGGCCTGTAAGATGACCACCAAATTACCGTATTTACCCGAATTCAAGCTGCACTTTTTCCAGTTTTCGGGATCTGAAAATACAGAGGGAAAGCTTCAGGAAGTTCTGAAAAATACTGTTAGAAGCAGCCATAAGTAGGTTTTGTGAATGGTAGTTTTGAAAAATGCCGTTAGAAGCCGCCATAATTAGTTTTTGTGATTTGTACACCTGGATTTCACCCTTTGTTGTAGTGTTTGCGGTCTGCATTTGAACTTTCCTGCATGTAGTGCTATTTTGTATCTGATCGTGAAGTAGCAAGGTGTTTTTTACACCCAAAGTTTAAGAAAAAAGTAATTTCTTCTGCCGAGACAACATTTAATCAAACTGATGCATATATTATGTGGGTGAAAACACACGAAATTGCTCAAGAACAGAAGATAAAGAATTTCAAAGAAAGCTGCAGTTGTTAACATAGAGCTATGAAATATTTTAACCCTTTCGCTGCTCCGTAAGTAAATATATGCTAATCATTTCAGTGCAACTCTGGATTTATACTGAAATATTATTTTTGACAAGTGATATTGTAAAGTCAAGCTGCATTGGAAATAATTAATTCTATTGCTGCTTTATGGTGTATAGGTTATCGTATGTACCCAAGTCCACTCAGTAAATTAATAAAGCTCAAAAAGCAAACCTTTGTTTTCATACATCTTTCCTTCACGATGTAAATTTCAGGGTAATTTTGCAGATGTGCTACATAGCACAGTTGTTGTGAGGCTTTGAGCTCCAAGCAATATATACCTAATCAATACATTTCGAAAAGATATGTATGGAATAGCGAATATTCCTGAACCGGGGATTTGGGTGCTACGCGCCCTCACATACTGAAAAAAAAAAATTCTAGTTTGACGTATACCTAACCTAACTTTGACTTTAAAAAAGTTATCTGTAGCGTTGCCTTAAGAGGGTTAGGTATAGGTTAAACAAGAAGCTGTTTTTATACGTGAAAGTGCATAGCGCCCAATCTCCAGTTTATAAACACTAAATCGATATACTGTTGTATGTTCGATATATATCATTTCAGGCCAACCTGCTTAGTGTAAACTTTCTTGTAAATTACCCAGAAATCTGTACTCTTAGGTTCTTGCATAAGGACATCGTTTAAAATCATGACATATTCATAAAAATCAAAACATTCGCCTGTTCAATATCTGTTGTTGTGGTAGTTAACCGCTTCGATATATATCGTTTGGAGGTGGAAGCCGCGCTATGCACCACATCTGCGAAATTGCCAATTTCACACTAAATTTCAATCTAATTTTTTTTTGTACCATCGTATAAGATTACCTCAGATTTTGGGTCTCTTTTTATGATTCAGCCATCGTCTTACCTGCAGAAATATACAGTATGTGAACATTGCAGTCTCTTCACCCCACAACAGGGGGGCTTCAGTCATTGATCTCCAGAAGGCATATGATACCACCTGGCACTATCATATCCTCTCAACACTTTATGAATGGGGCTCACATTGTGCCTCTCTTAGCTCACCTCAAATTCAAGAGAACAGTATCCCCCAGGGCTCTGTTCTCTGTGTACCTCTTAATGGTCTTGCTGTGGCTGTGGTGTCATTGGGCTCTTTGTCCTGGTTTGTTGATGACTGTTTGTCTGTATTTTAACTCAGAAAGCATTGTTGTCACTGAACGACAGCTGCAGGGAGCCATCCGAAAGGCCCAGTCTTGGGCCTCTGTCCATGGTTTCCTATTTTCAACACAGAAATCCTGCATCATGCACTTCTGCTGCCATTGAGTAGTTAACCTGAACCCAGAGGTATAACTAGATTATGAACCCCTTTGCATTGAGGAGAGACATTGGTTTTTAGGCATGCTCTTTAATGCCCAGCTTGTAACCTCTTACCTCTGAATTTTTTGAATTGACCATGTGTGTACCTAAGAATAAGACACTCTTGATTTGTATCGGACTTTGTACAGCCTTTTTGCTAAACGGCGACAAATTCTGTGTACAAGAATTAATCAGTTTACTGAACGTTATTTATATGGTGGCCAGCCTGATTAGGCAATAAAATGTTCAAACTATTATTCATGACTTGATTCCAATCTGTTGTAAATATTACTTTAAAACAATTAGGTACAAACAAGTAGAAAGCATGAGGTTTATGGCCCAATAAAAAACATTATAATCTCTATGGAATGCAATATGTAAGACAAGGCAAACCAAATCACTGATTTACTACTAAAATGTAGCCCTGAATATGAAAGAAATATTTGCACTTGATCAAACAATGAAAGATTTGTAGACATAGGTGCCCCTAGTTCAGTCACTTCTGGATTGCACACAAAAATTACACAAATTTACCAACCATAAACCCATATTTAACTACCCTTTGATTGAGCATTGTATAAATAATTTTATGGAAATTTTACTGATGGACTTTCTAAAGATATTGTGGTAGCCCTGAAACTGGTATAATGCACTTTTCCACTGTTTTCATTAATTTTGAGTAACATTGACTATATTTTCAGTTCTTTTAAGCTATGTTCATCACATTTAGCAAATACTATTGAAATTAATTTGGCTTTTATAAAATTGGACAAAAAATATACTGTACTCCTGATTTGATACAATCAATCAGTTTATAGTTACCAACGATTAATAGTATCACTCTAAATTATTTACTGTTATTTCAATCATTTTTGTTTGAATTTGATATATGAAGTGCAATCTTTAATTAGTAATTAAACAAACTGCAACAGTTACTTACTACTTTTCAATTATCTACTGCAGAAATGGAACTAAGCACTTAAAATTGTTAATTAGTTCATTAAGAAAATTATTTAATTTTTTATCTGTTCTCATTTAGGACACTCGGACATTTACACACTAGGATAGGGATAAACAAAGGTTATCACAAATTTTTAGTTAAATTCACTGATTATTGACACAAATCACTACTTTTTGTCTGATCCATTCACGCTACAATTCTAAAAGTACATAACCTTGACAACTATCCTGTGCTGTGGACAAGGAGTTGTGTGATTGCACAACTAGAGGCGAATCATCGTCAATAGTGGCTCTTGCTGTGTGGCTCTGTATTCTCTTCTTGGTGATGAATAAATTTACATTGTGCCCATAATTCCATGGCGCAATATAACAGATAGTCAATCAGCATCCGAGGCTAATTTTCGGAAGCTCTTGATACAATCCCAAGCCTCCACTTTGCTGCCTCACTTACATCTCACCACATATGCACTTACTGGCTATTTATACTCGACTCTCCTGTTAAGCCACATTATCTGTATTTCTGCCTCTTTCTTACGCACCAAAACTTGGCGCCTTCCATGTCAGCAACAGGGAAGTACCAATGGTTTTACATTACACATATCTTATTACATGCCCTGTGTTTGGACCAGACTACAATCTTCTTACATTTATAACAATAAATATTGCCATCAAAATACTGTACAATCAAGATACACAAAAATCATTTTAACTATACAAATACTCCAATTCAGATAACATACATATGACACTTCACGAAAATAATTAGGGATGGATACCTAAAATTTTATATATTGATTACAGCAAAATAAATATTTGGTATTAAATAGTTCGAAAAGAATTATTAAGTATATACATTAATGTTACAAGCTCACTTGGATGCCACACCTTCGTCAGCTGAGACAAAAATGCTGCCGACTTGTAAATATTCTCTGCTACCTTATGTAGCCACACTGTTTGGGGGAGCTGCTTGCCCCACTCTTCTGTAGTAGTATAAGGCCCTTATTCAATCACGCCTGGATTAGGGCAGCCTGGTGTAAGATTCTTCAGCTCCTCCTGTGTTGTGGGTCTTGGACCCAGTTCTCCATAGTAGCATCCATTTGGCGATAGGGGCTTTCCGGACAAGTACAGTGGCAAGCCTCCTTGCTGAAACTGGGATTCCTCCCCTGCGATTCTACCAGCAGCAGCTACTAGCTTTGTACATTGCCTGTATTCATGCCTCACCTCACCACCTGAATGACATGCTATTTTTACCAGCTGCTACACTCCCCTCCCCAGGACAACGGCCAAGGTCGGTTCTCCCAATTGCGGTTTGTGTTCGTTCCATTCTTTTGTTGCTTGAGTCCCTTCCTATCCCTCTCACTTTTCATTACCCTTCCCCTCCCCTCCTTGGTCCATTCCATGCCTGCAGCTTTGGTTAGACTTGTCCCATGACTTGAGAGAGAGAGAGAGAGAGAGAGAGAGAGAATGTGTGTTTCAACATTAAACATCTGTCGCCAGTTCCAGGCACTAACTGATTCATTCCGTGGTGCAGAAGATATATGCACAGATAGCTCCCTGGTAGATGGCCATACTGGGTAATGCTTATGTCTATGGTAACCTTGATGAGCAGCATTGCTTGCCATGTGGGGATAGTGTTTTTACAGCTGAGCTGGTGGCTATTTTTCGTGCTCTTCAATATTTCCAAGCATCCAGGGGAGTGATCATGTTGATCAGCCCCTCTATATTGGTATCCCAGAAATGGATATCTGATTGGGTTTACACCACAAGATCTTTGTGCCTTTGAATTCAGAATGGTCAACGTTGAGCAAGCCAAACAAGCTCGTTGCAATTAAGCCTTTTACATCCACATGGAAGTCTTCCCTCAGGCCTTCTCAGTCATCTGCATTGGCTGTATGTGGCTGACGCATGGCCATTTTCTCCATTGTGAAGACCTGCCCAAGTGTCACTTTAGCACTCTCCTTACTGTAGTGCACATCGGCCGGACTGCCCCCTTTTAGCCGCTTTGCAGTCCACCTGCCCGCTGCACTCAATCTAATCCTTGGAGATGATATCTCTATGGCTGACTGTGTTTTACATTTTATTCGCGCAGCTGGTTTTTATGATTTGATTTAATGTTTGGTACCTTAGCCTCATCTCTCAGGCACCTACCTCTCCCACAATTGTAATCTGCTATTACTTTTGTTTGTACTGCTTTTAAGTGGAGGTTTTAGTATGTGCGGAGTCTCATCCTTCCTTATCTAAGTGATCAGCCCGCCATGGTAATTTGCAGTAAACTTTTAGTTCAGTTACACACTTGGTTTATCCCTTTTGTTTTTCTCCTTTGTTTTGTCAGTGAAATGTTCCTTGTTGATCTGTACAGGTTTCCCTTCTGTGTGTTCAGAGCCAGATTTTTTTTTGTTTGCGGCACAATGTAACTTTTCACTAGGAACAGAGAACTGATGACCTAACAGTTTTGTCCCCTCTAAATACCAACAAAAACATCAATGAGAGGTCTAGATACCTTTAACAGACTGCAGACAGTAGCAAAAAATCCAAAACCATTCTTTTACCATCTAATCTAGGCAATTGTGCTTATGTCCAGACACTCTTTAACATATATATTCCTACTTAATTACTGCTGAAAGTGTGACCTTGAGGACCTTGTATCAGCAACTTGTAATGCAACTGATATTAGTCACTTGATGGCA
Source organism: Locusta migratoria (assembly GCA_026315105.1). Lineage (NCBI taxonomy): Eukaryota > Metazoa > Arthropoda > Insecta > Orthoptera > Acrididae > Locusta > Locusta migratoria. The sequence continues at coordinate 413,392,610 of CM048746.1, read as the reverse complement.
AAGCTAGCATCTTGATCCGTACTCTCCAAGTCACCCTTTTCTGTCTTTGTGCATCATTATCACTCCCCCCTTTCCTTATGCTAGTCATAATGATGTGTGAAAAGACCAATTGTTGCTAAAGCTCTATGTGTACTCAAATCTCGCTAATTTTTCCATTATGGTCTTTTGTGATATATTTGTTGGAGGAAGCAGCATATTGGTTGACTACCTGACATGTATACTCTCAAAATTCAGACAGTAAACCTCACTGTGATGCAAAATTCTTCTCTTGAAATGTTGTAGTGTAACCTGAATGTTTACTAACGTCAAACACCACAGAGACCATATGTCAACTAATACAATAGTGTTATATTTTGTAATAACTCCTCAAAAGCCCAGCTAGTCTGTTCCTCCTATAGACCCATTTTTTCCTTTCTTGGCATCATCTACATCTACATACAAATTCTGCAATCCACTGTAAGGTGTGTGGCGGAGGGTACACTGTACCACTACTAGGCATTTCCTTTCCTATTCCATTCCCAAATACGAGGAGGACAAAAAGAATGCCTATATGCTTCCATACGAGCCCTAATTTCTCTTTATCTTGTCATTGTGATCACTACGCGAAATGTAAGTAGGTGGCAGTAAGATCGTACCACACTCAGCTTCAAATTCCGGCCCTCTAAATTTCCTCAACAGAAATTCACGAACAGAACGTCGTCTTTCACCCAGCGATCCCCAATTGAGTTGCTGGACCATTTCCATATCACTTGTGCATTGGTCGAACCTACCAGTAACAAACCTAGCTGCTCGCCTCTGAACTGCTTCTTTGTCTTCCTTTAAACCAATCTGCTGCGGGTTCTAAATACTCAAGACGTGGTCATACAATTGTTTTATACGCGGTCTCCCTTACAGATGAAGTACATATATAGATAGAAAATAATAGCGGTCATATCACACTCCCCTGTGGCATGCCTGACGATACACTTGTCTCTGATGAACACTCGCCGTCGAGAACAATGTACTGTGTTCTATTACTTAGGAAGTCTTCCAGTCAGTCACAAATCTGTGAACCTATTCAATATGCTCGTATCTTTGTTAGCAGTCAGTAGTGTGGCACGTGTCAAACACCTTTTTGAAGTTGAGAAAAACACGATCCGCCTGTTGCCCTTCATGCATGGCTCGCAAGATGTCATGTGAGAAAAGGCCAAGCTGAGTTTCATATGAACGATGTTTCCTGAACCCATGCTGGTTCATAGAAAGAAGCTTTTCCTTCTCAAGGAAATTTACTATATCCGAACTGAGAATGCTCCAAAATTCTACAGCAAAATGATGTCAACTATATTCACCTGTAATTATGTGAATCAGTTATCTTTCCTTTTTTATAAACAGGAGTCACCTGTGCTTTTTTTCAATCACCAGGAACTTTGTGCTGAATTAAAGATTCAGAATAAATGCAAGCTAAGTAAGGGGCCAATGCTGCAGAATACTCTTTGTAAAACAGAACTGGTATTGCATCCGGACCAGCAGACTTTTTCATATTTAGCTCTCTCGGGTGCTTCTCTACACTGGAAATACCTATTACTATATCCTCCATTTCATAATTAATATAGTGATCAAATGATGGTATATTTGTGCATTCCTCCTGTGTGAAAGATTTCTTAAAGGTTACATTTAGAACTTGAGCTTTCCATTTGCTTTCTTCTATTACTGCCTCAGAATGATCAACGAGTGACTGGATAGTGGGCTTTGACCCGCTTATCGATTTTACATAGGACCAGAATTTTTTTGTGTTCTCGGAAAGATCTTTTGCTAAGGTATGGCTGTGGTAATAATTGTATGCTTCGCACATCGATTGTTATATAGACTCACAAATCTCTACTAACTTTTGCCTGTCATCATTTGCGTGTTCTTTTTTGAACCGAGAGTGCTACAGTCTTTGCTTTCTCAGTAGCTTTCTAACATTATTATACCACGGTGGATCTTTTCCATCCTTAATCAACATTACAGGCACATATTTCTCTAACCCTTAAATTTAGTCCACAATTCCTCTACATCCATAGTACCAGAACTAAACGATGCCAATTCATTTTCTAAGTGTGATCCTAACAATTGCTTATCAGCTCTTCCCAACAAAATCACACTTCTAGACTTCTTGATTGGCTTATGAACTTTGGTCACCTTCGACGCTATGATGATATCATGATCACAATACCTGTCTCTACACAGATATCGTTAATAAGGTGAGGCCTGTTCGTGGCTATAAGGTCCTAAATATTTCCATTGCACGTGGGTTGCCGGTTTAACTGCTCAAGACAGTTCTGAGAGAATGTGTCTAAAATAACTCGCAAGACTGCTTGTGTGTACTGCCTGAAATGTAACTAGAGGTGTCCCAATCTATACTCTTAAGGTTGAAGTCTCCCCTGACTAATATTACATGGCCCAGATACCTACACACTACCTGGTGTAGACTTTCTTTGAATGACTCTAAAACTGCTACAGCAGCACTGGAGGGCCAGTAAAAATGCTTAACTATTAACTTTACTTCTTTTAGACCTGTTATACGTGCCCAGATAACTTCACAGTTACTTTCAACCTCAATCTCAGTAGAAACAATATCTTTGTCCACAGCAATGAACACTCCTCCATCATTTGTGTCTGATCTATCTTTCCGATATACATTCCACGCCTCACTAAATATTACTGTACTTGCTTTTGTGTCCCAGTCTCGTCGCCGCTTTTGTGTTTCGTTTCTGTCATAGGTGTCGGTGGCTGAGTAGAAAGACCGACACATGAATAAAGGATGCACGCTTGTGCAGGTAGGAGATGACCAGCCAGTGGGACAGCAGAAACTAGAAACAGTAGAGTAAATTAGAACGAGATATATATTTCTTAGAGACTTAGTAATACTTAACTTTTACATAGCTCAGTACTGCAGAATGCTGATACATAGTTGAGCTAGAGGCCTGCCTAGTGCCTGTCCAATAGCCAAGTCTTCTCTGGTGCCTATCTGACTGCGGAGTTGTAGCAGAGGGCGCTCGTAGCTGACGTCGTAAGAACGCCGCGCCGTGCGTGCATGGCAGCGCGCGGCGAAAGTAGGTGGCACGCACTTTAGACTTGTGTGACACCACACTTGCCACATCATGATTTAGCCAGCTTTCGGTGCCTAAAACTATCTGAGCACAATATTTTCCATGCAGTGTAGCAAATTCAGGAACTTTGTTTTTAATACTTTGAAAAAAGCAAATTTTAGCGCAAACGGAAACGTCTCATAGAGTGACTTAAGAATTCCATATGGCAAACGGATGACTACTATGATATTTTAGACCCTTAATGCTGGCAGACGAAATGTATGCTACGTGATATTCTATATTTCTCTTGTTTGTCACACTTGAAAATGGCCTAACATAGAGGCCGAAACCGGTAGTGTGGGCTTAAATAAAGCACCAATAAATGCAACTGGAGCCGGAATTTCATTAAATTGAACCACAGTTGTGGCAACGGCAAGCATCCAGTCATGGAAAAACTAATAATACAAACAAATCTGCCAAGTAGGTGAGAAGAAACCTCTTAAAAACAGAAGCACTAACTAAAATTAAGAAATTAAATGGCAACAAAATTTCACACAATTAAATTATGGTACTTAGTGCTCTGGGCGATGAGGCAGCGACGACAGCTGGGATCATACTGTTTGTATCCAAAGTTGTTCAGGAGGAGTGATATTATAATTAATTTACTGGTTAAAATGAATAATAGTTCCACTGTATAAACTCAAACAAGAAACCAGATTTATTGTGCTTCACTTCATTACAACACAAGGCTTTCAGCCGGATATAACATGACAGGTCCAATTTGAGACCTCTCACACAGTACATTATAATAGCAATGTCAGTAGCTTTTTTTACATCGTACAGAGTTTGTGGACATGACATCTCCATGGATCTTCTTCCATGCAGTTAAGTTCTATATGAGCAGGCACCATCTTATTCATATCTTTGCCCACAGCAAGTGTCCACCTGGACAAACAAAAATCTGAGGCAGACATTGCTTTTCTAACAAAATAAATCCTAAAATAATAGGATTTGGTAGTATTATGTAGGTAAAAAGGAATGTAGTGTAAATTGTTACACTACACTGTGTGCCACTAGAGTTGGATAAGTGCCCGTGACACTTTGCACTTATCAAACAAATATGTGGTGAAATGCACTGCTCTTTTCTGTTCCTCTATCTGTCCCATCTGTTACTGGTCCCATAATGATGGGAAATTTCAAGTATTGAACAAATAAGAGATATACAAAGTAGTTCCTTCCTGTAGATACTTCAAATAAATATCTGCCTTTCCTTCTGTTAGATATATGTGATAACTGCATATATTTAATACTGCTGATACTTCAGCACCTAATTTTCCCCACTATCAGCTTGTCTGTTAATTGGCTGAGTAGAATCATGACTCGTAATTGGCTGAATCTCAAACAGTCCGCTCCACTCTAACGGCAGAATCAGTCAAGAGAGAGGATCTGTTGGAGGGCAAGTTCCCATATCTGTAGCTTTGAGGCACTGATGCTAGCTGGGAGTATCAACATTGCATGTGTGATGTAACATGTGCTGAGTTTCTTGGAGGACATTCTCTTCCATAGGATATTGCATTCTCCCAAGAGAATAGTTGTGTGTAAACATTCAAGAATTCAACCAGTTTTTTTGTGCTCATACCAAGGGTAAAGGCTGTGTAATTAACACATGTCAGTTGGTAAGTTATGGGTTTTTTTTGCCTGTGTCGCTGCCGTGTATGATGTTACTTTTTTTTGTGGTGGGATTGGAATAGATGGTTTCGGGAGGATGCATGGTACATGTTTTGCAGCAGGGTTAGTTATAGGGTTAGGAACCTTTATGTAACGAGTGTGGTTATATGATGATTTAAGGTTTCCAAGGCTATTGTGAGTTTGGGAGGATGGCGAAAGGGTACTCTTAGGTTGTATGTAGAGGATGATTTGTAGGGATGATCTCATGTCGGGCCATGATGTGAGAAAGTTGTAATCCTGATAGAGCATATTTTTCGTAGGCATTATAGGCTGGGATGGTACTGGTTGACTAATTGGATGCATTGTTATCGGAAAGAGCGGAATCAAATCCTCAGGAGATGTTTGTAGATCAGGGGAAATGGTTTTGGATTACACACAGAATACGACAAAAATGGAGGGAAGAGTGGCAGGTGGAAGTGAAAGACACTGCATGAGTAATGAGCCATTCCAGTTTCAAACCACTTCAGGCCTTGAGATAAGAAAATCACACCTCTGACAGAGCAATTTGTAGGCATTCCAGGCTGGGATTCTTCTGGGTTTAGGAACATTGTTACTAGAGGGGGGAATGGACTGCTCGGAAGATCTGTTTGGGGACAAAGTCTGTAGGGTTGATGTGAGAGAGGAAGGTATTGATTGGACACGTTATTGGTGTAGATTGTAAGGGTTTCGTCACTGGGGAGATACATTTGGCATGAATGTCTAGGCTGTAAGATCTTGTCCTATTTGACATTTGGAACTGCCCCTACAGAAAGCACTTTAAAAGTTCTCATCTCTGGTGGGTACAAGACGAACATAAAATTCAAGGATAAGGTGGGTAGGGGCTTAAGATTGACATTATTGGAATTCCATCAGTCTCTTTTGGAATTCCAATAATGTCAATCCTAAGCCCTCATCCAACTTATCCTTGAATTATATGTTCGTCTTGTACCCGCCGTTGAAAACAGCTTCTCTCTCTCTCCTTAAAATCCTCTTCTCAGCACATGGATCCATCAACACACTCATGAACTTCACCTGAGAAGCTAATTGAAAACCTAAAATGTATGCTACACAACATCTGAGAGAACTAGCCACCATATTATTCAAACACCCCAAAAGTGATGCCCCCTCTGTGCCATCAAACCACCCACCACAATACCTTCAACAACCATCCCCATAGTTAACAAACCAAGCCTGGCATCCTTAATGAATATTTCAATTCCAGCACATGCTTCACCCAGAATCAACCACAACACACAAACACCAGCCCCAATTCAGTCCTTATCCAAGTCCCACATCTAAATTCAACCAGTATGCCCTGGTCAAGGATCATTCACCTAAAACTCAACTGAAAATACTGCTTCACCACCCAGTCACAACTCTCAGACCTGCTGTTGAACCCTGACTTTAACAAATCCAACCATCCTCCCAAAAGGATCCTCCTGATCTTCCCCAAAACCATCCCTTACAGGCAATCCAGGAGTTTATCAATCCACCATTGCCTCCCAATCCTTCCAGAATAATATCAACAACTTACATCAGTCCAGGTGAATTTAGTATCATCCGAGTTAAAAGCAGATTGCTCCATTTTCATTCTCCCAGCAGACAAGGACTTCAAAACAGTACTTGACTCAGAGGAATATATGGCAGAGCAGCTGCATCAGATCTCTGCACCTCAACCTACAAAACTGTTCCTCATGACCCCGTTTACTCCATCCACACTTAGCTACAAAAAATCCTAAAAACCATAGTTTCCTCATAATGTCTCACCACTGCCATTATAGAACTAAAGGGAACCAAAATGGCCATCCCATCGTAGGCAGCTTCAAAGCCCCAACAGAATGCTCTCAGCTCTGGTATACCAACACCTCCAACCCATCACCCACAACCTCCCATCTTACATCAATGACATGAACCACTTCCTGGTATGCCTCAAATCCATCCCAATGCTTCTCCCACCTGATAGCTTCCTTGTCACCATAGATGCAACATCCTTTTACAGCAAATCCCTCAATACCCATCATCTTTCTGCTAGAATATACCTTTCCAAAGGCCTACTCAAAAGCCTCTCAAAAACCTTATTCTTTGTCACACAGGCCAATTTCATCCTTACCCACAATTACTTTAATATTGAGGATCAAACTTACAAACAAGTGGCAGCTATGGGAACCAGGATGGCACTATCCTATGCTAAACTTTTCATGGGCCACATAGAAGAGGCATTCCATTCCCTGGCTTGGTGTGTATTCATAGGTGACATCTTTGTGCTCTGGACTCAAGGTGAACATAAACTTCTGTACTTTCTTCAATACTACAATCACAGCCTGCTAGTATTCTCAAACAGTCTCAGTAAATCCTTGCCATCACTTGTTACTTCATGTAGTTCAGCCATTTGCCACAGAGTGCTTACTGCTAACTATTGTGGTCTGCAACAGAGTGGAATGCCTATGGTGTTAAACATGCAGCTCCTTTTGTTTCATATATGTGGAGGTCAACAATTCTGGTTGTTTGTATGTTTCTTAAGCAACTGCTAAGAAATATTTACACACAAAAGTGGTAAAAGATATTGATTGCTTTTCCTCACAGCATTTACAGCCAAAAATATTGCAGTTTTTGCTTAATTGACCTAACAGTTAAGTTACTGCCTTATTTAGACAGCTTCTATTTTGACTTGATTCTTTTTCTTGTCAAATATATCACACACAAAAAATAATAATAATAAATAAATAAATATATAAAAAAGAGTACTGTAACTGGACAATTTCAAAATGAAATATCTGGTATATTTGTAACCTTTCAGTAAGCAGTATTGCCAAATGCACTGTTACTCACTCTAGCAAAGTGATGTTTTTTATTATAATTTATTTGTTCCTGCAAGATTTTAGGCATCTACCTTCTGTTATTAGTGATTACAGATCTTCATGTTACTCTGACAGCATGTAAATTTTACATTCTTGTCTCTTTTGTTTGTTGTTTAGTCTTCAGTTTTCTACAACAAGGATTTGAGTTTGGAAAACATTTCCTCCTCTAATTGAACTCCAGCTTCTGTAACTGCATTTAATTGCATAATTATGTGGGTCTGTTCCACAGAGTTTGCACTTTTACATTTAAAAACAGGCATGACAATCTGGTGTCTACTTTTCAATTTGTTGTATAGATACTGCTGGTGCCGATATTTTATGGATGAGATAATTTAGAAATCTGCTGCGAATGATACCTATTTTGAATTTCTTTCTCTTGGAATCAGATTTATAATTTGCACTGGTAAAATGTTCACTGCAAACCAATGATAAATTTCACAGTGTACTTGGCGGACCATGTATTTCTTACTTTACTGTAAACCACAAATTTGTGGTAACTAATGTCGCTAGTTTAACCTTTTTGAGTCTTACACAAGAGACACAGCAGTAAGGCACCTGTAAGGAATAAGCAAGGTATTTCAGATTATTGGGCTATACGGTTGCAGAAGCATAGTATAAACATACTTTCATCTAAAATATTCAAAACTAGCAGCAATACACACTACTGCAGTACAAAACCAAGTAGAAAAACAACTTTTCCACTGATACTCACGATCTGTATTCCTTACCTTCATTAAAAGATGACTGCTGTTGGAGGGTAATCTTCAAGCCAAATAATTACAGCAAATAATGTGTTATGTATTCACTATTTACAGCTGACATGAACAAGTATGACTTTGACAGTAACAATTCTATGTTCCAGTAAAACCTGAGCATATTCTGTTAATCTACAGTATTAGCAGTCGAGGCAACAGTCAATGCATGGCACCCCACATGGCAAAAGTTACAACTTCCAGTGAGATACTCGAACCCGTTTGATCCCAAGAAGCGCCAAAGTTGTTAAGAGCGGGCTATGCTATAACTCCTCTAACCTGAAGTATGTTTTCAGAATCCAAGCCACCTTTCTTGATATAGATTTCCATCTTGCATAAGACCCACATCCACACCTCAAAATGTATTAAACTCACAACAAACAAAGTACCTCTACTTTGATAGCTGCCATCCCTTCCATATCAAATGCCTCTTGGTATCCATGACAAACATATCTATTCCAGTGACAAGTCCCTCACCATCTATACCAGTAACCACTCCACTGCTTTCTTCTCTTGCAACTACCCTAAATAGGACAAGATCTTACAGCCTAGACATTCATGCTAAATATATCTCCCCAGTGATGAAACCCTTACAATATACATCAATAACCTGTCCAACACCTTCCTCTCCCACATCTACCTTAAAGACTTCATCCCCAAACAGATTTTCTGAGCAGTTCATTCCCCCCTTTCTAGTAACAATGTTCCTAAACCCAGAAGCACCCCCAGCACCATCCCACCCTGGAATGCCTACAAATTGCTCTGTCAGAGGTATGATTTTCTCAACTCAAGTCATGAAGTGGTTTGCAACTGGAATGGCTCATTACTTATGCAGTGTCTTTCACTTCCGCCCGCCACTCTTCCCTCCATCTTTGTCGTATTCTGCGAGTAATCCAAAACCATTTCCCCTGATACCCTTTTTTCCTTCCTCTTCTCTCCTACCTTCAGAAGGAAATTTGTTTTCCGAAAGTTTGTTTCCAGGTTTCTTTTCATCTTTTTGGTTTCACTATCAGCACTGCTGAGATGAGGTAAGTACTGGTCAGCCAATCTATCTACTTTGAAAGTCCATGTTGAAATATTAATAATTTTATGAATAGGTTACATTATTATTCACAGCAAAAGCAACACACTGAGCTACAAAGAGGCATAATGAAAAGCTTAATTACGTGCAAATTCTGCCGAACCAACCTCCTTCAGCAAAATACCTCATCTGCCCAACTCCAGAATTGTGTGTATGGTGTCAGAAAGTGGCACAGAATTAAGAGCAAGGAGATCAAACAGGATTACTGTACATTGAACCCTGAACTATTTTGGATTGTGTTGTAAGTATAACTGCTATATTTGCAATCCAGAAACGCTGCTAGTGGAGAGGAAGATCTAGTTATCCTTGGTTGTGAAGCAGCCCTTGAAATCAAGCATTTTATGATCAGGTACATGTTAATACAAAAGTTAAGCAATGTTTTCAACAGATGTGGTATATGATGTGGTTGCTTTTTCAGGTGGACCTCTAGTGGAGTCTGTGGCAAGACTGTAATAGGAACTGGTGGATTGGATTGGTGTCTGAAAAACATTTGGAAAGTTAATGTTCAGCAGTAGCACGAATATGGGGTTTGAGGTATGTTGGTGGACACAGAAATTGTGTTAACAGTGGTGAGTAGGGTCCAAAAGGTAAAAGGGTTGGGATGGTGGAGGGTTTCTGAAGGTAGTGGTTGGTAAAGTTAGTGTTCTAAGGAAGGCATAGCTGCCAGCTGTTAAGGATTGTCCATAACTGCCATGGATTTATCACCTTATTTACACAGTTATGGGGAGTTCATAAAAATTATGCAAATAAGACAATTTATGATGTCATGTAAAAAAAAAAAAAATCAGAAAAAGTACTGTTGATACATTTTGCTAATCATAATGCTACTAAAAGTTTTATACATAATAATGATTTTCTTCCTCCGTAACTAGAAAAACTGTAGAACATGTTAATGACTGCATTTTTGCTGGAACAGTTCCGTTTACTCATCCCCTGCCATACCTACCAAATGCACGCTTACCTATGAAGAGCTATGTAAAATCTTTGGTCTATAACGTGTACATGGTCTTTGGTGACTTAAAACAGTCCACATGTTTTACCGGGTAGTGGAAGTTAACTAAATTGTTTCAGAAGAGAATGGCTTTCACTATCATCTTCATTCAACTATGAAAACCAGGAGTCTGCATTATTCAAGTATAGACATGTCCAGGAAGAAGAGGCAACAGCGGATGAGGAAGCATTGTAAATATTTTATGTATAAAACACAGAAGACAATAGGCCTCTCATTTAAAGAATGTAATATATGTACATGTTGATTTTTAAGTTTTATTTTTATTAATAATTTGTAATATTTAAATGTACTCATTTTTCATTATTTGAAAATTACAGGAATTTTTCTAAACCAGCATTGATATTAAAATATATATATATGTAAAAAATAGATGAAGTCTACTTACCAGGTGAAAGAGCACAGGCAGTGATAGTAACAAATAAAAACACACACACACACACACACACACACACACGAACGCTAGCTTTCGCAGCCTAGCTGCTTCGTCAGACAGAAGGGAAGGAGAGGGGAAAAGGAAATGAAGAGGGTTTTAAGGGAGTGGGTAAGGAGTCATTCCAATCCTGGGACAGGAAAAACTTACCTTGGGGGGAAAAAGGAGGGTAAACAAATACACACACACACCCACACATTTACACAGACATACTGCAGAAAGCAAAGAATTAAGAAGTTAGACAGAGATGCCACTTGAGGCAGATGCTCTGTCCACAGAACCAAGGCAAAGATGTTAAGATGGTGGATGGGAATTCGAATTTAGCGGAGGTTGAGACCAGGTGGGCAACGGGAAGAGAGAATATGCTGAAGGGCTAGTTCCCATCTCCGTTGTTCTGAAGGATTGGTGTCGGTGGGAAGTATCCAGATAACATGGACGGTGAAACACTGTGCCAAGATGTGCAGGTCGTGCCCCAAGGCGTGTTTAGTCACAGGGTGATCCTCATTACCAACAAACACTGTCTGCCTGTAACCATTCATGCGAATGGACAGTTTGTTGCTGGTCATTCCCACGTAGAACGCTTCACAGTGCAGGCATGTCAGTTGGTAAATCACGTGGGTGCTATCACAAGTGGCTCTGCCCTTGATTGTGTACACCCTCCGGGTTACGGTACTGGAGTAAGTGGTGGTAGAAGGGTGCATATATTGGTCCCATCAAATTCACCTGGTCCTATTCAAAATCCCATGCCACTTTCCTTGATGTCGACCTCCATCTGTCCAACGGCCAACTTCACACATCCGTCCACATCAAACCAACCAACCAACAAACAACAGTACCTCTACTGCGACAGCTGCCACCCATTCCACATCAAATGTTCCCTCCCCTACAGCTTAGGTCTTCGTGGCAAACGAGTCTGCTCCAGTCCCGAATCTCTGAACCAGTACACCAATAACCTAATAACAGCTTTAACATCTCGCGGCTATCCTCCTGATCGGGTACAGAAGCAAATTTCCAGAGCAACTTCCTCATCCCCCCAAATTCAGAACCTTCCACAGAAGAACCCCAGAAGTGCCCCTCTTGTCACCAGATACTTTCCGGGACTGGAGCGGACTCTGAATGTGGCTCTCCAGCAGGGATACGACTTCCTTAAATCCTGCCCCGAAATGAGATCCATCCTTCATGACATCCTTCCCACTCCACCAAGAGTGTCTTTCCGCTGACCACCTAATCTCCGTAACCTCCTAGTCCATCCCTATGAAATCCCCAACCTACCCTCTGGCTCCTACACTTGTAACCACCCCTGTTGTAAAACCTGCCCTATGCACCCTTCCACCACCACTTACTCCAGTCCCGTAACCCGGAAGGTGTACACGATCAAGGGCAGAGCCACTTGCAATAGCACCCATGTGATTTACCAATGACATGCCTGCACTGTGAAGCGTTCTATGTGGGAATGACCAGCAACAAACTGTCCATTCGCATGAACGGTCACAGGCAGACAGTGTTTGTTGGTAATGAGGAACACCTTGTGGCTAAACATGCCTTGGTGCACGGCCAGCACATCTTGGCACAGTGTTACACTGTCCGGGTTATCTGGATACTTCCCACCAACACCAATCTTTCAGAACTCCGGAGATGGGAACTTGCCCTTTAACACAATCCCGCCCACCATCTTTAACTTCTTTGCCTTGGTTCTGTGGCATTTTCATGGAAAATATTTATGAACTAAAAGTATCAGAAATGTAGGATTTAATAGTCTAATAATTTTCAAAGTTCTCTCTTGGAGGGAATGCGTCTTCCATCCCATACCCCCCCCCCCCCCCCCCCAAAAAAAAAAAAAAAGAAAAAATCCTCTTTGGTCTGAAATGATTACTGACATTCTCTTCTGCATCTCAAGGTTGGCAGCTATGGGAAGGGTTCTAGGGTAGGATGATGAGGCCAGGTTAGAGGTAAGGAATTACTGGTGGGGAGGGCTCATGGTTGGATAGTGGTATAAACTGGGAGAGACAGGGTGTTGAGTTTAGGCTGGCTTCGGTTTGAGGGATTGGTGACAAGATTACTCACCAGGCGAAGGAGCATAGGTGGTGATAGTAGCACAAATAAAACACACACACACACACACACAAACGCAAGCTTTCGCAACCCAGTTGCTTCTTCAGGCAGAAGGAAATAATGAGGGTTTTAAGGGAGGGGGTAAGGAGCCATTCCAATCCCGGGAGAGGAAAGACTTACCTTGGGGGAAGAAAAATACACACACACACATTTACACAGATGCAAACTCACCTAGGCATAAATATTGTAGAAAGCAAAGAAGAAAGGTGTGTTTGCATCTGTTTAAATGTGTGGGTGTGTGTGTATTTGTTTTTCTTCCCCCAAGGTAAGTCTTTCCTCTCCCGGGATTGGATTGGCTCCTTACCCCCTCCCTTAAAACCCTCATCATTTCCTTTCCCTCTCCTTCCCTTCTGCCTGAAGAAGCAATTGGGTTGTGAAAGCTGGCGTTTGCGTTTGTGTGTTTTATTTGTGCTACTATCACCACCTGTGCTACTACGCCTGGTGAGTAATCTTCGTCTATTTACTATTTATATATTTTTCCTGCTAGGAATTTTTTATCTATAATATATGTATTATCTTAGTTATATTTAATAACCCCTGTTCTATATTAGTAACCTGCATGGTATGCTGATCCACTATTGCCTCAGTTTGTCTTCCCACGTCTTGTACCTGACTTAAAGTACTATTTAAAATATTATCATCTGCTGTACTGAACATGGTTGTGAGCAATTTGCCCCCTGTATTTAACCATTGTAGTGTAACAAACAGTGTGAAGTTGCAGTGCATCTGTATCTCACCTGAAATTAGTTTAAAATAAAGGTTAACATATACTGTGTGCCATGCACTTGTATGCAGCCTTGTGGAATATACTTGCTATTACTGGACAGGAAGATCTACTTGTCATGGAATAAATAATTAGTGATGGTTAATCTGTATGGCGAAACTCTGGATCGTCTTTTGTTATAAACAGTTGAGGTAATTCAGGATTTTTTTATGTGAATGCATTGTGTTAAGATGTGTTCTGAATACTGCTGAGCTGTTCATGTATCATATTGCACAATGATGTAATAAATGGCATTACAGTTGTTATTTGACTTAAACTACGGTTTCATATACATCATTTATCATGAGTATAATAATGGAAAGTCCAGGTTGGAATAAATAATATAGTGAGGACAGTTTACAACTCACCGCAAAGACGTGGCGACGAGCTGTGACAGGCACATACAAATGACACACACATACAACACATTCAGCTATCGGCCATGGCCTTCTTCAGAAAATAGAGCACTCACGCAATCACACAACACAGTCATACAACCATCACCTCCGACTGCCTGTGTGATTTATTATGAGATAATATTTATATTTCTCCTCCTACTGCAACCTGTCCAATGTGACTTATCCTAAAATCGTGCAGAGAATCAGCTGAAAGAAGAGGACTCTGAGTACCAAGGATATTTGATCTTCATAGTAGACCTCTCAGGGAATATACTTCAAGTCTTAATCTCCCACACTACAAGATGTGGCGACCAAGTTACAGTCCAAATTCAAAGGGGAATAATGACTGAGAAGGAATAGATGAAAAAAAAGTTATAATGGAGAATATTTTAACATATTTGCACAATTATAAACTAATGTCTGTCTAGGGGTGCTTGCGTTTCGATATGTCTGAGTGTGTGTGTATTTGTTTACCTTCCTTTTTTCCCCCTAAGGTAAGTCCTTCCACTCCTGGGATTGGAATGACTCCTTTTCCACTTCCTTAAAACCCATATCCTTCCCTTTTCCTCCCCTTTTTTCCACTTTTTCCTGAAGAAGCTGCCAGTGGTGGCGAAAGCTTGTATGTGTGTTTGTGTGTGATTTTATTTGTTTCTCTCGACGAGCCGGTCCTTTTGGTAAGTCATCTCTTTTCTATTTTTATTTTTATTCAATTATAAACTAATGTTTACAATGTTGCTTTGGACAACAGCTTCATAAATAATAACAAAGTGTCATAGCATCCAGCTTTTTAAGAATGAGACTGGTAGGTGTCCAGTGGAAATATTGTGGAATGAAGTGTAAGACAACTGGCTGCAAACCCGAAATCTTTTTGAACAATGATTTGACTGTTTCATTTGCCATTTGTTTCAAATAACTTAGTTTTTCTTGAAAGAATTGAGCACTATTCTGATTCCTATACCTTTGTCTTAACCCATCTGCGAGTTCTGTAAATGTAGTTACTTTACTCAACATCACATGGTACATAACACGTCTTAGCCGCACCCGGCCAGCGCAACTTGATCAGTGTGTACATCTATCAGTTTCTTATGTGTGTTTTGTTCTGTATGAATTCCGGAAGTGGAATTAAAGTTACTACAAAATGCAAGTCTATAGAAGAATATATAACTATGGGAAAGATAGATACTGCATACAGGAAAAAAATGAGCTATTTGGAGAGGATAAAAGTAGCAGTATGAATATCAAAAACTCGGGTAGAAAAGCAGTTCTGAACAAAAAAGGGAAAGAATTATGGAGGGGCTCTACAAAGGAAATTAATTTCAAGATGACATTATAGAAAGGGAAGATGAGGTAGGAGATAATATACTGAGGGACTTATTAGAGGAAGCAATGAAAGTTTTAAGTCAAAACAAGACCCGTAGAGTAGACATGGAGTGACTGAAGTCTCTGGGAAAGCCAACCATGACAAAACTATCCCATCTGGTATGCAAGATGTATGAGACAGGCAAAATAACCCTCATACTTCAAGAAAAATGTAATAATCACAAGTCCCAATAAAGCAGGTGCTGAGAGAAGTGAAAATTATCATCAGTTTACTAAGTCGGGACACAAATTATTTATGGTAGAATGGAAAAGCTCTTAAATGCCAACCATGGAGCAGACCAATTCAGATTTGAAATAAATATAGGAACATGTGATGCAATATTCCCTAACTACATTAGAAGATAAAGGAGAAAGTTTTTGACAATGTTGACTGGAATACATACTTTCAAATTCTGAAGGTAGCAGGGGTAAAATATGTGCAACAGAAGGTGATTTACAACTTAAATCTGGTGTCTGTACAAGTTATTAGGATCAAAGGGCATGAAATCAAAGCACTGGTTTGGAAGGGAGTAAGATAGGGCTGTAACATTTCTCCAATGTTAATTAATTTGTACATTGAGTGAGCTGTGAAAGGAAAGATTTGGAGAAGGAATTAAAGTTCAGGCAAAAGAAATAAAAACCCTACATTTTGATGATGACACTGTATTCCATCAGAGACAGCAAAGGACCTGGATGAGGAACTGTATAGAATGAACACTATCTTGAAAGGAGCATATAGGATGAATCTAAACAAGAGCAAAACAATGGTAACAGAATGCAGTCTAAAAAAAATCAGGTGATCCTGAAGAAATTACATTAGGTAATGAAACAAGAAAGGTGGTCGATGAATTTTATTACTGGTGCAGCAAAATAATACACATTGATTGCAGTACAGATGATATAAAACGAAGAATGTCAATGTGAAGAAAAGCGTTTCTGACAGAGAGAAATCTGTTAATATCAAATATAAATTTAAGTGTTAGGAAGTCTTTTTTGAAGGCATTTGTGTGGAGTGTTGTTTGGGTGGTAGTGAAAAATGGATGATAAATAATTCAGACAGGAAAAGGATACAAGCTTTTGAAACGTGTTGCTACAGATGAATGCTGAAAATTAGGTGAGTAGATTGCACAACTAATGAGGTGGTACTCAATAGAATTGGGGAGGAGATGGTAGATTTTTCACTACAATTCAAAGCAACACTTCACACAAATGCCTTCAGGAAAGACTTCCTAATATTTAAATTTATATTCAATGTTAACAAATTTCTCTGTCAGAAATGCTTTTCTTCTCATTGATATTCTTCATTTTATCATCTGTGCTACAATCATTGTATGTTATTTAACTGCCCAAGTAATACCCTGACTAAAGAAGAGATCGATTGGTAGTACAGATACTGAAACATCAAGGAATCAAATGTGTGGGGTAAAAATCATAGAGGGAGACCACGAGACGAATGCAGTAAGCATGTTCAATCAGATGTGGGTTGCCGTTCTTATGAGGAGACGATGAGGCTGGCTTAGGATAGAGTGGAATGGAGAGCTGCATCAAACTAGTCTCCAGACTGAAGAGCAAAACAACAACAACAACCACTACTACTACTACTACTACTACTACTACATGCAAGGCAATACTTATCTTGAAAGATGTTATTTTAAAAAAACCTATGTTGATAGCTGTTGTAGACTTCATGAAATATTCAAAAAATATTTACTTTAATGAACTCTAAAATTCTAACAGTTACAGGAATAAGATATGAGAGTCACGTTACAACTTCTGCATAATCCAGTCTGCATTTATAAGCATAAAATGAGTTGAAAAAGAGTGAGATGGGGTTGTAATATACATTCCCCATGTTATTCAACCTGTATTGTCTAAGCAGAAAGAGAAACCTCAAAGAAATTTGGAAAAATAATTTAAATTTTGGGAGAAGAAACAAAAACTGAATTTTGTCAGTTACATTGTAATTATGACAGAGACAACAAAGGTCATGGAGGATAAGTTTCTTAAAAAGGAATTGAAAGATGAACATCAACAAAGGTGACAAAATGTGGTCAAATTCATCACAATAGTTAAGTAAAAAGGCATTTCCATCAGGAAATGTGCATAAAACTTAACTGGATTACATTAATGATGAAAACAAGATCCACAATGATACACACATTTTAAAGTACAGCATAAACACTTGAAAGAAACTTGAATTTTCAGTTTACTGAGAAAGCATTTGTATTACGACAGCAGGAGATGCAACAGCTAGTAGCTAAGTCACTTGGCAAAAGTTCTACTCCTAACCTACCATTGGTCCACTTACCAAGCAGCTGCTATCTGCTACAATGACACTGCCATTTGAGTTACACCAGACACTTTCTCCTCATCATGCCCCTTATTCTTGTAACAGTGAAACGTTTAAGGCAAAAACAAAGTAGTTTTGACTTATAAGTTTCCTCCAGAAATATAAGTTTCTTCCAGAACAGTAAAATTTTAATCCAACTTATAATAGTGAACATGCAGTTTACTCCAGCCATATTGTAACACAAACTAATGTCTCATGTACTGCCTGTTACTATAGGGGCACACTTTTCAAGTAAGTGATTTCTAAAGGTAAAACAGTTAACAATCCGAAGATTGGTTTGAACACCACAGTGCTTTACTAGGCATGGTCCTGTTTGGAGGTGGTATGCCGTTGCCTTCCTCCGACCTTTGAACTGACTTATTCAGCCAGTTATAGGGGGACCTACAGTTTAACGTGGGTTCCAAACCACGGTGCTACTCGGTATTTTTCACATGAGCAATACTGCCAGAGGTGAAAGAAGTGGAAAGTGACAGATAAAAATCCTAGGACCTAGCGGGGATCAAACCTGTGACCTTTGGATTTGCAGACTGGCACTCTACCACTGTGCAACTGAGGTGCACAGTGATATTCTACTAATACAAAAAAGGTACTGTGAATAAGGAACTCTGCCATCCTCTGTTTGCATAATTAAAAATACTGACAGTGATAAATCTTTATAGTTATGTCTCAATAATAAATGTTAAGAACAACGTAACACATTTTTATACTAGAAACTGTATACACCATCGTGACACCAGAGGCAAAGCTAACATTGATATTCTTGGGTACAGACTGACAAAAACAGAAAACTCACATAAAAGTGTCTTAAATTCTTTAATAAGTTGCCACATTCTGCTTTTACCACAACCTTTAATAATTTTAAAACTAAGCTGTATAACTGGTTAGCTGAGAACTCATTCTATAGTATCAGAGAATTTTTTGATGTATGTAATATTGATATTGATTTTTAAGGACACGTTTTCAAAATTGTATAATTATGTAATATAAGTTATTCAATTGTAAATATAATGTGAACATTAATGGAATGTAATTGTAACCTACTGACTGCCTATTCCACTATATGTGGTTAATGGTGAATAAAGAATCTGAATTTGGTTAATGATAGTTGCCAAGAAGCTAAGATCCAGTGATGTGGAAGCATGTCTATATTCTTTATTGCCTCTGCTAAAAGCACTTAGTGTATCATGTGGCAGTGTATAATTTCATTGACTTCTGGCACAGTGCAATTTCACAGCTGTAGTAAACATTCAACTACTGTTAGTGTGTTGACTGGTTTTAATTAAATTTGTCTCAGCGTTCAGTATCAACTGAGTAATTTGAGTCTGAATGGTAAAATACTCAGACCATCATGTACAGAGTCTTCAGGTCTAGGTGCTTGTGAAGTCATACATAAATGGAAACGCCTTATGTATTGTGACAACTTCAGCATTTGCTGCTATGAGTTAAACTCTGAACATTTGCGTAATATTTTTCTGATATCCCGGCACGATGAGTTTGAGAGCCCGCCAGACCACGTGGACTGTGACAGCAGCCGTAGGCGGCGCGCACAACCTACGAGCACTGCCATCGCCACTAGTGTGCTGCACGCAGTGGTGCGCCTACCACGCCGGTCATCTGCGCAGAGAGCCGCACTATTTAGGACCCGCAGCCGCAGTTCGCTCCTCAGTCGTGTGTTGACTGCGCTTGGTGTATGTTTGACCTTCTGTTGTTATCAGGCATTGTACTTGGCTCCGTCACAGTTCCGAATGGCTTACGCTTTGGTCTGTGTTTTCCATTTAGTTGTTTTCATTGTTTGTGGTCTCGTGTAGTGTTTCTTGTTAGCGGCGATGTTTGGTCAGTTGATCAATGCTAGTTGCTCCCGACCCAGTCCGACCTTCGGTCACAATAATTTTATTCATAATTAATGTTACAGGACTGGAGGAATACATGCTAATAAGTCTATGAACAGCCAGAAAATAATTTGCATGAAATGGCTTTGCCTCCAAACCTGTGTAAAATTATTCTTTCAATGTAGTATTTGTGTCTGAGTATGAAAGTAAGACTACTTTTGGCAACAAACAGTCGCAAAATTCTTTTAATGTAACATTCCTTATTTATGCTGGAATAGAATATAAAGACACAAAATAGCAAGCAGGGCACACTGCGAAATGCAATTAATCTAAGGACTGGTGTTAATGTGTCAGAGTAATTCAAGTTTACTTACTATTTGGATCACAGTATATCACTTGTACCTCTGCATTCATATCATCATAATTCTAACATGAACACTGCCGTTTTTACAATTTTCATTTCGATAACTGCAATGTAGCTGTTATTATTAATCAAGTATGAAAGTAACATTTATTTTGCTATTAAAACCATCTTGAAAATACAATTAATATTCATAAAATTCTCATAACATTAGTGCACTTAATAAAATTTCTATATTTAACAGGTATTAAATAAACAGCTTTTAAACAATGGCAATAAATATAATAAAAAACAATAATGACACAATTTGTGAAAAATGTTTATGTATAAATACATCTTCATAATCATAATCTATTATTTCTTTATCAATTTTGCTAAAAATATGTGCTCTTTATATACATAATTGTAATTTATACCTTAAAATTAATGCCCATATATTCAGTCATACAAGGTAAACAAGTACTCCAATGACAAACTTTCAATGGTTTCCTTTCACATGCCTGTTTTTGCAAACTTATAATCATAAATGCAAAACCAAAAATGAAACACAAAATTTGGGGGTTCTTAGAGATACTAAATCAAGTCCTTTGCTCATCACTAACTAACAACACAGTCAATAACAACCATACCATACTAAGAAACACATGACACTAAACAATTCACAGTGAATCATGTAGTTTGAAATTATGTTGCTTATAAAATGGCAATATACGCAACCATAATTAGAGTAAGACAAAAAATATAGAAACTTAAAAGTAATTGGACCACCCAGTTAATGATCATTTAGCTGAACAAGATCAACATTTCCATAATACATTTTCTTTTTGTCTGATTGATAATTGATGAGAACCTACTCAACTATATTTTTGCATTCTAAGTAACACTTAATAAATATATACAAAGAAATGGAAACATACTTTGCATTAAGACGCAGGGTGCCACATTATGGATTTTACTGCCTTCCTTATCTGAGGTCGAGTCCTCCCTTGAGAGAGAGAGAGAGAGAGAGAGAGAGAGAGAGAGAGAGAGTGTGTGTGTGTGTGTGTGTGTGTGTGTGTGTGTCCTTAGGTTAGTTTAACTCAATTTGTAAGTCTAAGGACTGATGGCTCCATAGATTTATAAACATTTTAATATGCAGGGTAATTCAACTGCAACTACCAATGCACTCCCCTTATTACAGCACTGCTTCTTCGCAAGTGCCACCAATATGCATTTATTATTTTTTTTTTTTTTTAACCTCTTGGCATAAGGTTATATGTTACCTATTTAAATTTTGAATGAGTTGCTATGCATATTACTCATTTTAGTATACTGTCTTGTTTTGATGCTTATTTTTCAAAGGACTTATTTCACTTGAACCTCTTTTCAGGTAAAAACGGAACCCTTAGACGGTAACATCATTGGGTGTCTGATTGTTAGGACCAATTTTTCTCAGCAACAGGTAGACTATCATATTGAAATTTATGTTACATATGGAGGTCTGCAGTCCCTTGTCAGAGTAAAAAACCATTAATTTCTAAGTTAAGGCAATCAAAAGATTTGGAAATTTATAGAAACTCACTTATCAAAACCTACATAACATACTTCCCACTGACTTCGCGCCGGCCGCGGTGGCCGAGGTGGCTGAGGCGCTCCAGTCACCGTCAGCACGGCCACTACGGTCGGGGGTTCGAATCCCCCCTCGGGCATGGATATTTGTGCCGTCCTAGTTCGTAAGTAGTTCATAAGTAGTTTGTAAGATTAGGGACTGATGACCCCGTAGTTAAGTCCCATAAGCCTTACAAACATTTGAACTGACTTCGCAAAAAGCTGGGGTTCACAGTATGAGAAAAGGAAAATAATAAATTATTAATCTCTAGCTATATCACATAAATTATTATTTTTCTTTTTTCATTTGTATTCTTTCAAAAATCTTAGGAACTACTATAGGCATTTTGATCTGAAGTAAACAGTAATGCACCTTCAGCAGTTCTTCTTACTAAGTACCAATTCTGACGTAACATGCAACAGGACCAGGCAGGCATACATAAACTGGATATAATCCAATTGTATGTTATCCTTTAGGTGTCGGAATCTAATAGTGACCACAGGTATCTAATATACACACTGTGGGTCTACTGAAAACTCATCCAAATTTTAAATATGTAATGTACAACACATGCACTTACATTTTGGAAGTGCAGACACCGACTGGAGGGTCAAGTGAAGTGGCAGTACTTAAAAAGAGGGAGGAGGTTACATGAAACGACATTGGTAGTGGCAACTGAATCATGCTGCATACTTTGTTCCAAAAACGGTGTCATATATTTACTCAACTGTTAGTTCATTCATATGATCACACTGTATCATCAACATTTATTTATAATACTTTGTTGTCTCTATAGATAATGAAAATTTACCAGTCTTGCAATGTCACATTAATGCCTTTTACTTGCTTTATGAACAATATTTTGAAGTTTTGTAATGAAATTAATACTTTTCTGATTTATAGTTTTAAAACCCGTGATATTTGCACTGTCAGTGCTGAAAGCTTATGACCTTCACTACAACCAATATTCAGTATTACTGCTCCAAATTGTACTCTTAGTAGCTCAATGTTGCAAACTTGCAACTATGAGAACATAATTTGTGGCAGTCAGTTGTCAATCAAGTGACACAAAATTACAAATATATTCCCACTGTTCATTCTAAAAGTTTAAGCAACATCTTTTTACTATTCTCATACACTAGAAATAAAGTTGCACACGCTGGTACTGTTCGGACAAGAGATGGCTGCAGGCCATTGTACAAGGCAGAAATACCTGGAAAGTAGAAAATACAACTTGAATATAGCTCAACTTTAAGTAAATATATTCACTTTGTCCTATCTCACTAGTAATAAGTAAGTTACCATAAGGAACGAACGTTGAGCCGCCGACACACACAAATAAAAGACACACAATTCTAAATTTTCTGAGCCTGGGTGATTGTGTGGATGAGTGTTCTCTTTCTGAGGAAGGCCGCAGCCCAAAATTTAGAATTGTGTGTGTGCTTGTGTGTCTTTTATTTTTGTCTATTGGCGGCTCAACATTCGTCTTTACGGTGAGTTGTTCTCTATGTACATATTATTATTAACATTCTTTAGTGGACCTTCCATTGTTGTAATAAGTAAATTCACACACAACATGATACAGATTAGTTAAAAAGGGATTATATTCAAGATAATAGTGACGCATGAATTTTTTACACTGTGAAGACAGAAATCTACCATATCTACACACTGCAAATATTGCATTGCACCATATGCTAGGGATTCCTTACTGTTTCATCCTCATATGGAGCAACGATGTTTACATATGTCTATGTGCAAGAACATAGTCTACATCTTGTCTTTGCAGTCCCTACATGAGCAACACTCGGAGATGGGATGGAAGGAGTGATATTGTCATATATATCTTAACATTCTTCTTTCAATTTTGTAAGTGTGCTTTTGTAGCAGAGCTGCATGATTGATATGACAGACAAAAATAACTGAACAAAAGAAGCTGTATGGGGAGGGGGCAATTAGGGGAGGGGGAGTGAGGCAATGGGGAGGTGGCGGGAGGAAGCAGAAAGAAGAGGCCAGAGAAAGGGAAAATAATGATAAACAATGGGAGTGAGGGACATGAACTGGATGGAAGTGATCGGATAGAGGGGGCAGAAAGTTTTTGGTGGAGGGTGTTGGGGCAATAGGTTACCATAAGTTACAGCCTAGATAAGCTAACCTTTCCATAATATTGTTGAGTTTTGGTGTTTTGTTTGACTGGGAATATCTATCCCAATACTGCTTAGGCAACAAAATCATTACACTTGAAACTTAAAGTAAACCTGCATCCTCAGCACAGTTCAGGGTGTCTCCATTCATAACTATGACAATTTGGGTGTATGTATAATGTTCAATCTGACAATATGCCTCAGAGATCCAGTTAAAGTGTAGACCAAAGATGTGCTGAAATTTTTTGTCATGAAGAGTTCACACCACAGGAAGATGTCCACTGAAATGATGAATGTTGTAGTGATGTGAATCAGAGTTTTAGATACTAGCATGAGACACAAAAATTTGCACTGTGGTAGCATTTGTGATCAGCACCAGCTGATGACTTTCAGTTCTAAAATAAGACTCATAAAAATCTCAAATAGACTGCAACAAAACTACATGTTGCTTCACAGAGCTGTGTCTAAGCAGCCTGTATGTAACACTCTCCACACAGTAAAAGGCTCTAGGTGGGCATTATGAACAACAACAAACAAAGAATGAAGACCTTTGGCAAGAAAACACATGAAATGGAAGCACGGTCAATGACAACGGTCAGTGACGAGTGTAGGGTACAGATCCTTCAGCCACTGGCTAGACTGGCTGGGATATGCCTTTTCAAGAAGCTTATGGGACTTAACTGCAGGGTCACTGCCTTTTCAGAGTTTGACACCTCAGAAGGGAGTGTCCCAAGAGACGTCTTCCTAGTGAGAGGAGCTGGAGAAGGCTGTTGCTTCTCCAGCTCGAAGGTGGGGACTGGTGTCACCGATAGTAGGGGGGATTGCTCCCACAGGAGGTGTTGGGGGAACAATGGATGAAGAAGTGCCCCCACCATCAAGGGGGCAGTGTGAGTTTGATGTCCAGTAGGAACCACAGAGGGAGTGTGCACTGGTAATGCTGTCGTCCGCAAAGAAAATGGTGACAAGATGACTGCAGCAAATGACGTTACCATACATAGAGGGTGCAGTCGCTCGTATTTCTCCCACGCCTCACAGTAAGTCACCCAGTCCAGAGACTTGATGTCCAGGTTTTTTTTTTTTTCTTTCCCTATGCAAAAAAATTACAGTCCAGTGAGCAAGATGGATGATATTGCCCACAGTTCACACAGACAGGAGGTATGTTGGGCTGGAGATGAACCCTCTACCATGCAATTCAATGTGACTTGCAGAGTATCCATGTAGATGAAGAGGTGCAGTGGGAGGAAATGTGCCCGAATTTCCAGCACTTAAAACACCACATAGGGAAAGGGACATATGGTAGACATCACACCAGTATATCATTACCTTATCAGGCAGTGTATCACCTTTGAAGGCCAGAATGAAAGCACTGGTGGCAATCCCATGATCTTTTGGTCCCGTATAGATGTGCTGGATGAAGTGAACTCAGCACTGTAAATTTGCACACAACTCGTCATCAGTCTGTGACATAAGATCACGGTAGTATATTAGACCTTGGACCACATTTAATGTCTTGTGGGGTGTTATACTTACAGGAACATCACCCAACTTGTAACAGGCAAGTAAAGCCTTCAAGTGGGCAGGGGATGTCATCTGTATCTAATGGTCCCACTTCTCATCTTATAAAATGACACTATATCGTCAAACTTATCTTCTAGGTGTTCAGTGAAGAATTGTGGCTTGGTTGACATGAATGTTTCCCCATCAGAATGTGCAGAACAAGGTATTGGGGGCAAGTATGGGTCAGACTGATAAACAGACCTATGTTCCTCCCATGGTGTAGCAAGGGAATGGAGCGACTTAGGGATATATGTCGTCACATTGAACTCTGTCCTCCCACACTTATAGAAGGTGGTTTGGGTGTCTGCCAACGCTATTCCACCCAGGCAGAGTCCTGCATGCCTGGGTAAGCCTGATACAGGTTTATACCTTATTTGTGACCCAGGCAATTAAGTGAAGTTCCCTGTACTCTGTAACATACAATGTTCCACCATACAGTGGTCACTGAGGCAAGCATACAGCTTACACAGTCGCCAGCTCAGGGTCCCCGTGTTCGCCAACCCCTTACCCAGCAAATTAATGCTGAGCCCCCTAAGGGATACAAATGTAAGTGTGTCATTGTCATTTCTAAGTGCCACCCTATGGCTCAGTGATCACATTAACAGTGAGTTGCAACCTATAGTCATATTATTGTTGTTAAAAATTAATTTCTGATTCTATTTCTGACAGCCTTTTCACTTTTTCAATTTCTAACTGAACTTCTGTGCTTCATATAATGCATGTTCCATGTTTTAATGTCACATGAGCATGTGTTTTCAATTCCAAAAATCTTCTGAACCTTCATTTAATGTTACTAAACTGCTAGCCAGCATATGTAAATAATGCTGCATAAAAAATAAATATAACTTGATACAAACCTTCTTGACGGGCCACTCTTAAGGCAACAGATATCATAGGTTCTTTTAGACCTCCAACCTGTATTCTTGATTTTACAGCATCCACAGGAAACACAACAAGCCAGAAAACTAAACCACCTGCAGCACCAGCAACCATTGTACGTACAGCCCCTGTATAAAAATTATTCATTAGTAATTTTTACTTTGTGAGACAGAATGAATATCACATAAAAAAACATATATTTGAAAGAAACATATCATAAATATCTTACCAATTTCATCCTTTGATTTTCCTGGAGGCGTTAGCAGTTGACGAGCACCCTCATAGCCTCCAAAAAAGAAGCAGTTACCAAACATTTCTCGAGCCATAGTTGAAGTCAGCCCTCTATAGAGGCCCATTGCTCCTTCATGTTTTATTATGTATTTTGTCATTTTTATGGGCCCATATTTTTGCTTGAGTGCAGATAATAAATAATTAATTGGGTGACACTAATTTAGATCTTAGTACTAGATGAGCCATCAAGGCTCGAAATGCATTGTGTACAAATAAAACACTATTTTTGTGACTGAAGGCAAGTTCATTTTATTTTACAGAAGTAAAACAGTCACAGTAGAATCACAGACAACAATGGACAACATTTAAGATAATATTTTTACATGTGCATCAATGTGGCACTAATGAAAGAAACAAAATAAATATTTTGCTTAATGGTAAAATTTATATACACTTAAATACATGTACAGGATCATAGCAGATATTACCAACTACAAGCAAATTGTTTACTGTGTTCCACATTCTCCTCATACCTTTCTTATATTTAGTTGCACAGCTTTTGTAATCAATCTTTCAAGCTTTTACAAGGGTATGGCTACTAAAATGTTAGAGCAACTCTCACTCTTGTTCATCAGAACACACCTCATTCCACCTCAGATAACTAATCAATCCAAAGATTGTTTTGAATAGCACAGTGCTTTTCTAGGCATTGTCCTGTTCTGAAATAACTAACCAGTCAGTTATAGGACTTCATGCAGTTTAACATAGATTCTGTGGTTTTCACATCAACGAACACTGCAAGTAGTGGACAAAGTGCTAAGTGACAGATAAAAATTCTCAAACTGACTGGGGATTCAACCTAAGACCTTTTTGAGATTAAAGAATTCAAACAAATACTATCAACAGGCACAAATTTTCACTATTAATGCATAGATTGAACATCTAACTTTGGTGAAGATTTTACGAAATAATGTCCTATCCTTTAAAGATGCATCACTAAGACAAAAACAAATTTAACATGAGAGCAGGCACAATAAAATTATTGTTATTACAACTGCTGGAATGTAATCAGAGGTGAGGCAAATGGTAATTGCTTAAGGCAACTTCTCAGTGTGAACGGAGATGAAACAAACAATGGGGAACAAAAATATTACCCGGCCCAAATAATTTATAGTCCACGATCAGAGCCCTAGTTCCAAAATGCAAGTGTTTCCAACTCTAGTGGTCTTTGGAGCTCCAGCTTGGTGTTTATGTCATCAAATAGAAGCAATATAATAGTTAGTGTACAGTACATGTCACAATTCATAGCAGCTTAACTCACATATCATTTATTTTGGAAAATGTTATTCAAGTACGTATAAGAAGTCAATGTAAAAAATAGACGAAGATTACTCACCAGGCGAAGGAGCACAGGTGTGACAGCATCACAAATAAATAAATGAATACACATACACACACAATCGCAAGCTTTCGCAATTGCGATTGTGTGTGTATGTGTATTCATTTATTTATTTGTGATGCTGTCACACCTGTGCTCCTTCGCCTGGTGAGTAATCTTCGTCTATTTTTTATATTTTATTTTTCCTGCTAGGAATTTTTCGTCTTAATATAAGAAGTCAATGTGGTAGATTTACTACAACAGACCCCTTCTTACATATGTTTCGTTTGTCAAGTGGATAGGCTGATGGTTTATGAATATAAGGGGTGCGAGTTTGAGCACCACTGGAGTCAACCTTTATTTTAGACCTGTGTAGGTGATATTTTTTTATGTCTAATCTTTAAACAATGAGACAAATGATAGCCATAGTAAAAATGTTGAAAATAAGTGTTTGTATTTACTTCAATTGCCACATGTGGAATCTGTAGTGTTAAGCCAAGATAAATGTATCAGCAAATAGGCATAATTTTCTAAATCCTTACGGGTGGTTTATTCAAGTGAGTGGCTGTGCCTTATATTAGCCATTGTTTCCAGTTTAATATCCATTCTTTAACTCTGGTAGGACTATTCCATCATTATGCTAATGAGAAAGGACAGGTAGCTCATTGATAAAAAGAGTATCGCCTTTCCTGGTTAAGCGGTGCGGATCGGATGCCACCAAAGCCTTTACTTTCTTATTTATTTTTTCTTTATCGCAATGCAAATGTTCATTGCTTTAGTTACTTTTTGTTATTAAATTAGATTGGTTTTATAGTTTTCAGTATTTTCTTTTGTAAATAAGTAATTACACTTTGATATCTAAATATAATTTTCCTTTTAAGGAAATATTTGACCACCCATAAGAAAAAATAAACATCCTTGGAAAGTAATATTTATTTGACCTCCCATAACAAAAAACCAAACATCCTTGGAGGGTGTTATTCATCTGACCTCTCATAAAAATAAAAATAATAATCTTCCTTGGAGGTTGATATTGGTATGACCTTCCATTAAATTAAAAATATTATAATGTAGGCCATGTATATCTGCAATATTCTGTCCACATATCATTGGCATCAAGAACCGCCTGGATCCTTCAACGCATAGAATCTACAAGTCTGCGGAAAAAGGCCTCATCCATGGCAATTCTCTCCCATGAAGAACAAACCAAATCCCACAAGGCATCTGCACTTGGAGGAGGTCTGGCCAATTATCCTGCAGTCTTCTTGAGTTTAGCCCATACGTTCTCTATGGGACTGAGGCCATGGTAGGCACTGAATAAAATTCTCTCTCCTTTGGAACCAGTCTGAATCTTAATTCTGGTGTGCAATGTATGATTGTCATGTTGGTAAATGATATGTCCTTCGTGGTACCAAAGTCAAGCTCCAGGAATGTTTAAATTTTCAAGAACATGTTCAGAGTATGCTGAATGGAACTTGTACTGGATTAGTTCTAAGATTCCTGCATCAATATAAGACATCCAGCCACAACATTTCACACTTATTCACCTGCTTCTAGTGCGTGCAGCCACAAAGTGGGCATTATATTGTTGCCTACCTGTGGGATAAACAAGAACCGGACCTCTGCTTGTGGACTCAATTGTGCACTCATAGGTGAAAATGACTTTCCTCCAATCAACATTCTCCCAGAAACTCACAATTGTCAGTCTGTCCATGGCTTGTACGTCAGATAATGGTTCTTTAATGGCAGCGTGACGGGTCCAGATTCCATGTCATTTAATCGTCAGAGAGCAGTTTTCGATAAGCCCAGGAAACATGAAGCTCTCCTTAGTCCCCAGATGTTTGAGAAAGGGGGCAGTCTGGGCCACTCTGACCAATTCATCACCATCAATTCGAGTACAGGCTCGCGATTTTCCAGGTATTGGATGTCTGCTACCTCACCCTTATCTCTAAATCATTTGATCCATCTCCTTGCTGTGGAAGCGTTAACACCATAACAAAGTCCTGCCTCAGATGCACCAACACTGTTGTCAAAGAGAGTAATAATGTGCTCACAAAAGTTTACATCAGTTGTTTAAAAGTAGACTTATGATGTATGCTAATCAACTGATACGTTTCTCTCAGCTGAAAACTACAGACACACCACATAGTGGTCGAAGTAATTACAAACAAAATACATCCATTTTCAATATTACTAGATGACCTGTGTGAATAATTTGCACACTATCCTGATCAGTCACAGATAGGTAAGATAGTAATGGAAAAAAGGCGGCTGCAAATACGTATGTATAAAAGATAATAAACTTTCAATAGTAGTAACAAATATTAGACTCATTGTAAGAAAATTTGTATAATTAAATAGAATATGATTAATTTGAAACAAATTTTAAAAAATCAGATATTGACTTTTTCAAGTTTATTATATTTTTTGAAAACTAGTTTATTTTACAAAACTACTTTGAAAACTAATGTTAATAGTTGTAATGTGAGCATCATTTACTTTTGGCTGTATGTGTCTTTAGCACAAGAATCTAAACAACTGCAAAAGGTGGCATGCCTGTTAGTTAAATTATTCGTGTATTTTTCGTCATTACATCGAGGTGTATAACCGGAATCATGTGATAAACTATGCTTGCATCAAAGGTCTTTGGCTTGTATAAAGAATGTCAACAACTGCAAGAGTTGTCGTTCCTGTTAGTTAAACAGATTGCCAATGGATGCCACCTTCTACATTGCTTTTTTATTGGCCACGCAATCAAAGTTGATACTCGGCACGGTGGCTGATGGAAGCAACTGTAAATACATGTCCCATTTACAATTGTTCACTAGGTATCAACTTAGACTGTACAAAGTATCACGGACAACAACACTCTCACAACTACTACACTGAGTGCTGGCATGCACTGGCTGTGCGAACAACCGCGAAGTGAGCTAATACCTGGTAAACAACACACTGAGTGCAGAGCACAACTCCGCACTGTTTATGTCATTGACTCGCCCGTGGCGTGCTCTGGCGTTTGCCGCAGTTTCCCGCGGCCGACTCCCGACATATGTTATTGGCTGTGTCTGTACCTTACAGCACAAAGACTACAATTTTTTTCAAAATAATTTTTTTTTTGTGGAAACAATAACTTTAAACTATCTCTGTATTTTAGTTATTAGGGGAGAATGAAACCCTGAAAATGATACCTCAATCATTAATTTTGGCTAAGTAATATGGGAGATATCATGTGCCCACAAAGAAACACTGATGAGAAATAATATATACTAGTTGACCCATGCAAATAATTCACACTCTACCCTGGTCAGTCACAGATAGGTAAGATAGTAATTGAGAAAAGTTAGAAGCAAGTACATAAGTACAAAAAATAATAAACTTTGAATAGTAATATCAAATATTAGTCTCATTGTAAGAAAATTTATATAATTAAATACAATATGATTAATTGTGAAATGTATAAAAATCAGATATTGACTTTTTCATGTTTATTTCATTTTTTGAAAACTTGTTTAGTCTACGAAACTTCTTTGAAAACAATGTTAGTAGTTATAGTGTGATCATTGTTTGTTTGTTTTTTTTTTTTTTTTTTTTTTTTTTTTTTTTTGCTGTGTCTTTAGCACAAACATAAATATCACTGAATGAGCGAACTCATGAAAAAGCCATGCATAACGGTCCATTCGAAGAAACAAGTTCTGGTAAATATGAGGGTCACTCCAAAAGAAATGCACACCTTTTTTTTTTTAATACAGTTTTCATTCTGCATGTTTGAAAGTTTTACAGTGTGTAGATACATCCTTCCTGCTTCTTTTCAAACTTACTTCAACCTGTTCCCGTGAGTGGCGCCTTCAGCATGTCTTCGAGATGGCTGCTACACTTGACATTTGTCAGAAGAAACATGCTGTCATTGAATTCCTGTGCTGTGAAAACAAAACAGTGGAAAACATCCACAAGATGTTGAAAAAGGTGTATGGAGATGCTGCTATCGATCGCTGTAGAGTTAGTCAGTGGTCAAGCAGGTTACGTGATGAAAGTGGGCACGGCAATATGGAGGATTGTCCTCGCAGCAGCAGGCCTTTTACTGCACACACTTCAGACAATGTGCAGTTGAGAGCAATGGGGGTTGTGGAGAAATGAAAATTTTGTTCCTAAAAGATGTATCTACACATTGTAAAACTTTCAAACATGTGGAATAAAAACTGTATTAAAAAATTAAATTAAAA
Source organism: Locusta migratoria (assembly GCA_026315105.1). NCBI lineage: Eukaryota > Metazoa > Arthropoda > Insecta > Orthoptera > Acrididae > Locusta > Locusta migratoria. The sequence continues at coordinate 413,360,551 of CM048746.1, read as the reverse complement.
AAAATAGTGTGCATTTCTTTTGGAGTGATCCTTGTATAATCCTGCCCATTGAAGCGTATGACCTTGTGCTTTATTTATGGTCATAGCGAAGGCTACTTTTATTGGGAATTGTTTTCTTATCATTTGGAAAGCCATGCATGGATCAGAAGATGTGAGGTAAATGCGGGGTATTAGCACAGTTTTATTGGAGTCAATGAATTTAGCAGTGATGATGTACTTGCCTAAGTGAGTCACCACTAATCTTGCACCATTAATTAATCACTGATTAGCGTGAAGATTTCTAATTAAAATAATTATAGCATTTTTCTGGGAGCAACTGTAAATACATTTCCCATTTATGATCAATCGCCGGGTATAACTTAGATTGTAGGAACAGTACAATTTGTTTCAGAATAAAGTTTTTTCATGAAAACAATAACTTTAAACTATCTATGTATTTTTTGTCATTAGTGGAGAATGTAATCATTAATTTTGGATCAGTAATATGGTAAATATGGAGTACCCACAATGAAATAACAATGAAAAATAATAAGGTATGTGATTACTATGAACATGTGTCTGACCAATTAAAGGTTAGATTATTATAAAACATAATCTTCTGAAAATCTATAAAAGGCTACAACTGCACAATTTTTAGTGACTTACTATTTAAAATATTACCTGCAAGAGGTAAGAGAAGTAGTTGGTTGTAGTTGAATTATTGTGTGTCAACCGTTTCTACATGCTCAAATAATATTTTCCAAAATGAATTATACGCAAGTTACAGTGCAATGAATCTCGTCATATACTGTGTCTTAACTATTGTATTGCTTCTATTTGACTCTGTAAACAGCAAGCAGAAACTGCACGAGGTGCTGGAGTTGGCAACACACACTTTTGAGCATGGGCATGTACAACGTTCTGATCTTGGACTTAAAATTATTCCCCCATAATGTATGCTTCCTAATCACGGATTCAACAGACTTAATGAAACTTCTTAACAGATTAAAATTGTGTGTTGTACCCATATCTTAGTCAGTCTTGGTCAACCTGCTACCACCTATAGCACACAACATGCATCAGAGCCTTAAGACTCAAAGCTTCGATCTGAGAGAGAGAGAGGAGGAGTTCTTTAAGCTGGAACACAATGGGTGTTGAGTTGGGCGAGACAGTGTAGTCTAACTCAGCCATGAGCAACCTTCCATAGCCATGGGCTAGCTTCATTTCTCAACATACACTCATAGGCCATCTCTTCTTATCGAGTAGGGCACCAATGAAATTTGCACCCTTTTCCTAGCACTCCACACCAACAAACTGTGCCTCAAAACACTAGTTTTGAGAGAAAATTCACTTCATATTTCCATTTATTAATTCATCTTTAAGATTAATTCTTTACTTACAATAGAGCTGCTCCCCCCCCCCCCCCAATGATTTTTTGCAGACTGGGTTAAAACCAGTTACAGGCCGGATGTGACCAATGGCCTGTCAGTTTCCCACCCATGATTTAACTTATGGGAGGCATCAGCTTTTCTTAGCAGTAAATCTTAGCAAGACAATTTACAGCAAATGATTTTTCATTAAAATTAATCACAAGAAAGAGTTTATTAAATAAGCTTTGTGCTCAAGCCTTTCTTGTCTCTTTGGTTACATAAAACACTGTAATGTTGTAGATTGTGCACTGGGAACAACTTTGAAACAGCATGTTAAAGCCACACAGAAATTCATTATTTCATCATTCTCATTAAAATACTTTTAAGATACAATGTTCTGATATATATTAAAATATCTAAATGTTCAGTAGTTATATTCACCAAAAATTAAATGCATTATACAGAGCACACCTCCTTACAGTAGCTGTTTTAGACTGTGAAGTTGTCTCTCGCAGAGCTTGCAGTCTGCATTTCACCAGTTCCGTTGGGCAAAGAGTAAGGGATGAGAAAATAGCAGAAAGCGAACCAGCTGCTGCATTGGAGATTGCTCCCAATTCTTCCACTTTCTACAGTAAAGAGAGAAAACAGACAAATACTTTTAGAATAAAAAAGTATTCACTTATTACTAAACAACAAACAAAACAGAATGTACATATCACCTAATTTTATAGAAACTCCCTGATGTATATTTGAGAACTCTCTGAATGGGCACAAGTAAAAATAATTACAGCATTATATTCTTCCAGACAATATTCCAATAACTATTCTCTATAGATATAAGGGATATTGAAATGGAAGACTTAACAGTGTAATGAAACTCACAAGAGCTTTAATGCTGATTTGACAATTGGTAAAAATTATCATTTCGTTTCATAAAAGATCACTCAATGACATCCTGTTTTGCATTACAGAAAATAAATTGTGTCAGAGAAAATGGCCATTGTACCAGAGCAGCGATCTGTAGCACATTTCTTGATTAGTGTAGTTGTTAAATATGTGGAAAGGTATCGAATGGCAACATAACAGCAATTGTCTCTCTGAGCATGCAGAGATGTACAGAAAGCTTGAAAGATACAATGTCCATAAAAGCTCAACACATGGATCAGGTACACAATGTACAGAATTTCTGGAAGAAAGGTATATTACAGTAAAAACTGTGGCCACTATTTTGGATAATATATTGTTTCGTAACATTTTTTTCTTTATTTTCAGTTCCTGGTAATGGATTTCAGAACAGAACTACTGCAGAAGATAAAAGCTATGCATATTATCTCCAACAAGATATGAAGATATACAAGGAATGGTGTCAAAACATCTTTGACAAACCAAAAAAATTGTTTATTGGACCTCAGCTGTGCATTCCCTCATATTGATATGGGCTACTGGTCAAATCTCTCAGGCTCATTCCTAAGCAGTAGCTTCTTTGGGCCTCTAAATACAAGGCATTCTTACAGCTTTTTCAAATTATTTTTAATGGAATACATGTCAGTTTGTTGGTTTTGCCTTGGTAGTTGCCCTAAACACTGAGAGGACTTGTTAACCAAGAATGGAGTCCTGGTTGCCATGTTGGGGTTGACAGTTGTTTACCGTGGAGTGAGCCAACACCAATTGAAGTAATATTTCTTTTCACTGCCTTTGCATCATCTGGGTCAGCCACTTCTCACTTCTAGTGTCTTGGTGTGTGGATAACATTCTGCCAGTCTCTTCTGCTTCTGAGATCCAGCATGGAAGTTAATGATAAGCACCTCACTTGCAGATTATAATAAAGCATCAGATACATCAATGAAAAGACCAGGTTGGAATGCCAGCACTATCAGGTTAGATTGCTGAGCTGCATACAGTCACTTAGAAAAAAACAATCACTTTCTCGGAACTTAAATATTTGGCCACAGCCATAATCATAATAAGAGCATATGTGAATTGAAACAATCACTCAGGCACAGCACGTGTACACATGACTGACAGCTCAGACCAATATGGCCCACATTTACTTTCACGATTAATAAGGAAGGAATGGGAGGGATGGCGGAATGATGCAGGACACGGGTGGGGATAGAGCAGCCCACACTGCTTGGAGGAGCATAAAAGTTCTGATGGGTGGAAATATGACAGACAGCATGAAACGAGGGACAGTGAAACAAAGAGAGAGAGAGAGAGAGAGACTGGAACAACTGAACCACATTCTTCATCAGTCCTTTGTTAATCTATCATCATGCTTTGAAATGAGACACCTTCTACCTGAGATCTTTCCAAACCTTCCTAAAGTGATGTTAATTGCCCACCCAACATATCGTAGTCCAGGCCTACACCACAACCAATCCCAACCCCTTACCACAGGGAAATGCCCCAATGCAAGATCTGCACAATCCATCCACCCAGCACTTACTATTCCAGTCCTGTCACATGCTTATCATACCCAACCAGAGGCCAGGCCATCTGTGAAAGCACCTCTGCTGCAGACATTGAATCCAGAATCCATCCATCAGAACAGACAGCAACCATCAAACTATGGATCACCCAGTAAGCACAGCACGATTCCAAAGCAGGTCATCTGGATCCTCCCTTCCACCACCAGTTGTTCTGAAGTGAGCAGATTGGATTTATCCTTACAACAGATTCTACACTCTCTCAAATATCCTGGTCACGCTCCACACCTAACACATCCCCCCACTGCTCCATACACCTTCACAATTCACCCCCCCCCCCCCAAAAAGTCAGTCTCTCTCTCTCTCTCTCTCTCTCTCTCTCTCTCTCTCTCTCTCTCTCTCTCTCACACACACACACACACACACACACCTCCCCGTCACCTCCCCTGCCAACTGCCCAACTGTTTGTTACCTTTTTTCCCCTGCGCCTCTCCTTTTTGCTGCCCCCTCCCATTACTGCATTCCAACCTGCAGCTCACATTCCCAACTATCAGTATCTTTGCACTCCACAGAGCATTGTGGTGGTCGAAAGTTTAAGTTGTTTGAATGTGATGTCTTTTCTACGAGCCTGTCTGTGACTCATCTTTATGGTGAGCTGTTACCTATGCTCATATTATTTAAGTGTTCGATGTGGTTTATAGAAGCCCATGTTCCATGCTGAGCCCTACAAGACTTGTATTGGGTTCACACGTACAGTTTGTGTAGCTCTCCGTAGTGGAAATTAGATAACTTGGGGTTTGAAGCTGGATCAGAATCCTTGGTGATTGTAACTTGCCCATGTCACATTAAAAACAAGTCACATTGTTTGTTGGCTCTAGTTACTTCATTATCTGGTTTAAGTTCCTTTAAATTCTGTACCAGTAATTATTTGTAATATTCAGGGGCTCAAATATTGTAATATAGTTTGTACTTAAAAGACTTGTGATTCTTTACAATCACACTACCTTTTCATACTGAACAATGTGATGTTAAAACTGTTTTAATATACAAGAGTATTTGTAATTAAAGCTAAACTTTTAAAACTCTGTAAAAATAACACCACTGGTCAGAATGATGGCAAATTGTACAGGAATATTATAGGAAATGGGAGAAAAGTAACACAGCAGGAAAAAAAAGTACTGTGAAAATTTATCAACAGATGGTGCTGTATGTGTCAGAATATGTAAATGAAAATACTTGTCATGTGTATGGTCCATTGAAGTTGGTGTAAACACACGAGGTACAAAGCTTTTCCTCATTTCGCATCCGAGACATTTGCCATGACTATCTCAATGCAGGATCACACTCTTGCTTGTAAAGCTGTTTTACAAGAATGATGACTGTACACAAATCACCCTACAGAAGTTCCGGACGCTGAAGGGTTTGGAAAAAGGTGTTGAACCAATGAATGCCGTGATCTAGAGAAAATGACTTGGAAAATCAAAGACAGGCGAATGACTGTGCACAAGTTACTCTGCATAAGTTATGGGCACTGAAGGATCTGGAAAAAGGTGTTAGTCCAATGACTGTCATTGGTCTGGCGAAAATGATTTGGAAATTCGAATAGACTGGTTCATTTGGTGTGCAGCCAGGTAGAGGAGGAAACAAATTGATTTGACATTAGCAGAAGAAATGGCCACAGTAATGCAGGAGGAGTAGAGTGGTGGATTGCAAACATGTAGTGCACAGAGAAAAGACCACACATTCGACAAACCTGTGAGGATGGTGCATAAAATCCTATTAAACATCCTTTTTTGCTGTCCATTTATGAGTTGCTTCCTGCTTTAGAATTTTCTTGCTTGCATGGGAATGGGCGATGAATGGCCGTGGAAGATTTTGGGGACAAAGCCCACTTCCATTTGACAGGATATATCACTACAAAAACGATTGAATATGGGCATCAGAAAATCCACATGCAAATCAACCAGTACTACTACATCCTGAGAAGGGCACTATGTGGGCAGGTTTACATCATCATTTATCATAGGGCCATAATTAAAAAAAGGACAGGTGTTTCTGATCCTATTATCTGTACTGACACTGGTAAGTTCTATGAGTGTCTTTTGAATAACCACATCATTCCAACTATCCAAAAGCATGGATATGATCATTTTTATGCAAGAAGGCGGACCTCCACACATTGCAAATCCAGTTAAGCAGCTGTTGAAGCACCATTTTGGAAATATCAGTATTATCAGCGGCCATTTCTCTAAAGCCTGGCTGTCCCAATCACCTGACTGTAATCCTTGTGACTTCTGGCAGAGAGGCTATCTGAAAGAGGTCATGTTCAGTGTTCTGACTGTGAATTTGGATGCATTGAAGGTAAGCATTGCACAACACATTCTGAACTTCACCCCAGAAACATTTTGATCAGTTTTGGAATATGCTTTTATAGATTTCAACCAGAAATGGCGGACAACATACTGAACATGTTTTGTGCCAGTTACACTGAAATTAAAAATCCAATTTGATTTTCATTGGTGGTCCTTACGCGGTTTTTGACAATAAAACTAATTTTTCCCATCTTATGTGGCATGAACTTCTTGTGGTGGATGGACTTAATGTAACTAACAGTATCACACCTGTACAACCACGCACATTGAGAAATACAGTTTGTTTAACGTCTAATTTACACCTTTGGAACTGTTGTATGATTCATTTGTCATTTGAAGTTATTAAATTATGATGCTTACAGCGCTTTCTATTAATCAATTTTCACACTATTTATTTTTTCACTGCCATATGTCTTCTCCTCCGATAATATACTGTAGCAATTTGAAGTCATTCTGACCAGTGGTGTTTTGAAAGTATAACTTCAATTATGACCACCCTGTGTGTGTGTGTGTGTGTGTGTGTGTGTGTGTGTGTGTGGGCGCGCCCACCCCTCATGTGCTATCTGCATCTTGTGTGTATTTTAGTGTCCGAGATGAACTACAGTGTGTGACTGGAAAATTATACATTAATTCTCAGAGCAGTCAGGCCAGTTGCGGGACCTTCCTCTAAGGTAGGCCAAGTATCAAGAAAATTGTGAAATTCTTAAGGAAGCCTCCAAGGACAATTTCTTCTCTAGTTCACGGTTCAACAGGTCTGCACAAGATGTTAAGATCAAGAGGTCACCAACAATGCCAACACATTACACCTATTGGTATCACAAAGACGAACATGTGAATCATGTAGCAGTTATTGAATTTAGTGGCATTATTAAGAGTTGCATAAATCAGTTGTTTGTGAGATTGTATCCTAAGACAAGATGATTTGGAATATTTGTGCAAAATGTTTGTACTATATCTCCAGCAATGCTGCAGGGTATATTTTCAGCATACAGGTTTGACTGGAGCAACAGTGCAGAACTGAAGGAAATGTCACATGAGAACTTAGATCAGAAGAGAATATGCACAGGAAAGAGTATTACCAGTACAAAGATAAACACACAACTGTTGTGAAGAATGGTGCTACTGTAATGATGAATATGTAACCACCATAAAATAATAATAAATAAAACACAGTTTGTTAATACTGTGTAAAGAAAAGTATAAAGTTTTTTTTCCCCATATTACTTTAAATGGGAAGGGAAATGGGGGTAAAGGAAGTTAGCTGGTACCAAAAATATTCCTGACAGCACAATGAACTGCTGCTATGTCCACTAACGACACACAAAAAAGAATTGATGTACAATCACAGCTGATTTACCTGTAGCCTTTCCAACACATTTCAACTGTCTCCCAATCCATAAATGCATATTACACGATAGAAATCCCGGCTAAAGTCTCAATCAGCAGCATGGGTAGTGTTGCGGTCCATCCGTAGCAGTGTTAGGTTGGCAACATAGTACATTGCGAGTAGCCAAGGCATTTACGATAATTCAATTACTGACTGGACAAGGGTACATCGACAAATATTATTATTATTTTTACAAATATGTTATGATTTTAAGGGTTGTCGTCTTCAGTCCGCAGACTGGTTTGATGCAGCTCTCCATGCTACCCTGTCCTGTGCAAGTCTCTTCATATGAGATGACGTTCGGCAACCTACATCCTTTTGAATCTGCTTAATATATTCGCCCCTTGGTCTCCCTCTACGATTTTTACCCCACACGCTCCCTTCTAATGCTAACTTGACAATTCCTTGATGTCTCAGAATGTGCAACCAATCTATCCCTTCTCTTACTCAGGATATGCCAGAAACTCCTTTTCGCCGTGATTCGGTTAAGCACCTCCTCATTAGTTACGTGATCTACCCATCTAATTTTCATCATTCGTCTATAGCACCACATTTCAAAAGCTTCTATCATCTTTTTATCTGAACTCCTTATCATCCACATTTCACTCCCATACAATGCTACACTCCAGACAAATGCTTTCAGAAAGGACTTCCTAACATTTAAATTAATATTGGATGTTAACAAGTTTCGCTTCTTTAGAAATGCTTTTCTTCCCATAACCATACTGCATTTTATATCTTCTTTACTTCGGCTATCAGAAGTTATCTTGCTACCCTACTACTTTTATTGTCTCATTACCTAATCTAATTCCTTCAGCATCGCCTGATTTTCTGACATTGCATTCCCTTACCTTCATTTTACTCTTGTTAATGTTCATCTTATATCTTCCTTTCAAGACACTGTCCATTCCATTCAACTGCTCTTCCAGATCTTTTGCGGTCTGTGACAGAATTACTATGTCATCAGCAAACCGCATTCTTTTTATTTCTCCTCCCTGCACTTTAATGCCCTCTCCAAATTTCTATTTCCTTTCCTTCACTGCCTGCTCAATATACAGATTGAACAACATTGGGGAAAGGCTACAACCCTGTCTTACTACCTTCCCAACCTCTGCGTCCCTTTCTTGCCCTTTGACTCTAATAACCGCTGTCTGGTTTCTGTAGAGGTTGAATATAATTCTTCACTCCCTATATTTTACCCTTGCTACCTGCAGAATTTGGAATAGTGTATTCCAGTCGACATTGTCAAAAGCTTTCTCCAAATTGACAAATGCTAAAAACGTAGGTTTCCATTTCCTTAGCCTATCTACTAAGATAAGTTGTAATGTGAGTATTGCCTCCCGTGTTCCTACATTTCTCCTAAATTCAAACTGATCTTCCCCGAGGTCGGATTCCACAAGTTTTTCCATTCGTCTGTAAATAATTCTTGTTAGTATTTTGCACTTATTAAACTGATAGTTCTGTAATTTTCATACTTATCTGCACCTGCTTTCTTTGGAATTGGAATTACAATATTCTTCTTGAAGTCCAAGGGTATTTCCCCTGTCTCATACATCTTGCATACCAGATGATACATTTTTTTTCACGACTGGCTCTCCTAACATCAGCAGCAGTTCAGACGGAATATCATCTACTCCAGAGGCCTTGTTTCGACTCAAGTCCTTCAGCGCTCTGTCAAATTCTTCTTGCAGTACCAGGTCTCCTATCTCACTTTCCTCTACTTTGGCTTCCCTTTCTAGAATACTGCCTTCCAGTTTATTTCCATTGTATAGGCCCTCTATATATTCCTTCCACAGTTCAGCTTTCCCCTCTTTGCTTAGTACTGGTTTTCCACCTCAGTTCTTGATATTCATACAGATGCTTTTCTTGTCTCCAAATAGCTCTTATTTTCCTGTAGGTGGTATCTATCTTTCCCCTAGTTATGCATTCTTCTATGGTTCTGCATTTGTTCTCAACGCACACCTGCTTAGCCAGTCTGCAGTTCCTGTCAATCTCATTTTTCAGACGTTTGTACTCCCTTTATCCTGTTTCACTTGCTAAATTTTTATATTTTCTCCTCTCATCAATTAAGTTCAGTACATTCTGTGTTATCCAGGGATTTCTATTAGGTCTTGTCCTTCTGCCTATATGGTCCTCTGCAGCCTTCACTACCCTATCTCTCAGAGCTACCCATGCTTTTTCTACTGTATTACATTCCCCCGTTTCAACCAATCCTTGTGTAAAGCTCCCTCTGAAACTCTGCTGTCTCTTAAGTTTTACTCTGCAGTTCATAACCAGTAAGTTGTGGTCAGAGTCCATATCTGCCCCTGAATATGTCTTAAAGTTTAGAACCTGGATTCTAAATCTATCCCTTACCATTATAAAGTTAATCTGGTACCTTCCAGTGTCTCCTGGTCTCTTCCACGTATACAGCCTTTTATGATGATTAAACCCAGTGTTGGTGATCATTAAATTGTACTCTGCGCAAAATTCTACCAAGCGATCTCCTCTTTCATTCCTTTTTCCCCAGTCCATAGTCACCTACTAAATTTCCTTCTCTTCCCTTTCATACTACCGAGTTCCAGTCCCTCATCACAATCAAGTTTTCGTCTCCCTTAACTTTTTGAATGATTTCTTTTATCTCCTCATACATTTGCTCAATATCCTCATCATCGGCCATGCTAGTTGGCCTATAAACTTGCACTACTGTGGTCGGTGTTGGCTTCGTGTCTATATTTACTACGATAATACGTTCACTATGCTGTTCTTGGTAACTTACCCACATTCCTATTTTCTTATTCATTATCAGACCTACTCCTGCGTTACCACCAACTGATTTTGTATTATTAACCCTGTACTCACCTGACCAGAGATGCTGTTCATCCTGCCACCGAACTTCACTAATCCCTACCATAACTAACTTCAACCTATCCATTTCTCTTTTCAAATTTTCCAGCTTACCTATGTGATTAAGGGTTAGAACATTCCACGTTCCGACCCATAGAATGCCTGTTTTGTTTTTCTTGATGACGACATCCTCCTGAGTAACTCCTGACCGGAGATCCAAATGGGGGACTATTTTACCTCCAGAGTATTTTACCCAAGAAGACACCATCATCATATAGTCCTACAGTAGAGCTGCATGTCCTCGGGGGAAGTAACGACTGTAGTTTCCCCTTGCTTTCAGCCGTTCACAGTAACTGCATGGCAAAGCCATGTTAGCTAATGTTACAAGGCCAGCTCAATCAATCATCCAGACTGTTGCCCCTGTAACTGCTGAAAAGGCTGCTGCACCTCTTCAGGAATCACATGTTTGTCTGGCCTCTCCACAGATACCCCTCCACTGTCGTTGCACCTATGGTACGTTTATCTGCATCGTTGAGGCACGCAAGCCACCCCACCTCGGCAATGTCTCTGGTTCATGGGGATGGTTGTTGTGAGTGAATGTAATGATTTTTACGAATATGTCATGATATTAAACAAAATGTTTAGGCAGAAACCGAAGAGTACAGCTTCAATTGTTGCAAGCATTTTACCAAATTATGAACATTGAAAAAAATATTGTAACTCATATCATTTGAGAGACAGACACGCATATTTTGATTTACATAACAACAAAGTGTTACATCTGAACAGAAAGACAGTGCATGTGGAGAAACGTGTGCGATCTTCTACATTCGAACGCTGTGATTCATTTCGAAAATAAAATCATTCGAACATGATGTTAACACATTCATTTTCACACCTTGTAAACATTGTGTGCCGCCATTCATCCCAGCATCCACAGCGACTGTTGCCAACACTGCCACTTCACGTCACGTAAATACATTAGGCCACGCCACAGGTGTGTTTGCGTCTGTATAAATGTATGGGTGTCTGTGTATTTGTTCACCTTCCTTTCCTTCTCCCAAGGTAAGTCTTTCCTCTCCCGGGATTGGAATGGCTCCTTACCCCCTTAAAACCCTCATCATTTCCTTTTCCCTCTCCTTCCCTTCTGCCTGAAGAAGCAACTGGGTTGCGAAAGCTTGCGTTTGTGTGTGTGTGTGTGTGTGTGTGTGTGTGTGTGTGTGTGTGTGTGTGTGTGTGTGTATTCATTTATTTATTTGTGATGCTGTCACACCTGTGCTCCTTCACCTGGTGAGTAATCTTCGTCTATTTTTATATAAAATTTTTCTTGCTAGGAATTTTTCGTCTTAATTAAAATTACTGGTTGGATATCTCCTCTACTTCACGTCCTCACCCTTTCCCTTTACTGAATTCCAACCTGCATCTCACATTCCCACCTATGAGAACCTTACTCACTGTCAAGATGCTTGTAGCATTGGAGTGGTGAGAGATGGTGATTGTGTGTGTGTGCAGAAGTTATGTTTAAGTTATTGTATGAATGTGTGTGTTTCTTTTGCTGATGAACACCATGGAAGAAAATTTAATTTGTGAGAGATTGTGATTGTCTATTTCACATGCCTGTCTGTGGCACAGCAATAATCTTTACAGTGAATTGACATTAATTGCCATATACTGGATTTTCCAATGATATTGCAAGGGTTTTGCTGTTTTATGATAATGTCCCCATACTGCAAATGTTGTAGTGCAGTACTTAGTTTAACTAGAGTGACAAACACTCAGCCATTAATCCCAACATCTTGATCTCTCTCCGTGCAAATATTAGACCTTCAGCTCCTTAAAAAATTTCTCAAACAGTCAAAAGTCTTGTCAGGCAAACATGTGCAACAGGCAGTTATGCAGTACAGGGTGTTTCATCAAATGGGTATCTTCAACATAGTGTGTTGCCTAGATGATTGTCTCAATGCTCAAAACAGTTTTGGCCGATAGGCACAGTTTCTAAATTGGACAGTCTTTAGATCCAAAAGAACAGCAAGATTGATTTTCCTCAGATTTAGTTATAAGTTGGTGCAGTGGATAGGCTGTGGAAAACTGAACACAGATCAGTCGAGAAAATTGGAAGGTGTAGAACTATAAAGGAAATAAGCAAAATATAAAAACTTAACGGTCCATGCAAAAGATAGACAACGTTGAGCACAAAGTGTGCACTGAAGCACCGTGGTCCTGTAGCTAGCATGAGGAGCTGTAGAGCGAGAGGTTCTTGGTTCAAACCTTCCCTTCAATGAAAATTTGTGACTGCAATGAAAAACCGTGAGATTAGCAGACAAAAGGAAGTACCTCTGCAATGGGAACCTAAAACATTTGATCGCAAGGTGATAGGACAACAAATTCCTCAACAGAAAAACACATCTGATGTATACTATATCACACTGGTGATGGTATGTACATCATATGACAGGAATCTCTTGTCAATCCACCTAACTAGTACGCTTGGTGAATGGGTAAAGAGATTCTACCTTGCCTGATTTAGGTTTTGTTGTGAATGTGTTAATCACTACCAAACAGGGATGAAAACATAAGAATTTGTCACATAAACTGCAACAAATGAATGCCACAGTTTCACAGTCGCAGTTTTCCCTGTGGTCTGTCAGAACATATGGTTTAATGTTTTCGAATTTTTCGGTGTGTAGACTGCCAAATCCTGCATATGTCCAAGCAAATCTGAACACCATACTACGGCACAGTTATCCCGCTTTGGACAGACAGACAGATAATTCACTGAAAATGAAAAAATTAAAATTTTCGACTGTCAGAAGGCTCGAACCAAAGACCTCTCACTCTGCAGATCCTCAGGCTAGCCACAGGACCACAGCACTCCTGTGCTCACAACCTGCTCGACACTGCTTATTTTTATCACGGACTGCTCAGATTTTATGTTTTGCCACCTCCCCCCTTTTTTTTTCCTTCCATTTCATAGCTCAACACAACTTCTTCCTGTTTTTGATTGATCTGTGTTTAGTTTTTCATGGCCTATCCACTGCACCAACTTATAACTAAATCTGAGGGGGGTGCAATGAGGAGGTTCCTTGTCACCATGACTAGAGCAAGTTTAAGGTCCTGCTAAAACAAAGAGAATGTCTTAATATCAGAACCACAATAATTTTGAGAATGACATTGTACCATTTAGGACTCACCTGTAGACGGGGATGCAACATGTTGGCTTTGACCCATGACGTCATCGCAGCACGGTAGTTTTGAGGTGCATGCGTGTTTGTAGAAGGCGTGAGTGATTATGTGGTGGTTGAGTTAAAGACGATAGTTTGTTTACAAACAAAACATTAATATTTTGTGTTTAAAATGTGATCTGTAGCTTCTCTCTGATGGTTAGGTGTTGGTTAACCGAAAGATTTTTTTTTCCTGCATGTGAGCGCCAAAGGCGCAAATTATTGGGCTAAGACCTGTAATTGATGGTACACTGTTATCTACAATAACTACAGATTATTCGTATCTGCAATACAGAAGTATTAAGATCTCACGTATACTGGTTTTCCGACATCTGGATGACACCATGGGTCAAAGCAGACGGGTGGTGTACCAGTCTACAGTTATGCCACAGAATGTACCATTGATTACCAAGTGGGGAAGCTTAAATTTGCCGCCCCTTCTTTCACACCCCCCCCCCCTCCCCTGTAAGAATCATCTTTTTGACGCTATTTGGGTTACATATTTCTAAATAAATGTCACAATCTCACAACATGAACAATTTCAATACATACAAAAATATTACAAGATTACTCATCGTACAAAAATCAGTTCAAAATTTTACTTTTCGAGCTTTTTTTTTTTTTTTTTTTTTTGCTGCAAAACTGTTTTTGATATCACAGCTCGTTTGTGCTTTATGGATATTATATACTCAGATTTGTTAAGCAGTCGTGCTCCTCAAGTGTATTTAATTAGTTTCAGCTTCCTGAAACTTATTTCTCCAGACAAAACAGAAACTAGAATGGTAAGATATATTTTAATGCTGTAGTAAGGTTGGGATACCCCTCTACCAATTTATTTTTATAAATCAAACTTAATGTTGATGACGCAGTGGAATCTTGCAAGGCTCTGTCTACTGCCAGCACATGTTGTCTGAAACTTTCAACTTCAAGTCCTTCCCCGCTAAGATCTTCTGCCAGTTCTGCTGTTTTGACCTTCAAGTCCTCCACTTCCATTTCTCTAATTTGCACACCACACAGAAAACTAATTTTTGCACCAATTTTCTCAAGTGCAATAAACCTGGTACTAAGCTCTATCAATTATACCTTATTCTTTCTGTGAATGTTGGATACTACATCCTCACAAAGCTCATCGGCCATTTTCTTCTTTCTTCGAATCCTTTTTTTTTTTTTTTTTTTTTTTTTTTTTGAGAATACCGTTGATACCTCATTATCATCTGCCTCAGAAATAGCTTTAGAGGTACAAGAACCCCGGGAAGTTTTGAGAAAGCCCAAAAGTCCTTGAATGTTTTGTACAGCTTTATCAATTGTAAAGTATTAACTTCGCAGAAACTGATTAACATGAGCAATTTATTTTAATATTCCATACCAGAAACAAGTTAAAGTAATGAATTTGAGTTTTCTCTTTTTTTTTTTTTTAAATCGATCTTGTCTCTGATTTTGTTTCTGGTGTTGACAATTTATAAGTTTCAGATTCTTCCAGGACCTTTATGAAAATACTTGTAAACAGCATCAACTGCATCTACTCTTGCAGATCACCTAGTGTTGCTGAATGTCTGCTGAATTTGCTCCTACTAAATTTAAATAGTGAGCAGCACATGGTACGAAATAGGCCAGTTCATTCTTCTGAAGTATTCTTGACTGGACCCCTTTGACTTTCCAGCCCTGTTTGTCATGAGACTGCCCCCTGCAGTACTTAATGATCAACCCATTTTGTTCCAATTTTTGCAATATCTCTTGACTAAGGCCTTCTCCTGTTTTGTCTGTAACTGTAGAAAGTCAGTAAAACTTTCCACAACATCTGAGTCATTCGACTTGACATATCGAATTACTTGTGTCATCTGCATGTTGTGGCTGATAGCTGGAGTGCAGTCAAACATCAGTGAAAAGTATTTAGCAGCTAAAATATCTTTAATTATATCTTGTTTTATTTTGTCAGCAATCAAGTCATAGAACTCATCTTGTATATTTTTTGCAAAAATAGCTAATTTGGCCTTTCTTGTGGCGTCCAATACGCAGACGAAGGAGGACACTATAGTATGATATGAGATCAGTTGTATTTAGAAATTTGCCACTATGTGAATCACCAGAATCACCATCTTCTTTTGTTCCTCTAAAAGGACTTCCTTGCTTAGCTAGAAAAAGGACAGCATCAATACAGTGAGATTCCTCTTGTTTTATCTGGTCTTGCTGCCCAGTATGCGACACTTATCAGGTGGGTTTGTCAGAGGACATCGAATGAATACAAAGAAGGGCAGCTTGTTTTGTATAGTCATGATACAGGGAAGACAGCGTCACGGAAATGATACAGGATCTGGGATGGGAAGCATTACAACAACGGCGCTTATCACTGCGACATGGGCTACTTACGAAACTCCAATCGTCAACATCCTCCATCGAATGCGAAAATATATTGTTGACTCCCACTTACATAGGTAGAAATGATCGTCAGAATAAAGTACATGAAATCGGAGCTCAAACAGAGAGATTCAGATGTTCTTTCTTCCCGTGTGCTATTCGAGCATGGAATGGGAGATAAATAGTATAAAAGTGGTCCGATGAACCCTCTGCCAGGCATTTAAATGTGATTTATAGAGTATCCTACCACCTTTGCCCCCCCCCCCTCCCTTAGATCCGGCCTTGCCTTCGGCGCTCATACGAAGAAAACAAAAACAACTCTCGGTTAAACTACACCTAACCATCAGAGAGAAGCTACAAACTATTGTCTTTAACTCAACCACCAAATAATCATTCACGCCTCCTAAAAACACACACGCACCTCTAAACTACCGAGCCGTGATGACGTCACGGGTCAAAGCTGACAGGCGGTATCCCCGTCTACAGGTGAGCCCAGACATTAGGACCTGTACACAGGAATTTTGTTCCCCTCTTTCTGTCAGGGAGTAAAACAGTAAAGAAAGTGACTAGGAGCAGTGTGAGATACCCTTCATCATGCACTTTGTGGTGGATTGCAGATCTGGATTCTGCCAATGAACACAGATTTTGAATACGACAAAAAGATGTCTGGTAATTATGGGGGAGGGAGGGAGGGAGGGGGAGAGAGAGAGAGAGAGAGAGAGAGAGAGAGAGAGAGAGAGAGAGAGAGAGAGAGAGAGAGAGAGAGAGAGGGGGGGGGGGGGGGGTACAAAATTGGTAAAAAGCTACACTGGATGATGATTGTGGGTACAATGATATGGGAGTTGATAATAGAACTACAACAGGGATACATTAATAATTATGTTCTTTGTTGGATTCCAAGAAAAGTACAGCAGCAATGAACAAATAAGTACGAAGACAACAGAGTATATGTAAAGCACATGTACATGTCTTGCAGAGGAATATAATGCATATAACGTCTAGAGAAATTTCTTATACAGTAGGAGAATGTCATTTTCCATTACTGTAGCATAAAGAATTTATAACAGTTGCGGTACAGGAAATTGGAAACGTTCTACTACTCTCAACCCACTCATTCAATCTAGTCCCTTATACTGTAAATGACAGTACACTCTTTTAAAAGGAAAGAAAAACTGTAATGTTAACCGACCTGTATGCCCGTTATCCTCATTATCAGCTTTTGGCAAGATCCATAGGCAACAAAGAGAACAGATTTTTCAGCAACATTTGCAATCACTGCGGGCACAGTACCGGCGTACAAGCCACGACGTACACCTTCTTTCATCCATGTTTGTCGCAAACAGTCCATCATACCCTTGTACAGATTTGGAAATGTCTGCATTTTAACTTTGACAGTATCCAGCGGCTGACCCGCATAAACCATACTGATTCCACCTAGAGGTAAACAATGTTTTTTCCGCAATTAGAAAAAAAGGTTGAGAAAGTGACAACATTAATAAAAGTTGTAAATAGTTAATTTTTTGTTAATTACCCAGTGAACCAGCTATTAAATCCACTGCAGCGTGCATGACATTGCTATTACTCTTAGTATGAATTACCCTATCCACCGGCAGCGACTCCATCCTTCCCACTACGCGCCACTTGACTACAGATTGTTTCAATTAGCGGATGATTGGGGATTGCGTAATGTCCTCCAGCTACCTTCAAACCATAACAAGAGCTGACTGATAGTAAAAATGCAGTGGAAAGTGTAATGAGTAGGAATTTTATTTCGTTATTAACAACAGAGAAGTTCCCACGCTCCATCTTCCTCATTACGTCAAATACACACATATAACAATCAACAAGTGTTGTCAAAGATAAATCGGATGTAAAAACAGACGCAACAGGTTACCAAAGATTATAGATACATTTACGTGATAGAAAATAAATACTCTGACAGGATTTAGTGCAGACGATGCCGAATGAAGGCCAATTCACACTGTCCGTCACGTCACGGAACCGTCACGTCAAGTTGTATTCACACTGTCCGTCCGTGTCCGTCACGTCAATTCGTCCATCTCAATACGCGATGTTGAAAGTGAGGTTATGAGTGGCGATCTGTTATGTAGAAAGTCATAGTTTAATACTAGAAAGGGGGAACAACAACGCTAAATGTTATTAACGGCCAAATAAAACTTTACAGTGTATGTTTTTGGCCAACTTACTGGGAACTGAAACAACATTTCAAAACATCGACATCTATTTTTCAAGCGAAAAAATAAACATATGAAGACATCAAACCATACTTGTAAGAGCATAAATAGCGCCTGTATACTTTAACCATTACGATTTGCTCGCTGACATTGTTAATACCGTCGTAAACAACTGAATTTTTGTCTTTCATTAGAACTGACATATCAATTTAAAGTGTTATTTAATGAAAAATGCGTTATCAAATTACAATCTTATTCAAATAAACAGTTTGCTTCAGTCATTTCTGTTACAATGTTACGTAAGACAAACAATTTTTTGGTTTCAGATATCGGACCTCGATTTCAGGGGGACACTCAATTGACAAAAATATTTAAGTCGTCATGAAACATTTGAGATTTACCCCTAAAACGACGTACAACAACAATACAAAGATGACAAAGACACATTTGCATATAAACAGTGCAATCGTCGACTGCACCATGTAATTCGCGTGACGAAAATAGGTTTACTTCCGATGTTAGCAGACGGCCGTTCTGTCAAAACATTCTTCTCGAGAAAGCTTGACGGACGTTGACGTGACGTGACGGTCCGGTGACGGACAGTGTGAATGCCGCCATTAGAAATACATTGCGGAATGTTCTGACGGACGGTGACGTGACGTGACGTGACGGACAGTGTGAATTGGCCTTGAGAGTGGATAAAACCAGTTCAGATCGGAGTAATCCACGTATATCGCACTGTATACCACTGTTCATGTCTTATTTTGATACATCTGTTGTAATAAATGTAAAGGTATGGATTTATTTCAACAGCAAATGAAGCTGTCATCAACATGATCGGTGAAATTAAAGGCCAATTCACACTGTCCGTCACGTCACGTCACGTCACCGTCCGTCAGAACATTCTGCAATGTATTTCTAATGGCGGCATTCACACTGTCCGTCACCGGACCGTCACGTCACGTCACCGTCCGTCAAGCTTTCTCGAGAAGAATGTTTTGACGGAACGGCCGTCTGCCAACATCGGAAGTTAACCTATTTTCAACACGCGAATTACATGTTGCAGACTACGAGTGCACTGTTTATATGCAAATGTGTCTTATTAATCTTTATTTCGTTGTTATACTTCGTTTTAGGGGCAAATCTCAAATGTTTCATGGCGACTTAAATATTTTTGTCAATTGAGTGTCCCCCTAAAATCGAAGTCTGATATCTGAAACCAAAAAGTGGTTTATGTCATGTGACATTGTAACAGAAAAGACTAAAGCAAACTGTTTATTTGAATAAGATTGTAATTTGATTACGCATTTTTCATTAAATAACATTTTAAATGAAAAATTCAGTTCTAATGAAAGACAACAATTCAGTTGTTTACGATGGTACTAACAATGTCAGCGGGTAAATCGTAATGGACAATGTAATCAGGCGCTATCCATGCTCTTATAAGTATTGTTTGATGTTTTCCTATGTTTATTTTTTCGCTTGAAAATAGATGTCGATGTTTTGAAATGTTGTTTCAGTTCCCAGTAAGTTGGCCAAAAACATACGTTGTAAAGTTTTTTTTGGCCGTCAATAACATTTAGCATTGTTGTTCCGTCGATTCTAGTGTTAAACTATGACTTTCTACATAACAAATCGCCATTCATAACCTCACTTTCAACATCGCGTATTGAGATGGACGAATTGATGTGACGGACACGGACGGACAGTGTGAATACAACTTGATGTGACGGTTCCGTGACGTGACGTTGACGTGACGTGACGTTGACGTGAAGGACAGTGAATTGGCCTTAAGACATAGGTCAAATCCTGTGCACTGAACTACACAGGTAGACGAAGTTCAAAAAGTATTCTTCTAAATGAATAATCTGAAAGAAAATATCTGGCACGTGAAAAGAAGCAAATACAAAATCGAGTCAGTCCCATTAAAAGTTACTTCATAAATAATTTTTATTATTTAAAAATGGCGGAAATACATTCATAACAAAGATAACGAAATATAAAATATGACACAAGCTAATTCATTAAGTATTCGTGTACCATACGAACATGCTTAAAATTCGCACTCACTTTAATGCCAACCGATGGTACATTCTAGCGTCAACTGTAAGCAAACAGTTATTATTATTTAATTTTTTGTTTTTTACTGCGAGCGGTGCCAGAAAAGTCTAGTTTCCATAATTGGTCGTAAGAGAGTGAGAGGGCCCTCACTGAAATAAAAATTATTATTCTACATCTGCGTAGTCAGTGTAGGTTAGGTTCTCTTACAAGATTTCTGAAGGAAAGGGCAGATCCAGATCGGCTTTTCAGTCGATAATTAATAACATTTATGTACCAAAATGATTGAGGAAACAGTTATCAACTAGACGTCATCGCTCATTGACTGGTGCATAGGTGAGTTTATTATGAGGGAAATAATAATAAAAATTTTTTTAATCTTAAAATCAGCGCTCCTATGTTGGTTGCATAGTTAAGACTCGGGGAGAAAGAAGACAGATACGATGTCACGAAAACCTGCAAAAAGCATAGGTATAATACCTAGGTAGATTGAAAGAAATTTTCCGTTGGTGAACAGAGATTTAAAAAAGTTTTGATTTTGCCCAGGAAGGCGGAAGACTTATATTTTCCAATGAAAGGGATACAACACATTGGGGTCGAATGCCAGGAAAATTGTACGCTCTAACAAAAATATTGAGATTCTCAGCCTTGAGGTGAAAGTAAAACACACTGGGTGTTCATTGATGGTGTAGGAGTATATCAATTATGCAGCTAATAGGAAATTGTAATATTTTATGGAGGGTATTATGAATCACAAATGTATGTAAACATCGCAAAGAAAAATCTAAATGAAATGAAGCCAATTACATGTGTCAAAAGGACAACAACACAAGCATACTTCTAGACATATGTGGGTGTCTCTCCCATAAAAAAATACTGTAAATTCTTCAAGTTCCAGATACCAGTTCTGTTGAAAACCCTTTCAAAATGGTGGAACAGAACACTAGAAAAAGCCACCGGTAATTTTATGTCTAGAAACACTCACAACAAGATCTCAATAAGGACAGAATAAAATTTTCCACGCTCTTTGCCAGCTATATGCCCAGACGACTACAAACAGTAATAACAGCAGGGGAAAATGAAAATTAAGGTTTAATCATGGTGGTCGCTACAGACATGCTCAAATAATTTTTGTAAGAGATGGAGAAGGGAACCGGCCAGGCATTTACATTGAGTGATTTAGGAAAATCACAGAAAACCTAAATCATGATGGCTCAAGGTGGATAACTGCAAAGAGAAAATGGGTTAAATATTAATTTTTGTAAATTAAACCATGTTTTAAGGCTGTATATATCGAAAATTCGAGTGCATGAATACTTCACGAACTAGCTTTTATATGCAATTTCTATTCTATTAACAGTCTTATTATTTTTTCCTCATTTATAAAAATAAATAATTATTAGTGAGCTACTTTCCGTAGGACTCACTCTTCAGGCTTTGTATTTGATCTTTTCATGTGTCAGATATAAACTTAAAATAATAGACTGCTAGTCAAATACTTTTTGGACTTCCTGTAGAACTTTGCATGAAATTAAAACTATTTTATACTTTCAGGGTTTTACATACATGAAGCATGGCCACAGGTATAGGAAATTATGAAGTGTAGTATAGATCAAGACCTTTATACATCATGATAAATGTACTGAAATATAGTTACCATGTGTTCAAATAATCCAGAGATGTCCAAAATACCGCCCGCGGGCTGGATCAGGCCCGCGGAGAATTTTCTTCCGCCTACACACCAGTTTCAACTAGATTCCTGGCTGTATTTTGCTTTTATGATGTCGTCTTGTTTGTTTTGTTTGAAATGTTCAAATGTTTGTAAATATATCGGACTCAACTGTGTTCTTATTAGTCCGTAGTTCACAAACTACTTAAACTGCAGTAAACTAACCTAAAGACCACACAAACACCCATGCCTGAGGGGGGACTCGAACCCCCGATGGCGAACGGCCGCGATCACTGCCGCAAGGTACCCCAATGCGCACGGCTAATCCGGCACAGCTGTTTCGTTCGTTCGTTCATTGTAGCGTGTCCCTTGTTACATAAGGTTTTATTTGTTTGTAAAATCTAAACGATTTTTGTGCCAAATAAGTGTACACTATACAATATGTTGGTTGAAATGAAAGAGAGAAAAGTCGATGCCTAGTGTCGACTATTCAATAAAACATGGGGCGTGATATACTTTGTCATAGACAAAAGCAACAAAGCTATGTGTATAACAAGGAGGTTAGAATACATGGAGATGCCATTACACTGAAAAAGTGAAGCCTGCCCCCGTCATATTGATAAGTTTTTGAGAAGTGTTTGTATTGTAGAACTAACGTTTTCTGTCACTTAAAACAGGAATAAAACGTCTGATGGTTCTGCCTTGATGTACAACGTGTTAAAAGAACTCAAATTAGCCGTTAAAAATTAAGTTTTCAAATATATTATGATGGCTGTTTATTACTACTTATTGAAGAAATTATATTGTTTGAAAGAACATACTTTGTAGTGACTATCAGTTCATTGCATTAACCACAAGGGGGTCGACTTAACGCATAGTTTTAATGGAGAAATACTATTCCAAAACTGACCAAGATGGCGAACAGGCTTCAACTGATGTATGTGCACAGCATAGATAATGTCATCTCCCTTTATTCTAACCTCCTTGGTGTATAATCTGCAATGAACTTATAGCTGTACTCAAGGATTTTAATATCCATACTCAGTATGAAATCAAGGTGTTCAGTTTAATGCGTTCGAAGACAATGTATGTGGGCAAAAATTCTAAATGATAAAACGTAGACTGTGTTTGGAACAAAACGTTTTTAGGAAACGTGTTCAAGAAAGTGAAGCCTCTACAAAAATAAGCTTCAGAATCGCACACGAAATCGTCAAATGAGGAAAGCCATTCACGGATCGTGATTACATAAAGAACTGCATGCTAATTAAGTAAACTCCGATGTCAGCTACTGTTACAATTTACTGTGCCTAAACGTGCATCCACACTACTCGTGCTCATCAGACTTGTGCTAGTCATACTCGTCTGTCAGGAGATTTGTCAAACTTGTCTGACTTGTGCTCGTGCGTATCGACAACAGTCGGAGCCAGACAAGCCATGTGCTCAGGCAGCTCGCAATGCCTGTTTTGCGATGAGCCCTTGTATCCTACCTCTGTCCACATTACTTGTAAGGCTCCCAAGTCTCACAAGTACACGAGCCACACAAGTAGTGTGGACACACTTTAACATGGAATATAATGACACGCTTACCAAAATGTTCAAATGAAGGAAAGCTTATGGGACTTAACTGTGGGGTCATCAGTCCCTAAACTTACAAACTACTTTTGAAGTAACTTATACTAAAGACAACACAAACATCCATGCCTGAAGGAGGGTTCGAACCTCCAACGTGGCATGCTGTTTAAAGCTGAACAATTGTTGCCGGGGAAAATGGAACAATGTAAAGTTGCTTATCAGCAAATAGTGTGGGACGTCGAGTTAAAGACATTGCCTCCAATTTAACAAATCAGTTGGAAGAAAGGGCATCCCACTTTGCTTGGTATTCTATAGCCCTGGATGCATCTACTGACATCAGTAATAATGCCAAAGTTGTGTTGTTATTTAGAGGTATTAGCTCAAACTTTGAAGTAACCTAAGAACTAGCAGAACTGATTACCCTACATGGCACAACAATGGGTGATGACATATTCAAAGAAGTACAGTTAAGCCACAAAGTGCAACTTTCCTCTTTCGCAGCTGAAATATATCTCAACCGACGAAGGGAGAATATGTGTGGCTAATTTGCAGGTTTTGCTGGCAGAATAAATGCAGACTATGAAGTCAAAGGTACTCCCAAACCATTGACAGGCAACGTGTTCTTCATCAAGCAGAACTTTGTGGAAAATGCGTGGATATGTCTCTTGTAATGTTACCTGTAATTTCTGTTGTGAACTTTATTTGAAGCCTTTGAATCAAACACCCCAATTCAAGTGTTTCATAAAAAACGTTGAATCATTGTCCATTGATCTCCTATACCACACACCACCAGACCAGACCAGACGTCCGGATAAATCCGGACATGTCCTCCTTTTTAGCTCTGTGTCCGGGATCCAGGCGGATTTTTACGTTGTCCTCCTTTTTCCCAGTGTAGACTGTAATAAAATTTTATTTGCGATTATTCCCGTTTTATTGCTTTTTTCATAAACAACCTATCGACAGATGGCAGCAGGATCGTCGATTTTATCATGTATCGCTTCATAGCTGTGCATTGTAACCTAGTGAGTTTCATAAAATATCGCAATACCTAAACGCAAGTGCACATTCATGGAGGTTCTATCTCACAAGTATGCCGCTTTCAAGAAAGGTAGAACTGAATTCGAAGCCGAGTGTAAAGTATGCGGGACCTGTAACCTATTTCTCAGTAGCCAATAAAGGTAAGAAATAGCTCGACAGATTGTTTTATTGTTGTGGTCTTATTTCATTGATTCTTAGTCATTCAATTTATTTATAGTCGGAAGGGTAAAGTGCAGTATCCATGTCTGTGGCAACTGCTCGACTTGTAGATGCTGGTAGCAGCTCGATGAATTATGCAAGATGAATGGTCTTCACGTTATTCGCTTTTTAAACTATTCAGTTTTGTGGACATGTTGCAAAATTGTTATCAGATCGTGAATCAAAAAAGTACACCGACAACCAGTCACTAGGTGGGTGAAAACAGTTGTTTTAAGTAATGGAAATTGAGTGCATTAATTTAGCAATAACTTTCATTTGTCATCAGTGCACTGTTTCATTTAAAGCCGCGTAATGTAGTGAATGGTACTCGATATGATCTTCTCCAACGATGTCTTCTCTGACGAAAGTGCAATCTACAATTTTTAGTTCTGTATACAGTTCGGATTTTCTTTCGTCCTCCCTCATGTTTGATGTTTTAAGACACCGTTAAGAAGCCGTGCCTTCGATAGACATGCTTTTTTCAAATCAGATTGTACTGTAGCTCGGTAGAAACGTGAAGCAATTTTCTGCGAATATTTCACGACTCTCGATTATGCTGTTATGCCAGTACAACATGTTTAATTTTTTATAGTGAAAGGAGAATCGACATTTGTAGTGTAACCTTTCAAAACATTAGCATATTTTCTGCGAATGTGTCATGATTTTGATTGCCCATAAAAAAAAGTCTGGTAATAGCACTGAATGTTTACAAATCTAAAAACTTAAAGTAACACTTTTATTGGTTGCCTTAGCGCTGTTTCTGATTGGTTGTTTTCACCTCCCTTCATTCATAGCGTCGCTACCAACTTCTATACGTCACTCAGCGGCTGCCGACAGTTCAACTCCACTATAACCTTCGGGAATCTAAGAAAATTGGCGATAAAAGTCTCTAATTCAGTGTAGCATTCATGTAAGTCATACAGTTTATTTACATGTTATAAAACGAATTGCAAGTCGCTGAAATATTTTAAATTTCTTCCATTACGTGGCCAATATCTCGAAAATCATATTACCAATCAGAAGCACAAGAAAAGTCTTGAGGGCTGCAATCAATGTCCAAGATAGAAATATTATTTCAGCAGCAACAATCTACGTCTGCATTAAGTCACCGAGTTCTTGCTGGAGAAGGAGCTCTAGCATTCCATAATGTTAGGCATCATTTTAGCTAGAGATCAATGGATTGAACTCCAAAATTAAACGAAGTCATTTATTTTGATTCACATGTTGCTAAAAAGATTTCCTCAGTGAGGACAAAAACTGGAAGCATTACAAACAACGTAATTGCAGTGGCTGGAGGCTTTGAGTGGCATATCATGTTTTGTTGTGTCCACTGATGGATTTGATTTTTTCAGGGAAGCCAAAACAGTCTTGATCCAACCCGCCACTGCCCACACCGAAACTAAGTTTATTGTGCGGTATCCACTGATGGAAGTAACCATGGCAGTATAAAAATGTTCCCCATTCTTATTCAGTATTTTGACTACAAACATGGTGATTTAAAAAGAAAAGTAATAGAGCTGAAATCCACACCCAATGAAACTTATGTGACTGTTGCAGAGTATATTACAGAAATACTACATCATTTGGATATTGCTAATAAGTGTGTTTCATTTACTGGAGATAGTGCAAATACAAACTTTGGGGGTATAAATCGCGAGGACTGAACAATATAACAGTAGGTTGAAGAAATCTTTGAACAATGAGCATTTAATCGGTGTGGGTTGTCACAATACAATTCAACATGGTGCTGACAGTGTTTCTGTTGATTTGGAGTGTGTTATTGTGAAAATTCACAATTATTTTTCTATTTACACAGTTAGAACAGAACAGTTACACTCTTTCTGTGAATTTGTTGAAATAAATTACAAACAAGTCCTCTCTCAACCGGCTTGAAGTTAGCTTCGTATTCGTTTCTAAAAACCATGCGGGCGATATAACTCTCAGGCGCAAGCGAGCCAAGAGAGAGTAGTGCCAACCTCCACGCTAAAAACCGACTATACGGCCAACAAATAAAGCGATGCGCGTTATTTTAGTGAAATGTAGCTTGCACAATATTCAGAATCTTATTACCTGATTGTATATTTGATAAAACATAAAAGATATTCAAAGCTCATAAGCCTATTAAAAATCGGCAAACTTCGGTTCGCACAATTCTCCCGTTTCCTACAACACAAGCAAACAAATCCAATGAGGTGTTTACTGTCGTCATTTAACAGTCTGTAGTAGTGCAGCATACACATCCATGTATTGCCTGACAACATACCGACGAACATTAAAGAGAGGATCTGAAGGTACAGTAAATAGAAAATGGGAAGAAGTTCTTTTTGTCACCGAAGTGCCGTTCGTAGTATGCTCAAACATAAGTAACGAAACAATTGTTAGACGTCGCTCATGACATTCTACCTGAGACATACCAGAAACATACACGTCCTAAGTGACAAAGTAAGGTATATTACCGAGCAGATTACGACATAAGACTCTTAGACATTCGTCAAAATTTCCGGCATGGAAAGGAATTGCCTTTCCGTCCTACACTTAAGGACCTGTAACTAAAGAACAACTAGCCGTCGCCACATGACACTCTGTATAGGTATTGCACA
Organism: Locusta migratoria; assembly: GCA_026315105.1. Classification (NCBI taxonomy): domain Eukaryota; kingdom Metazoa; phylum Arthropoda; class Insecta; order Orthoptera; family Acrididae; genus Locusta; species Locusta migratoria. The sequence continues at coordinate 413,333,285 of CM048746.1, read as the reverse complement.
CACCTCCAAATACTACTTGAGAAAGTTTGAAAGCAGATTAACGAGCCGATTAGGAGATATGATTTTTCGAATATCGTTAAAATTTCAGGCGGCGTTCCGAAATGCCTTTCCGTCCTATATTTAAGGGCGTGTAACTAAAGAACTACTAGCCGTCGCCACATGACACTCTGTATAGGTATAGCACACACATCCAAATACTACTTGAAAATGTTTAAACGCAGATTAACGAGCCGATTATGAGATATGATTTTTCGAATATCGTTATAATTTCCGGCCTCGCTACGAAATGCCTTTCCGTCCTATATTTAAGGGCGTGTAACTAAAGAACTACTAGACGTCGCCATATGACACTCTGTATAGGCATAGCACACACATCCAAATACTACTTGAAAAAGTTTAAAGGCAGATTAACGAGCCGATTATGAGATATGATTTTTCGAATATCGTTAAAATTTCCGGCCTCGCTCCGAAATGCCTTTCCGTCCTATATTTAAGGGCGTGTAACTAAAGAACTACTAGACGTCGCCATATGACACTCTGTATAGGTATAGCACACACATCCAAATACTACTTGAAAAAGTTTAAAGGCAGATTAACGAGCCGATTATGAGATATGATTTTTCGAATATCGTTAAAATTTCCGGCGGCGCTGCGAAATGCCTTTCCGACAAAATTTCAAGGGTTTGTGACTAAAGAACTACTAGTCGAATTCGTGTAGCACACACATCCAATTACTACTTGACAAAAATGAAGGCAGATTAACTAGCCGATTATGAGATATGAACAAAAACATATACACCAAAATCGTATGAGAGACAATGTAGAGGTCCCTTATTGCACTAGTGATACTCCGCATCTGCAAAACTCTGCAGTCGTCCCTTAGAGGCCTTTGCGTGTGCCATGCCGCATTGCACTTTGACCTGTCGGTTCGCCAGTAGGGACGGTGCAGTGTGCCTCCGAAGTTGCGTTTTGTGACGTTATTTGTATGTTGAAGCGTCAGATGGGGTGGCGATTGGTAAGCAATCCTCCTAATGTATTGCGATTGATTGAGTTAAAGTTACTAAGAACCCTTCTTCGTGAAGATGGTATTAGTGTAGAAGATGAATCATTCGCATGCTTTCTCGTATCCGCTATGGTACAGTAATATGAGCGTAAGTGAAATACTGTTGTAACACTAACACACAATGATGATAATAGGGATGATAATGACGAACAACTATTGCAAGCGGTAGTGCTACGGTAAGTGCGGGAAGATGCGATGGAAGCAGTGGCAGTGAATACCAACAGTCTTTCGAGAAGAAGGTCAAAGCTGCAACTATTATCACGGCTTTTGAAGACAATACGCTAGAGAACATGTACGATGATTATTACATAAGTTATAGTTAAGATATCTGCATGACGTATGGTGTCTACAGTTACATCTACAGTGCCATCTGGAGCATGATTGCAGAATTTTGAATAAAAACGACACCCTCCAGCACATTGAGGTGTACGTAGAGATCCTGTAAAAAAACGTTATACAGATATGTTTGTTCCAGCCCACGTACTTTCCTTTATGACGAACACACAACACCGCGATTCCAATCCTTAACAACCACTGTTTATTTCTCAGAGCAAAATACATCACAGAATACATAACATAAATCATGGAACATTAATATATATCAAAAGATTTATAAATATATCAAAAGTTAATCCGCAACATCCTTATTAGACATAAATCGATTGCCGTCCGCGGTGGCCGAGCGTTCTGTGGCGCGCCAGTGGCAGTCTGCACGGCCACTGCGGGGGTTCGAATCAAAAATGTTCAAATGTTTGTTAAGCTTAAGGGACTTAACTACGCTACGGGGTCATGAGTCCCTAAGGGGTTCGAATCTCCCCTCGGGCATGGATACACGCAGTCGCATAAGTATTCGGACAGTGGGAAGTTTCACAATGAATACTCGAGAAACACTGACTATGAAACCCAAACATATTTATTAGCAATGTATATGCGTAACAACATTAATTACAAAAGAATTATTGTATTATTCCGTTTCCAAAAAATAAATAACAGAAAAATGAACAACAAAAATGAAACAACCTGCACACCCTGCTGCTACAAAAGTATTCGGACACTGTCCAATAAATGTTCATAAGTTGTACGACGAAAATGTCAATACCTTGTGGGTCCACCTTTCATTTTCAATACCTCTTCCAATCTACTAGGCATACTTTCCATGAATTTTTTCGTGAAATCTGGGCCTATATTTGCCCATTCTTGGCGCTTTTCTCTTTCAAGGTCTCCTTTGTATAGAGGTTGTCCGCGCGGAGGGTTCGTTTCAATTTATCCCACAAATGATCGATTGGGTTAAGGTCTAGTGATTGGGGAAGGAGGTGCAATACTTTCGGGCAATTGAAGAGCAACCATATTTGTACAATTTGCGCGGTATGCTTGGGATCGTGATCCTGATAAAAATGAAAGTTGTTCGCAATACCTAGATGTCGTGAACTCTTCTTCAAATGTCCTCGCAGTATATTCAAATACGATTCCTTGTTCATCGTATCGTCAATGAACACTAAATCACCCACAGCACTGCTGGACATGCACCCCCACACCATGATGCTCCAACCTCCAAACTTTACTGGCGGTTTGAGGTTCCTGGGATTCAGCTCTTCATTGGTCTTTTGGCACATATTTGCCTTTCCGTCGCTTTGCCATAATGTAAATTTACATTCGTCGCAAAATATCACCCGATTCCACCAAGCCTGATCGTATTCGGCGTATTCCCTCGCAAACTGCATACGTTGCATCTGGTTCACTGCATTTATGAATGGCTTTTGTTGTGCCACTCGACCACGGTACTGTGATCGTCGGAGTACTCTCAGCACGGTTTCGGGATGAACTTTTATGCCGAGGTCTCCCTCCACCTCACTTGCAATTCGTGTGGCAGATATTTTCCGATTCTGTTGTACCTTTCGCACAATCACGCGTTCATCTCTCTGTGAAAATGTCCGTGGCCGTCCTGTACTGCACCGGAATTCCAATCGGTCTTCTTTTTCGAACCGTTTAATAATGTCGTGAACTGTACTTTTCTTCGTGTTCACTATTGCGGCAATTTCCCTGCAGGTTTTCCCCTTCGCGTGATGATAAACGACAAGTTGCCTTTGATTGAACGTAGAACACGTGCCGCTGCGTCACAGTGTCGCCCTGCACAGGCTCGGGATACGTGTTTACTAATCATCGCTATCGTCTCGCGGAAATGCCAGACACACAGCAGTCGCTTCACCCTCTGTGCGTCTCGGGATGAACTATTCTCTCACGTTGTCCGCCTTTGTCCGAATACTTTTGTTGCGCCTTCCCATGCCGTTTTCCGGAAATATTATGTAACAGACACATGTCCAACAACAATTCTTCGTATTTGACGCGTGTTTCACGTTGCGACATCGTACCCGGAGTCCCAAATACATTACAAAGTGCCATTTCTGTATTTGTTCATGCGGAAAACTGCAAAATTATGCGCATTCACGGGCTGTCCAAATACTTTTGCGACTGAGTGTATTTGTGCCGTCCTTATTATTAGCTAGTTCATAAGTAGTTTGTAAGTTTAGGGACTGATGACCCGTAGTCCCATAAACGCTACAAAAAAAAAAAAAAAAAAAAAGAAAACATTTTTGTTTACTAAAGATTTTGTCTACGGATAATGTCTATTATTATGTCTTTAATGCCGCGGCGGATTAGCCGTATGGACAGGGCCGCCGTGCTGCGGTGCGCGCGGCCGTTCGCCGTCGGGAGCTCGAGTCCCCCCCTCAGGCACGGGTATTTGTGTTGTCCTTAGGTTAGTTTACCTTACAATTATATATTTTTTACGACGTTACAGAGTTCATTTAATGAAATAAATCGCCATTTGCGATAGTTATGGCTTCACTGTACTAGGTTTAGATGGAATACCAAAGTGCGGCGAATGAAAATTTGAGCCCGGGTTCGAATCTCGGCCGGGCTCAAATTTTCATTCGCCGCACTTTGGTATTCCATCTAAACCTAGTACAGTGAAGCCATAAATTTCGCAAATTACGATTTATTTCATAGTTTACCTTAGTTGAAGTAGTTGGTAAGCTACGGACTAATGACCAAGTAGTTGAGTCCGATAGATTTACAAACATTCGAACATTTTTATTTATTTTTTTTTTTATTTATTTTTTTTTTTTTAATGTCTCAAATACAGAAATACTTGTACGTGTGAATGTACTTCGTTCTCCGACTATACCCGTCTGAGAAGATAATTAGTGGTTTGTTTTGAGGACAGTAATTTATTATTAACTGTTAGTTTGTGCCGCAGTGGAATAGCCGAGCGCTCTGGAGCGCAACGTTACGGATCGTGTGGCTTCCCTCGTCGGCATGGATGTTTGTGTTGTCTTTAGTATAAGTTAGTTAATGTTCGTAAGTTTATAGACTGATGACCCCGCAGTTAAGTCCCTTAAGCTTAACAAACATATGAACATTTGTTATTTTGTAACCTAACCAAGCATTCTAAAATTGTCACTTATTCGGAAATAAACACCCAAACATTTGTTTCTTCCTTAGTTTTCTAATCAGATGGAAATGTAAATAACATACAATGTAACATCCTTGTAATATACAGTAAAAAAGCTTAGAACCAGAGTTTAACGGTGTCTAAAGTTTTCGAATTAGATCACCGATACATCGGCGATATCTCGCTGTTCAAAACAGCAGTGTTAAAGTCGACGTTTTTCGGCAAAACATCGATGTTTTCAGAACATCGATGTATAGTTTGCATCCCTAGTCATCAGTCTTCTGACTGATTTGATGCGACTTGTCACCAACTCCTTTTCTTTGCCAACCGTTTCATTTCAACTCGGCTATAGGTTATTAGTCCGTAGCTTACAAACTACTTCAACTAAGTTCAACTAACCTAAGGACAACACACACATCCACACCCAAAGGAGGATTCGAACCTCCGATGTGGGAGGTCTCGCATTCCGCAACGCTGCGCCCCAGACCGCTCAGCTACTCCCGCGCGGCCAGTTGGAGCAAATACCTAGAATGAATGTCTGTGCAAGTGCACAAAATTCCTAAATGCCTAGGTATTTATGAATTAAAAAGATAAACTTACAAGCAGTACCTTAGAAAAAAAAGGAAAAAAAAACTTGATATCATGTACTACTTTACAAACTATATCTCAAATTATTCAATTCTCTTCTGATCACATTTCCCAGCAGTCCAAGTTTCGCAAACATACAATGTTGTGCTGCAAACGTATGTTCCGAGATATTTCTGCCTCAAGTTTCAAATGTTTCAAATGTTTGTATAGCTTATGGGACTTAACTACGGAGTCATCAGTCCCTAAACTTACAAACTACTTATGAACTAACTAACACTAAGGACGGCACAAATATCCATGCCCGAGGGGGGATTCGAACCCCCGACCGTAGTGGCCGTGCAGACCGTGACTGTAGCGCCTCAGTCCCCTCGGCCATCGCGGCCGGCTCTGCCTCAAGTCCAGAGTGATATTTGACAGCAGTAGATTTCTCTTTCCCATGGATGCCCTCTTTGCTTCCGCTACTCTGCTTTTTATGACCCCCTTGACTCGTCCGTCGTGGGTTAGTTTACTGTGGAGGTAGCAGAATTCCTTGTCTTCGTGTACATTGTGATCGGCAATTCGGACTTATTTTCTCGCTACTTTTATTTCCGTCACTTATCATAACTTTCGTCTTTCTTTGGTTTACCTTCAATCCATGGTCTGTGGTCATTAGTCTTTCATTCTATGCAACAGATCCTGTAATTTTCCTTCACTTCCACAGACGATAGCAATGTCATCAGCAAATCTTGTCACTGACATCCTTTTACCCAGAACTTTTATCACAGCCTTGAACCTCTTCTTTATTTCCGACATTACGTCTTCATTGCGCAAATTAAAATGTGATGGCGGCAGTCCACAGCCTTTTCTTACGCCCTTTTTAATCGGAGCACTTTGTTCTTGACTTTCGACGCTTATTGTATCCACTTGGTTCGTATACAAACAATGTAATACCCGCTTTTTTTCCTACAGCTTACTCCTATTTTTCTCAGAATTACGAACACCATAAATGTTTCAAATGTTTGTATAGCTTATGGGACTTAACTACGGGGTCATCAGTCCCTAAACTTACAAACTACTTATGAACTACCTAACACTAAGGACGGTCAAATATCCATGCCCCCGACCGTAGTGGCCGTGCAGACCGCGTGACTGACGCGCCGTAGTTCCCTCGGCCACCGCCGCCGGCTACGAACATCATACAGCACCTTACATTATGGAAGGCATTTTCCGGGTCACAAATCGTATATGTCTCGGTAATACTTTACTCTCGCTTCCATTATAAATTGCAGTAATGCTATCGCGGCCACGCATTGCAGTAAAGGACGGCCCGTGTCAATGCCGCCTCACAGCCCTCGGCTCTTCTACCTGCCGGGCAGAGATCGGACGGGGAGATAAGCGGACCGCCCCTCGACTCGAACTGGGTGCTAATGTCACTGCGTGCTTTTGTCATTTTGTCAATTAAACATACCGAATGTAGTCGGCTCGGCGTGAGCCGGCTGAAGCGGAGTCGTCTCGGCTCGGCCGGCAGTGTGAACAGAGCAATTGAAAACAATGTGAACACGGCCTAAGATACTGAACGAAGCTCGGTCGCTCAGGTAATTAAGTAGGTCCCGGTATATTTGATATTGGCGAGGTTACAATTGTATTACAATTATTGAACAATAAAGTTATTGATCCCTGGATGTACATTACATCGAGAACCAGAGAGGGGGGGGGGGGAGCTCAAGGATGCAACAAATGGAACAAAAAGTAACGCTGGCCGCAGGGCGTTGCCAGGTGTCCCTATCTTCAGGGGTCTGTTGACACGTCCCGATTCACCCTCGATCGGGTCGCCGAATATTCCGATTTTGGGTCAATCGAAAATTAAAGAAGTTCCAAAGCTAACACGATGGTGCGATACAGGCATCTCATTCTTTTCGCTGACCTGCCGTAGCGCTTTGCGGCGATCAACATTTTACTCACTGAGGCAGCCACGTTGTGTTCGCTTTTTACGCCTTCCAGGTTTTTTTTTATGCGGAAACTAACGTTATAGTTGTACCCACGCAATAATTTTACATATGTTTTAGAAGTTGTATTGCCATCAATGTATCTTCTTAAAGTTGTATTATGCTTTTACCTGTACATTTAAGGTTATCCATTATAGGTAAAGCGACCAATTTTATGAAGAAAATTGAGGAAGGAAGGAAAAACCAGTACGGCACATTTCTGTGGTTGTGTATGATGACTGAAGATACAGCAAGTTACAGCGATTTAATAGTTAGCAATTGTGTTGAAAAGTACTATAGCGGCCATTACCAAAATAGGCAGATCAAGGTCATCCTGCAGTCTTACAGCAATTGCCACTTACAGGTGATTTCAGGTGTTAGTAAAAATTCCGAAAAAATGGGACTTCTTATTTCAGCCTGTGGAAAAAAAAAAATAGAACCAGTAGTAACTGTGTGTTTTGACATATTCAACAACTGATGACAGTGATCGTAAAATGTTTTACTTATAACAAGGTGATCGACTTGTTGAGCCAGGCTCGGAAACATTTTTTGATTTATGTTTTTTTTTTTTTTTTTTTTTTTTTTTTTTTTTTTTTTTTTTTTTTTTTTGGATAACTTATTTCAGCCAAGCATTGGCTGATGCGAAGATGGCCAATACTTGGTTGAAACTAGTTATCCAAAAATAAAGTAAATCAAAAATTATTTGGTATCCTGACTCAACAAGTCAATAACCTTGTTATAAATAACAACCAGATACATATTTTGACTGAAAAAATATATGGACATTCTCAAACTTTCATGTGACACATATTTTATCTTGAAAACATAAAAATATTCCGAGATAAAGAATAAAATACCGTGAAAGGTGTGAAATCGTTTCGCAAGTGTAACGTAAACTGTTGTCGCTGATGAATTTGCGTTTGTTGGACTTGTAGGCCGCCGACAGGATTTTTGTTGCAACGGCTGTAGTTTTTTTTTTATTTGTAGCTGTTACATACACTTCGTCACTGCACCCATCACCTTAACGCCGATATACGCTGTAAAAAATTAACTGTAGGTACATTCAGACCACTATTTCCGTTGAAGTCAAGCAAAATATATTTACCCGTATCGTTTTTCGAAAAACAAGTTTCGTCTAAGTATACTACAGGCCAATTGTCCTCAGCATGAATTAAGTGCATTGCACGCAAAAACATTGCTCTCCCTGCTGCCATGTCTCTGAATACCATTAAAAATGTTGGTCCGTCATTAGACTTTGAGAACTGAAAACCAAATGAGCGTGAAGACTGAGCCAGAATAATTAATTTTTCTCGAAGATTACCCTGTATTTTTCTTGAAAATGACCGACTGAGAGATTCGCAAAATGTAATGTAAACAATCAAATAAACGTTCCTGCACCTACACATACTATGTCATATACTTGCTTATATGCCCGTGCTTCGCAAAGGTTGTTAAATAAGGGCCTGTGTGTATCATGGCTTTTTAGGGTTCCGTACCTCAGTCAGTTTTAAACAAACTATACGTAAACCCGTGTGCTTACTTATCCTGCACTCTCTGCATCCAATTCTTCTCTCCCATGTCTCTGTTCGTTTCCACCTTTCCCTCTCGGCAAAGTTTTTTACAAGGTTCCCTGTGTCATGTACCATACCAACATTTATGTCCCAAGTGACCTTCCTCTTGGTTTGAAGGTCATGTGTGCAAAAATTAATCAAGATCGAAGTAAAACTATGCATTTTATTGAAGTCTGTAAGTTAAGCACCCTCCATCATGCAACATCCGATATTTTATACAGACAGTGACATTCCTTCTTGTCTTTAAACTCAGATATACCAAATTTTATCAGTATGCAATAGAAACAGAGTCATTATTAAAAGACGCACTTCGTTGTTTTCAAATTTTCCAGTTTTAATTCATACAACCCCTGCTCTGAGAATAACGAAAACAACCCAAAAAGATCTGTAAAATCGGTCGAGCTGTTCTCAAGTTATAGCGCGACCAAGGTATTCAGGGACACATTTTTATGTTGCAAGATACCCTCCCCCATGCACCGTATGAAACTTTAGGTAGACGCTGGCCTTCCTCTTGTATTGAACGTCACGCGTGCAAAATTTTGTGAAGATCGGAATGAAACAGTAGCTTTCGTCAGTCTGTAGGAAAAGTATCCTCCCCCTTGTACCTTAATTCTGTCCTATCGAAAGTACTTTCTTAGCTGACGTCTTCTACCAATAAACTACGTGCCGGCAAAATTTCAGCTTCATAGGTGCATCAGTTTTACAGATTTTGTGTTTAGTCAGTGAGTGAGTGCGTGACTGACCTTTCGCTTTTATATATACAGAATACCTCCTGAATTGTGTGTCCTACAAAAAAATTATTTACCAGATTCGTATAGTGAAATATTAGAAAACTGACTACGAAATGTGTTGTTAATGGAGTTGGTTGTAAATATGTAGTAAATTACAATCTCATGTATATTAGAGCGAATTTTCACGCAATTAATTGTCTTTGACGTCATAGCACCTGAACTATATGTCGTAATACGATATTATTTCGAAGGTACATCCAGTGGCGTATATGTAAAATGTCTGCAAAATACGTCGCGAACGGAGATAGTAGGAAAGACGCAATAAATCAAGACGTCATGCCTGATGAGGCGGTTTTTCATGATCCTAATTGTTTATGACTCCATATCTCATGAACAGCGTGTCGTACTACGACAAAATTTTGAACGTACCTTCAGTGGTATGTGTGTATACTGTCTGTCTTGCGCCACATTCATCAGATGTTGTAACAGTACCACCTGTTTCAAGAACGGATGAAAATCTTTCAGAATCTCATGAATCAGAAAATGAGAGAGACAAAAAAGGACGCTTTAGCAACACGTTGTCTGGAGGAAAATGATTATCGTCCATTTGTGCATGCATTTGACGTTTCAATTTCAGAACAGAAATGGCCACATTCATATAGTCTGTCATTTTTCCTTGTATTCTTAACGGAAGGTCTGACGAAATATGTTGCAGACGAAACAAACAGATTTCATTTATATACCAAAGATGGAAAGAAACGGGATTTGAAGAATTGTAATCTTTCGTTGCTGTTTGTCTGCTGATGGCTCGAGTGAAGAAACTGAAAGTTAGTGACTATTGGTCCAGATACATACTTTTCAATACTCCAATTTTCAGCGAAATAATGTCCAGAAATCGATTTCTCTTAATTTTAAGAATGCTTCATTTTAGTGAAAACTTTCCCATTAATGAAGGAGACAGATTATTTAAGATTAGAAATATTGCTGATACGGTCCGCACAACATTCCACAGCACATTTTATGCTTACCAAAAGCTTTACATCGACGAAAGTCTGTTGGTTTTCAAAGGGCAATTGCCTTTCAAAGAATATATTACATCCAAACGAATTAGGTTTGAAATAAAAACGTTTGTGCTGTGCGACTGGTTACATACTGGACTTTATTGTATATACAGACACCACGACTGAAATTAGCTTTCACAATCTGGGGAAAAGTGGCGACACAGTAGCCACACTGCTAAACCATACTTACAACGGCTTCACACGCTTTATGTCGACAACTGATATTCGAGACCAGACCTGTTCTTCTGGCTTCATAACCACGGTACGAATGCCTGTGGTACTGTTCATAAAAACAGGCGTATCTTGCCAAAATTGCAGGACAAACTGAAACGAGGAGAAGTACAGTTTATATCAACTAATACAATTTTTGGCATGAAGTGGTGTGATAAGAGAGAAGTGTGGATGTTGACCACCTGTAATACTGCAGAAACGTGTGATACGGAGAAGACAGACAGGAAGACTAGTGAAAGACGCAGGAAACTACAGTGCGTTGCAGGTTACATCGCTAGTACGAACATGCTACTGAGCTCAGTCGAATCAATGCCGAAGACAGTAAAGTGGTACAAGAAGTTCAGAAGTTCTTCTTCCATGTATCAGATCTGTGCGTTTTAAACGCCCATGCTCTCCATAGAGAAGTAACAGGGCGAAAGATGCCAATAGCAGAATTTCACCTGCCTCTGGTAAGAGAACTTGTTGAGACTTACGTCACAGAACGGAGGAAAGCTGGCAGAGGAAGGCGCTCTGATGACGAGAATCCTCTGCGATTTACCGGGAGGCATTTTCCGAATATAACTGAGAGTGAAAACTCGAAGAAAAGTAGGTCAATGCGAAGATGTGCCGTTTGTTCCAAGCAGAAAGTGCGCCAAGAGACCAGGTACGAATGCAGAACATGCAATATACCACTGTGTGTGGTTTCGAGGCTTATCAAATAAATAAATAAACAAATAAAATTTAACTGTCGATAATCGCACAGCAAAATGTTATTCGTAATTTTTTAAAGTAATTGAAACCAAAAATAAATAAAAAATATAAAATGAAGGGAATAAAAAAAAGTTTTTAACTTCGCCAGTGTCGCTCTAAAGCCCGGATCCAAAAGAAGGACGGGAAATATATAGGAAAGATGTAAAAGGCATTCGAACACAACAGTTCCTAGCTTTGAAACGCGTCTCAAGTTGTATGCTGTGCTGACAAAAAGACAAATTTTGTACGTTTCAGACGCTTTAATTATCTGCTTAGTATGGAAGCATAAAAAAAATTGCACAACACGTATTGCACCAATGAAACATAATTATACATATTATTCTATATAGGTTTCAGAAATTACTGCAACCAGTCACCTTTTGTTTCTTATTAATGAAGATTTATTTAGACCATTACCGGTTTCAAGCTGCCTAGCAGCTCATCTTCAGATGGTATGCAATTATTACAAGTTACATTTGAATTTGTGGTAGGGCAGAAAACGAGAAAATGGTAAACACTAATTTTGGTAGGCTATACTTAATAATTAATAAATGTAAAGTGCATAAATGTAAGTAATGTCTTGAAGACAAACTTATATTGTAATTATTAAGTATAGCCTACCAAAATTAGTGTTTACCATTTTCTCGTTTTCTGCCCTACCACAAATTCAAATGTAACTTGTAATAATTGTATACCATCTGAAGATGAGCTGCTAGGCAGATTGAAACCGGTAATGGTCTAAATAAATCTTCATTAAGAAGAAACAAAAGGCGACTGGTTGCAGTAATTTCTGAAACTTATTTCAATAAACAGTCGCAGGTTCCTACACAATGGATAAAAGTTACATATTATTCTCATTAAGTGGAGGAACAAATATTCAGGCATCAATATTAGGAATCATTGATTATTTGACTTTGATAAACGCGTAGGGGAATTACATAAGGTTTATACGGTCGAATTATAATTAGTAAACGTCCATAGAGCTTCCCGACATTCCGTGAAAGTGGTTCATAGATATTGTGTTACCATAGACGCACAAGAGCTGCAGGACATTTCGGATCCTGCAGTAAGTTGAGCACAAAAAATTAAAAATCAGTCGTAGATCGCCAACCACTTTCGGCTAGCAAGAAGCGATTCCAAATAAACACGAAAAACCGTATTTCCTGTCCACTCTTCTGTAAATGTTTAGATTTCTTGCGGAGTAGTTCGGTTTTCTGTATGCGTTACCTGTGACGGTTTCTCCTTGCAGTTGTTTACATCATTTTGAAGCTGATTATTAGTAGGGGTTTACACTGTAAACTGTTCTGTTCTATGCAGAGAAGACTGCAGAAATGACGAAATCTTGTAGATACTGGAAGGGGCAGTAAGGATGAATTCCTCGATGATGTATTAGTGATGACTCCTCAGCAATATCTGACACGAATATTCCTGAGCTCTAAACACAGCAGGTATAGCACACAAGCCTGATACTTCTTCGAGGGCTGATATAAACAAACTCTTCAAAAAATAGTATGGTTTAAAGATGTATTCCACTGGAAGAACAGTGGTTTTCGAACCCGTTCTTTATCAGTTTCACATAAGGTCAGATAGAAATTAGAAGTATTCTAAAAGTTTCAAGACCTTTTAACAGAAAAGTGGATGAATCAGACAACCAGTTCGGTAACTATCAACTAGAAAAGAGTAGATTGTGAGTGGGTAGCTAACAATGAAGACCGAACTACTCGACGCATGAAAATCGTTTTTACAAGTAACTAACAAAATCTTGTCGAAAATTATGGAAAATACACAATTCTTAGCGCAGTAATAATTTTAATGTCTCTTTGAAGAAGCTACCAAGCAGAGAAAATATAAAAGCGATATTATTATGTGCCAGTGTGAGAATTCACTTCACCTCAGTGGCAACCAGAATCAGATCTGCAGGGTGTGGTCGCTGCTGCACGCCTGAGCACACGGCGAAGCTGACCGCGCTGGCCTTTCAGGCAAGGGGTGGCCCAGCCGGAAACCGCTCAGCACAGGTAGACGGATTAGTGTCCGACAAAGCAGGCCGCGGCGTCCCATACAGTAAGCATGCCACCAGCAGTCAAACGGTTAATGCAGATTTGTAAATAATCAGTATCAGTGTAGCCAGTTCGCAACCCACTAGCTCATGGACCAACAGTTGGACTCGTCCAACAACAGGTGCATACAATTGTCAGCAGAAGCAATAATCGTATTAATGCTGTTAATCACCATTGCAGAATGCACTTTGTTGTCGCTGTCGTCAGTAGTACTGTCGTATCGATATTTTAAGTATTATACGACAAAGCAAAGTGGGAATCTAACCGGAAAGGAGGCAGAAGCAATACAAGCATACAGTTCTGCAGAGGTGTCCCCAACCCCTTTGGTATATGACTCATTACAGCCCAAATTGCGACCAACGCCCCCCCCCCACCCAACGAGATATTAGGTCCTGCATTAGGATGATCAATTCATTTTCTATATAAACATTCCTTTATCGTTAACACAACTATAAAGCCAATTCTCTAGCTATACGCCCTTCAATGTAGGACAGAATGGCAATTCCGAGCTACGAAGGAACTTTTAACGATATTTCAAAAATCATATCTCATAATCGGCTCGTTAATCTGCCTTCAAACTTTTTCAAGTAGTATTTGGAAGTGTGTGCTATACCTATACAGAGTGTCATGTGGCGACGGCTAGTAGTTCTTTAGTTACACAGCCTTAAATATAGGACGGAAAGGCATTTTGGAGCGCCGCCGGAAATTTTAACGATATTCGAAAAATCATATCTCATAATCGGCTCGTTAATCTGCGTTTAAATATTTTCAAGTAGTATTTGGATGTGTGTGCTATACCTATACAAAGTGTCATGTGGCGACGGCTAGTAGTTTTTTGGTTACACAACCTTAAATATAGGACGGAAAGGCATTTCGGAGCGCCACCGGAAATTTTAACGATATTCGAAAAATCATATCTCATAATCGGCTCGTTAATCTGCGTTTAAACATTTTCAAGTAGTATTTGGATGTGTGTGCTATACCTATACAAAGTGTCAAGTGGCGACGGCTAGTAGTTTTTTGGTTACACGCCCTTAAATATAGGACGGAAAGGCATTTCGGAGCGCCACCGGAAATTTTAACGATATTCGAAAAATCATATCTCATAATCGGCTCGTTAATCTGCGTTTAAAAATTTTCAAGTAGTATTTGGATGTGAGTGCTATACCTATACAGAGTGTCATGTGGCGACGGCTAGTAGTTCTTTAGTTACACAGCCTAAAATATAGGACGGAAAGGCAATTCCTTTCTACGCCGGAAATTTTGACGAATGTCTTAAGAGTCTTATGTCGTAATCTGCTCGGTGATCCGTTTCCTTACTTTGTCAGTTAGGACGTGAATGTTTCTGGTATGTCTCAGGAATAGTGTCATGAGCGACGTCTAACAATAGTTTCGTTACTTACGTTTGAGCTTACTATGAACGGCATTTCGGTGACAAAAAGAACTTCTTCCGATTTCCTATGTACTGTACCTTGAGATCCTCTCTTTAATGTGCGTCGGTATGTTGTCAGGCAATATATGGATGTGTATGCTACACTTCTACAGACTGTTAAATGACGACAGTAAACACCTCATTGGATTTGTTTGCTTCAGTGTTGTAGGAAACGGGAGAACTGTGCTAACCGAAGTTTGCCGATTTTTAATAGGCTTATGAGCTTCGAATATCTTTTACGTTTTATCAAATATACAAGAGGAAGTATTTTTGGTGCTTCGAAAGGAAGCAATGTATATGTACTGTTCCTGTATCCATTTACTTAATAGTAGTGTATGGTTTACTGTTTATTTGGAATTCATATTTTACAGTAGGTTACTGATTCGTCTATGTAGTTCAGGTAATAAGATTATGAATATTCTGCAAGCTACATTTCACTAAAATAACACGCATCGCTTTATTTGTTGGCCGTATAGTCGGTTTTTAGCGTGGAGGTTGCACTACTCTCTCTTGGCTCACTTGCGCCTGAGAGATATATTGCCCGCATGGTTTTCTGGAAACGAATCCGAAGCTAACTTCAAGCCGGTCCTCTATCATGTGAAAACTATGTGGCTGTCTCTCTTCCCAGCCATTGAAAGGATGCTGGAAATGTATCCTGCTCTGAAAGCTTACTTTCTGCCTGAAAGAGAGCCACCAAAGGTTTTGCTACAGTTTTTTGATAATAGGTTAAGTGAAGCCTACTTATGGCATTTGCATTCATTGATGTCTGTGTTCAATTCAAATATTCTTCAATTAGAAAAGGAGGACAATACTGTACTTGAAGTGATTGAAATTTTAGAATCTGTATGCAAGGTGCTTGAGGATCGATTAAATGAAAAATTCATTTGCCTAAAGGTTAAAGAGATCTTGAGAAATTCAACAGAAGAAGGTTGTGATATAGATGTTAAACTTTTTATGGCTGTATTGTTGTATCAATCATGTCATGAATATTTAAAATGATGGCTGTGTTATATTTGATGACTTTTCCTGTTTCAAATGGATGCCTCTTAAAAACGATATTAACTACAGTGATGTTGATGAAAGCCTTTTGTATCTGCAAGAGAAATGTCATTTTTTCCAAATTGAAGACATATAATTTTTCGACCGATTTTGTAATTTTAGACAATTTTTGAAACAGAATAGTAATTATACTGAATTTATTAGCTTATCTTGTAGTGAAAAATGGGCCTTTTTTGTGAAAGTAAATCCGTTGATTGTCACTAAGAACAGTTAAAACTTGCAGAATATTTTTTTAGCATTTTGGGGCACAATGCAAATGTAGAAAGAATATTTTCACTCATTGTGACACAGTGGACTGATGACAGAAATAGGTTAAACATTGCATCTGTTAAATGTATGTCGATGGTCCAATACAACTTGAAAGAATTTTCCTGTGTATCTTTCAACAATTACCTGTTAAGCAAACCTACACTTCCAAAGAAAATTGGATCTTCAGAGAAGTACCAATAAAGGTTAAAGAATGTATTTTATGTCTATTAATAAATTCTTTTTTTATTATTTGAAAATATATTTCTGGTGTCCTCTTTTTTTATTACTTTGTCCTTCTTTTTGAAGTTGCATATCCTCCTTTTTTTTACTTTGTCCTCCTGTTTGGAGCTGCCTGTCCTTTTTAGACAAATGCATCTGGTCACCCTACACACAACAGAAAGGTGGTTAACATGTGGTAAAATTCTGTCTCTTTTTTGCCCTTTGCCTGAGAACAAAAAGAGAAATATTTCTAAACGAAAAAGCAACCCCTTAGAAGTTCCATCGTATAAAGAGTAGTTTAAGGGATGATATTATTATTTGTGATCTTTACAAGCACATTAAACTATTCTGATAGAAGCTAATACCTTTTAAAAATAATATCAATCAGAATATTGTCTCGTATTTCGCAAGTTGCCAATCACAGTGTGGTTCAAGTTTTCTGCGCTCTTTCTCATGGGGATTTCTTGATCATCTGAAAAAAGAGTTGTCTTTTAGGTTTCCGGATTTAGATGCACATTCGAAGGAAATACGAATTTTACACAACCCCTTCTCCTGTGAATTGGAAGATGTTCCTGCAGTGTTGCAAATGGAAATAATTGATCTACAAGCAGATGAGTCCTTGAGAGAAAAATATAAGAAAGGAAGTATTGTACAGTTTTATAAGTTTCTTACCACAGAAAACTACATCCTCATCAAAGATTTTTCACGAAGTTGGTTACCTATATTTGGCACCACACACAAATTTGCCAAATCTAAGGAGTAGCCTAACATCAGTGCCATACATTTAAGAGACATTTTGTTGATACAACAAAGTTCTAGCTACTGTTTGAAATGATTTTGGATTCAAAAAACTAATTCCGCACTTCACACTAAATGTACTGTAAAGTAACAAAGTGTACCTGATGTATTCACTGAATTTCGTGTTGGTTAAATTTCACTTACAGAAGCAGTTGTTGAGTATGTTAATGTTGTCTATGCAATGTTCGATTTCCAATGATAATTAATTTAATGACTGGAACAGGCTACTTAAACGAACCTGCTAACCATACAGCATAATGAAAATTATTTATTTCAACACAAAGATCATGCTCCTCATTCTGAGTGATTGAGATTTCAATGCATATTCAATTGTCATTGACAACGTCAGCATACTACACCACTGCTGCTGGAGGTTGAATTGTAGCTTTGTATCTTCGTAAAACCAAAAAAATTCATTGTTTTCTTCGTCTGAGAATTATGGGATCTAAAAAAAAATTATTCTGGAGGTCGCGTATGTAGCTAGTGTGTTAAATAATTCGCAGTTAATAATTTTGTATGTTTGGTGACAGCCGATTATAGCCGATGTAATGTTGGTACAGGCGTGATGAATGATGGGAAGTGAAGGCAGCTAATCAAGACTGGCGTTCAGTCTGTTAAGAATGTCCTCACACATATATAAATTAAGTTTTGTTATTAACAACATACCCACAAGTCATTATGTTCATTGACAAACTTAAAAACATAGATATGAAATGGTCACTATGTGGGTATGACTAATTTTGCAGATTTGAGTTGCAACAAGTCTGTTAAATTACCAATAAAGGTAAATGTACTCAGTTTCCATTAATTAGAAAATCTGTTACATCCATGGAATGGCTGGTTTTTTGTGTAATATTTCCATTATGATCTGCATTCCCAACGGACTTATATAAACTTTGCAACAACAGATAATTTCGTGATTGATTCATGCCATGGGAGAGAAAAAAAGACATTCTTATTGTCTGTCTGAACGCCGCTCCTGATTTGCTGCCTTCACTTCCCATCATTCATCGGGCCAGTGCCAACGTGGCTAAACACCGGTGTGTCACTTCGACATAACCAATGACAGGCGTGTAACGTTTGAATATGTTTATAGCGCGGGAGTTGAAGCGACTGTATGGTTTATTTTTGTAAGTGTCTGTTATACTTTCACAGAGCTCGTTCTATTAAAGGTATGGAATTGATTGAAGTGAGGAATAACTTTTTTATTTTTTAGAGAAATGTATCATTACATTTTATGGTACAAACTGATCCATTTACCTTCATGCATCCATATACTGAGCAGCCATGTTTTAATTTAAAAAGTACTAAGAATTTGAAATATTGATCGATTGAAATGGACATTACAGTTTGTGAAAATTCAATATGTTGTCATAAATTTCGTCGGAACACGACCGTTTCACTTGACGCTTGTAAACAAACTGATCAGTACATCTGTCCCTGAGTGCTGCACATCTATCGCTGCCAACATCGTTACATAAGTGCAGTACGCCGCTGCAGGTGATCTGATCTTTTATTACCAACAACATACACCTGTTAATCAGAATCAGCCGATATCGAAACAGCATTTTTACCTAGTTCACGTTTTATTGACCTTTGTTTGCGAGTGTAAAGCGTGATATGATTGTGACAATACTGTATACAGGTTGAATTGGGGTTTTCGCCTTACCAGTGACGTCACAGGTTAAAGTAGACGTTAGTATCACATTCTTCAGTAATCGCCAAAAAGTATGCTATCCAGCCCGAACTGTGATTCAGAACTTAAAATGTGGCCCCACATGACCTAGTACATTGAAGACCCCTGAAATAATCCATTAAAATTATGTGTGTGCGAGCCAATTGGACTATGGTATTGCTTCTGCAGCACAAGTATCTCACGCCTCCAGCCTGTTTTCAATACAAGTCTCTCTGCATGGTAGATTTTTTATATTTTTTTCTACACTGTGCTGTTTATTTTTTCTTGTATTACTATTACTACTGTAAAACGAATAAAAATTCAAAATTCTATTTAATCCGTTCTCATAAGGAAAAGGTATCCTAATATCAGTCGAAATTCATGAGATAAGCCCATTACCACCTGCTTCTTATATGCTTAAAACACGATGACTCGCCGGCTGCGGTGGGAGGAGTCTGTGGAGCGCCAGTCAAGTTCTGCACGGCCACTACGGTGGTGGGTTCGAATCCCCCCTCCGGCATGGATATTTGTGCTGTCCTTAGTATTAGCTACTTCATAAGTAGTTTGTAAGTTTAGGGACTGATGAACCCTTAGTTACGCCCCATAAGCTCTACAAACATTTGAACATTTTACAATGACTCACTACATTGTGACAATAATAGTGTTAAAATAACAACATCAGTTAACTGTTAGCTGGCTCAAAGTAGGCGGCAATAAACAAGTTTTGGCCACTCTTGTGTTTCCTTCGATCTTCTCCTGACGGTGGGTGGGTATTTCTTGTTGCTGGGAACCAGCCCACCAAGAAGGAAAAAGAAATTTTAAAAAAGTGACACACGCTTCTATCTTTTACTGACCTGTCTTGCAGTGTCTGAGCTAAACCAAATCAGCGTATTTTTCTTTAAGTTAAAGTATAAAACTCGAAATGAAAGTACCATCATCCAGACCAAGAATATTGTCATCAAATGATTGAGTAAAACGTTCATAGAAAATTAGTTCGCCTCAGACAGCTTCCTAAAAAAATCTGAGCTGTGTAGAGTTCTTTGAACGTGGAGGGTAGGCTGAAATGGAGGTAGTACAGAATGACACATATAAAACCGGTACACCGTACATATGCCCATAGCCACCACTTACGCATTTCTTATAAGGAGGTAACTTACATTTTGCGTAAAGATCACAAAGACAAGATAAGAGAAATTAGGGCTCGTACGGAGGCATATAGGCATTCTTTTTTTCCTCGTTCTATTTGGGAGTGGAATAGGAAAGGAAATGCCTAGTAGTGGTACAGTGTACCCTCCGCCACGCACCTTACGGTGAATTGCGGAGTATATATGTAGATGTAGAATTATGTGTTTTTAATGTCACTATTCAGAATTTTTTTTACTTAATTCATTCTTCATTTAATCTCAGATGTGAGGGTACCGCTTTTAGGTAGGACACGCTGTATACAATTATTTTGAAGTTGTGATACAATTTGATGGAGGCTACAAAAGCGAAAATAAGAAAAGGTATATTTTTGGGCTTCTTCTTTTATCATCTCCAACTAGAAAGGCATGAAGTATAATTTCACCAAATTTTATTTCAGTCCATCAACAGGAAAGTAAAAGTTTACATTAATTTTTCTTCTCTTCTTGTTCCAAACACGAAATATATATTCCATTGAGTGTCTGGTATGGACAAAAAAACAGTTTAAGCACTACAGTGCTTCACACTACGCTCAACAGCCGCCGAGTTCCTAGGCTTGCAATCGCGGCATGACGCCGCTCATATAACTCGCAATTACTTGTGAAAGCAGGTATATATTGGTACGACTACTATTTCAAAAACTTTTTTATGCTTTTAGCTCCATTTCACTCGCTGTAATGTATGGTCTAAAATGCACAGAACAGTATGCTACCCGCTATTGAACTTTTTAAATACACTATTTTTAAATCAAGTGCGCATACTTGACAAAAAGCATCATTTGAAAACGACTGTTACGAATTTCGAAAAGGTGAATGTTTTATTTGAAAGTCAAGATGTTTTACTACCAGGAGTTCAATAATCAGATTTTTTAACCGCATACTTTCACGAAAATCGAGTGAGGAGCGTTAGGAAACTAAATCTCGCGCGAAATGAAAATTAGACTTTTTATTTTTTCACAGGCAATGCAAAGCTTGTAAGGAAAAAATAAGTTGATAAAACGATGTCGCGTGGTCTTACATACCGTCAAAATTTTTACAACTTGAAAATCAAAAAAGGTGATTTTTCCCCCTCTTTTTCATCTCAGTTCGGCCTGGCCAACGCCACCTATATACAAGGCCTGTGCGTTGCCTGCCAAGAGTAGTCATAAGAAAAGCAAAATATTTCTCTTATGTAGCATTCTGCTGATTTTAGTAATACGTACACGTTGCACACTGTGTTTTAGAATGTTCTTAATATTATTTATGTGATTCACAGACACATTTGTTATGGTATAAGATATTTACGAACTATTAGTAATATATCTTACCGATATTGGAATCGGACGATTCATATTAGGCAGCGCACAGGCCTTGTAGCTATCTAGGTGGCGTTGGCCCAGCGCGCAGTGTCAATACCCAGGCTGTCGGCGTGCGCCTATTAGGCGCAAGCTGGCTCCGCACGTCCCAAGCTCGATTCGGTTCGACCGACAGTGTGAACGCACCCTTAATGTGTATGGATACAGATTCCTTAATCTACAGGGTGAAGAAGTGCGATCCATGTGCAATGATGAAGTACCACGTTGAGGCATTTGACACATCTGGCTACACATACGATAATCTTTATGGAATTATTCCGCAGAATAAAAAGGTTTTTCGGGCTCATGAAAGACGGGTCTAATGGCTCACCGTTTGTGGAATTTGTAGATCTTAGACCGAAAGTATGCATATCGCACGTTGGAAGGTGACACCCAGAGATGGACAAGTAGTGTTAAGCGATTGGCATAGAATGTCCTCATGATTGAAGACTATCTGCAGAGCTTGTAAAGTGATGTTCCTGGTGCCCCCTTTCTTTTTACCTTTATTGGTATTTTAAAGCCACCAGAGGTGGCAGGCTGGCAGCAGCTTCATTGCTGCTCTTCAGCCGAGCATATTTACAATTTTGACAAGTCATAGAAAGGTGTTAAAATTTGTTGAATTTAAACACTAGAATGGAGAGTAAAATGAAGAGAACAGGCATAGAGCAAAGAACATTTTCAGAAAAACATCCACGGTGATTAAATCACAAAGACAGAATTTAAAAATCTAGGGTGGTTAAAATCACATTGGTGATGATGAAGACACTGCTTAAAACACATGGCAACACTAATATTCTGCCTGATAGGCGGTTGATTAAGTATTAAAACACCAATTGAGCACGAAGTACAAACAGTGGCACAACACTAAACGGCTCACTGTTATAATATGTCGAAACAAGGGCCCCACATTGGGAAAAGGGGAGGCAGTGGAAGTGCGGTGGGAGGACGGGAGGGGAGGGAGTGAGGGAGGAAGGGGGAAAGCATAAGGACTCACTGTAGGAAGGAGCTGGGAGAGGAGAGCCAAGCGAGGGAGTGGACAGGGATGGCAGGGGGGAGCAAGGGAGACGTACAAATACGGGGATGGACTAAGGTTCAAAGGAGGGGTAGATGTCAGTACGGAGGGCGTCATCAGGGAGAGGGAGTTGACGGAAGTTACTCTTAGAGAAGATGCGAAAAGTAGGGAGATGAAGGGAGAAAGCGATAATAAGGTATCGTGGGAGATGACCGGGTGGCGAGATTCTAATTTATGGGACACATAGCGGAGGTGGAGGTGTTCGAGGAACGTCAGAAGGTAAGGAAAGGGAATCAAGTCGTAAAGGATCCACATGGGGGATGGGGTGGCAGATATGGTAAGCAAGGCAGAGGGCATGGCGTTCTAGGATCTGGAGGCATTTGTAGTGGTCAGGGGGAGCGGAGACCCAAGGATGGAAGCAGCAGAGGATAGGACACATGATGCATCGGTAGGTGAAGAGGATGGTGGAGGGGTTAAGGCCCCATGTCTGGCTGGACTGGATCTTGAGGAGGTTGAAGTGGGAGAGAGCTATTTCACAGACGGATTGGAGGTGCAGTTTCAAGGAGAGGGAGTGGTCATGGGTGAGGCCAAGGTACTTGAGGGTTTTTGTTTGCAGCATGAGATAGCCATGGAGTGTGAGGTAGAGGTCGTGGTGTTGGAAGGAAGGGGTGGTGTGACCTATGATGATTGCCTGGGATTTTGTGGGGTTGACAGTAAGGAGCCACTGGTTGCACCAGGAGGAGAATTTAGAGAGATGGGACTGAAGGAGATATTGGGAGTGGGCAAGGTAGGGGGCTATGGCAAGGAAGACAATGTCATCAGCGTATTGGAGGAGATGGACAGGAGGCTGGGTTTGTGGCATATAAGCCGAACAGATGAGGTAGAGGAGGGGGGAGAGGACAGAGCCCTGGGGTTTCCCGGCGAGGGAGGGGGGAACAAATGGGAGTTAGTTATTGGAAGTGACATAGATGGGCGATGGGCGAGAAAGGAAGCGATGAAGCGAGTTAATGGGAAGGGCATAGAGCTGGAGTTTGAAAAGGAGGCCGGAATGCCACACACAGTCGAAGGCTTTCTCAATGTCCAGGGAAAAAAGGATAGTGGTGCGATGGGAGTTCATCTCGTCAGAAAGGAGGTGTGTAAGGCGCAGGAGTTGTTCATCAGCAGAGAAGGAAAGCCGGAAGCCACATTGGGAGAGTGGAAGGAGCTGGTGTTGATGGAGATGCTGGTGGATGCAGTGGGACAAGATAGTTTCCAGGACCTTGCTGAACGCCGAGGTGAGGCTTATAGGACGATAGGATGAGGCATCAGAGGGCAGCTTGCTGTGTTTAAGAAGCATGAGGAAATGGGAGGTTTTCCACAGGTCCGGGAAGAAGCCAGTGTAGAGGATGACAGTGTAGAGGGAAACAAGAAGGTCTTTGTAGAAAGCCTGGGGGTAGGCCCAAAGGTGCCTGTAGGTCATGTGGTCATGGCCGAGAGCTGTGTTGCATTTTGTGTGAAGCGTTGTTTCGATATCGAGGGCGGTGATCGGAGTGTTAAGTTCAGTGAGTGAGATGCTGTCGAAGTACCCAGGGGCGAGTGATGAGGAGGAGGTGTTAGTACACTCATGGACATCAGGAAAGAGGGAATAATCGAACCTGGAATTGTTGGGAACGAAGAAGGTGGGTGGCAAAGTGATTCATCTTACTGCCGTTGTCAAGAAGGGGAAGGTCTTTGAGGAGAAGTGGGTAGGGAGGGGCAGAATGACTGGCAGTAAGGTGGTGGGACGCTTTCTAGTACATGGAGGAATTGACGGGGAATGAAACATTAAGACGGGTGGATGTCTGCCGCCATTCTTCGCATCTTTTTGTGGTCAAGAGGTTTTGGATGTGGCATAGGGTTTGCCGGTGGCATAAGAGTGTCCCAGTCATGTGTCTGCAGGAAGGAACAATAAAGTCCATGGGATTCACAGAGAAGGAGTATGGCCATGGAGGAAGTGTGGGATGGTGTGACTGGATGGTCTTGGTTGGGGTATGGGTGTCGACAGTGTCAGCAATGGTCTGGAGGAGGAAGGAAGTGGAATGATCAATGTCAGTGGGGGTATGGAGGGGTAGGGGTGTCTATGGGGTAGGCATCCCAGGTAGGCGAAGGTAGGCATCCCAGTCACTGCATGTGTAATCTTGAACTATCTTAGGGGGGGCTTGGGACGGGGAGCATGAGCCTGATGGGTGTGAGGGTCTAGGGTGAGGAGTATGGGGGCATGGTCACTGCCAATGAGGTCGAGGTCTTCCACCTGCAGGTGGCCCAGGAGGTTAGGAGAGGCGAGGACGACATCAGGGATGGTGTTGTTCTCTGGGCTTGTGGGTTGTGGAAGAGGAATGGTGAAGCCATGGAGCTGAGAGAGGAACTGACACCACCGTCAGAGTTCGGCGCCATTACGGGAAGAAAGGTTGAGCAGCAGCAACCAAATAGGTCATAAAGGAGCGGTCAACATGGGAGAGGAAGTCATATGGAAAGGGTTCATTGTCATGAATGTAGATCGTGAGCGAGGGGAGGAAGAGGTTGAGGCTCAGGTGTTCAATCAGGGTGTTAAGAAGAGTTTGTGGCTGGACAGGGAGGTGGCGGAGGTGGCCATTCGAAGCGCCACCTCAGGTGAGGGCAGGGGGGCCATCGGTGCTGTGGAGGAGGTAATGAGCAGTGCTGATGGAATGGTGGGGTTGGAGAAGAAATGCATCCACGCTGTGTTGGAAGAGTGTGTTCAAGAATAGGTGATTGTTGGCATGGAGGGAGCGAATATTGTGATATAGGAGGGTACAAAGTGGACATGCCATAGGGCACTGTGGGGAAGGGGAGAGAGGGACAGAGTGATGGGAAACTGGGTACGGGTGTGCATTTGACAAGGTTAGCATAGCGGGTGGAGGTGAAGTGAGAGTTGTTCGAGGTGAGAGTGGCAATTGTCTCGAATTGCCAGATGGAGCGGGTGGCATGAATGATTTGTTGGAGTGGGGCGCTGGAAGAGGTGGATGTTCTGGATGACGGTGGTGAAAAAACTGATGATGTCCTCCACTGTGTGAGGGGGGCAGAGGGAGTTTTAGGGGGGGGGGGATGGGAGGATTGATGGGGTGGATGGGGACTGCCAGCTCATGGGTAACAGGGGAGGGGTGTGCCTGAGACATGTAGGAATAGGTGGGGTGGGGACCACCAGTGGTGTCGCAGGTGGGTGTGGAGGCGAGGTTGGGACATTGGCGAAGGAAGTGGGATGACTTACAGTGGAGAGAGGTGGGAACGTTGTGGCACTTTTTGATTAGGTCAGCCATACTCAACCTTTTTCGCCCTCGGACCAAAGTCTCGAAAGTTTTATTTCAAGTGGGCCACAACATTATCATAGGAGAAAATAACACTGCGAAATAACTACACCCATTTGTTTTACCATCAAAATCTTTTTGATGTATAATTATTAATAGAAGAATACGTTGCATTTTTAAATATTGCTGAACATATTGTTATTTAATAATGCCTTAGTTTTTTTAGAATTGTGCACTTATTCTTTAGGCAAATCATAATTAATTTCAAAGAAAGATATAAAAAAAACTTAAAAGTCTGAATCGTCATCTGAAATTCTGCTGCAGCCTGTTGACTGCCACTTCCAAGCAGTTAAGGTTTTGTTAAATGTCTTTGTTCGTAACGTACATTAATCAAGGAAATATGACATTTAGCGATTTTTTTTCAGGGCAGACAGGGCGAGTGATTACTGTGATCTGCCACTATCATACTTGCCAGAGCTGGACAGCGTTAATCCAAAAGTTAACTTGATTAATCATTAACCCATTACTAAAATCTTAAATTGGTTAAACGTTAAAGCATCACTTTACAGATAATTTAACGGAATTTAACGTTAATCGTTAACTCGGAACTGTATTGTGCAGCCATTTAATCTCTCCTTCAGTCTTTGAATTTATGTTCGTGTGTTGTCGTACCATTGAAACGGAGGAAATTAAGTACTACATATTACCCTACCTGATAAAAGAAACTGAAACATTTTAAGAACAATTGTCATTCATTACTGTACCCCGTGATCTTAGTGCTGGGAAGAACTGAAGACTTTAGAATAGAGATAAAATATACATCAATGCGTATAAATGGATTACAAACTTTGGGCCAGCAGTCGCCGTAACGTCTTGTCTATCCGGAGCGCGTCTTCCGTCCGCCAAAAATTCTATCTAGTCCCACGCTACGAAAGTAGCGTCCCTCGACCATAATCTTCAATGTTCACCATCAGGAATACCCACACGTGATCCAAGGATTTTATCACATTAGCAATGAAGACTGGAACGTGGAACGCCATCGTCGCATGTGAATACTACTTATACAGGGTGTTACAAAAAGGTACGGCCAAACTTTCAGGAAACATTCCTCACACACAAAGAAAGAAAATTTTTTGTGTCGCAGCCTCGTCGCCGCTTTTGTGTCTCGTTTCCGTCGTAGGTGTCGGTGGCCGAGTGGAATGAGACCGACACAGGAATAAAGATAGCACGCTGGTGCAGGTACGGAGGGGAGCAGCCAGAAACTAGAAACACTAGAGTAAATTAGAACGAGTTATATATTGCACAGAATTTATACAATACTTAACTTTTACATTGCTCAGTACTGCAGATACATAGTTGAGCTAGAGGCCTGCCTAGTACTGCTTCCTAGTGCTATACGATAGCCAAGTCTTCACTGGTGCCTATCTGATTACGAAGGTCCTAACTGGTTGCTATCTCAGTCCCAAGTGAACAATGTCGTTCAGTGGTGGCCACGAGCGGAGTTCTAGCAGAGGGCGCTCGTGGCTGTCGTCGTAAGAACGCCGCGCCGTGCGTGCATGGCGGCGCGCGGCTAAAGTAGGTGGCGCGCACTTTGTACTTGTGCGACACCACAAATATGTTATGTGAACATGTGTGGAAACGCTTACTTTCCATGATAGAGCTCATTTTATTACTTCTCTTCAAATCACGTTAATCATGGAATGGAAACACACAGCAACAGAACGTACTAGCGTGACTCCAAACACTTTGTTACAGGAAATGTTCAAAATGTCCTCCGTTAGCGAGGATACATGCATCCACCCTCCGTCGCATGGAATCCCTGATGTGCTGATGCAGCCCTGGAGAATGGCGTATTGTATCATAGCTGTCCACAATACGAGCATGAAGAGTCTCTACAATTGGTACCGGAGTTGCGTTGACAAGAGCTTTCAAATGCCCCCTAAATGAAAGTCAAGAGGGTTCAGGTCAGGAAAGCGTGGAGGCCATGGAATTGGTCCGCCTCTACCAATCCTTTGGTCACCGAATCTGTTGTTGAGAAGCGTACGAACACGTCGACTGAAATGTGCAGGAGCTCCATCGTGCATGAACCACATGTTGTGTCGTACTTGTAAAGGCACGTGTTCTAGCAGCACAGGTAGTGTATCCCGTATGAAAGCATGATAACGTGCTCCAGTAAGCGTAGGTGGAAGAACATGAGGCCCAATCAAGACATCAGCAACAATTCCTGCCCAAACGTTCACAGAAAATCTGTGTTGATGACGTGATTGCACAATTGCGTGCGGATTCTCGTTAGCCCACACATGTTGATTGTGAAAATTTACAATTTTATCACGTTGCAATGAAATTTACATTTAAAGAGAAATACTAAAATGAGCTCTAACATGGAAATGTAGCGTTTCCGGACACATGTCCACATAACATATTTTCTTTCTTTGTGTCTGAGGAATGTTTCCTGAAAATTTGGCCGTACCTTTTTGTAACACCCTGTGTATTGGTGTGATGCCTGTTTTTTCGAAAGACATCACACCAATAAGTATTTACAATTAATGTTGATTGTGTGAAAGAGTGTTGCAGAAATAGTAATTTCGGTAGGCAAAGTGGCATATCTACATCCACATAGGTACTCCACAAATCACATTTAAGTTCCTGGCAGCCGATTCATTAACCACTTTAGTAACCTCTCTCTACTGTTCCATTCTCTAATACCGCGCGGGAAAAAAGAACACCTAAATCGTTCCGTTTTCGATCTGATTTCTCTTATTTTATTGGGATGGTCATGTATCCCTTTGTAGCTGGGTGCTAACAAAATATTTTCACAATCAGAAGTAAAAGTCGGTGTTAGAAACTTCGCAGATAGATCTCGCCGCATCGAATAACGTCGTTCTTTTAATGATTTCTACCTCAAATCGAGCAACATTTCCGTGACGCTTTCCCCCCTAAAACGTGATTAAAAAAAAAAAAAACCAAGAAGTGCCGTTCTCTGAACCTTCTCAATATCTTCCGTCAGTCCCACCTGGTGAGGGTCCCACACTGGGCAACAGTACTCCAGGAGAGGACGCACAAGTGTGATGTAGGCAGTCTCTTTGGTGGCGCTGTTGCATCTTCGAAGCGTTGTGCCAATGAAACGTAACCTTTGGTTCGCCTTCCCCACAATCTTGTCTATGTGTTCTCTTCAGTCTAAGTTGTTCGTAATTTTAACTCCTAGGTATTTGGTAGAACTGAATCCGTGTTGGCTATTGGTTAAAAGGTCGTTCTCATCGAGGTAGTTCACAATGTTCGAACAAAGTATATGTTCCAAACTTCTTCTGCAAATCGAAGTAATTGAGATGGGCCTGTAATTTTGGGGATCATTCTTATTGCCTTCCTTGAATATTGGAGTGACCTGGGCAACTTTTCAGTTTTTGGGTACGGATCTTTCGCTGAGTGATCAGTTGTATAAGTTAGCTAAGTATGGAGCTATTGCATCAGCATACTCAGAGGAATCTAGTTGGTATACAATCTGGTCTGGAAGCTTTGTTTTTGTTTAGTGAGTTAAGTTGTTTTACTACTCAAGGAACATATGTTTCTAAATTTCGTATGCTGGCAGCTGTTCTTGGTTCGATTTCTGGAGTGTTTACTTCGTCTTATTTGGTGAAAGAATTTCGGAAAGGCAATTCTGCTTTAGCAGTACTGTCATCGGTAATATTACCATTGCTATCGCGTAGTGAAGGGATTGTTTGTGTTTTGCCGCTAGTGTACTACACATATAACCAGAATTTCTATGGATTTTCTGCAAGATTACGAGACAGCATTGAAGTCCGCGCTAGATTGCGAGTTTCTGCAAAAGATTGCCAATCTTGGGGATTCTGTGTCTGTTTAAATATTGCATGAGTTTTTCTTTGCTTCTGCAACAGTGGTCTGACCTGTTTCGCGTATCACGGGAGGTCAGACCTCTATTTTATTAATTTATTTGGTATAAATCTCTTGATTGCTACTGATATTGTGTCTTTGAAAGAAAGCCACAACTGATCTACACTCGCATTCTTAGTTTTGAAAGACTGGAGACTATCACTCAGGAAAGCGTGAAACGAATTTTTATCTGCTGTTTTGAATAGATATATTTTCCTTTTATTTTTGGTGCATTTGGGAATTTCGGTATTCAGTCTCGCTACTACAGCTCGATGTTCGCTAATTCCTGTATCTGTTTTGATGCTCTTTACTAGCTCAGGATTATTTGTTGCTAGGAGATCAAGCGTGTTTTCGCAACCATTTACTATTCTAGTGCGTTCATGAACTAACTGTTTGAAGTAGTTTTCAGAGAAAGCATTCAGAACTAGTTCGGACGATGTTTTATATTTGCCTCGGCATTTGAATACGTATTTATGCCAACATATCGAGGGTAAATTAAAGTCGACACCGATTATAACATTATGCTTCGGATACCTGCTTGAAATGTGATTTAAGCGTTCTTTGAACGTTTCGGTAATTGAATCGTCTGAGTCAGGGGGCCGATAAAAAGATCCAATTAATAATTTATTCCGGTTGTCAGGTATAACCTCCAGCCATACCAACTAAGTATCTGACTCAATTTCGCTGCAGGATAAACCGTTTGTAACGGCAATAAACACGCCAATCCCTTTTTTATTTAATCTATCATTTCTGAAGACCATTTGGCCCTTTGTAAAAATTTCAGCCGAACTTATCTGTGGCGTTAGCCAGCTTTCAGAACCTATAACGATTTGTGCCTCAGTAATTTCTATCAGAGCTTGGAGCTCTGGAACTTTCCCAACGCAGCTACGACAATTTACAATTGTTACACCAATGGTTCCTAGATCTGCATTCGTCCTGTGTCTGACTTCCATCCTTTGAGACTGAAACTCATTTTGTGTGTTCCCGAGGCCCTCTAACCTAAAAAACCGTCCAGTCCACGCCACACAGCCCCCGATACTCATGTAGCCGGTTCATGAGTGTAGTGGACTCCTGACCTATTTAGTGGATCCCGAAAACCCACCACCCTTTGGCGCAAGTCGAGGAATCTGCAGCCCACACAGACGCAGAACCGTCTGATCCTCTGATTCAGACCCTTCACTAGGCTCTGAACCAGAGGCCCGCATTGCTGCAGATGGTGAGCTCTGCCTTCATGTTGTAAGCAAAGCTGGCAGTCTTTACCACCTCTGATAGCTGCTCAAACCCAGAGAGAATCTCTTCAGATCCAAAACGTCATACATCATTGGCCACATGAGCCACCACCTGCAGCAAGCTAAACCCTGTGCTCTTCATGGCATCCAGAATGCCCCATCCCACATCTGGAATGACTCTCCCAGTATGCACATGGAGTGCACATTGGACTTTTTCTCTTACCTAGCAGCCATTTTCCTAAGGGGCCCCATCACCCGCCTAACGTTGGAGCTCTCAACTACTAGCAAACCCACCCTCTGTGAGTGCCCGGATCTTGCAGGCAGAGGGGTGAGTACAGGACAAGCGACACCATCGGCGTCAGGAACATCCTCTGCCATAGACAGCGCCTCGAATCTGTTCGTAAGACTAACTGGGGAGGCCTCCACTTCGGTCCCCAGGAAGGTCTTACGCTGCCTGACACGCGCTGAGGGGACCTCCCAATTCACCGCGGATTTGGAGGCGACCCCCTCGCGGGTAGTGAGCGTGCTGGCCACAGCCGCAGGCCGATCTGAGGGCACAACAGATGCACAGGCCGACAACAGCGGCGCCCACCCACCGCAGTCTCAAGCGTTGCCAGCGAAGCCAACGCCGCCTGAAGCTGCGAGCGACGAGTCACCAACCCGACCTGCATCCGCTCACAGCAGTCACAGTTCCCAGCCATTCTGAAAACCTATGTATGTTCCAAATAAGTACGACTGTTGTGATTTAAACTGGGGGAAGACACTAAACTGTAACTTTGACACGAATCTAAGTATACGAACGAGGACACTAAACTGTTCCTTTGATGCAAAACTGACTAAATATACGATCAAGGATACAAAATTTTGATAAACAGTGAGCTTCGAAAAATTTGTTCCTATCATTAAACCGTCTATTAACAGCGAATCTGTAAATTATATAGGTCTACACGAGCTAATAAATCAAAATATTAACACTGATCTGTCAACTAAACGCGATTCTGTATAAATAAACACGCGAGCACACGAAAGGTTGACAAATTGTAAGAGAAAGCACGCAGGAAATGAAAATAAGTCGCTTCTAGAAGAAGCCGGTTAACTTACAGTGGAGAGATGCTGGTGTGCAACACGTGTCGACTCGCTGGCAGTCACTGAAGCAATATGTAATCCTCCGACTTCTACTATTTTTTTTAATACTTGCCTGTTAAGGTGATCATATTTGCAAAGGTGAGACCAATTTTATAACCACTCACTACTCAGAATGCAACTATGTCCTGTGATTGTTAAACATTATTGAAGCTTAGAATGAAATGAGTAACAGGCACCAAATCGTAATATAGCAAATATGACATAAAACATACAGCTACTCTGTAAGATACATTCAGGTATTAAAACTTGGTAATAATCTTGCTTAGGTAACTTCATACCGCTTTTGACACTCACCCGCTCATGTTTCAAAAGTAAACAAAATGACTGTGTTTCAGAGTGATGCATCTTGTGACATCACTGCCGACATTCCGTTTTGTTGTTGCACCAAAGAACTTTTTAAGGCTGCGAGTTTCTCGCGTGTTACTATGGATCAGCGAGGAAAAGTATCAGTAAACGATTGGTGTTTTGACGTGAAATGGCGATCAATATTATATTTCTTTAATACTACACTTTCTCGGCAAATTAAACAAGTTGCTGATCCATGTTTATTTTGCACTACAAAATAGTCAATTTGCCACTAATCTTGAAACAGCCTTCTTTCTTGCTGGACGTTCGCAAGACAGATTAACAGAGTCACACTTGATAGAATTCAGAACGGATACTTTAGAGTACCGAAAAGGACGCGATTGCGAGCGCTGTCCGAGCTGCCACAGTCGCGCCGCCCGGGATGGACATGGAGATGGAGGGGCGAAAACACCAGGGCAAACACTCGAGTGGTCCAGTCAGAGGGGCCTGCTTCACAACGAACGGCGTGCGCTCTGGAGAACGTGCTGTTTAAGTTCAGGGCACTGGCTTCGTCGATTTCGCTATAAGCATCTCGTCCATTTTTATCAGCTGGTCATTAGAGATTTTTATTGCGAAATTTTGAATACTGGACGACTAGCTTGTCGGGCCACTCAAAAAAGCTCGGTGGGCTGCAAGTGGTCCATGGGCCACAGGTTGAGAACCACTGGTTAGGTGATCGTCGCAGGCGAGACATCGCCCACAATGATAGGATTGTGGAGGGGAGAGGGAGGGATGCACCTTGTAACGGTGATCGTAAATGTACGCCCTCTCGGTTAGGAGGCGGTCGACAGATGATGCATACTCTGTAGAGATCCGCATCAGATAGGTGGGGCCAGAGGAGTTTTGGATCCGCTTGGCAGAGTGGATGAAGATGTTAGGGTTGAGTTTGGTGATCACAACGGGTATGAGCTTGAGGTTGGGGGGAGCAGTGGAAGTGATGTAAGGGGTGAGAGAGGCATGGGGACCAAAGTGGATGGAGGGAAGGACTCGGAAGACATCAATGTGTAAGTTGGGGGATGGAGATAAGCTACATGGGTGGAATGGAGGGGATGTATTTCCTAATTTTGAGAGCGAGGGCACGGTTGTCGAGGAACTAGGGGTCAGGACAGGACAGGAAGTAGGTGTAAGTTTGGGCAGCTGTGGCATAGGAAAGGGGCAGCATAATATCCATGGTGAGGGCATAGAATGAGGGAGGATCAGAGGCAGTGGTGGAGGGGGCTTTTTTGGAGGTGCCATAGGCGGATTCCGCACTGGAATGTTTGGTCTTCTTAGGGATGCGGGAAGTGGAGGGGGCAGGAAGGATGGGGAGAGGGACGGGTTGGATGGGGGGATGTGTCGAGGAGCAGTGCCCTGCTGTGGTGAGAGTGGCGACTCTGCCACTGTGCTGAATCCTGGCTGGGGAGAGTTGTGGGAAGTCTTCTGAGTAGGGTTGAGGGAGAGTGGGAGGGGGCAGGGGAAAGTGCTGAGAGGGAGATTGTGAGGGGGAGAGTTGGTGTGCAGCGGTGGCAGGAGAGGAGGTGGTGGTGGATAAAATAACAGAGGGATGGGAGATTGTGGAAGGGAGGAGGCACTCCACGTGGTGGTCATGGAGGCCTGGGAGGGAGTGGACCGGCCGCAGTGTTCAAGCGGGCTGCGGCGCGCCAGTCACAGTCTGCACGGCCGCTACGATCGGGGGTTTGAATCCCCCTTCGGGCATGGATGTTTATGTCGTCTTTAGTATAATGTAGTTAATAAGTAGTTTGTACGTTTAGGTACTGATGACCCCACAATTACGTCCCTTTACTTTAACAATCATTTGAACATTTGGAGGGAGTGGTGTATAGGACGGTGGCGGGGGCGAGTCCATCTCCGAAGGAATGATGGTAGAAATGGAAAGAGAAGAAAGCAAGGGAGAAGGCAGTCTCTAAGTCCTGCGTCCTACAGCTTCGAGGACGGCTGCGGCGATCTCGGCTCGCGAGAGGAGGCGGGGATGACAGGTGGCGGCGTCGACGCGACGGTGGCTCGTCTCTGGCCGCGGGAAGAGGCGGGGAAAACCGGCGGTCCGATCTGCGGCGGCAGGAGCTGCCGCGGCGGCGCTTGGATAAGGAAATCGAATGTTTGGTGATGAGAGAGTACACACACACACACACACACACTTTGGTATGTATGGGAAATAGGGACAAGGTTATCCGTTTATCATAGTTAATCCACATTATATCTAGTTGCACACCATGTGTGCGTTATTCTGAATGTGTACCATGTACACATGCGCAATTCTCTGCATAGTTAAGCCACATTATATCTAGTTGCACACCATGTGTGCGTTATTCTGAATGTGTACCATGTACACATGCACAATTCTCTGCATACCATAATTGCGTGATTATGAATGTATATCATGTACACGCTTCTATAATTTGACAGCACACCATGCTTCTAAATGAGTCCTATGTACATGCTTCTCTAGTCAGCACTTGTACAATCTATTTTCATGAGAGTAAAGTTTGACTATTTTATTCGTTTGAATTCTAAGTTTCTCCACTGCCAGTCTTCTAGTCAGTTTATTTTTTAAGTGTGAGTGCCATCCATTTTTTCTGATTTAATACATAAATACCGATACAGCATCAGTTAATTGTGTAACGTATTATTATTATTGTTGTTGTTTGAGTTTTGGTTGATTTAGCATGAACCAGTCATTGTTTGTAGCAGTGTCTGAGGACCTGTAAATTTGTGAATTTCATCGATTGAAGCAAACACTCCACTTAATTTCCATTTTTACTGTCTATTGACGTATATTATTTGATCGTCTGGTAGGAGAACACTTTTGAATTGTATATCTTCGTAATCATCTGGAATACACATTTCAGTTTTAACTCTCACGTATACTGGTTGGGTGGAACTTCACGTTAGTTATGGTATACATCTCTTTTAGTTAGTTAGTTATAGAGAACTATAACAATGTACCTCTGCTTAGTTAGTTATAGAACCAATGTTCGAAGTGAACTTGGATTTTGTATTCAAAAACACCAGAAAAAACTGTTGACGCTAAGAATTTGAATGCTGTAACAAAATCTGTAGATGTTAGTAAGTTGAATACTGAAACTTCCTGGCAGATTAAAATTGTGTGCCGGAACCGGGACTCGAACCTGGGACCTTTGCCTTTGGGCAAGCGCACTACTGACTATGCTATCCCGCCACGGCTCACGATGCCGCCTCACAACTTCCGCCAGTACCTCGCCTCCTACTTTCCAAACTTCACAGAAGCTCTCCTCGTGTCGGGATAGCACAGTCGGTAGTGTGCTTGCCCGCGAAAGGCAAAGGTCCCAGGTTCGAGTCCCGGTTCTGGCACTCAATTTTAATCTGCCAGGAAGTTTCATATCAGCGCACACTTCGCTACAGAGTGAAAGTTTCATTCTGGAAACATCCCTTAAGCTGTGGCTAAGCCATGTCTCCACCATATCCTTTCTTCCAGGAGTGCTAGTCTTGCATGGTTCGCAGGAGAGCTTCTGTGAAGTTTGGAAAGTAGGAGGCGAGGTACTGGCAGAAGTAAAGTTGTGAGGCAGCATTGTGAGTCGTGTCGGGATAGCACAGTTGGTAGTTAATAAGAACACCTAAAATTCACTGGTGTGTAAATCTAGCAAACTCCTCTGTCCAATATGAAATTTCTGGTCTTAGTAGTGTACTTAAGGATTAGTTGATTGGTACAATGTACTTCCATGGTAATCAGAAAAAGTGTAGAAATATGATGTTCGATGTATGCGTATTTGTTGGAGGCCTGTCGCTTTTTCCTGCATTGTGATGACAAGTCAAAAGAGTCTCTCATTGGGGTGCAATAGAAGCGTTTGCGATCATTATGTTGCACATACACAGTTGTATTGTAACCATAAAAAGTGTAAACACAACATGTTCTTTTAACGATCAGGTGTTACAGTGTAGACGGTCGAAAATTAGTACTCTGCTGATCTTAAATTATATCACGCATTTTCTTATTGTTTATTGTGAATCTCCACGGAAGGGTTTAGTTTTGCTTAAGCGTAGAGAAAGAACAATCTCAAATCTCTTTTGGAGTGCTCGATTATCGAGATCTGCAAGTTTCACATGTGTCATTTAAATGTTGTAAAGATATAGAGCATTTTGAAAGGAATCGTGAGATAGCAATACGTACTGCAGTACTAAGAGGGGAGGTGGTGTCCTTTGATTAGCGGTCAGGCATTTTGTATCCCATCCTCGTCGCCACTTTTGTGTCCCAGCCTCGTCGCCGCTTTTGTGTCTCGTTTCTGTCGTAGGTGTCGGTGGCCGAGTGGTATGAGACCGACACAGGAATAAAGATAGCACGCTGGTGCAGGTACGGAGAGGAGCAGCCAGAAACTAGAAACACTAGAGTAAATTAGAACGAGATATATATTGCACAGAATTTATACAATACTTAACTATTACATAGTACTGCAGAATGTTGATACATAGTTGAGCTAGAGTCCTGCCTAGTGCCTAACTGATAGCCAAGTCTTCACTGGTGCCTGTCGGATTCCGAAGTCTTTACTGGTTCCTAACTCAGTCCCAAGTGAACGATGTCGTTCAGCGGTGGCCACGAGCGGAGTTGCAGCAGAGGGCGCTCGTGGCTGTCGTAAGAACGCCGCGCCGTGTGTGCATGGCGGCGCGCGGCGAAAGTAGGTGGCGCGCACTTTGTACTTGTGCGACACCTCACACCTCCCCCCCAAACCGCTGCGCCGTCGTGACGTAGGACAGAGGGCCACGGCGACGGCACTGGGAGGAAGGCCTGGGCGGGGGCGTTACTGGTAGGACGGGCGTCGTAGCTGAGGCTGGGATGGAGACGCCGTCCGCGCCCCGGCATCCGCCTTGCGATCCCTCGGAAAACCCGCTAAAACGAGGGGAAGGGCGCACTCTTCCGCCCAGATTGAGCAGGTCATCTTCTTCTGAGGTGCGTGGCCCAAGCTGGGGGGGGGGGGGGGGGCGGAGGCCGCACGGTCCCGGAGTCCCTCTCGGTGACGCTGTCAGCTGAGGCGGCGACGGAGGCGGAGGGGCCGACTGCGTAGGAGGCGAGTCGACATCCATCGGTATCTCGTAGCCCGGGGACGAACGATGTGGCTCTGCTCCCTGGCGGTGAACTGGGTCCGGAATCAAGAAACCGGAGACAGGATCGCGCGGCCTGTGCAAGCGCAATTGGTTTGCGTGGCGCCGCAGCTCCGACCCTGTGGAAGAACGTACAACATACATATTGCGACCGAGCACGCGCTGAATGGTGCCCGGTGTCCATCTTGTCTTGTTGCCAGCAAACACCCTGTACAGCACCGGCGTAGAAACCTGAAAACGCGTAGCGCCATACGAACCGACTCGGTGCGTGGGAGGCTGCAGCAGGTGAAGGAGAGTGCGGTGACGGCGACCGTGTAGCAGCTCGGCAGGAGACGGGCCGTCACGTGGCATGCACCGATACGTAGACAGGAAAATTTGAAGAGCTAGCTGCCTGGAGTGCTGACCTTTCATCTTCTCCATGTGAGACTTGAATGTTCGAACGAAACGTTCTGCTTCATCATTGGACTGAGGGTGAAAAGGTGCGGTGGTGATATGCTGAATGCCATTCACACGACAAAACTGTTGAAATTCCGCACTAACAAACTGAGGTCCATAGTCACTGATGATAGTTTCAGGCAAACCTTCGATGCAAAACACTGATGTTAAGGCACTGATTGTACTAGAAGCTGTCGTTGAGTTCATGGCAATCACAAAAGGAAACTTGCTGAAAGCGTCTACAACAATTAACCAGCGCGTATTCCAGAAAGGTCCGGCAAAGTCAATATGTAAACGTTGCCATGGTCCCTTGGGGCGTTGCCAGTCTGAGAAACGCTGTGGAGGAGCCGCCTGATGCTCCGCACAAACTGTACACTGTGATGTTATGCTCTCTATCTGAGCGTCCATACCAACCCAGGTACAATGACGTCTGGCCAGTTGCTTTGTCCTAACAATGCCCCAATGTCCTTGATGCAGGAGGCGTAACACTTCTCGTTGCAGGGAACGAGGAACAATCACTCTTGCTTGGTCGTTGTCGGTATGCAACAACAGTACACCCTGACTTAAAGATAATGCATGACGTTGTGCAAAATAACGTCGAACCAGAGGCCGATCAATGTCTTTGGCTCTGGCAGGCCACCCTGAGCGAACAAAACATGCTACCACACTTAGGTCTGCATCCGCAGCTGTTTCCTGTGCAACCCGACGAGAGTTCAAAGGAAAGTCTGCGATAGCGGAAGCATCTCTGGAGTCTATCTGACAACATGCCATTTCCGAAGAATCAAACGACACATCCTGGCCAACCGGAAGTCGTGAAAGTGTGTCCGCGTTGGCGTGTTTAGTGGTAGGTCGGTACAAAATCTCATACTGATAAATAGACAGTATTAAGGACCATCTCTGAAGCTTTTGTGCCGTTCGTGGCGGAATTGGCTTTGTGGGTGAGAACAACGACGTGAGAGGCTTGTGATGTGTCAACAAATAGAATTTTCTGCCATAGAGATAATGATGAAACTTTGTGACGCCGTAAATGATTGCTAAGGCCTCCTTTTCAATCTGACTGTAATTCTGTTGCGCCGGCGTCAGGAGCTTGGATGCAAAGGCAATAGGACGATCGTGACATCCAATGCGATGCGACAAAACGGCACCCAGACCGTACGACGAGGCGTCAACTGCTAACACTACAGGCTTCTGTGGGTCAAAGGGAATCAAACATGCATCACTGAGTAGTGCAGACTTTAATTTGTCAAAGGCAACCTGGCAATCTTTAGACCATACAAAAGGAACATTCTTCCTACGTAAGTGATGCAGTGGAGCTGCAATCCGAGAGGCATTGGGAATAAATCTGAAATAATAGTTCAGCTTTCCAATTACTGCTTGCAATTCGTGCACATTCTTAGGAGGAGGCAAGTCTTTGATCGCTCGAAGATGTGACTGTAAGGGATGTATTCCTTGGGCATTAATCACATGGTCTACGTACTCTATTTCAGTTTGAAAAAACGAACACTTTGCTTTATTGCAACGTAGACCTGCTGAAGTTAAAACTTTGAAAAGGCACTCCAGGTTTGCTAAATGTTCTTCAACTGTACGTCCGGATAAAACAATGTCATCTAAATAGTTCGAGCAACACGGTACAGAAACTGTCAGCTGTTCCAAAAAGCGCTGGAAAATAGCGGGGGCGGAAGAACTGCCAGAGGGTAGGCGTTGAAATTGAAAAAGGCCCATGTGAGTATTAATGACGAAAAACTTTTTTGACTCGTCATCAAGTGGAATCTGTAAGTATGCCTCTGCTAAATCAATCTTAGAAAAGAAACGAGACTGTCCTAATTTGTCCATTAGTTCGTCAGGTCTGGGATAAGTGTCTACAATTGTTTGACTGTTCACTGTTGATTTGAAGTCCGCACAGAGACGAAGTTTTCCTGACGGCTTGGGTATAATTACTATAGGCGAGGCCCACTGACTCGCAGAAACAGGAGAAATCACCCCACTATCTTGACAACGTTTAAGTTCTTCGGCAACTGTACCACGCAAGGCGATAGGCACTGGTCTAGCTTTACGAAATTTTGGAACTGCAGATTCTTTTAAAGTTACATGTGCCACGAAGTCTTTTGCACAACCTAGTTCCGGCGAAAACAAGTCACTATATTTGTCACACAATGCATTGATTTTATCCTGAGGCACTATTGACGAAATTTGAAGCACATCTCTTTGAATTGATAAACCAAACAAGTCAAAAGCATCTAGTCCAAAAATGTTCTGTGTAGATTTGGCCTGAAGAACTACAAAAGCAACTGTCTTTGTAACACCTTGAAAAGAGGCAGACAGGCTACACGTTCCTAGCACGGGAATATTTTGACCTGTGTACGCTGTTAGCACTTGCTGTGACGGCGACAATTTTGGCGAACCCAGAAGTTCATAAGTGTCTTTATTAATTAATGTAACAGCGGAACCAGTATCAAGCTGAAATTGCACAGTCTTATTTTCTATGGAGAGATTTACAAAAAGTTTGTGCTTCTGGCGCACGACAGGTGCGCGAATGTGGGCAACGTCTGCTACGGTTTGTTTACTGCGCTTGAGCGGGCCGCGTAGTGAAGTATGCGGCGTAGACTCGGCACGCAGCGGATTAACAACACTGTCACTAGATGGCACTACCACCGCAGGCATGCGAAGCAACTCCAGATTTACTAACTACTGCACTACACTGCACTGCTACTTGATGTCTACTGTCACTAGCTACACAGTACTGGGCACTATTACAAGGAGCAGTTGCAGAAGGCACTATTTTCACTACAGGAATGCACTGTTCATAGTCATTTTGCTTGTCCCGAACCCTTTTCTGTTGCACTGTTTTACGTGCTCGTCGGCGCTTGCTACGTGGTGCACTATATAGTTTTGCCATAGGCACAGAACTACTTTCTTGCAATTGAGATCCAAGGAAAGCACTGTTCAATTCCACAGCCCGTATAACATTTACAGAATGAACTGTTCTCGCACTCTGCGAAGCACTGTTTCTAACGGTACCGTTCTTTGAGTTTTTAATTTGCATGCACACAGACTGTACATGTCCCGATTTGCCACACTGATAACAGGTTGCGTTGCGACTAGGGCAATGAGCACGCTTGTGGCGAGACACACACTGGGGGCAAGATTTACGTACATTTTTCTGAAATGAGCGTTGGCGCCCGTTATTCCAATCACTGTTTCTAACACGACGGGGCGACCTTTGTGTCGCACTTTTACACTGGCTACTGTTCACTGTCTGTTCAGCACGGCCTGTACTATTGTAAGAATCACTAGTGCTATACTGAGAACCACGGCTAGGAAAGCGACCGTTGCGGCGCACTGAATTAACACTGTGGCTTTGCATTTCTACATCTGCTAAGTCAAAAGTATCATGCGCATCTATAAGCTGCAGTACACTGTCTAATGAGGGGTCAGACTGTTTCAGAATAGCTGTTCTAATTCTGGGGTCCTGAATATTCTGCGTAATCGCATCCCTCAACATCACGTCACTATACGAAAGTCCACAAGAGCAAGTAAATTTACATTTGCGGGTTAAGCCCTTCAATTCCGTAATCCACTCTTGGTGTGACTGCTGCGGTAATTTTTTAAGTCTGAAAAATCGGTACCGTGCCGCAGTTACGAGAACTTTTCTCTCATAATGTGCATTTAGTGCCTCTACTATTTGTTCAAAGTCTAAATCACGAGGAGATACGTCGGGGAAAAGTTTTTTTCAGTAACACGAAGGTGTTGGTGCCCACCACAGATAATAGCAGATGCTTCACGTTCTGACCTGTAATTTGATGAGCCGCGAGGAGTTCTTGAAACTGTGCGAAGTAGTCGCTCCATTCTTCCTCACGTTCGTTGTACTGGCGGAACGTCGGAAGCGGTGCAGCGGTAGGTGTAGGCTGCTGACGCGACGGCTGTTGTTGGTGAGCAGCCTGTGAAGTTAACTGCACCACTGCCTGGAGAAGTTGTGTTATTTGCGCCGTCTGTAACTGAATAATTTCCATTAAGTTTGGGTTCGGGGTAGTGGCCATGCTGACCGATTAGGTGCCGCGCATACAAGTAAATTATAACAAAACACAAATGCAATATGAAAGAGGACGCTCTGCAACAAAAAAGTCCACAAACACGTAACTGAAAATGTTCCCCCAAAAATCTTATAATAAGGGTGGGTGGGCGGGAGCAATTTCTGCGTGCTCCGACTGCTGCTGTCTGGCTGCTGATCCAAGGTTCGTCTATCACTCCTCGTCACCACTTTTGTACCCCATCCTCGTCGCCACTCTTGTGTTCCAGCCTCGTCGCCGCTTTTGTGTCTCGTTTCCGTCGTAGGTGTCGGTGGCCGAGTGGAATGAGTCCGACACAGGAATAAAGATAGCACGCTGGTGCAGGTACATAGAGGAGCAGCCAGAAACTAGAAACACTAGAGTAAATTAGAACGAGATATATATTGCACAGAATTTATACAATACTTAACATTTACATAGCACTGCAGAATGTTGATACATAGTTGAGCTAGAGTCCTGCCTAGTGCCTAACTGATAGCCAAGTCTTCACTGGTGCCTATCGGATTCCGAAGTCTTTACTGGTTCCTAACTCAGTCCCAAGTGAACGATGTCGTTCAGCGGTGGCCACGAGCGGAGTTGCAGCAGAGGGCGCTCGTGGCTGTCGTAAGAACGCCGCGCCGTGCGTGCATGGCGGCGCGCGGCGAAAGTAGGTGGCGTGCACTTTGTACTTGTGCGACACCACAAGGCAAGTGGCTTAGGTGGAGAGGTGGGGATAACGGTTACTGGCATCGATGACAAACAAAAGACGGGCGAATCTCAGTGTGCCAGTACCCCTATTGCTATACTACACATACAGGTAGCTATATATAACTGCAGAAGGGATTTTTAAAATTTTTCAGTTTCGATAAGACTGGCGAAAAGGTTAGTGATATAATTTGTGGATGCTGCTCGCTTAGATGCAGTGTGCTGGAAATTGCAGCGCCAATAACCTCAACAATTTCATTATATTTTTAGGTATGAAATAAAAAACAAACTCGTACAGACGTTGAGGTTTATATATACATATTGTACTTCGGCAAGAAAAGAGACCCAAGTCAAAAATGCAAATTTTGAGAAAAGCAACACTGTTCTTGCCGTCGATGAAACGTGGGCTAACCAAAACGAGAATGACACTACTGTTCTCAGATGTACAAAGAGCGAGAAATGATGTGACATTTTTATGTATACCGAGGCTCTTCATATATATTTTTAAGTGATAATCTAAAAACCCACTCCCATGAACCACAGATATTGCCGAGGTCGGGTGGCTTGCGTGCCTCAACGATACAGATAGCCGTAGCGTAGGTGCAACCACAGCGGAGGGGTATCTGTGGAGAGGCCAGACAAACGTGTGGTTCCTGAAGAGGGGCAGCCGCCTTTTCAGTAGTTACAGGGGCAACAGTCTGGATGATTGACTTAGCTGGCCTCGTAACATCAGCTAATGTGGCTTTGCCACAAAGCTACTGCGAACGGCTGAAAGCAAGGCGAAACTACAGCCGTTACCATTCCCGAGGACATGCAGCTCTACTGTATGAACATATGATGATGGCATCCTCTCGGGTAAAATATTCCGGAGGTAAAATAGTCCCCCATTCGGATCTCCGGGCGGGGCCTACTCAGGAGGATGTGATCATCAGAAAAGACAACACTGGCATTCTACGGATCGGAGCGTGGAATGTTAGATCCCTTAATCGGGTAGGGAAGCTAGAAAATTTAAAAAGGGAAATGGATAGGTTGGAGTTAGATATAGTGGGGATCAGTGAAGTTCGGTGGAAAGAGGAACAAGATTTCTGGTCAGACGAGTACAGGATTATAAATACAAAATCAGTTGGGGGTGTTACAGGAGTAGGTCTGATAATGAATAAGAAAATAGGAATGCGGGTAAACTACTATGAGCAACACAGTGATCGCCTTATTGTAGTCAAGATAGATACGAAGCCAACACCGACCACAGTAGTACAGGTTTATATGCCAACTAGCTCTGCCGATGATGAGGAGATTGAAGAAATATATGACGAGCTAAAGGAAATTATTCAGACAATTAAGGGAGAGGAAAACTTAACTGTTATGGGAGACTGGAATTCGGTAGTAGGACAAGGAAGGGAAGGGAACATAGTAGGTGAATATGGTCTGGGCAAAAGGAATGAAAGAGGAAGCCGCCTGGTAGAATTTTGCACGGAACATAATTTAGTTATAACAAACACCTGGTTTAAGAATCACAAAAGAAGGTTGTATACGTGGAATAGACCAGGAGACACCGGGAGATACCAGATAGATTTTATAATGGTAAGACATAGATTTCGGAACCAGGTTTTAAACTGTAAAACATACCCAGCGGCAGATATAGACTCTGACCATAACTTG
Source organism: Locusta migratoria (assembly GCA_026315105.1). Classification (NCBI taxonomy): domain Eukaryota; kingdom Metazoa; phylum Arthropoda; class Insecta; order Orthoptera; family Acrididae; genus Locusta; species Locusta migratoria. Next base: position 413,289,076 of record CM048746.1, on the reverse strand, counting down.
TTGGTTATGAACTGTAGGCTGAAACTGAAGAAACTACAAAAAGGAACGAAAATAAGGAGATGGGACCTGGATAAATTGAAGGAACCTGAAGTTTTTAAAAAATTCAGAGGGAGTTTTAGGCAACAATTGACAGAAACGGGGAGAAATAAAACAGTAGAGGAGGAATGGGTAGCATTGAGAGATGATATAGTGAAGGCAGCAGAGGACAAAATAGGCAGAAAGGCAAGACCTACAAAAAATCCTTGGATATCACAGGAGATACTAAATTTAATCGATGAAAGGAGAAAATATAAGAATGCAGTAAATGAAAGAGGCAAAATGGAGTACAGACGACTAAAAAATGAGATTGACAGGAAGTGCAAAATGGCTAAGCAGAAGTGGCTAGAAAATGGCAAATGGCAAATGCAAGGATGTAGAAGAATGTATAAATAGGGGAAAAATGGATACAGCCTACAGGAAAATAAAAGAAATATTTGGAGATAAGAAAAACAGCTCTATGAGTATCAAGGACTCTGATGGAAAACCAGTTCTCAGCAAAGAAGGGAAAGCTGAACGGTGGAAAGAGTATATAGAGAGGCTCTATGAAGGAAATGAACTTATCGACAATATTGTAGAAGGGGAAGAAGAAATAGATGAGAATGAAATAGTAGATACTATACTGAGAGATGAATTTGACAGAGCCCTGAAAGACCTAAGCCGAAACAAGGCCCCTGGAGTAGATGATATTCCCTCAGAGCTACTGAAGTCTCTGGGAGAACCAGCCATGACAAAATTGTTTCACCTAGTGTGTAAGATGTATGAGACAGGTGAAGTACCCTCAGACTTTAAGAGAAATGTTATAATCCCCATTCCAAAGAAATCAGGTGCAGACAGGTGTGAAAACTACAGAACCATCAGTTTAATAAGTCATGGTTTCAAAATATTAACACGAATTATCTACAGGAGAATGGAAAAGCTGGTAGAAGCTGACCTCGGGGAAGATCAGTTTGGGTTCAGGAGAAATGTAGGAACATGGGAGGCAATACTCACTTTACGGCTTATCCTAGAAGATAGATTAAGAAAAGGCAAACCTAGATTTCTAGCTTTTGTAGATTTGGAGAAGGCTTTTGACAATGTTGATTGGAATAAACTCTTTCAAGTTCTGAAGCAAGCAGGAGTAAAATATAGGGAGCGTAAGGTTATTTACAACTTGTACAGAAACCAGACAGCGGTTGTCAGAGTTGAAGGGCATGAAATGGATGCAGTGGTTGGAAAGGGAGTAAGACAAGGTTGTAGCCTTCCTCCAATGTTATTCAATTTGTACATTGAGCAAGCTATAAAGGAAAGCAAGGAGAAATTTGGCGAAGGAATTAAAGTTCAGGGGGAAGAATTAAAAACATTGCGTTTTGCCGACGACATAGTAATTCTGTCAGATACAGCAAAGGACCTGGAAGAGCAATTGAACGGAATGGACAGTGTGCTGGAAGGTGCATATAAGATGAACATTAACAAGAGCAAAACTAGGGTAATGGAGTGCAGTCTAAGAAAATCAGGCGATGCTGAAGGAATTAGATTAGGTAACGAATCAATAAAGGAGGTAGATGAGTTTTGTTACTTGGGCAGTAAAATAACAAATGATGGTCGCAGCACAGAGGATATAAAATGCAGAATGGCAATGGGTAGAAAAGCGTTCTTGAAAAAGAGAAATTTGTTAACATCGAATATTGATTTAAGCCTAAGGAAGTCCTTTCTGAAGGCATTTGTATGGAGTGTTGCCTTGTATAGGAGTGAAACATGGACGATAAACAATGCGGACATGAAGAGGATTGAGGCTTTTGAAATATGGTGCTACAGAAGAATGCTGAAGATTAGGTGAGTGGATCGCGTAACTAATGAGGAGGTACTGAACAGAATTGGGGAGAAAAGAAATTTCTGGCATACCTTGAATAAAGAAGGGATAGATTGGTAGGGCACATTCTTAGACATCAAGGAATTGTGAATTTAGCATTGGAGGGAAGTGTATGGGGTAAAAACCGCAGAGGAAGACCAAGAGATGGATACAGTAAGCAGATTCAGACAGATGTAGGTTGCCGTTCTTATGTGGAGATGAAGAGGCTTGCTCAGGATAGGGTATTGTGGAGAGCTGCATCAAACCAGTCTCCGGACTGAAGACCACAACAACAACAACAACAACAACAATCTAAAAACTGCCGTTTTTAAACTTGTGTTCTCTTCTTGCTGAGGTGCGATATTTTATTCACTAGTTAAATGTAGAGTGTACAACATCACCAATATCTTCACTATTTATCTTAACATTAGCGTAAAATCGGTAAAAATAATGTCTTCATGTAAATGAGAAATTCAGCCTGTATGTCCGTAGCGCTTATTGAGTGTTCATCAACTTGGGTTGGAACCGTACACAAAAGTTGATCTAAAGTATCCAAATGCACACAGGTCACACGAAGGTACTCGGTAATGTCTCTATACACTTGGTAACCAACTGTTCAGTCTTTCCAACAGAGAGAGCTGGCTGTATTCCAAACAAACCAAAACTAGCTAAAACACCGGTGTTGCCCGGGTATTTATTTATTCCTGCCTTGAGTTAGTACCTCTCCTAGCCCTTCTCTCTGTCCATCTAATTTTTTTCCTAAAAAATAATAATAATAATAATAATAATAATAATAACAAAAAAATACCCATGTTATATTTATTGGAGAATACATCAGAAATAATTTTTCAGGTAGGGCCTATACATTTGTATAAGTGCTATATGTTTCTAAAATCTGTTGCGAATATAATTGGTAGTAAAAAAAAGTAATAGATTAAAACTTGGTGCGTGATAGGTCGGTTTCCTATGAACGTTATTGTCCATGTGCTCATATCTCATGAATTACGTGTCGTACTGTGATACAATTTAGAAGGTACAATCAGCTATATGTGTGTAAAATATCTGTAAAATTTCCTGCGGCTACAATTTGTAGTGTAGAAATTATAAATTGTAACATCATACCGAATGCCGTAGTTTTAGTTCATGAACAGCGGAAAAGTAGTAATCGAGATTTTTTTTCCTTTAATAATTCTGCTATGGTTGTCAGCGAGAAATGTTCAATAAAGGTTTGAAATTATGTTTAAAGTTGGTTGCACGTCGCTAAGTACTGTCATTCTCATACAGTGTGTTAATAAAGTCAGGTCGCATTATGTAGCATTTTCTTGCAACTATATTGTTTAAAAGGTCATGCCTGATACAACTGTTTTACGGCATCTACAGAGAAACTGTTGTGAGTGGTAGACTTCTTTTCGTTTCATGACTGTGTGTGTGTGTGTTTGGGGGGGAGGGGGGGGGCTTAGTTTTCTAAACGCTGCATAAACGTCCGAAATTACATGCAAACTTTGTTACAGATCCCTAACTACTCCCATTTTCCAATAATTGACGTATAAATCTGGGTATTCTCTCGCGGTGGCCTCTCATTATTTATGTCGTTATATCTCCTGAACTATGGGTCGCACTCTTTTGTTTTGGGGTCAGGAACCTTTGTAGGTGTACAGTGAATAGTTCACCAAAGTTTCATTGTAATCGAATGAATGGTTTATGAACACATAGATGACATACAGACAAACATTTATATACGCTGTAGGTAAATGTAATAGTCTCTAGATTTCACACAAAGAGACACTTCATCATACACTTTGAAGAGGATAGAGTTAAACCCGATCAGGGTGGTGTTCAGTAGTCATCTGCTATTTGATTGTAATCTTCTGAAAGACACAATTCCACCCATTCCAGTTCCGTGAAGCGCACTTTAACATTCTTCACAACATTCTTCAATTTAATCAAAACACGCCACTTGCGATCCACCGATGCTTCTATACCAATATTTAAAAGTTTTGAACCATTTGTAGTTAAACTGTACGGTGAAAAACAGTTTGGCTGCATTGACGGAGGGTGGATGCACTTTCTCACCTACAACGTCCTGTCCATGCAGCAGCACAGGGATGTTCTGCGACGGGGCATATATTGGTAGTCAGTAGAAGCACCGGTAAGATCATGTTGGAAGCAGAGACACTTATCATCCTTCATTGTGCTGCACTCGTTCAGGTGTTGAGCGTTTTCAGAATGATGAGCGATGACAACAGTTCACTGTCGGTCCATGCGGCGGCCGCTGGGGCATCCAAATAGCCCGAACTGCCGGACCCGTGCTCCTGAGTAGGCTGAGGAGGCGGTGGCTCGTCCACTTGAGCTACAGCGGAGAGAGAGCAAATATATGATACTTACGAACTGTCATTAAAAAAGAAAAGAATAGCAATACAATATCAGTGTAATAAGCGATGACAGATACTTACATGCTCGTTTCTTCTTCCTAGCTTGCTGCAGTTGAGGAGCTAACACCCAAACCTCCAGCTGCCAGTCAGTCAGATCGCTGCCAAACGTTGTAGCCTGTATCGATAATCAGCCAAAACTGCAATATAATTCGTGCTATGTGCTGTCTTCCAGGAGAACGTACATAAAATATAATAAGTAACACGTGACATACAGAATAGAGGAAAAGCATAATTGGCTGGCCGCGGTGGCCGAGGGGACTGAGGCGCTCCAGTCACGGTCTGCACGGCCATTACGGTCGGAGGTTCGAATCCCCCCTCGGGTATGGATATTTGTGCCATCCTCATAAATAAATAGTTTGTAAGTTTAGAGACTGATGACCCCTTAGTTAAGTCCCATAAGCTTAACAAACATTTTGAAAAGCATAATTGCGAGCGCATATCACGTTGAGCTGCCGTGGGCAGGAAGGTAGAGCATTGGGTTCAAGCACTGCTCATACCATTTATTTTTACTACAGAATTTTACTACAGAACGATGGCAATTGTTATATGGTGCAACGTGTTTCTGACGTGTTAAGTGCTCGAAAGTAACTTTCTTCACACACTTCTTTGTATACAACTACTATTGTTGAACCTTCGTTCCTGATTGAACGGCACTGTGCGTCTGGTGGTGTTTGTTTTCATGCCTGAACTTTTTGTACTTATTATTTTTTCTTTATTACTAGTATTATTACTTTAATTAGGCTTATAGTTTGTAAGCCCACCGTTATTTGTAAAATTAATTCTAGCTGAAAGGAACCAGTTAAAAGCTTACTATAAACACATAATTCTGTTCGTAAAAACCAGTTAAAGGATTCGCGTGAACTACGAACTGGTTCCTGCCACAGAATCTTGTTCCCCGGTCCAAAATTTAGAACTGACTCAATATTTACTTGAGCAGCAGGAAGACAAAGACGGTGGCCGACATCCGTCGTAGATCACGAGAACTACACACAATCATTAATATACAACTCACTGCGAGCTAAACCATTTCATGAAGGTGGATGAGACAACAATTATGGCGCAACACAATTAAAATATGATAGTTTGCATCTGAATTTGTTTCCAGCACTGGTGAAAAACAACATTAAGTAAAAAGGGGAAAGTATTCATAAACTAATATTCATAAGTAGGAGAAAATTTCACTGACAATAAATCATTTATTCAGATCAAACATGCGCAAAATGGGGGAACCAACGTTGTTAAACAATAAAAATGCATCCCATTGAAAATTAACCTAAAAAATCTGAACTGAACATCGTCGAGGGAGGAATTTACAATCAACAAGCATTCAGCCACTCACATGCACGAAGCGAAGCGAAACTCACTCTACTCAGCGTGCTGATACGAAGCAGAAGCTGGCGCCGCTATCGTAGACGAAATTCATCGAACCAGGATGTACCACATAACACAAGGAAAATAAACTTCGTAGGTGGCTCTGGTCTGTCTTTCGTTACTTGAGATGGTACGCGATAATAGCGTGATTAATTTCCATTTAAATCAAACCGTGAGCATGCAGACTTACTGAGACACTCGGTACGTGTCTGCTACATTACATATTCGCACCCCACTGAAGGCGAATTGCTCAAAGATCGTATTCATTTCAACAAAAATCAATCGTAGATTAAGAAGCAAGAAATACACAATAGTGAGGCACTGATATGTGAGCAGTGGCGAGAACTCAAGTGACGAGCTATAAACCCTTGAAGTCAGAGTTCGGAACCACGTGGTTCTGAAAACCAGTATAAATACAAAAATTCAATTTCCGAAAAATTAAGAAAAATAGCTACGGCATGCAACCCTTAGAAATGCGTAAGATATCATAAGGAAGCTAAAGAAATACAGCCAGGCGCGATTAGAAGGGTTTGCACTGATGGACGAAGTCCAATATTCAAAAATCAGAAAAATGGAATGAATTTAAAGTTGGAGTAAATCAACTACGAAATACGGCATGCAGCCCCTAGAAATACGTAGTATTTCATAAGCAAGCTAATAAAGGGGGTCATACAAGGCTAGAAGAGAATTTACTGATGGAGTCCGAATGCAAGTTTGGAACGAAACAGCAATTAAAATAGACGGAGAGGAGAACGCAATGTACTAGGGGAAATCAGAAAGATAAACGCATAATTTCTTGTCTGAAGGGCATAGAAACAGACCAGGGGTAGCTGAATGCTTTATTCTAAGAACACACCACATGGAGTACATATCTCTCGCAGCAGGAGAAAACGGAAAAGAATATTTAATATACACTTCACAGAATAAAAATATTCCCGCATATTAGCCGCGTCCCACAACACCAAAAAGAAATTAAACAGAGTTCGTATACCACCAGCTAGTCTCACAAAGGTTACCGACACCCAGCACCCAGCCGTTATCAATCCGAATTAGTTATATATTCACCGCACTTACCCATGCAATATCACCGAAATGAAATTGAATACCCTTCCGTACATGATCGGAGAAACTTATTCCGACAAATGAACCTAAGTTCTGAAGTCTAATTTGAACAAACCAGACAACGAATCGCTACCATCTCATGGGAGGAAAGAAAATCAGAACATCTTACCAGGTCGAAGCTGAGCCACAGAGTGAGAAGTCGGCCAGTGAGTCACCCGCCACCACCGGAAATTGGTAAAGATCCAGAAACCTGAGGTGGTGGGGAGAGCCTAGACTCGCACGTCCTGCCAAGGCTTGCTATCAGGCATTGCTAACTCAACTTGTAACCAAAGGGTGGCATCAAAAGCAGATGTTGGTAACGTCTACCTATCGACATGAAGCCAGAGAGACATGCAAAGCCAGCAGCCAGCAGCTGACGACGAAAATTCTCATACATGCACTCTGCCATGCTAGAAGATGTTCATACATGTACATACGGAATAAAGCTAGTACACCTTCTCACAGGGACAGTGGCGTCACAGAGAAACCATTTATATTGCCACATTCATAGACAATGATAAATTATTAGTATAATAAAATCCCAGCAATATTAACACTGTATTGCAGAAACTATCATTTAAAAACATGAAATGAAATTCTATTCCTCATGCCTCTGAACGAATGGGGTTCTAGTTAGGCAAAAAAAGCCGTATAGTGAACTTGGATAAATTACAAAGTTAAAAACCTAGGGAAGACGGCAGACAGCCGTCTTTCAAGTTTACATTATTACTATTATTATTGTTATTGTTGTCAGTATTATTAGTAACAATACTGCTGCACATGGAATGCAATTGTTTCTTTATTCTTATGTTCCTTTCCGTATTCTTATGTTTCGATTGTGTTTGTTTATTGAGTGAAACTATGAACGAACCCTACAGGTTTGCTAATTTCAAATAAACGAAGCAAAAGCAAACTGCCAATATCACACTGCTATAAAATAGCTTTTTACATGTCAGGAACTCGTTGCTCTATATAACAATTGCCAACGTAGTGCATTAAAAATACATACTATGAACAGGGCTTGATCCCAGGACCTTCGGTATAACTAACGCTCTCCCAACTTGCCCACAGGGGCCCAGCAGTTGTGCATTCCCTCTACTTCGTAGGTCAGGTGTTACTATTATAGTTTATGCACGATCCCCTAGACGACAGCATATAGCACGAATTATATCGGAGTTTTGGTTGATACTCTATCGATATACGTCGTTTGGTTCCGATCTGACTTTCTGACATCAGGAGGTTTGGGTGTAAGCTGTATGACGATGATCCCTGCTGACCCTTCATGATGAACTAATTGCGGTCTCGCTGTCTAGAGCTTATACAGACCTCGGATTAATCACGTGACTAAATGCTAGTCTCCCATTGACTATCACTGTTTTCTGGTGGTCAAAACTTGACAATTCAGTTTCTCTTTCGTTATGTGTTTATGGTATGCAGTACTTTCTGAAGCTCTGGGGCAGCTCTGCTAAATTGCCGTCCTCCCCCCCAAGTCCCAAGTAGATATTTTTTTTTTTTTTTTTTTTTTTTTTTTTTTTTTTTTTTTTTTTTTTTTACACGCCGTTTGTGAAATTTTATTTAAACAAATCTACAAATCTGTAGGAAAAGTCAGCAATCAATCGCAATTTTTGTTTTTACTTTTCAGATCTACCTTGGTTTCGGCCACTGAGTGTCCAGTTTCAAAGCTTTTAATATGTGCTTACATCTAAACCGTCATGTTGACAGTTACGTTCAGCACGACGGTATAGATGTAAACATAAAGCATTGAGAATAGCCACACTGTGTCCGAAATCTTTGAAGATATGGAAAATAAAAGCAGTTGAAAGGGCCATAGAGTGGGGAGGCAGACAATGGAGTGAGGAAGAATAAGGAGATAGAGTAACATAGTAATGCAATAAATACACACTCGGGAATCGACGGGTACTATTGCTAGTCGAAATATATTAATTCACTGCGCTGCGGTTATTCATTTCAAAGAACTGACTCTCGCCATCTGTCGTAATTTGCGTGTGTCAGTTCTGTCGTGTCTGATTATGGAATAAGGGGTAACAAATTAGTCATCGCTGTATCACGTCACTTTTCTGCGCTTTATTTTCATTCTAGCTACTGGGGTGACGCGTGCTTATTTGCAGAGTTGCCAATTTTTTTAAAGTAACATATCATAAGAAAAATAAATTTTCCTATTCTGCATCTTGAAGGAGAAAAATTCTAACTTATGAGTAACGTGCATGCCCAATACTAATTGTAGGTTATATGAAAAGCACTTACCTATTACATCCCAAGTTGCAAGAAATTCGGACGCACCAATACTTCTGTTCTTGTGAAACGCAACGAAAGTGCTTCTGACCAATCTTGACTCTCTCGGCCAACTATCGAAACGGGTTCTGTAGTTTCCGTTGTAGAGAACGCAACAATACCTATTGTCTGGAAAGGCGAAGTGGTAACGCGGCAGTGCCAGGAATTAGGTCAAGTGACGAAGTACAGCGAGGATACGGTTAAACTAGCGCCCAAGAAGATGAAGCAAGAAGCTCACAATAAGTATGTGAGCGATAATATGGATAAATGAATTATAAGACAGTAATTTTATAGCATTACGAAAAATAGAAAGAAATATGAACTTTGCGAAAACTGCCAAAAACTTTTGTCAAACAGAAATGAGCTTCAAAGCTTGCAATGAAACCCTTAGAAGCAATGTTCTGTCTATGGATTTTCGTTTTACAAGGTGTCAGAATTAACGTTTTGTTTCCCTTGGACGAGAAGGCATTGTTGTAAAAGACCATACTTTCTCAGGTTTTCATCAGAATCAAAGCGACCAATAGTTTACTTAGACGAAACATGGATTCATACGCATTATACAGTAAATAAATGTTGGAAAAGTGATAGTGTTTGAGTAGTATTGTTACAAAAAAGTGCCGGTCAGAGTTTAATTGTGTTAATGCAGGCAGAGACAGGTGCTTCAGGGGTCAAAAACCAAAACGTCCGACTATAACTCAGAAACGGATAGCAAAATTTCCAAAAATACGTCGAAACCCAACTTATGCCAGGCATACTATCAATGTCTTTATCCCTTGTAATTACTCACAACGTATTTATCCATTCGGAATACTTCTAGTCATTGTAGGTGTTGAACATGTTCGACTGTAGTAATGTTCAACAATTTGTTTTTTCCATAGCGCGGGAAGAATAAAACATTCAGCTGCCATTGAAGGGCTTAGCAAAATTGCTTCAGGCTTAACATGTAACCGCAGTATCGAACATTGCATTCGAATTTCCAAATTAGATTTCGTCTCCTGCAAAATTAGTTGTGAGTAAACGCACGACGCGTAACAGGTAGCAGCGCTCCACTCAGAAGAATACTGGCCGGGGGTGTGCGCCAGACTGCTTCCCCCTCTCTGTTCCTCCGGCGTAAACACGACGGCGCTGCCACAGTGGCAAGGAAGAAATAGCCATCCTACCTCCCCTTGTTCAACAGTCGGACGCCATGCCACAGTTCCTAAAGTCGCTCCCTCTGAGGTTTGGTTTCGAATCCCCTCTTGGGAATGAATGTTGAGTTTGTTCTACAGAAAAAAGAGGGGTCGTCAGATTAGCCGCCCCCCGGATTGTGCCGCCCCGTGCGGCCGCACGTTTCGCACGTGCCTTGTGCCGGCCCTGCTCTGGGGCTAGGACACCTGGCCGACGTCTTAACTGTCAATCATCTGGAGTCGTGCTCTCCTAACTACTTATGACGTTGAATTCGGCTATTTCTCTCATCTAATCAAGGGTTGAAAATAGGTGCAGAAATAGAAAGGTATGTGATGTAATACCAGCAGAATTCCTGTGGGCCGGCCGCTGTGGCCGAGGGGACTGAGGTGCTTCAGTCACGGTCTGCACGGCCACTACGGTCGGGGGTTCGAATCCCCCCTCAGGCATGGATATTTGTGCCGTCCTTAGTATTAGCTAGTTCGTAAGTAATTTGTAAGTTTAGCGACTGATGACCCCGTAGTTAAGTCCCATAAGCTATACAAACATTTGAACATTTGAATTTTGATTCCTGTGGGCAAAAGAAATTGCACCAGCAGCAATTCATCGTGAAATCACTGAAATATTCAAGAACATTATGGGTGTCAGTGTTTAAGATGGTGCCACGAATTTGTGACTACACAGAAACTTCCATGATGTAGAACGCAGAAGCCGCCCGTTGGTACTAATGACGAACTTATTGCAAAAGTGGATGGAGTGACCAAACCGATTCGTCATTTCATTGTGTCTGAACTCCCAGACTAATTTCCACAAATCTGTTCAATTGTTTGTAAATTTACCGGACTCAGCTGCGTGGTTATTAGTCTGTAGTATACAAACTATCTAAACTAAGGTAAACGAACCTAAGAACAACACAAACACCCATGCCCGAGAGGGACTCGAACCCTCGACCGCGCGCGCACCGCAGCAAGGCGTCCCATTGCTCACGGTTAATGCGCCGCGGCACACACAAATCTGTAGGGCTATTCTGTGTGTACTGGTGAAACAACGGTTACAGTATCGAAAGTGTTGTGATCTTTGGGTATCGAAACGTCTCTCTGGAAGCCCAAAAGAGGAGCAGGAAGGGAGAAGCTTTGACGTTTTCTCAGCTCCAGCAGAATGGAGGTGAGACGTTTCTCGACCAGATTGTCGGAAACAAAGCTGTAATCCGTGGCATTTGGTCACACCAAACCACAAAAATGTCTCCAAACGTTTCAGCAGCGAAAGCTCATGGCTACTGTCTTTTGAAAAGTAAAAACAAAAATTGCGATTGATTGCTGACTTTTCCTACAGATTTGTAGATTTGTTTAAATAAAATTTCACAAACGGCGTGTAAAAAAAAAAAAAAAAAAAAAAAAAAAAATACTACTTGGGGGGGAGGGCGGCAATTTAGCATCTCGCACGGGGCGGCACTTGGGCTTGCGCCGGCCCTGCCCCAGAGCTTCAGAAAGTACTGCATACCATGGTATTTTGTTGTTGGATTTAACAACAATAAACACAGGGCCGGCCGCGGTGGCCGAGGGTTGAAATCAAATCAAATGTTTGTTAAGCTTATGGGACTTAACTACGGGGTCATCAGTCCCTAAACTTACAAACTACTTATCAACTACCTTATACTAAAGATGGCACAAATATCCAAGCCCGAGGGGGGATTCGAACCCCCGACCGGGGGTGCAGACCGTGACTGGAGCGCCTCAGTCTCCTCGGGCACCGCGGCCGGCTGTCGGGGGTTCGAATCCCCCCGTCGGGCATGGATATTTGTGCCTTCCTAGTTCGTAAGTAGTTCATAAGTAGTTTGTAAGTTTAGGGACTGATGACCCCGTAGTTAAGTCCCATAAGATTCACAAACATTTGAACAATAAACACAGATCTGTAGGCCTATGAGTCGCAGTAATCAAACTAAGGAGAGCAATTCAGAACAAACGATGTGACATGTTGAGTCCCAGTATTGTCTTGATCCATGACACTAGTTGACAGCACATTGCATACCATACTCAAAACTCTCATGCAACGATTCGGGTGGGAAGTGTTACAGCATCCACAGTTTAGTGGTCATGTGGCTCCCACCGACTTTCACCTTTTTCCAGACGTGAGGAAATGTCTTGGAACTCAGCAGTCAGCAGTTTCTAGCGGGTGAGGAGCTCAAGCAGTGCGTCTGTGTGTCGTTACACACACACACACACACAAAAGGTGGCAGTTTTATACACAGATTTTTTTTTTTTTTTCAAAGCTTATGGGAGTTAACTACGGGGTCATCAGTCCCTAAACTTACAAGGCCACCGCGGCCGGCAGAAAGAATTTCAAAACTAGGGCAGCGGCGTATGGAAATTATGTTGAGAAATAGCTGACACCTACTATCCACTCGTATGCAATGAAAGTGTCCACAAAAAAGTATTTTCTGACAAAATAATATCGGAACTTACTTTCCGAATCGTCACCTTATGTTCGATTATTTTTGATCAGATAGTGTTTCGGTTCATAGGTTTCACATATCCACGTACTTCGTTTCAAAATAACGTGGAACTGTAACGATAGTTTATAGAGGAAAATATATTACAAAACGCATCAACCAGTGTTCAAGTACCTTCTGTATCAAATGTGCATCAGGGAGGCTGGGTTTTGCGGTATCGGTCGTATCATACGTAGAAATACTTCATATTTTTTAAATTATGTATTTTCCTTAGTTACACAATAATTGGTTTTAGATTGGTCTACACTTCTACCAGAGGGAATTGTAAAGACTACAAACTGTAGAGGAAGAAAGATATGGGAATATATCTAATGAATAATTAAAGAGGTGTGGTGTAAGAGCTTCTCTGAGATGAAGGGAAACCGTGGAAGGTCACATCAAAGCAGTCAGAAGACTGACGACCCAAATAAAACAAACACTTCCTGACAGAGTTCAGTATATACCCTCTGCGGATGGTTACGTTCCGAACATGTCATTATGCCCCATGGTATAAGTTTCTTCTATGACATGTCCAGTTCTTCCAACTCTTTGTGGAAAAACAGCTCATCCATGCAAGAGAAAAACGTAACGGCTTATCACAGCGCCAAGTAAGTGCGCATTGGCGAAATAACAGGGCGTCAGATACTTTCTGCCAGTGAAATGTCACAAGGGGCAGTAGCCTGAGATGGATCTTACTCGCTTGTTAGTGTGTCCACCACGACGGCAGCCGCGACATGGAGCCAGCTTCTGTTACAGCAGAAAAACCAAGGTCTGCCTTCCAGTCCGCCTCGGTAAACACTGCAGCCGCGTGCTCTTTGTTTATAACGCCTGAAAATATCGCCGGACAGACATGATGTGCCTCAACGGAGTGAACTGAGAAAGAAAGAAAGGAAGCGTTAACCTCAAATACCACACATTATGCGAATGTCACAGTCGTTATGAAGCATTATATGTTTTGAAGTGTTCCATGCAACATTATTCACGAGAAGCAACAAATTATTCGTTGTATTTTAAAACCGAGCGAGGTGGCGCAGTGGTAACACACTGGACTCGCATTCGGGAAGAAGGTGGTTCAAATCCATCTCCGGCCATCCAGATATAGGTTTTCCGTGAGTTATCTGAATTACTCCAGGCAAATGCCGGGATGGTTCCTTTCAAAGAGCACGGCCAATTTTCTTCCCCATCCTTACCCTAACAATCCGAGCGAAAGTTCCACATCTAATGATCACGCTGTCGACGGGGTGTTAAACATTAATCTTCGTTCTCCTTCCTGTATTTTATAAGGTGGCAGTGACAATAGCTCTCTACGGAACCTAACCTCAACGACATAAAAATAAATAAAAGAAAATAAAATAAAAAATGGTTACGCTTGTTACGTAAAGGGTTCGTTTACATACAAAGAAAGATCCTTTATAACATAACTATGCAATAGTAGGACATACACTGGAAGCAATTACTTCCATAAAATATTTGAGAGAAGACATAAGAGGCGATTTTATATGGAACAACTATATAAAAACGGTTTTGAATAAGGCAGTTACCAGACTGAGATTCATTGGAGGAATCCTCAAGAAGTGCAGCCCGTCACCAGAGGAAGTAGGTTACAAAACTCTCGTTAGGGCGTCGCTTGAGTATTGCTCTTCAGTGTGGAAGCCGTACCACGTACAGTCAATAGAAGACATAGAGAAAGAGAGAAGATCCAGCGTAGAGCAGTACGCTTTGTTGCGGGCTCTTTTATTAAGTGCGAAAGCGTCGTATGATTAGGAAACTGCAGTGGTAGACGTTGTATCACGGTATGCGCTTCTGTCAAAAGTTCCAAGTCCAACCGTTTCATAAAGAGTCAACCAATATACTGCTTCCTCCTAGGTGTAGCTCGCGAAGCGACCACAAGGATGAGATCAGGGAGGTTAGGGCCCGCACAGAGGCATACAGGCAATCATTCTTCTCGCGAACCATACGCAATTGGAAAGCAGAAGTGACAATGGTACACAAAGTACACTTCGCCACACATGCTGAGGTTGGTTGCGTAGTATGAACGAATATGTAGATTCAGAGTAGAAGCAGGTGATCGGCCAGCATGCATGCATGCGTCTCTACTGTCAAAGTATCTACAGCAGAGCTTTCCAAACTGGGTGTCGCGACAACCTGGGAGTGTCGCGAGACTAACAAATTTAGACTTTAAACGTAAAAAAACTTGTCATAAAATAACACAAAATATCCTTCTCTTCATACTACCCTGAAGACTCGCCTGCAGCTAATCATCCATCTCTTCATTCAGTGCACCACAGATCACGTATTAAAGGAATGTTCGCTGCACATTAATTGCATGCTCAGCCGCTAGGCGGCAGCTCTGCTTCAGCAGCAGTAGACACTCAGGGTTCGTTCAAGCAGCTGCCAGTTGCCAGATTCCAGCAAACTGCGCATGCGCATTGCTGCTGCTGATACTCCATAACAATAACAGCTCTTCCCATGCGCAGTTTGCTGGAACTAGCAGCTGCTTGAACGAACATCCACTTAGTCTGCTTTCCTTCTCAAAAAGCTGCACCTGAGCGTTTTTTAATGGATTTATCAAAGCCACATCACCCTCGGTAGCATTTCTTACAATTAAATGTCAGTCAATGAAACAGTGGCTGTAAAAGCTGTCACAGATTATAAAAGCACTCACAATTGTCTACTGACTAAAGCTATTCAGTAGTATCGAGTATGGCCAGATGATTAACGGAGAGTAGTATTTTAAATGCAGTGATCGTTGGTTCGAACCCTGTTATGCATTAATATTTTTTCTCTCAATTTCCTGTATGTAACAGATTCTGGGACCAGAAATGACATTCATATTCTTACTTGTCACAAATACTTATCCATTTTATCCGAATATGTCGGGACTTCCGAGGTCGTGGTGAAGCAAGAACCTAATAATAGAACTTAAATAATAATTCATCATTTGTCATAAATACATCCTCTTTATTTCTGAAAATAATGTAATAATATTGAACTGAAAGGGAACAGCCACTGCGCTGTCTAAATCAGAAATCCGAGCAGCTAATTTCCAGATGCCGTTTTCAATCGATCCAGCAAAACCGTATCTGGCCCTGACATGTACACACGACAGCAAAAAACGGTTTCCGAAATTCAGTTTTCGTGTTTCGGAAGTTGGGTCGCATGTAGAAGAAGCAAGTATTACTGTGTGAGTTAGGCATTGTTGTCTGCGGTGTTACTCTGTTGTACATCTCCGTAGTTCCTAATTATTTCCTTTTCTTGCGATGAGTGTACGTAATTGCTGCAGTCAGGATCAAAATTAAACATGTCAATGCGTACGAGGATTTCAGTTTCGTTTACTAACTACATATAAGCGATACTTTGTTTCCTCCTCCTCCCCCCCCCCACCCCCCACCCCCGCTGGAACCCCATAAATTCTAACACAGAGGGGGCCCGGATACACTCCGCAGTCCGAGGAAGAAATTCGTCGTACTGCGCATGACGTCACTGCCGAAGCACGCGGCGGCAGTTGCAGTAGCCCTGCAGTAGCTTGTTGTTTACAGTGTATATTTTGTTTCGTTTATTCGTGTGTTTTACGACAGAAAATTCGATTAACATATTAATGATGTTTGACTTTTTTAATTCTCCCAGAGTCGTTGACAAAAAGACATTAGCAAGTGTCTATGTAACAAACGAGCAGCTTCAAAAAACAATTCTCAGCATAAGGTATTTGTGCTGTGAAACAATACAGATTGGAAACAGAAAGAAGCTGTTACCATTTCAGAAAGGACTCTTAATGCCAATAACTTCTTCATTTGGTCTTCATTCCGACATTAGCGGCCTTTACACGGGCGCGCCTGCCCGTCCGCTCCTGCCGGCCGGCAGAACCGCGGCGCGCCGCGTGGAGCGGCGGCCGGCAGCCCAGCAGGGGATGCCGCGCCACGCGCCGCGCAGGAGCGGCCCGACTGGCGTTTCGGACGAGTCCCAAAGTTCTGCGCGGCGCGGCGGAGGGGCAGCGAGGCGCAGCTGCAAGGACACCGTGTCCGTACGATCGCTGCGGCTGGGATGTGCGTAGCAGTTGTAATGAACCGAAAGAAATCAAAGCGCCGTGTTTGGGTGAAAGAATACAGCCACCGCTATAGTCATTTGCCTTTAACTACTGAACTGCGCGATTATTTCCCCGATGATTTTAATAACTATTTACGGATGGACTGTGCCTCGTTTAACATTTTGCTGGATTTGATTAAGCACAAAATTACCGAGACATATACAGTGATGAAAAAAGCATTCCACCAGAAGAACGCCTAACAGCGACACTCAGTTTATCTCGTGCTTGGAATGTCGTAGAAAATGCTTTCGCCATTATTTCTTCGCGGTTTCGAGAGTTAAAGACAACTATTGACATGAAACCAGAAAAAATATGTTACGTTGTTTTGGCTATCTGTGTTTTGCATAATTTTATGCGCAGGAACAGTCATGGCTATCTATCATCATCAGCTGTGGGCACAGATACCTTCTTACTGCGCAAAGCACATTGGCGACAAACAACGGAACTACATAGTTTGCAAAATATGTTATATAGTTTTGTGTCCCAACTTCGTCACCGCTTTTGTGTCCCAGCCTCGTCGTAGGTGTCGGTGGCCGAGTGGAACGAGACCGACACAGTAACAAGACAGCACGCCGGTGCAGGTACGGAGGGGAGCAGCCAGAAACTAAAAACACTCGAGTAAATTAGAAAGAGATATATATTGCAAAGAATGTAACAATACTTAACTTTTACAGAGTACTGCAGAATGTTGATACATAGTTGTTAGAGGCCTGCCTAGTGCCTGTACAATAGCAAAGTCTTCACTGGTACCTATCTGTTTACGAAGGTCCTAACTCGTTGCTATCTCCGTCCGAAGTGGCCGATGTCCTTCAGTGGTAGCCACGAGCGGCGTTGTCGCAGAGGGCGCTCGTGGCTGTCGTCGTGAGAACGCCGCGCCGTGCGTGCATGGCGGCGCGCGGCGAAAGTAAGTGGCGCGCACTTTGTACTTGTGCGACACCACACCCCTCCCCCCCAAACCGCCGCGCCGTCGTGGCGTAGGGCTGAGGGCCACGGCGACGGCACTGGGAGGAAGGCCTGGGCGGGGGCGTTACTGGTGGGACGGGCGTCGTAGCTGAGGCTGGGATCGAGACGCCGTCCGCGCCCCGGCATCCGCCTTGCGATCCTCCAGGGAACCCACCGAAACCTGGGGAAGGGCGCACCCCCCCGCCCAGAGGGAGCAGGTCATCTTCTTCTGAGGTGCGTGGCCCAGGCGGCGGCGGCACGCACGGTCCCGGAGTCCCTCTCGGTGACGCTGTCATCTGCGGCGGCGACAGCAGCGGCGTCGCGTCGATCTCCGTCGGGACGATCTCGTAGTCCGGGGACGAACGATGTGGTTGTGCTCCCTGGCGGTGAACTGGGTCTGGAATCAAGAAACCGGAGACAGGATCGCGCGGCCTGTGCAAGCGTAATTGGTTTGCGTGGCGCCGCAGCTCCGACCCTGTGGAAGAACGTACAACAAACATATTGCGCCCGAGCACGCGCTGAATGATGCCCGGCATCCATTTCTTCTTGTTTCCAGCAAACACCCTGTACAGCACCGGCGTAGAAACCTGAAAACGCGTAGCGCCATACGAACCGACTCGGTGCGTGGGAGGCTGCAGCAGGTGAAGGAGAGTGCGGTGACGGCGGCCGTGTAGCAGCTCGGCAGGAGACGGGCCGTCACGTGGCATGCACCGATACGTAGACAGGAAAATTTGAAGAGCTAGCTGCCTGGAGTGCTGACCTTTCATCTTCTCCATGTGAGACTTGAATGTTCGAACGAAACGTTCTGCTTCACCATTGGACTGAGGGTGAAAAGGTGCAGTGGTAATATGCTGAATGCCATTCACACGACAAAACTGTTGAAATTCCGCACTAACAAACTGAGGTCCATTGTCACTGACGATAGTTTCAGGCAAACCTTCGATGCAAAACACTGATGTTAAGGCACTGATTGTACTAGAAGCTGTCGTTGAGTTCATGGCAATCACAAAAGGAAACTTGCTGAAAGCGTCTACAACAATTAACCAGCACGTATTCCAGAAAGGTCCGGCAAAGTCAATATGTAAACGTTGTCATGGTCCCTTGGGGCGTGGCCAGTCTGAGAAACGCTGTGGAGGAGCCGCCTGATGCTCCGCACAAACTGTACACTGTGATGTCATGCTCTCTATCTGAGCGTCCATACCAACCCAGGTACAATGACGTCTGGCCAGTTGCTTTGTCCTAACAATGCCCCAATGTCCTAGATGCAGGAGGCGTAACACTTCTCGTTGCAGGGAACGAGGAACAATCACTCTTGCTTGGTCGTTGTCGGTATGCAACAACAGTACACCCTGACCTAAAGACAATGCATGACGTTGTGCAAAATAACGTCGAACCAGAGGCCGATCAATATCTTTGGCTCTGGCAGGCCACCCTGAGCGAACAAAACGTGCTACCACACTTAGGTCTGCATCCGCAGCTGTTTCCTGTGCAACCCGACGAGAGTTCCATTTCTGAAGAATCAAATGATACATCCTGGCCAACCGGAAGTCGGGAAAGTGTGTCCGCGTTGGTATGTTTAGTGGTAGGTCGGTACAAAATCTCATACTGATAATTTGACAATATCAAGGACCATCTCTGAAGCTTTTGTGCCGTACGTGGCGGAATTGGTTTTGTGGGTGAGAACAACGACGTGAGAGGCTTGTGGTCTGCCAACAAATAGAATTTTCTGCCATAGAGATAATGATGAAACTTTGTGACGCCATAAATGATTGCTAAGGCCTCCTTTTCTATCTGACTGTAATTCTGTTGCGTCGGCGTCAGTAGCTTGGATGCAAAGGCAATAGGACGATCGTGAGATCCAATGCGATGTGAGATTACCGCGCTCAGACCGTACGACGAGGCGTCAACTGCTAACACTACAGGCTTCTGTGGGTCAAAGGGAATCAAACATGCATCACTGAGTAGTGCAGACTTTAGTTTGTCAAAGGCAACCTGACAATCTTTGGACCATACAAAAGGAACATTCTTCCTACGTAAGTGATGCAGTGGAGCTGCAATCTGAGAGGCATTGGGAATAAACCTGAAATAATAGTTCAGCTTTCCCATTACTGCTTGCAATTCATGCACATTCTTAGGAGGAGGCAAGTCTTTGATTGCTCGAAGATGTGACTGTAAGGGATGAATTCCTTGGGCATTAATCACATGGCCTAGGTATTCTATTTCAGTTTGAAAAAACGAACACTTTGCTTTATTACAACGTAGACCTGCTGCAGTCAAAACTTTGAAAAGGCACTCCAAGTTTGCTAAATGTTCTTCAACCGTACGTCCGGATACCACAATGTCATCTAAATAGTTCGAGCAACACGGTACAGAAACTGTCAGCTGTTCCAAAAAGCGCTGGAAAATAGCGGGGGCGGAAGAACTTCCAAAGGGTAGGCGTTGAAATTGAAAAAGGCCCATGTGAGTATTAATGACGAAAAACTTTTTTGACTCGTCATCAAGTGGAATCTGTAAGTATGCCTCTGCTAAATCAATCTTAGAAAAGAAACGAGACTGTCCTAATTTGTCCATTTGTTCGTCAGGCCTGGGCAGGGGATAAGTGTCTACAATTGTTTGACTGTTCACTGTTGATTTGAAGTCCGCACAGAGACGAAGTTTTCCTGACGGCTTGGGTATAATTACTATAGGCGAGGCCCACTGACTCGCAGAAACAGGAGAAATCACCCCACTATCTTGCCAACGTTTAAGTTCTTTGGCAACTGTATCACGCAAGGCGATAGGCACTGGTCTAGCTTTACGAAATTTTGGAACTGCAGATTCTTTTAAAGTTACATGTGCCACGAAGTCTTTTGCACAACCTAGTTCCGGCGAAAACAAGTCACTATATTTGTCACACAATGCATTGATTTTATCCTGAGGCACTATTGACGAAATTTGAAGCACATCTCTTTGAATTGATAAACCAAACAAGTCAAAAGCATCTAGTCCAAAAATGTTCTGTGTCGATTTGGCCTGAAGAACTACAAAAGCAACTGTTTTTGTTACACCTTGAAAAGAGGCGGGCAGGCTACACATTCCTAGCACGGGAATATTTTGACCGGTATAAGCTGTTAGCACTTGTTGACACAGCGATAATTTTGGAGAACCCAGAAGTTCATAAGTATCTTTATTAATTAAGGTAACAGCGGAACCAGTGTCGAGCTGAAATTGCACAGTCTTATTGTCAATGGAAAGATTCACAAAAAGTTTTTGCTTGCGGCGCTCGACAGGTGCGCGAATGTGGGCAACGTCTGCTACGGTTTGTTTACTGCGCTTGCGCGGGCCGCGTAGGGAAGGAAGCGGCTCAGACTCGGCACGCAGGGGATTAACAACACTGTCACTAGATGGCACTACCGCCGGATCGGCGTCCGCGCAATGCGAGGCTACTGCACTAAAATTACTTTCAGTATCGACAACAAGTCTACTGTCACTAGCTACACAGTACTGGGCACTATTACAAGGAGCAGTTGCAGAAGGCACTATTTTCACTACAGGAATGCACTGTTCATAGTCATTTTGCTTGTCCCGAACCAGTTTCCGTTGCACTGTTTTACGCGCTCGTCGGCGCTTGCTACGTGGTGCACTATATAGTTTTGCAATAGGTGCAGAAGAACGTTCTTGTAATTGAGAACCAACTAAAGCACTGTTCAATTCCACAGCGTCTATAACACTTACTGCACGCACCGCTCTCGCACCTTGCGAAGCACTGCCTCTAACGGTACCGTTCTTTGAGTTTTTAATTTGCATACACACAGACTGTACATGTCCCGATTTGCCACACTGATAACAGGTTGCGTTGCGACTAGGGCAATGAGTACGCTTGTGGCGAGACACACACTGGGGGCAAGATTTACGTACATTTTTCTGAAATGAGCGTTGGCGCCCGTTATGCAAATTACTGTGTCTAACACTACGGGGCGACCTTTGCGTCGCACTTTTACTCTGGCTACTATTCACTGTCTGTTCAGCACGGCCGGTAGAAAAATAAGAATCACTAGTGCTATACTGAGAACTACGGCTAGGAAAGCGTCCGTTGCGGCGCACTGAATTTACACTGTGGCTTTGCATTTCTACATCTGCTAAGTCAAAAGTATCATGCGCTTCAATAAGCTGCAGTACACTGTCTAATGAAGGGTCAGATTGTTTTAGAATTGCTGCCCTAATTCTGGGGTCCTGAATGTTCTGCGTAATCGCATCCCTCAACATCACGTCACTATACGAAAGTCCACAAGAGCAAGTAAATTTACATTTGCGGGTTAAGCCCTTCAATTCCGTAATCCACTCTTGGTGTGACTGCTGCGGTAATTTTTTAAGTCTGAAAAATCGGTACCGTGCCGCAGCTACGAGAACTTTTCTCTCATAATGAGCATTTAGTGCCTCTACTATTTGTTCAAAGTCTACATCACGAGGAGATGCTTGCGGAAATAGTTTCTGCAGTAATACGAAGGTTTTGGTGCCCACCACAGATAATAGCAGATGCTTCACGTTCTGACCTGTAATTTGATGAGCCGCGACGAGTTCTTGAAACTGTGCGAAGTAGTCACTCCATTCTTCCTCACGTTCGTTGTACTGGCGAAACGTAGGAAGAGGTGCAGCGGCAGGTGTGGGCTGCTGAAGCGGCGGCTGTTGTTGGTTAGCTGCCTGCGCTGTGAGCTGGGACACCGCTTGGAGGAGTTGCGTTATTTGCGCCGTCTGTAACTGAATAATTTCCATTAAGTTTGGGTTCGGGGTAGTGGCCATGCTGACCGATTAGGCGCCGCGTATACAAGTAACTTATAACAAAACACAAATGCAATATGAAAGAGGACTCGCTCTGCAACAAAAAAGTCCACAAAACACCTAACAAAATATCTTCCCCCAAAATTCTTATAATAAGGGTGGGTGGGCGGGAGCAATTTCTGCGTGCTCCGACTGCTGCTGTCTGGCTGCTGTAAGCGGGCTGGTCCAAGGTTCGTCTATCACTCCTCGTCGCCACTTTTGTGTCCCAACTTCGTCGCCGCTTTTGTGTCCCAGCCTCGTCGTAGGTGTCGGTGGCCGAGTGGAACGAGACCGACACAGTAACAAGACAGCACGCCGGTGCAGGTACGGAGGGGAGCAGCCAGAAACTAAAAACACTCGAGTAAATTAGAAAGAGATATATATTGCAAAGAATGTAACAATACTTAACTTTTACAGAGTACTGCAGAATGTTGATACATAGTTGTTAGAGGCCTGCCTAGTGCCTGTACAATAGCAAAGTCTTCACTGGTGCCTATCTGTTTACGAAGGTCCTAACTCGTTGCTATCTCCGTCCGAAGTGGCCGATGTCCTTCAGTGGTGGCCACGAGCGGCGTTGTCGCAGAGGGCGCTCGTGGCTGTCGTCGTGAGAACGCCGCGCCGTGCGTGCATGGCGGCGCGCGGCGAAAGTAAGTGGCGCGCACTTTGTACTTGTGCGACACCACATATAGAAATCCAAAGAAAATGATAAAGTGAATAGAAATATTCAAGAAATATTTTGTTTCAGAAAGGAGTGTGTCTTGGCAAGACGAAATGTTGAAATTAGGAAGAGCCTAAGAATTTTTATTTAGATGTTTATTAATTAACTACTGTAACCTCAAAACATATATTTTTGCCTTCCTTTGTTACATCTGTGATTACGTCTTTGAAAAATAAAACAATTTAACTCTAACCTGTTCATTTCCTTCGGTAGGTTGCTGCTCCTCACTTACAAAAACCTCTTCTGCGGTGATACTGTCATCGAGATGCTCTTCATTTACAGCACACTTATTGGCGTAACTCACATGTCTTTCACATTCTCCATCCATATTCGACATGCTTGACGACGTAAGCCCCTGATCCGTTATGAATGTTACGTCATAATACCATAGATTGGGCACATAAACTTCATCACTCGACCTACCAGATCGATTGCTGTCCAAAACCTTTTTTCCATTTCTTTTCGGAAATAACCATTTAAAGCTTGAATTTTTTTTCAACAAATTCCCTGTAAGCATTATGAAAAATTGGTTTACATAAAGTTACCACTATATCGTATGCCTCGTTTTTTAGGTTTTTATTTGTGTACTCCTTACTGTGAATTCGCCACAAACAAGGCTGTTGCCGGTATAAGTCAATAAATTCACACAGGGATTCCTTCGTCCAACAGCGCGAGTCTGCCATGGTTCTGGACTGCAGGCGCGGCTATCTAAAGCTGTACTGCAAGCGCGGCCGTGTAAATGTGAGGACGTTCCGCGTGACGGTTCTGCGCGAGGGACGGAGTGGCCGAATCCCCCCGGGACCGGCTCAGCCAGGGGCCCTATTCTGTATCTTTCGTACCGTTCGGTTCGGTGTGTTTTTCTCGGTTGTGACATCAATTTCGGTTCGGTAGCGAAAATGGTTATTCTGTACGTTTCTGCGGCCTGCTACCGCCCGAAACGGCCACCGAAATATCGAGCGCTGCACCGGAAGCCGCTGAGGTTCCGGTGAGGCCGTATGGTTCGTTTCAGTGTGCTTGGATTGCGAAGATAAATTATTATTTTAGCAATGCTGTGTCGTTTTAAATTCCGATAATGATACATCTGTTACTTTTAAGTAATAAGTAACTTTAAAAAAGATAATTTTCAAGGCTGCCTACAGATATTATCAGAATATTTCGTTAAAATTGCTAGCGTTCTAGAGTTTAATATAACAAAATAGCACTTCTGTAAACTCTATTGCAATAAACTTTTTTTAAATACGCGCCTCGGTAGTGTCTTTAATGCGCTGTTTCATTTATCCTGCAAACTGTCATATTACGAAAGTGTAAATACGAAATCCATCAAATAAAGCGTCACCTTCGTTTTCGCCGTTCGCAAAGCTGTCGCGTCGTATTTGGCAAATTTTCGTATTTTTACGTGAGAATTACTCAAGTATGCACTCCAGATACTCCACCGTATTGAAAATCTTCATAAAATGAGCCATTTTCACCGCAATCTTAAGTCCTGTTGTGCCCACAAGCACGTTACCGATGCATCTGAACGGTACTTAGTAGTGTTTTACCGTACTTTTCCGTACAAAATGAGAATTTATTACTTACAGAAAACACTTTTACAACGTTTAAGTTAAAATAGAAAGAAATTTTGTGAAGTTAGTGGAAATCATACAAATTAATAGCAGTATAAATAACCGATAATCATTCCGCAAAGAAGTCAGTAGAAACAAAGACCAGTATCTCTTGTAGATGCTGTGGTCTAGCGGTGAAGACGACAAGCTCCAATCTAATTGTTTTAGGTTCGAATCCTTCCTGGTGCAAAATATTTTTTCATCAGTCATCTTGTTTGGAACACTTTTCTAGTCGTGTAAGAGAAGCATTATCTGCAATATTCTTTAGCATGTACATGTAAGAGCTAGCGCCAACAGCAGTTTCTTAGACATCGGGGTTCACTCTCATTATAAAACAAAAGATGAAATTTCTGTGAGTCAAATAAACGTAGACTTTTATTTTTATTTATTTACTTTTTTAGTCTTGTTACAAATAATTCATGTGTGACTACTCTCAAAGCTTGAAACGCAGTTTGAAACAAAAGTTTTCAGCCTTCATGTTGACGATCATATAATCTTCAATACAAAGACTGAACATTTTTGTACGTTTCAAACTATCTTTTAAGTACTGATGAGAGTCAGACAGCGACCAAAATCAAATTTTGCGACAGTAAAGAAATATTTGCGACTGCTCTTCATCATCCGTATATGTTAACAGCCACTGAGCGCTTGGATTCAAGATGGAATCAAACAAGACATTTCAGGTTTTGTCCAGTTAACGGCAGAAAATACTAAAACTGGTTATGAGTGAAACAAAAAAAAATTCGTTTAGCTTTCCCGCATCGCCAAACAACTGTTTTGTTATTAAAGTATTGTACGCTCTTTCCTCAGTACAAATACATTGACTAATTTGTGCTTCTAAAAGCTGTCTCGACTAATACGTAATCCTTTCTTTCCCGCAACTTCCATGTACTTCCGTAGTGCCAAAATAAGAAGTTTTTCACTGCTAGCACTGTGCTCTCTCTGCTGCTAACGCCGCGTCTTCCCTCCCAGCGCGTTGAACTCGCGCCGCGCCAATGAACCGAACAATTCTGCTCTCGTCTAAGACAAACGGTAGCACTTAACGCCTTCCAACAAACGGCAAAAATAAATTCAAACCTTTCCGAAACGTTTCCTCGCTTACACCCCCACAAAAAAATTTAAGGGAAAAAGTTTGTCGCTTACTACATTTTGGACGTTGGTTTGGTAAAAGTTCTGCGTCAGACGTGGGATTTTAATTTATTACTTCACTATCACTGAATATATTAGCCGGGAAGTTTGCAGACATCGACAACATATAGCACTGAAGGCAATTAAAAAATGATTTTGCTGTGCGAGGCTTAGTTTAGGAGATACGGTGTGATAAACATAGAGTAGCGTGAATAACAACTTTTCATAAAAGTTTAAATATTCTCTTTTTTCAGTGACAAAAAGTTTTAATTAAATTTTAAATAAGTTTCAGTAGGTAGTTCTCGGAACACACTGTCGTGTTATGTCGCCAGATTATAAAATACACGACTTTCATTTTTTTACATTTTGCTGGGCTGTCTCTCATGGTAGGAAACGCAGCGAACGCCGGCCACGGCTGCCATCCCCCCTGCTCACCAGCAGTGCGCATGTGCGGAGAAGCAGTCAGGCACTTCTGATTGGCTAATGAGAGCAGATCTGCCAACAGCGCCACCGTGAGCTTCGGGTCCACGAAGGCGTACCTCAACGCCACCGAAAGGCATACAGAATGAACTAACGGAGCTCTCTGACCGAACCGAACTCTGGGGAGCCGAAAAGATACAGAATAGGGCCCCAGGGTCGGTACCTGCGTGGCGCGGCGTGGCACAAATCGGGCCGGCAGAACTGTCCGTGTAAAGGCCGCTATTGTGTCGATAGGCACCCGCGAGAACACGCACGTTTAAAAGTTACGCGATAGTATTTT
This sequence comes from Locusta migratoria, assembly GCA_026315105.1. Classification (NCBI taxonomy): domain Eukaryota; kingdom Metazoa; phylum Arthropoda; class Insecta; order Orthoptera; family Acrididae; genus Locusta; species Locusta migratoria. Next base: position 413,262,328 of record CM048746.1, on the reverse strand, counting down.
TCTGACACTCAAAGAACAGTTTGTAATGTACTTAATATGTCTAAATAAGTGCTTCTAGCAAATAGCTTATAAAGATAATAGTGGAATCTCCGAGGCATTTCCACGCGTTTGCCAGGCGACACCGCTAGTAGTGCCATCTATTGGCTCGAGTTGTTCGCTGTACCTGGCTTCACTCCTGCTACTATGAATTTTATATCTCTGCGTACCGCATTTACAGCGCAAGTTTTATACTGTTGCTCCATTTAAGAAATTATGTTAGATGCTAAATCATTTAAGGTATAGGGTGAGAAAGAAACTAATGCAATCCATTCTGTACAGTTTATTTGGGTAGAATTCGAACTGAAAAAAATACAAAACACAAGTGTTAATCTTATACATATACGCAAACTTTGTGCATTTGGGCCTATTTGTGAGTTTCTTTCGGTAACATGAGGCTACTCTTTCTAATTTGTGATGATGATGAATCATTTTTCTGATTTACAAATGCTTTAATTACAACTGCATATTTTTTTTTCTTGCCAGCAACAAATAATAACTGTTACACAAACCTCCTAATTCGGCAGATTCATTTATGAGAAAGGAAACGAACTTGCTTCTCACATCATAAGTGCTTTCAACAACACACTTATCAAAATTTTGTTTAAAAATTTCTGACATTTTATTGAACATAACTGAGCACAACCATTGAGTAAAAGCATTTTGTTTGAGCCATATCTCTTCATCTGGAAGTTGGCAACTTCATGTTCATTATCATTATATGATGGCAAAGCCATTTTACATTTTTCGTGTTTCAACCCACTACATGCCCAGCCTATAATATAATTCCTTGCATTTATTTCGATATGTTTACCTTCACTGATACTGATATCAGCATAAAGAGATACATTAACACAGTCTTCAGCATACATTTCACTCGCGGAGGTTTATTCAATTCATTTAATTTTACAAGGAATGTTGCTGCATTTATTGCACGGTTACTGTCTTGAGAGGGAGAGAGTAATAGCTATTGACCACTGCTGCCAGTGAAGGTATCGTGCTGGTGTTTCACAGCCTCCTCTACTCTGTAAATTCGTATAGGAATTAAAACTTGCGATTAAACTTTGTTGTTATATTACAATTGGGAGGAAGGCAACGGCATACCACCTCCAAACAGGACCATGCCTAGTAAAGCACTGTGGTGTTCAAACCAATCTCCGGATTGTTGACTGCTTTACCTTTTATATTACAATTAACACCTGTTTTTAAACACACGCAAATAACAAATTACAACACTTACCCTTGACTTAACAAATTCCTATTTCTAAAATCTTTTTCCACAAAATGGTCTGAGCATACAACATAGCTTTTATTCAAATGCTCGTCACTTTTCTTTCTCAAAACTTCATCTAAGTCAGCTCTTCGAGTAAGAATAATCCACTGGCTGCATCTATACACAAATTATATAAAAAAAAAGAAGGTAATCACGGCGTAAAAGCAAATGATCTGAGTAGGCCTAATAGTTGCCTGCTTAAGATATCATGTTTACATCTCTATCTTTTGGAAACAGCGCTTTGCTGTTTATAGTTATTACAGGAGTATACAGAACATATACTTCCAACCATTTCCTAGTTCTACCAATTAAGACGACGATCAAGAAAGTTTTCCTTGTGAACTATGTAAAGTTGCTGTTCATGCCCTGTGTTAGTTGACAACTCGAGCCGCTAGGAGTCGTTCGGGAGCTCTGTCGCCTAGAGCCAACACCTCCTAGAAAGTCGTGTATTTTATAATCTGGCGACATAACACGACAGTGTGTTCCGAGAACTACCTACTGAAACTTTAAACGATTAAAACCTTAAGTTCATTGTTTACTTTTACCACGTCGATGTTCAGACCGGTTCCCTTCATCATAAATGTTAATTTAACAGCGCCGCGCATAGCGCTGCTATTGCGAGATAGGCCTACAATGGCGGCGCTAGCCCGGTTGGCGGTACTCTCCCAATACAGGGCTCTAGCAACACCTCCTAGAAGACAAGGCCTTACAACAGGCCGTGCCTACGTCACACTTAGAGGCCGCTGCCGCCATCTGACTGGCCGGCTGCTGCGCGGCGGTGGGCGTGCCCCAGCCAACAGCCAGTGGACTCGCATTCGGGAAGAGTAGCCGAGCGGTCTGGAGCGCCACGTTACAAATCGCGAGGCCTCCCGCGTCGGAGGTTCGAATCTTCTATCGGGCATGGATGTATGTGTTGTTCTTAGGTTATTTTAAATTAGTTTAAGTATTTTGTAGTCTAGGGATTTATGACCAAAGTAGTTTGGTCCCTTAGAATTTACAAACCTTTGAACATTTTGGATACGAGACTCGTCAGACCTGGCAATATGTTTCCAGTCATCAACAGTCGAATGTGGGAGTTGACAGGCCCAGGCGAGGCCTAAGGTTTTATTCGTGCAGTCAACAAGTGTACAAGAATAGGCCTTCGGCTCCGAAAGCCCAAATCGATGACGTTTCGTTGACTTTTCAGACACTAACACTTGTTGACGACCCAGAATTGGAATCCACAGCAGTTTGCGAATGGGTTGCACTTCTGTCATGTTGAACGATTCTCTTCATTCGTCGTTGGTTCTGTCCTTGCAGGAGCTGTTTCTGGCCGCAGTGATACCAGAGAATTGATATTTTAACGGATTCCCGATATTCACTGTGCACTCACGAAATGGTCGTAAAGGAAGATCCCACCTCATCGCTTCTTCGGAGATGCTCCCATCTAACGCCTGCGCCACACACTGTTGTCTTATATAGGCCATGTTGAACGCAGCGCTGTCCTCTGCGTGTTTACATGTTTCCATACACATGCTTATACCAGTTACTTTGGCTCTTCAGCGTATAATTTTCTTATATATAAAGACTAGCTCTAAACCTGACGTTATCCGGGTATTTATTTTTGACAAAGTTCTGTTTGTCCATCTCGATTCCTCTACCCATCTTCTCTCCCCGTCTTTTTCTGATCATCTCCTCCTTTCCCTTTTAATACTTCCCACATCTTCTCCCCCCCCCCCCCCCGCCCCAATTCCTTCCCCTGTATTCATATGTATCTATCCATCTCCTTCTCCCCTCCTAATATAAACGATGACGCCTGACCAAAAATTGTCGTTGATCAAATGTAGATTAGAACTAAAGAAATTACAAAAAGGTAGAAGATTAAAGAGATGGGACCTTGATAAATAGAAGGAACCAGAAATTGACGAGAGTTTCAGAGGGAGCATTAGACAAGGATTGACCGAAACAGGGCTAAGTTATACAGAAGAAGAATGACTAGGGTGACCAGACGTCCGGGTTTGTCCGGACATGTCCTCGTTTTTAGCTCTTTGTCCAGAGTCCAGCCGCATTTGTACATTATTAAACTACTTAAATTTGCTGAAAGATTCTTTAACTCCTGTAAGGTTGACAGTGAATCCTTGATATTGCCAAGTGTAATTAATTTCAAAATCTTAAGAAACCTAACTGCTGTATATATTTTATTCTATTGAAGCTTCCGGTAGATTGTTCAATGAATGCTTGTGTAATCAAGGTCTCTGAAATGAAGGGTTAAGCAACTGTGTTGCTTTCACACCAGTTAAAGTTTGGCCCGCTCTAAGGGTTCCCTTCCTAAGCAGAAGGGTAGGTTTAAAACATTTTCGATTATATTGTTTCAACGATCAGTAAATTAAACATTATCGTAAAGCTAACGTTTCGTTGCCAACATTACAACACAACGACGAAGCCGGAATAAGTAAAATTTTACTCCAAATTTTCTACAAACCAAAAAACGTCGTCGCATTCTGATTGACTGTACGCTATGTACGTTTTGCCTATTAATAATAAACTCATTTATTAAATCTGCACACATATTTTGTGCGTTCGCTTGTTTCTTACTTGATCCTCCTTTTTGAAATTGTTTGTTTCTCAAAAGATACTGAGTTAAATGCTGAAAGGAGAAAATATAAAAATGCAGCAAGGGAAAAGGGTAGAAGAGAGTACGGACGGGTGAAAAATGAAGTTGACAGGAAGTGCAAAATGGCTAAGCAGAAATGGCTAGAGAACAAATGCAAATCCACAGAAGGATGTATAACTAGGGTAAAGATAGATACCGCCTATAGAAAGATAAAAATTTGGAAAGAATCAGCTCGGGAATGGCCGTGTGGTCTGTGGAGTCACGTTTCGGATCGCTCAGCCGCTCGCGTCGGAGGTTCGAATCCTCCTTCGGGCATGGATGTGTGTGTAACCTTAGTATAAATTAGTTTAAGTTGTTTGTATGACCAGAGAGCGATGACCAGAGCAGTTTCGTTCTTCAGGATTAGAAACATTGTAACATTTGTTTGGAGACAAGAAAAGCAGCTTCATGAATATCATGAGCTCAGATGGAAATCAGTAGTAAGAAAGGAGGGGAGAGCTGAGAAGTGGAAGGAATATATAGAGGGTCTATCCAAGGGTAATCAATTAGAACGTAACATTACAGAAATGGAAGACGAAGTATATGAAGATGAAATAGGAGATATACAATACTGCGAGAAAAATTGACTGAGCAATGCAAGATTTAAGTCGAAACAAGGCCCACGGAGTAGATGATATTCCCTCTGAACTGCTGATATCGTTGGGAGAGGCAGTCATGAAGAAATTGTTCACCTCGTGTGCAAGATTTATGAAACAGGGGAAATACCACCCACTTCAAGAAGAATGTAATAATTCTATTTCTAAAGAAAACAAATGTAAATAAGTATGAGAATTTCAGTTTAATATGTCATTGTTGAAAATACTAACACGAATTATTTACAGGTGAATGGAAAACGATAGAATCCGACAGTGGCGGCGCTAGGCGTCGGCGACCGCCGATGGCCTCGCGCCTGTGGGGGCCTCGCAAAACATTATTAATTAATTTTTTTTTATGTTTAACGGTGCTTTTCAACTGCTAAGTTGTGTAACGACGACCTACATCTTGCTTAACCTAAGGACAAACACAACATTCGCTTAAACAATGAAAAAAAAACCAACAAAACACAATGACGACAGCCCAGCTCAGTTACAAATAAAACAACAAGGTAGACAAGAATGTAGTGACGCCAGGCTATTTGCACACGCTGTTCATTTGACAACGAACGTCGTCACTCCAGCACGATTGCTGACGACTGTTACCGATCAGTTAAGGGAATACTTGTCCTTAATCTGCTCATGCGCACTAAACGACAGTGACGAAATGACGCACAAAACGCAGTATCAAGAGACTCGCACGTAGAACAGATCCGTCTACGTTTCTTGTCGTTACTGAATGAAAAATTGGTTGTTAATTGTAAGTTATTACGTTTATTTCGATACATTTATCACACTGTTGGGAATGATTTCATATTTGTAGGGTAAGTCAGCATTAAGATACATTTCTTAGCATATTCATTTGTCTGTAAAGCATAATTTATTTTGCAGTCGTAAATTTTATGTAAGTGCTGCGGTCTGATTAAAATTACTTGGTACTTGAAATAGTGTCGGACTTTGCCTGTTGGAGGCTTGTGGCGGCGTAGATAACAGAGGCCTCCCAGCGTTAAATGCCGCATCGGCTATTATCTTCATTTGGTGTCTTAACAAGGTATGTAGTTTTATTACAATATGGTTCAAACGGACTTCCCTCGTTACTTTTTATCGGTTGTTCGGTTTCATTATTTATGTCGTGCACTGAAGCCGGTATTTAGCGAGCATAGGAGCTGGCTATTACCGGTACTAGACAAAGATTCATGTGCCATGGGTGTGTCCAGCAGAAAATATTGTTGATCATGATGTTTGCAGTTGGTAAAAATCATTGATTAAATGTAGATGTCTATGTGTAAATTTTGAGAAAGTAATTGTAGAGTGTAATTCTAGAGCTGAAAATTAATAAATCTGTGACAAGCTCTTCGTTGCACTTACGTGCGTATTTTTATATTGTCCGGTACTTATAGTACATCTGTGTAGATAGCACAGGCTTCAAAAAACATTGGATCAAATTCTTGTTGTAGAATTGGTAGTTATTCTACACTGTTCCATGTATCAGTTTATGAAACTTGTTGTTTCTGAAAATGTACCTTTAGGGACTTAGGTCGTTTAGCAAATTCACGATTCATTTAAACACAAGTGTTCCATATGTCGTGAAGCAGCAGAAAACAAGGAACAGACTGGTGTAACTCATTTTGGGATAAACCTACTGGTTCGCTTGTAATAATTAAAGCTTAAACTCGAGTCTCCACAATAAATCCTATAGTAGGAGCAGATGTGGAACACACACACACACACACACACACACTAATATCCATTTTGTAGTATGTATAGATTTTTTAAGTAAATCTTATACTTTATTACTTGATGTTCTGGCATCATAAGCAACAATTTGCCGCCCACTTTCACTTTCGTGCACTACTTTGAGTGAGAAACTGTATTTTCGCATTCTGCGAATTTTTTTTTGAGTCTTATGTAAACCTTGATATATATCCGATTAACAGTCTCGAGTTTGAAATTTCACGCAATATCGTGAATTGGAAACTTTCTGTTGTCCCAAGAAGCGGAAGAGCGTTCTAACTGCATTTGTCATCCAGGTCATTAGCCACTTTTTTTGTGTCTAAGGTAAATAGCGGTGCACATCGACTTTTCTATATTTAGGATTTTTATTCGTTCTACATACACCCCCCACTTCACTGGCAAATAATGATATCTGAACACCCTGTGGAAGTAATGGTAAAATCAACCTCAAAACAGTCCGGTATCACCCCATCTGATGGAACTGCACTTATCAATGCACTTACTAAAAAAAATAAAATAAATAAATAAATAAATAAATAAATAAATAAATAAATAAAAAATAAAAAAAATAAGTTTTAGATTGTCCGGAGGATCCTTTAGAGGTAGAGACATAGGGAGGAAATGGGAATCCCGTCCAGCAAAAGGTAGAAGAAAGGCTAAGAAATGTTCAAATGTTTGTAAACCTTTGGACTTACAAACTACTTATGAACTAGCTTATACTAAAGACGGCACAAACATCAATGCCCGAGGGGGAATTTAAGCCCCCGACCGCAGCGGCCGTGCAGACCGTGACTGGCACGCCGCAGACCGCTCGGCCACCGCGGCCGGCTAAAGGCTAAGACAGCTACATCCAACCAAGCTATGAGTTTGAGCACAATGAAATTTCTGAAGAAACCTACTTCAGGTGAATCTGCTCCAGATGCCTCAGATGAATCTGTCCTCCAAGTTTCTGTAGTTGCATAAACAGAACCAGGGACGAATGATTCTTACCCTTTCTGATACAGTATTATAACTGTGCGAAACTGCTGTTACCCAAAATTCTGAGCCGAATTAGGAGTTAAGAAGTGAAAATATTTGTGACTTAGAAAATCTAGAGGACATTGTTCATAAAACAGAGTCATTTACAGAATTAGTTCCGGGAAAGTGGGTGGTTCGAGTAACAGATCCATGGCGTCATGACGTAATTCAAAATATTACCCAACAAAACCTCCAGAAATCTGATGAGAGCTACCCCAAAGACGCAAATGAAAGACATGTTACTAATTTTTTTTAAACTAGAAAATTGAGTAATGGCGAAGATCAACATCGCAGGTGGTTGGTTTACTCCAGATCTCAACATAAAATTTATTGCTTTCCATGTAGACTTTTTTCACATTTGCGGACACAGATGGTAAGAGAAGGCTGTGGTGACTGGAAAGATCTGTGGAGGATATTGCAAAGACATGAACAAAGTCAACGACACATGGAGTGTATGATTAAATGGATGGAATTCTATAAAGGAATGAAATATGGGAAAACCATAGATAAGGAAAACGAAAGACAGATTTGAGAATCACAAAAGTATTGGTATAACTTGGTTGAAAGATTGATCGATATTACCAACTACTTAGACTGACACAATCTGGCATTTAGAAGTCATCGAGAAACCCTTAACCCGAATGATACTGGAAACAGTGGACATTTTATAGACCTATTTAAACAGATATCCATATATTATCTAACACTAAAAGACCACTTGCTACGAATTAATAAAAGGCAACTTTCTCCGCATTATCTGAGGCACATGATCCAAGATGAATTAATTTCATTGCTGTCAAAATCTCTCATTAAAGAAATTGTATAAAGGGTAAAACAAGCTAAATATTATGCCTTCATGCTCGATTGTACCAGAGATGTGAGCCGTGTGGAACAAATGTCAATAATAATATTTCGCAATTCCTTAACTGGAGTGATAGAGGAACACTTTGTTGGGTTTATTGCCGTTGCAGAAAAACGGGAGAGTATTTAACAAATGCAGTTTTAAAGGAACTAGAAAATAATGATCTAGATATAAAAAACTATCGAGGACAGGGATATGCTAACGGTGCCAATATGAATGGCATTAATAAAGGTGTTAGAAGAAGGACACTCGATATTAATCCATTACATTCTTCGAGCCATGCGGATGCCATTCTTGGAATTTGCTTCTCATAGATGAAGCTACCTCATCTACAACAGCTACAACATATTTCGGCTTCATCAATAAAATTTATGTGCTCTCTGCCGGATCTAAAAAGCGTTGGGAACTTATAAAATTAACATTGAAACCTCTGTCTGATACAAGATGGGTTAGCAGAATCGGAGCACTAAAAGCTATATTATTCCAATTTGATGTCATCGAAAGCGTAATGACCTGACAAGTAAAACTGGTGATTCTGAAACTCTTTAGTTACTGTGGACCAGTCTTGAACGAAATGTTAACTTTCGAGTTTACTGTTGCAATACACGTGTGGTACGATATTTTACTACGTATGAACAATATAAATTTACAATGGAAGTCGGTTCAAATGAACCTGAAAGTAGGTGTTGACTCTTCACGTTCCTTTCGTGACTGGATTTGAGAATTTCGTGTTATAGTATTTGACACATGCGTTGTAAAAGCTCGATTGTTTGAAAAAATAGTTGTAGTTACGTAATTGTGTGAGTTTAAAAGGAAAATAATAGCACAGAAAAACGAATATTCAATTACGAACAAATTGATGAGCCAATACTATCTGCAGAAATACAGTACAGAGTTAATTTTTTTAACACAATGATAGATGCTGTAACAGGCGACAGTGAATGTTGATTCAAAGCGCCCGAAGACTATTCTGAGCGATTTGGTTTTATTTATGATTTCAATTATTTGAAATCTCTATCCAAGGAGGACTTTCTGAAGGATTGTAATGATTTAGTTATGGTACTCCGAGAAGGCGAAAATAGTGATTTACAGCCTTTAGAACTTTACGAGGAACTCCAGCTTTTAAAATCTAATCCACTAGACTCAAAGACGTAAAACAACTTCTTCAGTACATTTTAGAAAACAATTCGGAAGAAGTATATTTAAATGTTTACATATCACGCACTGAAACGTGGCCCCTGAGCGAAGAATGTTGGGAGCTGAAGCTGAAATGGAACGTATATCAACGAAATAATAATATTTTAAGGGACTTATTAAGCGGGTATAGCAACGCCTTCTCTTTTTACTGTCGTAACTGAACAACAGTCGGAATTAACATTTTTCATACCACTTTCAAGGACAGCCTTCCTTTTTCTAAAAGAAGTCGTAGGGGTTTGTGGACTTATTTTAGCAAATAACAAAGTGGAAGATAAAATCAATACCAAGCACAAATCAACAATACATTGAAGATGTCTCCGATGTAAAATACTGTAGCGATGTAAGGTTGGTAGAGGGCATAAACATTCCGTATACACACAAACTCAGCTGACTTCCGCCGATCACAGAGGGGCCACGAAAAAGTGCTTGACCTGTATATAACTCATGCTCACAGTTCCAGTCAGTACAGCTTCGGCCGAGAGAAGCATCTCAAAGTTAAAATAGATTAATACTTACTTGAGAAGCACAGTGAGCCAAGGAAGACTATCTGCGTTGTCAGTATTATCAACTGAAGCCGAAATAGCAGCTAGTATTAAGTGTGATGTGATCTTAAAAGAAATTGAGTTAGACGAAAAGCCGAAAAGTTTCTCTATTTAAATTGTGTTTATTGTAATTTTTGTCATTTCATTAATACTTCTATTTTATAATAATAACATTTTAGTATAATGATTATTGGTGTATAATTTAGCTCATTTTATTTAACGTTTTCTTCCTTACTGAAAAATTGAAAGGGGCCTCGCAAAGACGAGTTCGCCGACGCCCAGTTTTCGTCTAGCGCCGCCACTGGAATTCGACCTCAGAGAAGATCAGTTTGGATTTAGGAGAGACAACACTCACACGACAACTTATATTAGACGATAGGTTAAGGGAAGGCAAAACTACGTTTTAAACAGTTGTAGATATAGATAAAGTTTTCGATAATGTGGACTGGAACACACTCTTTCAAATTGTGAAGGTAGCAGGAGTAAAATACAGGGAACGAAAACATAAATTCAACTTGTACGAAAACCAGACAAGAGTTATAAGAGGAAAAGGGCATGTAAGGGAAGTATTGGTTGGGAAGGGAATAAGAGAGGGTTGTAGCCTTTCCCACGTGTTATTCAACCTGTAAATTGAGCAAGCCGTGAAGGAAGCCATGGAGAAATTTGAAGAAGGAATTAAAGTTCAGGTCAAAGAAATAAAGCCTTTGCTGTTTGCCGATGACATTGTAATTCTGTCAGAGACAGCAAAGTATCTGGAAGAGCAATTGAACGGAATGGATAATGTCTTGTAAGAAGGGTATAATATGAACATTAACAAGAATAAAACAAGGATAATGGAATCTAGTTTAAGAAAAGAGGCAACGGTGAAGGACCTTGCTGTCTGCATTAGACTTTTGTAAGACATGGTGTCCATTTCGATGCACTTGAAAATAACTTTAACTTAACTGTCCTGACCACAATTGCACTATATTAAAGCCTTGCGCGTTTCGACATACATCATTAACGAAGGCTATAAAATGTTTTGTATAGCACTCATCTAAAATTGCATAGTCTAAAAGAAAAAAGGGACTGATAACCGTCGCTGTTTAGTCCCTTCCAAACAACAACAACTAAAAGAAAACATTTTTGTTCAGCACTCAATTATTTAAAAAATGTTATACAGCACCCATTTAAAATTGTATAATTTAACAGAAAACAATTTTTGTACAGCTCTAAGCTATTTAAAACTATATAAAAAAAGGGAGACAGAGGGAGTGTGTGTGTGTAAGAGAGAGAGAGGGAGGGGGGAAGCGGATTTCCCAAATAGTTACTGACTGTCAAGCAGATTTCAGTACGCACTCAATCATCCTATAGAGATGTTCTGGGGTAAATTGTTAACAACTGTTACGTAAGACATATTATATCTATGACAATAATAGTTTTAAGGGGAATTTTTAATAGAGTTTTGGTGAGTGCAAAGTTACTGTTACTTATTCTTTATGTTTTATCAAAGTGTTGGATGCAATATTAATACCATTGTCTTTTCATAGCCTTTGATAATGACGTATGTCGAAACTCGTAAGGCTTTAATAAACTGCAATTGTGTTCAAAACAGTTAAAGTTATTTTCAAACGCTGAAGAAATTAGACTAGGTAATGAGAGAAATGTAGTAGATGAGTTTTGTTATTTAGGTAGCAATATACCTTCTGATGGCTGAAGTAAAGAAGGTATAAAATGCAGAATGGCTATGGGATGAAAAGCATTTCTGAAGAAGCGAAGTTTATTGACATCCAACATTAGTTTAAATGGTAGGAAGTTCTTTCTGAGAGCATTTGTCTAAAGTGTAGCATTGTACAGGAGTGAAACGTGGGCTACAGAGAGTTCAGACAGGAAGATGATTGAAGCTCTGGATCCTGAAGATTAGATGGGTAGATCGTGTAAGTAATGAGGTACTGAACAGAACTGGGAGAAAAGAGATTTCTGGTACTTCTTGACTAAAAGATGGTATCCGTTGGTAGGACACGTTATAAGACATTTTACAGGCAGGTGGTGTTGCACCGCGGTATCAATGTTGACCTCGAAACCAGAGCCGACATGTTTTAAACGCTTATCATTTCTGTAGAAGATACTAACGTACCGGTCCTGCAAATACGAGCGTCATATATCTAGTCTTCTGAACATGAGTGTACAAAACAGAATGTCATTTTGTTTGTTGGTATTTCATACAAACCTGCAGTTTTATTCTGATCTCGAATAAAATTTGCACCCTTGACCTCCTTCAAAACAAGAGGAAGGGATATGACTACAAACAAATTTCGTAGGGAAGAGTATTTAACAATAGATTCCAACACCAATCTACAGTTTTTCTCCGGTCTTGATAAAATTTTACAGACTTGCTTTCTGAAATAAAAAAGGAGAAAGGTCACTATATCACTATCTACCTATTATTTAATACGGTACATGGTGGAAGGTACTTTGCTCTAGACATCGACACCGATCAAACCATTATCCCGTTCTTAATGGAATTTTGCACACTTGAACTTCAATAGAAGAGGATCATCAGTGACTACGGAAGATGTACGCCGGAGGGCACCTTACAACATAATTACATAGAGCACTGTAAAAGTCACTACGAAGTCACTATATTTTCATGGAGAACGACTTTATACTCCGCAAGCCACCGTATGGTGCATGGCAATAAGCTTAAAGACGGTTTCACTGATTGTTATGAAAGTTTGTAGATATGTGTGTATCTTCATATAGATATAGAGGAGACGATAGTCGAAGGACGAAATGGGCAGAGGATGGAAGAAAATTTTCAAATGTTTGTAAATCTAAGGGACTTAACTACGTTGGTCATCAGTCCCTAGGCTTACAAACTGCTTACGCTAACTTAAACTAACTTATGCTAAGGACAACACAAACACCCATGCCCGACGGAGGACTAGAACTCCCAACGGAGAAAGGCCACGCGCACAGCAGCTGGACGCCTTAGTGTGCACGGCTATTCTGCCGCGGCTGTGGAGAAAGAGATGGATAAGGAGGGGAGGTGGACAGAGAGATCTTAATGACATTTTGCACACTTGAGCGCCAAACCAGAGGAAAGCCACTGTATACGATTTTGTACGGTGCAGGGCGGTGGGTACTTGTGGTTGGAACACTTGCACGGAGTGACATTTGCACAGAGTGACACTTTCACAGAGACCTGGGCTTTCCGCGGGCTAACCGGTTTCTTTTCACCGTTACAGGGACACTAACAAGTCTAGCACTACAGTATAGTCGCCCTGCGAGCAGGCTGGCACTCACACCACAGCAGTAAACAATCAAGTACAGCTTCAAGGTGTCTCATTAGCCCATTACTGGCCATTATCCCTTTTTTGGGACGTAAATATTTTATTTAATTCTATACGACCAATATAACTGCTGACTTTGTTTGTGCTACCTAAAGAAAAAAATGACTTGTTTAATACTTGTAAATGCGAAAAAAAATTCCTTAGTTAGTTGGGTTTAGGAAAGAACTTAATTTGCCTGTTTTCTGTACTTTGTTTTAGCTACACTGTTTATCTTATGGTGGGTACTGTATAACAAGGAATTGTTATTTAGCGGATTGGGTGTGTTTATAAGCAAACGGACATCCATGTAAAATTTGATATTTCTCAGATATCATGAAGTAAATGCAATTTCAACTTATCTTGTGTATCCCAATAATGGGACAACAGCATTATCAGAATTTCGTTGCAGTGCCTTATTAGGGCACGAACGTCTTATTTACAAAATTACTGTATGCATTCTTGAGATCTGATTTGTTCATATGAGATTTTCCCTCATCCACATTTTACGATTCCAAGAGGATGAGAACACACCACATGGACTTACATTTTAAGAAATTCTAGAGCATCTGCATAAGGAGGAAGTGAGTGAATAAGAAGTTAATGACTAAAAACTAGTGTGTATTGATTTCAATCCAGATAAAACATTGGATGAAAGAGATATTGACGAAAATGTCTAAAATTTTACGATGTGCAATTTTTGTTCTAGTCTACTGAAATTTATTCAAACAACGTTTTCTTTCATTTGTCACCCAAGGTATAATATTAATGTAAAAGGCAGCTGCAAAAAATTAACTAAAAAGATTTGGCAAGTAATAGGTTAAAGCGTTTCTTAGTAAATTTATTTTCAAAATTTTTGTAGTAATGACAACTTGAAATTTGTAATCTCTTATAATATTTTGATGATGGAAAGATCGGTTTGCAGCCAAGTACGAAACATGGTCCTTATTACGACAGTTAGAGCCTTTTTGTCGTTATTGCATGAAATTTAAATTGACGAATTTATACATCATTAGCATCTTATTTTACAACAAAAACAAAAACAAAAAATTTCAATGAATATTATTTACTTTCCTTTTCACTAAAGAAAGAATTATACCGTTTTTCCAGTAACGCTAATTCGAAAACAATTTCTAGAAGTTTACGAGACTAATTTTGCCATGAAACTAATCACGTAAAAGTCACGCTGTTAGTGTATAAGTTCTAGCTGAAGATAAGTTTCCACACCGTCATCATAACACGAAAATCAGTAAAACTACACAATCCCTTGCTATCTGAAGAGCGATATATCTAACAACAGATTAATTCATTGAGTGTTCCTCCTGTAAACAAAAATATATTTTCACAGTGGAAGTGTTTGGTAAGTTACAGAGTCGTTTATGATGACTTTCTTCAGTCATACCTCTTAAAATCATTTTATTTAGAACACTAAGAATAGAATAAACATATCAGGCAGCATGTATACATTTGTTCAAGTGTCTAACCCGACCATCATGCTACTCACCATTTTACCGGAAGACTCCACCCTAAAGTTCAATTTAAAGAAAAAATTAGACTATTTTACATATTTTGAGAGTTCACATTTAGATCCAAAAACGATTTGTCTGTATTCAAAATACGAACTGTGTGTCAGTGACACCCCGAAAGATGCCAAAGATAATTTCTGATTTCTGTCACCATCAAATAGAATCATTCTTCTTCCGAACTTGGCATTTACGCAAAGAGGAAAAAAAAGTTGCAAGATTTCCAAGAAAACAATTAGCAGTCAATCATTGCATTTCAATTACTTTGACTGTTGACTGTGCAAATATAAATTAAGGAATACTTTGAACTCCTGTTCTGTATAATCAAAAAGTTCCAAGTAAATAGGCAGCTGCTAAAAATCATGTTTCCGTACCACTGCTATACTCAAGAAGTCTGTGAGTAGATTTTTATTCGGAAAATTCGAGAAAAGGTACTCTTAGTGTTGAAATAACGAGAAAAAACTTCATATGAGTAGGAAGGGGAAACGTAATGATGCCGGTAAATTTTAACGGAGTAACATGTCTTGTAATAACATTCGTTTTTTATAAAATGTTAAAATCCATTTTAGCAGAAGTTTATTTTTTTAACTAGGTGCAAATTTTTTATAATTAATATTAACCAATCTGAACAAAAAATTTGCAGGAAGAAGTATTGATGTGTTTGATACTTCTATACATTAATATTATCGAGCTTGTAACTTATTAATTTTATGATCACATTCAAGTACCAATAATGAAATAAAATTTAAAGTTGGAATTTGAAATAAACACTCAAAACATATGAACGATATATCTCACTAGATGAATGCACATAACTATTGAATGTGTCTTGTGAATGTAACTACCAAATCTGTCATTTGGAAGTACCAAAAGTTGTTTGTCTAGAAAACTATTGAGAGTAGAAGTTTATTTTTTTAATTGCGCCTTATATCTTCGTTTACAAGTCTATGTCGAAGCTCATTATGATCGTTGCTCTGAAGACAGCACGCTGTTTGCACTTCTCTTGCGCTTTCTGCGCTCGGCCGTCTGTGCCACGTAACGACGTCGTCGGGCCGTTCTATACGAGGTGCATTCAAGTTCTAAGGCCTCCGATTTTTTTCTAATTAACTACTCACTCGGAATCGATGAAACTGGCGTTACTTCTCGACGTAATCGTCCTGCAAACGTACACATTTTTCACAACGCTGACGCCATGATTCCATGGCAGCGGCGAAGGCTTCGTTAGGAGTGTTTTGACCACTGGAAAATCGCTGAGGCAATAGCAGCACGGTTGTTGAATGTGCTACCACAGAGAGTGTCTTTCATTGATGGAAAAAGCCAAAGGTCACTACTAGGAGCCAGTCAGGTGAGTGGAGCATGAGGAATCACTTCAAAGTTGTTATCACAAAGACACAGTTGCGTAACGTTAGTTCGATGTGCGGGTGCGTTGTCTTGGTGAAACAACACACGCGCAGCCCTTCCCGGACGTTTTTGTTGCAGTACAGGAAGGAATTTGTTCTTCAAAACATTTTCGTAGGATGCACCTGTTACCGTAGTGCCCTTTGGAATGCAATGGGTAAGGATTACGCCCTCGCTGTCCCAGAACATGGACAACATCACTTTTTAAGCGCTGGCGGTTACCCGAAATTTTTTTGGTGGCGGTGAATCTGTGTGCTTCCATTGTGCTGACTGGCGCTTTGTTTCTAGATTGAAAAATGGCGTCCACGTCTCATTCATTGTCACAACCGACGAAAAGAAAGTCCCATTCATGCTATCGTTGTGCGTCAACATTGCTTGGCAACATGCCACACGGGTAGCCTTGTGGTCGTCCGTCAGCATTCGTGGCACCCACCTGGATGACACTTTCCGCATATTCAGGTCGTCATGCAGGATTGTGTGCACAGAACCCACAGAAATGCCAACTCTGGAGGCGATCTGTTGAACAGTCATTCGGCGATCCCACAAAACAATTCTCTCCACTTTCTCGATCATGTCAGACCGGCTTGTACGAGCCCGGGGTTGTTTTGGTTTGTTGTCACACGATGTTCTGCTTCATTAAACTGTCGAATCCACGAACGCACTTTCGACACATCCATAAGTCCATCACAACATGTCTCCTTCAACTGTCGATGAATTTCAATTGGTGTCACACCACGCAAATTCAGAAAACGAATGATTGTACGCTGTTCAAGTAAGGAAAACGTCGCCATTTTAAGTATCTAAAACAGTTCTCATTAGGTTCGTTCGAGTGGCGCTGCTGACGATCTGAAACGGTTTGAGGCGTTCGAGTGGCACTTTTGACTCTTTCTGATGATATCTGACTGACCAATCAGGTGTTCGAGTGGCGGAGCTGATAATTTGAGATCGTTTATTTAAGTAAGCTGATTTTCGTCAAACTGTTTTCTGACTGACTCCAAAACGTTTAACAAGCTTCCTCCAAAAGACAAGCCTACACATTTACGAAGAGGTTTGTGTTCCAAGTCTTCCATTTTCTCTTGATTGAGGTTGAGCTTTGTATATTAGACAGGCATTCTTTCAACTTATGTGGCCTTCTAATACAGTACGTCCCCTTTTTTATTACACCTATACATACTATAAATGAAAGTTGTGGAAATTTTCATAACGCACGAATTTAAAGATGAATGCGTATGTTTTTACAGTTTGGATTGTGATATATTCGCCTGAAAATGAAGTCAAAATAGATTTTCTGTGCTATCTGTAAATGAAGTGATTGACACATAAGAATAATATAGTTCACAACAGGCATTAGCACTGATAGATTTTTATAACCGACATCTAGCTACTATAGCGTCTCACAATTCATGTTCCGTCTGTTTCTCCTTGTAGTTATTTATTATAGAAATCTATTAGTGCTAATGTGGGCGTTTCTACACCAAATGTGTAACTTTTGGGAAAATCATGTACGATGATAATTCTTGCACAACACCTGCAAATTTTTGTATATTAATTTGTATGTTTCATTTTTTAAATTTTGTTGTAACTCATAATAATGGGGCAAAATGCATATGAAGTTGTGTGTTACCGAATATTCCTTTCACACACCACTATCCTAATTTACCTCAGTTTTGTATGAGGTTTTGTCAGGTTGAATTGGCTACATTATTTATAAATGGGGGACATTTTTACGTATATTTTGCATTTTGTCGAAGTTTATGATTAGAATGTATTCCACAATGTATTTCTAATGGCGGAATTCACACTGGCCGTCGCCGATCCGTCACCTCACGTCAACGTGAGCTTTCTCAAGAAGAATGTTTTGATGGAACGGTCGTCTGGTAACATCGCACCTCGCAAGTTAACCTAGTTTCGTCACGCGATTTTCATATTATACTCGACATATACACGGTTTGCACGCAAATGTGTCTTGTTAATCTTTATTATTATACTTTGGTTTAACGGTAAATTGCCGTTTCATGACGACTTAAATAGTTTTCTCAATTGAGCGTCCTCCAACATAACATATCGCGTCATACATAACCTCACTTTCAACATCGGTACTTCGGTAGACAGCAAAGGTGCCAACTAGCGCTATGGGTGGCCAAACTGGGAAACAGGTGAAATAAGCGTTCGAGTTGACTTCGGAGCTGCAAACTGTCAAAAAGCGCGCATGCGCCGTGGAGTCCTTCCAAATCGTCAGTAACTATCAGGAACTATCAGCGTTTGGGCCACTCGAACGAACTTATTCTCGCCGCTGGCGGTAAAATTCCATCTGCCGTACGGTGCTGCCATCTCTGGTACGTATTGACAATGAACGCGACCTCATTTTAAAACAATGCGCATATTTCTATCTCTTTCCAGTCCGGAGAAAAAAATCGGAGGCCTTAGAACTTGAATGCACCTCGTATTACCGTGAGCTCTCACAACCCAGACGGCGAGCGCGCCCAAAGGTACCTGCAGTGCATTCTACTTCTGGAGCGCCTTGTCCACTACCTGTAGTTTCCTGGGCTCCAGGCAAGTGTCAACAGAGTCCCTATACGGGAAGTGTCGCTCCGGCAAGTGTCACAAACTCTGACTCCTTTTTTTGTTTTAGAAAAATAATGCGATTAGCTATACTATAATGACAATGTATATAGAACTTATATTCAAGCCTCATAATAAAGAAGTGAGAGTGCAGCTACGTTTTTTGGGGTCACCCTGTACTTATTACAGATAAACTAATGCAAGCTATCGCACCAGTGTTAGTCTCTCTCCGTCCTAGTTGTGGAAGCAACTTTTGTTATCAGTAATTACCCGTCTAGGAGAGACAACAGAGTTGATGACGTAATCTTCTACGTCACTGGTCTACCACAGTGCCTTTGAAAAATTAAACTTTTCTTCGCGGAAATACAATCCGTGATGGCTTATATTGTGTTTGTGGCGATCTGCCAGCGCGATGGAGATTGTATAGGAGTAAGCTATACGTTGTAACAGATTTTGCCTCCTGAATTTCGCTATTCCCCATTACATCCACAAAAGCAGCAAAAATAGTAATCGCACAAGTATTCTTCACGGTCATCTGTATGACTTAGATACACTCACGGCACATAAGCTTAGTGAGTAAAGCAAAGTACGATGCGCGTCCAGAAAGTAAGCTCCGTTTCAATTTATCTGCGCTGCAGCGCTGCGATTGCAGTTCTGCACATGCGCTGTAGACGATGTGTATCAAGAAGAAGAACGTGCACCATTTGGAGATCGCTGTCAGTTACGTACGCTTTGTTGTGCTTGTTTGCAATGTCGGCGTTGATTGAAAATCCCGCCGCCTGTGAAATCAGGTCGCTGATTCGCTTTCTGAATGTGAGGAAAGTGAAACCAAGTGAAATTTATCGGCAAATTTGAGATGTTTACGGATCAAATGCGATGAGTGATTCGATGGTGAGAAGATGGGTCCGACAGTTCAATGGCGGGCGTAGTGATGGGCACGATGAAGAACGAAGTGGGCGTCCACCTTTGGTTACAGAAGAACTGGTTCATGCGATTGACGACAAGGTCCAGGAAAACCGTAGGTTTACAATAAGTGCTCTCGCTATGGACTTTCCCCAAATTTCACGATCACTGACACAGGCGGCAGATTTCTATGAAGAAGGTATACAAAACCTGTTGCCACGCTATGACAAAAGCCTGTAAAGATTCGGCAATGTGTGGAAAAGCAGTTAAAAAGTTGTAGAATTTTGTGCAATAAAATTTTCTTCTGTACCTTTGTACAATTTTATTTTATTACCAAACGGAACTTAATTTCTGGACGCGCCTCGTATGTACAGTCACATTGGTTACAACGACCGAGTTCCATCTAATGAATATGCAGTACCTTTCCCAAAACTTTAACTTTGCTTTAGCAGTTATCTGCGTGGCTGCAAGTGAAGAATCTGTCCCCTGTTTCGTAGTGGTAACCACTTGCGTGTTTTGGTACTAGTAATCGGGTAAAGCGTAACGTAAGTGAACGAAAACATCAAAAACTTTATCATTAGAAATATATTTTCTTGGCTTCTGTAATTTACTTACAACCTTTAGTAATGGAAACAATCTGTTCGAGCCCACGAATCCGTCATCCCAGTGTTTTCGCTGATGACTATCTTTCCATCATCCATTTTTCATATTTCTCAATCTTCTGGAGACCCAATGTGTATAAAAAATACTTTAGTGATGATATGAATTTTGTTTCATGTGTAATTCACGTTTATGAGTATATTGCCATGAGCAGGTGAAATATGTCGAAGCTTGCTGTTCATCGTTGTATTCTCGGAAATTTAGTAGCCATAACAGAACACCCTGTAACTGCACAGAGTTAATATTTTTTATTTTCAAAAAATGTTCAATTTTTCTGTAACTCTAAGGGACTTACAAACTACTTACAAACTAGGCTTACAAACTACTTAAAGAAACTTATGCTAAGAACAACACAAACACCCATGCCCGAGGAAGGACTCGAACCCCCGAAGGCAAACGACTGTGCGCACCCCAGTTTTATTTTAATCAGACGTTCGAAGTAATAAGCTAAGTCAAAGTAGGTGGTGATAAAACAAGTAACTACAGTTTGGTCTAAAAGATGACGATAAAATTTCACACATAATTTTTTTTCTTTTCTTTCGAAAAAGAAACAGCCGTTTTCTTGCTGTAATCCTTTTATTTCTTTCATATGCGTTTCGCCCTTTATTTTAGGACTTCATCAGTGTATTTTATATCTAGAAATTACATTTTTTACTTACTGATGTAGCTTCAACAGATTACAAACAGTTGACTTTGCTTTACTCGAAATAATATAAGCTACCCACGGTTTACGGTCTCACTATTTTCACGGTGTTCTTC
This sequence comes from Locusta migratoria, assembly GCA_026315105.1. Lineage (NCBI taxonomy): Eukaryota > Metazoa > Arthropoda > Insecta > Orthoptera > Acrididae > Locusta > Locusta migratoria. Next base: position 413,241,329 of record CM048746.1, on the reverse strand, counting down.
CCACCTGGTCAGTGGCTGAATTCACACAGCTTCACCACAATTTGCATATTTCTTCTTCATTTTATCACTCACTATTTCAACGTTTATAATTTCAAAGGTTTGAAGGGCTATGTCGTTTAGAAAATCGTTTGTTTACATCATGTGTTGCCAACGTAACTGAATATGTGTGTGGTGTGCCTGTGTTTTGAAGGGATTCGAAAAAGATGGCCCTTTTTTGTTTAATACTAGCTTAATTCCCACTGCTTCGCGCGCGTAGACTGGATGGTCTGCATTGGTTGTTGCTACTTCTAAATATAAATTTGTACAAAATGCTTTCCTAATCAAATATTTTGATACAACTTGCCACTCCCTATTGCACCTCTGATGGCAGAGTTCAAAACACCCCGAAACACATTTTTAAAATTATAACCATGGTTCCAATCCCAACTTTAGCACTTCTAGCATCAAAATAGTCTTAGTAGGAATCTTAAAAGATTTTACCTAATTTCACCCGCTTAATGATTGAATTTCCAAAAATATCGAAACACGTGTTTTTTAAAATTCCAATCAAAAATCTAAATCCGAAGTTTTGTATTTCTTGCATCAAAATTGCCTTAATAGCAACGTATTTTCAAAAAACCGTTCATCCACTATTTCACCCCCTTAGGGATGGGAATATCGAAACATCGCTGATGCCTACAGTGTAAGATAAACAACGTTTACGAATTTCACGTTCCTATCGCCTGTAGATTCACTTTTCAGTGCCGTTTTCTGTCTTTAACGTGAAGTTTCTTTCTTACGTTTTGGTATCTTTCTTGGTAATTTTACTTTCCAAACTGCAATATGCACTTATTTTCTTTATTCGTAAGCTTGTTCAGAAAAAGAACTGAAGAATGTGCATCATGTTTCGTTGTATATAACCTCTTTGTTATTATAGAGTCAAGAGTCATCGCTGGCCTTCAGTCATCCAGTATGCAGATGACCTAGCATTAATGTTCCAGGGTAAGGACCTCAATCATGGGAGCAGGTACTGACGAGTAACCTGATTAAATTAAGTGATTACTTTCATAAATGGAGACTTCAAACAAACCCAAATAAAACTGAGGTTACTGCAGTCCACCTGAATAATAAAGAAGCTCAAAGGAAGCTACATGTGACTTTTGATGGAATTGAAGTGCCACATAACTACAATCCTGTATACCTGGGTATCACTCTAGATCGGTCCTTGACACTCAAAGAACGGTGCTTAAAGCTTTGAAAGAAACTTGCCTAAAGATTGAACTTGCTTCGCAAGATTGCTGGTAGCAATTGGTGTGCGGACGCCAATACCCTAAGCTCTGCTGCGCTCGCTCTGGTTATTCTGCTGGGGAATACTGCGCGCCAGTGTGGGAAAACAGCGCTCACACAACATAGACTGAAGTCCAACATAATGAAGCCATGAGGAATGAAGCCTGGCTAACATTGCTCCGCAAGATCTAAGGAGGAAAGCAATTAAGATTTGATCAACAACATCAAGGTTCACAAGAACACTCCGTTGTATGATGCTCGTCAGGATACCCCAGCATGTCGTCTCAAATCACGGAAACGCCTCTGGTGTGACATAGAAAGCACACTTCGATGTGACCTCCAAGTGGCAAGAACGCAGGAACGAACATCCACCGCACAACGCCCACCTCGTGCAAGATCCATCAAAGAAGGTTGAGGGATTCAGTCTATCACGCCAAACCTGGTCGAGGTTGAACCGCATCAGCAAGCTTCTGTAATTTACTTACAACCTTTAGTAATGGAAACAATCTGTTCGAGCCCACGAATCCGTCATCCCAGTGTTTTCGCTGATGACTATCTTTCCATCATCCATTTTTCATGTTTCTCAATCTTCTGGAGACCCAATCTGTATATAAAGCATTTAGCATGCTGCAAGCATTTAGCGGTGACTTGGAGAGTTTAGATCAAGTGACAGAAAGTGCTCTGGACTGGTTGTCAAATTTGGACATTTCCATTTATATATATATATATATATATATATATATATATATATATATATATATATATTTTATAAAGTGACGACTTTGAAGCACTATGTCTTTCACCCTCTTATAGTTATCGACATGGAACTGCTATGGTGCACAACGGTAGACTTTGTACTACAACAACACAGAGAAATCGTTCGTCACCATTGTGTAGTGTTTGCTGAAAAGCAAAATATTGACATCCACACGTAGAATTTTATATAAGTCGGCAGCTTTCAACTCCCATATCTTCCACTCCCTTATCGTTACCAATCCACTACCACCGAAGTGCACAATGGGAAACTGACATATACTAACACATACAAACTCTATTCGTTTGAGATGTGTAGTTTTGGCTGCAGAGTGAAACATAGGCACAAACACCTCAATTTTTATGTATATTAAGATTAACATATGAGACAAAGTGATCTATCAAGTAGCCGGTCTGTCCACTTTGGGCACGGGTAACAGGGGCGACGCGTTTTGGCATGGAAGCAATGAGGCCCTGGTAAGTCTATGGAATTCCCATTAACCTTAGGAGAGGGAGTTGAGCTAAGGACGCTATTCAATTACTCCCAGATGTGTTCGATCGGCTTCATACTGTCGCGTTGAAATGGAAGCAGGCTTGACTTCGAAGGCAACTGAACACAGCACTTATACTGAAAGCTGGCTTATTACGAACTTAACATACACGCAGCATTAACAGCCTCTCGGGCAGAGTGCTCTGCCATTTATACACAGACAGAATGTACCAGAAATTAGAAGAACAGTTAACATAAGAAACAAGTAGAAATTACAAGTGAACATAAGAAAGATGTAGAACATTCTGAAATTGTTAATTACAAAGAGATAAATTTTTATCGGTGGACGGTATTTTCACCTTCAGCACCGCTGTCGGGGACGCTATCCCCTGAGCCACGCCGGCAGTTGGTTTACGTGGTGTCTCGCGGCAATATCAGGCGAGTTGAAAGGGGGGGGGGGGAGGACAGCACATCTATTCCAACTTGCCACTGTGTTTGTCGAAACACTTCATCACAGTCCTGGCGTTCTAACATGGCGCATTATCTTGTTGAAAAATGCCACTGCCGGTGGAGATATAATAGTCATAAGCAGAGTGTTGTGGTCAGTAATCAGTAAACCATACTTCTTGGACGTCACAGTGCCTTTCTCGACTTTCCCTGGACCCATGGACGTGCACCTGAATGTTCCTTGGAGCAAAACTGAGTAGCCAGCTTGCCTGCGTCCCGCATGTCAAGGATCTGTTGCCACGGAAAACCCTTCCATCGGCATGATGAACAAGGTATCAGGACCATACAACTCTCTGCCACTGCTCCAACTTCCAGTGACGATGGTCACGTGACAGTTTTAATCGTAGATAGTGTCATGGTGTTAACATTGGCAGATGCAGGGATCGGCGGCTATTAGTTTTGTTCGATGAGCTGTGTCTTCAGGCGGACTTCGCCTAGCATTAAAGCCTGATGTTAGTTCCGCCACAGCTCGCTACCTGTCGTTTCTTACCAGTCCGTCTAGCCTATGACGATGGACATCTGTAATGAGGGGTGGTCGCCCAACCCTCGACGTTTGGGTGTAGTTTCACCTTGGTTTCGGACATGTTGATAAAACTCACAACAGCACTTCCCGAACATCTGACAAGTCGAGTAGTTTTCAAAATTCTCGTGATGAGCCTGCAGACAGTGGCGGACTAAGACTGGTGGAGGCCCCGGGCGGTGGCGAAACAAAATGAGGCCCCCATCCACTTGAAAATAAGTATATTACTATAAAAATGAACAGGACGAGAGGCACAGGACAGTCTAAAAAAATAGCTTTCGAGATTTTGAGGCGCCAACAAAATGAGATGCCAAGCGCGTTCAAAATTAAAAAACACTTGCTTTAGAGGTATTTGGAAGTCCCCCAAGACCGGAGGCCCGGGGCGGTCCGTCCCCTCCGCCCCACTCCCGTTAGTCCGCCACTGCCTCCAGACAATCATAATGTATCCTCGATCGAACTTACCCATTCTACATACGGACAGCACACCCACTGTTCGTACAGGTGGGTCTGACTAGAATATGTCCATCGTCAGGTGACATCGTCAGGTGACATTCATGTTCTGGCTGATCAGTGTGTGAACACTAAATAACAGCTAAATTCTCTGAAGCTTTACAAGACAACCTGTGTAAAACGAAACGAAGATTCTCAAACTGATTTCAGATGTACGGTTTTCTACTGTCAATTATGTTCGATGGTGACTGAGAATAATACATACAGAACAGTGTAACACGTTTTGTACAGTCAAAGGAAGCGTAATTCGTTTTGCCTATGAAGTTCACTGAATGAATGCTGTAGTTCATTTTTAATCAGTCCCATTATTCGCTACAAAATCCATGCTTTCACGAAATTTGTAAATTAATCCTGTTGAAGTCCTGGTTCTGAATGAGAATATAATTTATTGAATTATTCCAGAATTTAATGCCATCAGTTCCATTTTCTGCTGTTCTCTCTCCATACACCGCCTTTTCCGCAGAAAGAGTTTGCATTATTTAACTGCACTGATTAGCCACAGCACTCAATAAACGACACAGAAATCGATTTAACGTTGTCCTTGGGTATGCCAAGTACTGCAGCTGCCAACGAAATGTAAAGCTCTACATTTTCTTATTCCACCACACAATAGATTTAATGTAAGTGGTAGAGTAACTACAGCCTGTTGTATTTAGGTTTGATTTGGAATCTAGCTCTACCATTCTTCATGTAAATGAGCTCTGAAATGTTTAAAATGTTTCGAATTAGCACCGCACTCACGAAATTGAAATAGTGTTCACTGGAACGATAGAACCATCCTGATTTACGTTTTGGATTGGTTTCCTAAAATCACTCGAAGAAAATCATGAGATACCACTGCTGAAACACTTCTTCACTCTTCCTCTTAATCAGTCAGTTACGTTCAAACGTTCTATCCTCGCTATCGCTATGCAACAAATAATTCATGCTGGTCATAGGGATTCGTCGGTTAACGCCACAGACAAAGTCATTCAATTATGGAGTGCAGTTAACGCGAAATTAACTACTGAAACGAATGTCATTCCGAGCTCTAATCATTTCCTCGTATAATTCGCAGCCTGGTGAATGCATTCATAGTTGAAACTACTCAGGTTCCTTGCATGTCGGGTGCCGTAACTGTAGATGTATTGTGCAAGCGACCAGAAGGAATGTGTGACGACTTGTTTGTGGAGAGGGTGACAGAAGGGCCAAAAATAATATTAATACGAGAACACAGACATTGAAGTACATTTAACATTTTCACAAACGGGCCATGAAATTTATAATATAGTACGTCCGTAGCGTAGTAAATAGTACATGCTTACCTATGGCTATAACACTCGTGTTATCTTTTCTGTCACGCACCAACATCTAGCCGTAAACATCGAAAACTGAAGTTCTGCCGACTCCTGCGTACCTAAGGTGCTACGATGGAAACGTTGCAAGAAAGAACATCGTTTCGTGAAATCCTTTTCTAGATATGTTCAAATGTAAATGGTTCATTTACACTAAGACGTGCTTACCGGACAACTAAAATACCACAACTAGTTTGATCAATGTGTCAGCAGTGGAAATCAAAACACCATTATAATGGAGTATGTAAAGTGTGTTGTTTATTGGCTTGGTAATTTCGATTGCCACCGCTACCACAAAGTCTGAAGTACGTTTCCTATTTTTAATTTCTTGACTTTCAATAAATACGTCGAGGGAGAGAGAGAGAGAGAGAGAGAGAGAGAGAGAGAGAGAGAGAGAGAGAGAGAGAGAATGGAGGGGGAGAGGATCAAAGAGGAGGGAGCAGATGGAAGACTGAAGGAAAGAAAGGAGAAGACGGAGAGAGACGGGGAATGGATGGTGGAGGAGGACGGGGCGAGGAGTGAGGTAGGTAAAAGGGGACGGGTTGGACACCAGGGACGGTGAGAAGATGGGCGAAAAGTAGAAGAGGACTGCTTTTATCAAGGACAATCACATGTTCCAGAATGGCTACACCAGCTGATCTTTATGTATATGCAGATAAAGTACAAACAAACAAAAATACAATAAATGAATTTCCGAGAAAAAATATTTTTTCTTTCTTTTCATTCCACATGGTTACAGCAACGCAAAAAGGGTGCTGATGTGATGATTTACTCATTTCATATCAGGCTGACAATGAGTCACAGGGAAGCGTGGCCGAGCTTGGGTACTACATTTTAACTATTGCTACGTCTTTGTCGTTGAGTTGTGTCCGAGCGAGGTAGCGCTGGACTTTCAATCTAGAGTAAAATGGTTCATATATTCTTCCTGTGCTACCTAGATCGCTTAACTCTCTCGACCGCGCTCTAAGTTATATGAGGGTGAATGGAAAAAGTACGTTATGGTCAGTTATTAACCCACTTACATATAGGCAACACGGCTATGAAAATACACATTTTAAATTCACGTTGCAGATAGTTCCTAACAGACTGTAAACATTTCTCGAAACGGGCAAGCAAGATTTCAATACTGGATGGATAGAAATCAGCTTTAGCGCTATATAACCACCTGAATACAGTTGCATTCACCCCCTCCCTCCCCCCCTCAATCACGTTGTCCAGCGAGATCCTTTTTCATTTTTCTCTATTGAGGAGGTTACCGTACCTCCGCCGCGCGGAACGACCGCGTCGCCTAAGGCATCGTGCTACGAACTAGGCAGCATTTCCCGCCGGAGGCTCGAGTTCTCCCTCGCGCATTGTGTGTGTGTGTGTGTGTGTGTGTGTGTGTGTGTGTGTGTGTGTGTGTGTTGTCAGTGTAAGTTAGTTTAAGTAGTTTGTAATTCTAAGAGCTGATGAGCATCACAGTTTGGTCCAATAAGCTTACAAACATTTGAACCATCCCTCCCAATTGAATCGCTACAGTAATTCTAACGTATGGCGGCAACATCTTCCATACAGTCCAAATCTAGCGGCATGCGATTATCATACAGAATGTTCGGCAAGGTGAAAAATGATCTAGATGGACACGATTCCGAAACGATCAGGGGTGAAAGCAGCTGTATGCAGGAAGTTACATAACGTGGAACTGATTCCTATGTATCCGGAAACGAAAAGTTGGTTTCCCATGCTGAAAACATTTACAGCCTCTTGGGGAAAAGTGAGCTTACTTTTTTTAGCCTTATTGCAAATTTTTGAGGTTTAATAAGTGACCATAACTTGGAAGTGCAACTTACTTTTTGATTCGGCTTCGTACGTTCGCGCCTGCAGTCGAGAATATTCTGGAGGCCGTACGACGTGTATGTTGAGTATTGTAACCCGCAGCGGTCTAGGTTAGGGTCATTTTCACATTGCTTCTTGATAATAGGTCGTTAACGTAGTTAGATGCGAAAAAATGTTATAATGTTTGGAAGACCACGTATGGTTACTGGCCAACAATTAAGACCTGAAATCTTTGTTGTCAATGTAGTTCCTGGTTCAGAATACCCGACTTTGTAATTCGATACTCAAGCAGATAAATAAATAAATATTTAACCGATTTTTCGAGAAGAATGTGTTCGCTCCTCCAGTAAAATCAATAATCTGAAAATAAATGGTAAGCAGTGTGCTCATATGTAAAATACACTCTCTGTGTTTTCGTTTCCTCAAACGTCACATCTGGGGACTGATGACCTTGTAGTTTAGTCCCCTATAAACAACAACAACAACACCTACTTTTAGGTAATCGCAGCACTCTGTTAATTTGAGAAAATCACCCCAACGTGTCATATTACTTCGCGATGCAGGAAACGCGGCGAGGCACGGGAATATTTACACGACCAAAGGGTTAAGGCAAATGCCTGATTGGTCCCTTGAAAGGCATGGCCGAGTTCCTACATCCCTCATCCCTACCCTGAGCTTATGCAAATTCAAATGTTCAAATGTTTGTATAGTCTATGGGACTTAACTACGGGTTCATCAGTCCCTAAACTTACAAACTACTTATGAACTACTTACGAACTAGGATGGCACGAATATCCATGCCCGAGGGGGGATTCGAACCCCCGACCGTAGTGACCGTGCAGACCGTAACTGGAGCGTCTTAGTCTCCTCGGCCACCGCGACCGGCTTGAGCTTATGCCCCGTAACTAATGATCTCGTAGTCGACAACACACACACACACACACACACACACACACACACACACACACACACACATACACCCATGCCTGAGGGAAGACTCGAACCTCCGACGGAATGCAACGGAGCGCTCGACCATTCCACCGTGGCTACTAACAATTACAGAAACTTTAAAACTATGAGTTGTCCATACTATAGTCGGATTAAAATTACTTGCTACTTGACGTTTGTCATGTGGTGCTACAGTGTTGTCACACGGGCAGACGCTACCGCATGGCTATAGGCGCCGGCCGCGGTGGCCGAGGTGGCTGAGGCGCTCCAGTCACGGTCAGCACGGCCACTACGGTCGGGGGTTCGAATCCCCCCTCGGGCATGGATATTTGTGCCGTCCTAGTTCGTAAGTAGTTCATAAGTAGTTTGTAAGTTTAGGGACTGATGACCCCGTAGTTAAGTCCCATAAGCTTAACAAACATTTGAACATTTTGGCTATAGGCGACACAAACACAGCGGGTCACTCCACAAATGATGTTACTATTTTATAATGTGGGGCAGTGTTGTAAGAGGCTGCCAAGAGTTAATGGCGGCAACACGAAAAAATCTGTCGACAGCTGATTTTAAGTGATCAGTGACTGAACTGCAGCATAAAAACCTTTTGTAGTTCTTAATTTAATCCCCCACTGTAACCTAACCACACGTTATGTACTGTGTATACGGCAAAACGGCGTTCAGCAATACCCAGCAGAACTAAAAATCATTTTTTCGTTCACAGAGAACACAGCGTACCTCTATAATCAAACTCAAACAGAAAAATTTCGGATACATTGTTAAAAGCAAACTGCAATTTCTTGTTATTGGTTAGCGTACGTGAAAATGTCCGCACACTGACTAGTGTGCGAGCTGCCTTAATACGAACCTATCAGCAGTCATGCTTGGCATTAAATTACATGTTTGGTATCGTGCAGGTGGAGGTGGCACCACTGAAACAGTTCGGAAATAAGGAAACTAAGGACAGGATGACAAAATGGGAAACTCAACAAATCTCATGCACACAGCTTTATTAACAGTAAATAAAACCCCTAAAAGGACTTCTTGAAAGAAACCACTTCAACAATTTAAACTAATGGAAAACGTTAAATACAACTGGTGTTTGCACTCTTTATAAATAACAAAATTTTCAACAACCACTGAATCACTTAAAATCACAATTAATTATAAACTGTGTTTCCGAAGCAGGTAACAAACTGGCATATGTTAAGACTGGAAATTTAAACTTTCGACCACCAAGGACAATGCACATTTGTAGCCATCTGGATACATGCTACTCGGCAGCCACTGCAGGACCGCAAAGGAGGAGAAGGGTCACTTAACTGAAGGAAGCAAAACAGTCCAGCGCTACCTGGGCTCCCACACGCTCGTAACCGGAAATCACCAAAATGTCCTCAGTTGCGGTACCTCCGGACCAGCCCCAATAATGTAAATCTGCAACATAAATTCCAGAAACAGTATCCAGCACCAAATCACGCCGACATACACACCTCCAAAACGCTTAAAATGATTAAAACATTGCATTAACAAGTGCCAAAATATCAAACTTCCTTTACAATAGGAGAAATACAAGGCACTCCATAAAACTTAAATAAAAAAAAATGCTAGTACATAAGTTCACTTAAATTTTCTTTTGCAGAAACAGTAAATAATTTTAAAAAAGCCACAGAACTCTTAATATTAAAGGTGTGAAACAATTGCACCAACACAAATACCATACTTTAATGTCTAATGCCAAACCACGACTGTCCGCAAGAGATCAGCCCAGTAACAGTTTTCTAACCGACCCACACCCACGACTCTGAGATGACGGTGTTCCAACACGAAGCCAGAGTTGCGCTCAGAACCACCAGTATGCACAGTGCAGACCTCAACAATCAAAACGAACAAGACCGCCAATCAGAATAACGACACCCAGCCCAGGGCACACACCAGAGTGAATGCCGGAAAACCATAAGAAACATCAGACACAATCCACACTTCAAAACAAAGTTCAGGAAAAACACCCTACTCTCGACGAACTTCTGTTCAAAAGGCACACAACAGACTATTGCATAACCAACGAAGCCTGGGGCACCAACGTTCACAAGGTGTATATCAGAGCCCGACACGGAAGGACACCGAGAATTAAAGCCTTCTGGCGCTCGTACCAAGTCTATCAGGACAGCACTTACACTCGGGAGCAGAGGAAAGAGAACTTGCTTGGCTAGGTGACACACGCGGCACAGCACGCCGCAGCCCACATTAAGCTCTCATCTCCAGCTACCTGTCCTGCTGCCCAAACATTCAGCTGCAAAATACTTCAGGACCAAACAGCGACTCGGCCTCTAGGACGCTAAGTTGTGCGCTCACGTCGGCCCGCCCGACGGTAACAACATAACCACCGCTACCCAGACGACTAGAACTCGTTGGACGCCAAGCTGTTACTCCATCGCTCCACGCTGGCGGCGGCCCACAAATCGGTGACAACACCTCCGGAGGAACCAGACGACAAGCGCTATTCGCTCCGTCACTGACCTCGAGTGCTTCAGCTAGCCATCGGCCAGCGATGGCTCTTCGAAAACAATTACCTTGCAGCAGATCAAAGCGCCGCCTGAGGGGAAACTCATCACTACTATCGATATAACTCTCCAAACGTGCGAGCGCCGTGACAGTGTTATTAACGACACAAGCAGATTACAATCGAAAGCAATCATAGGACGAAAAATAAGAGCGAGGAAAAAAGGCAATACTACTATGAAACATAGCTAACAAGGTATTATGACTTAAACAATGAAATTAAGTTAATGAAAACGACATTCAAAACAATATTGATTTAGAAATTATTAGAATACGACGGGGATCGAACCCACGGGCGTCAGCACATAAAACTACGAATTTACCACTGCGCTACGTACCCACCTGCTAATTAAATTTTAAGGCACAGTACACACCTAGTAACAACCTTGAGTTGTAGCCTTGGGAAAGCCCGTTTTTTATGCAAATCATATGAAGATCCTGTAAAGGTAAGCTGATTTCTGTAATATAACACTTGTATATGTGACATTAACAGTACCACGATTATTGCACTGCTCCAGAATGTTCAAATGTTTGTTAAGCTTAAGGGACGTAACTGTGGGGTCACCAGTCACGAAACTTCAAACTACTTATGAACTATCTTATACTACAGACGACCCAAACATTCATGCCCGAGGGGGGATTCGAACTCCAGACAGGGAACGACCTCGCGCATTGGAGCATAGCGCCTTAATGCGCTTCATACAGAATGTTTTGGCCTTATGTAACACAGTTAACCCAGATATGACTGAAGCTGACAAAATCACACACCTGATGAAGGGAATTGCAGAAGACATGTACCAAGCTCTTTTATAAAAGACGTCTCTACGACGGAAGAATTCGTTAAGTGGTGCCAGCGGATTGAAGAGATGCAACAAAGGATGGTTGGACGAAAGAAGTATGACAGACTCCCCGATGTAGTCCCTACAACTATTGTGGAAGACCAGCATGACCTTGCTTCTCTTATTTGACAAATTGTTAGAGAAGAATTACAACAGTTTATGGCAGCTGGGACTGTTGGACCAAGCAAGCATCAGATTATGGCCATGGATGTAAGCCCTGTAAATCGTGAGGAAGCCGACGCCGCTGAGGAAGAGGTATTTCAGACATTAGCACTGTCCGCACCGCCAGTCGCACCTGACGTGAAGAATAGCATCGCCCTACGACGACAGCCTAGGAACCGGCTGACGCGGCCACAACCAATTCTCCCAGCAACCATGAAGCCTCGCAGAAGAACAGACATTTGGAGGACAGAAGACAACACGCCAAAGTATTTCCACTGTGGGCGCCCTGGACATGTCGTACGCTACTGCAGAGAGAAAAGAGAGTATTCGACGATTATTTTGCCGCAAGACGTCATCCATCACAGCAGTTCTATTCCAGGCAGTCACCTGCTGATTTGTTCGATCGACCTATGGGAAGAAGCCCACCGCTGTAACCTGGACGATGTCGCTCCTCAACGCGCCGCTGGCGTTCACCGTCGCCGTACAGAGGTACCAGCCGCTCCCCGAGGCTGCGCCCAGGAAAACTAAGCAAGATTTCGAGAAATCTCATCGACGTCATAATCGACGGCATTCTTGTCCGGGCACTGGTTGATTCAGGAGATTCTTGCTCTGTATTGTCGGATAATTACCACTGCACACTAAAGAAGACAATGCTCTATGATACGGGAGCAACTGTGATGAAGGCCGCAAATGGAAAGTATGTCCAGCCAACAGGAACTTGTTTCGCAAGAATAACCATCAACAACAGAACCCAGACATTTGAATTTGTCGTTTAACAGAATGTAGTCATAATGTCATCCTCGGACGGGACTTCCTTCAGGCATCCCAAGGTATCATTGACGGTGGAATATCTGAGCTGCAAATTGAGGAAGTTATTTGCCGTTGACAATGCGACGATCCCGCCATTAACAATGAGAAGAGTTCTAGTCACAAACAGATGACTGGTTAAACTGTGAAGTGTTTATCGCTAGGAAAAAGTTTATTAGGCTCACAAAAGAAATTCACATACCAGCCAGCTATCACAAGCATTACCGGTGGTCGAGGAGAGATTTGGATCACTAATTGTCACGAACAGTCACAACTTATCCTCAAAGGAATGTGTATCAGGACAGCTGAACCAATCCAGGACAGTGAGCTCAATATCAACGAAGACCTCTGCTGTTAGTACAGACAACACGCTGAAGGAAATAACTGTGGTACTGCCAATAGGGCCCGGACTGACCAAGGAACAACATCAGTGGGTGTTAGCTATACTACGCCCATTTTTGGGTGCATTCACACCCCAGCAGGAGAAAAGTCAGACGAAACGGACCACGATAAAGCACCGTATCAACGCTGGGGATCATCCACCAATTAGCCAGCGTTCGAATAGAGTGTCGCCAACTGAACGACAGATAATTCTGGAGGAAGTGGAGAAGATGTTGCACAGTGACATTATTCAACCTTCGGAGAGTCCTAGGTCGTCTCCGGTGGTCCTCGTGAAGGAGAAGGATGGCATCTGGCGATTCTGTGTCGACTATAGGCGGCTGAAGGAAATCATAAAGAAAGATGTCTACCCATTGCCATGCATTAACGACACCTTAGACTGCTTGAAAGGATCTGCATACTTCTCAACTATGGACCTGCAGACAGGTTACTGGCAAATCAAGGTTGATGAAGCTGACAGGTAAAAGACGACTTATATTATACCTGACGGCCTCTATGAATTCATTCATTTGGCTTATGTAATGTTCCGGTCAAATTCGATTGCATGATGGACAACTTGCTTCGACACCTTAAGTGGACGACATCTTTGTTATTTAGATGATATTGTCGTTTTCTCGAAAACATTTGAAGAACATCTGAGTCGCCTGTCAAGTGTGTTGAAATGTGTTCAGACTGCAGGACTCCACCTCGATCCAAAGAAGTGTCTCTTCGTCATCAAACAGATAAATATCCTGGGGCACCTTGTGAACTATATCGTTTGTTATATACTTTTTTATGTGGTATATGACAATAATGATGTGATCATAGATATTTTCAAACATGTAATAAATATTCCTACTCTATTGCAAAGTATCAGTTATACAAAAAAAAAAAAAAAAAAAAAAAAAAAAAAAAAAAAAAATACTTGAAAAATTATTGGTACACTGTGGAATTTAACTATTCTCCTCCGAAATAGTGAAAAAGGAATGTTCTTAAATGGAAGACGATCTGCTCAGAATCAATTTATTGTAATTGAACATGAAAAATCCTAGCTTGACACAAAATTAATAAATCAGATGACATTTCCTATAATGTAAAACAGATAATGGTATTCAAACAATCTACACTAATTACAGCTCCCGTCTCACAACCTAGCCAACGGAGATGGTGTCCGTCCTGAGCCAGCTAAAGTAGGAGCCGTCACAGAATTTCCAACTCCTCTGCACATTCATGATGTGAGAAGTTTTGCCGGCCGCGGTGGCCGAGAGGACTGAGGCGCTTCAGTAACGCTCTGCACGGCCACTACGGTCGGGGGTTCGAATCCCCCCTCGGGCATGGATATTTGTGCCGCCCTAGTTCGTAAGTAGTTCATAAGTAGTTTGTAAGTTTAGGGACTGATGACCCCGTAGTTAAGTCCCATAAGCTGTACAAACATTTGAACATTTGAACATTTTCTCGGGTTGTGCTAATACTACTGACGTTTCATAAAAGGATTTTGTAATAAGGCACGTCCATTGCAAGAACTTCTGCAGGGATACGCCAAGTTTTACTGGGATGAGACAAAAGAAATTGCTTTTCGGGCACTTAACGAGTCTCTAACTTCCACACCTTATACAACGAGAATGCGGAAACCGAATTTCACACTGACGCTAGTGGGTATGGGATTGGTGCAGTGCTTGTGCGACTTCTGGAAGGTGCTGAAAAGATGATAGCTTACGAATCAAGAGTACTATCAAAGTCCGAGATAAACTACTCTACAACTGATAAAGAATGTCTCGCAGTTATCTGGGCTATCAACAAGTTCTGGCCATACTTATTCAGGAAACCATTCACCGTCGTGACAGACCACCATTCTTTGTGTTGGCTGACTAGCTTGAACGACCCATCAGGTCGACTACCAAGATGGGCACTAAGACTCCATGAGTACAACGTCTCATTGGTATTCAAGAACGGTCGCAAACACAAGGATGCCGATTGCCTTTTGAGGAATCCATTAGTGGAACAGAACCGCATGAAGGAAATTTCAGCCCTTACTGAATTATGTGACGGTACAGCTGAACAGAGGGAAGATCCAGCACTATTAAAAACGATAGAGGCCTTGGAGAAAGGAGAACCGACCTATGGAGAGTTCTAACTTAGAACACTGTATAAGAGCAACTACGATCCACTGGGCCCCAAATGGCTACTGATCGTTCCAGCTCATCTCCAGCCAGCTATTCTCATATATTTCTAAGATGCTCCAATATCTGGTCATCTGGGATTCGTGAAGACCATAGGCATTATCAGACGCGGGTATTACTACCGATCTGTCAAGAAAGGCAATGGGAAGGAAAGCGTTTTTGAAAAAGAGAAATTTGTTAATATCGAAAATTAATTTAAGCGTAAGGAAGTCTTTTCTGAAGGCATTTGTGTGGAGTGTTGCCTTGTATGGGAGTGAAGCATGGACGATAAACAGTGTGAACAGGAAGAGGATAGAGGTTTTTGAAATGTGGTGCTACAGAAGAATGCTGAAGATTAGGTGGGTGGATCGCGTAACTCATGAGGAGGTACTAAACAGAAAAGAAAAGGAATTTGTGGCATACCTTGACTAAAAGAAGGGATCGATTGGTAGAACACATTCTTAGACATCAAGGAATCGTGAATTTAGCATTGGAGGGAACTGTTTGGGGTAAAAACCGCAGAGGAAGACCAAGAGATTGATACAGTAAGCAGATTCAAACAGATGTAGGTTGCCATTCTTATGTGGAGATGAAGAGGCTCGCTCAGGAGAGAATAGGGTGAAGAGCTGCATCAAATCAATCTTCGGACTGAAGACCACAACAACATTAGATTAAGGCGCCTCCCTGCGGAGCGCACGGTAGCTCGCCGACTGAGGTTCGAGTCCTCCCAGGGCCGCGTGTGTGTATGTGTGTGTGTGTGTGTGTGTGTGTGTGTGTGTGTGTGTGTGTGTGTATGTCGTCCTTAGGTTAGTTTACCTTAGTTTAAGTAGTTTGTAAGCTACGGACTGATGACCACGCAGTTTGGTCTGATAGATTTACAAACATTTGAATTTGAACAGCGACGGATTTTATGTCCTGAATTAATTTTAATTCAAAAAACACTCGAGTTCGTAAACATCTTGTGGCGTTCCTACCAGTGCTCGCACTAAAGTATGAAGTAAACTCTAAGAAGTCGGGCGTAACGTGCTCGTAGCATTGATATGTGCCTTAACACCGTCGGGGGCGTCACAACGTTGCTTCGACAATGAGGTTATTAGAGACGGAGTACATGGTCGGATTAAGGAAGAGTAGTGAAGGAAATCGGTCATGCTCTTTCCAGTACACTATCCTGAGGATACAGGATGGTTACAGGGACTGAGGAGGACAAGTACGGGAAGATGGACAGAGAGAGGGCGGGAGGATATCGACGAAACGTAGAAAACCATTTTTCTCTCCTAGGTAATTATGCGTCACATGTTCCAGACTCAATAAATCGTCTGGTCTTTGTTTTTATGCATGAAATGGACCAACAAAAAGTCTATCACTTTATTAGCTTTACAACAAATATCTTTTTTCTTTCATACCTTTCTTCCCATATAGCTACAGCACTGCATGGCATCATATTCATGTGAGTGATATATCTTTTCGGTAGTTTAATTCAGCAAGAATACCAATTTTTACTTTGCAATTTATTTCAAATCAGATTGAGCCACAGGGATTCGTTACAAGGTAGAGGTGTTATATCGTGAGGTGAGAAGACAGGGAGACTTTAAAACAAGAACCAGGAAACTGAACCACGTCCACTGCTTGACTTCTGTTTGTATAGTATTTAATGAACACCTAGCACGAATGCTGTAATGGTCATTCCAACTTACAGATCGTTTCAGTCAACCGCCCAGTAACGGTCATACCCCCATTCCTTGCACACTTCCAACTAATAACCTTGATATTTACACTTAACTTTGAGAGTTCTTGACGTACATTAAAATTAATCAATAATCACCTACCATATAGTTGAAGATACACGATCTTACTGAAAATTGTGTTTACTGAGCGAGATGCAGCAGTGGTAACACACTGGGCTCGCATTCTGGAGGACAGTGGTTCAAATCCACTTCCGGCCATCCAGGCTTAGGTTTTGCATTACTTCCCTAAATCATTTCATGCAAATGTGGGGATGGCTCCATTGAAAGGGCCGACCGCTTTCCATTCTTACCAAAAAATCGTAGCGTGTGTTCCGTCTCTAAGGAAGAAACTGTCGACTGGAAGTTAAAATCTAATCTGGCTTCTCTCTGAAAACTGTATTTGTTTCAACGTTTTATGGTTCAAGAAACTTGAATGTACAACTTGAGATGGTACGTCTGACCTCGGGTACTGAATTATGGAGATTTGCAAAAAAGATAACGAAAGTGATACAGTTGTTCACCTACTGAAAGAACGATTACAATTTCGATTGTATTATATGTTCGTTACGCTTTCGAGATAAGCGACCAAATGAGGTGGCACAGTGGTTAAAACTGAATGATTCTGGCTCGCATTGGCTGCTCAGCCGTACAGAATTAGGTACACCGATATTTCCTCAGGCCGGTTTTTCTTTTTTTGAACGTTTGTGAAATTTTATTTAAGCACATCTACAAATCTGTAGGAAAAGTCAGCAATCAATCGCAAGTTTTGTTTTTACTTTTCAGATCTACCTACGTTTCGGCCACTGAGTGGCCGGTCTCGAAGCTTTTAATGTGTTCTTTAATCTAAAACAGGGCCGCACAAACACGGAAAACCGCACTCGTTCAAAAAGATCAAATGTTTGTAGAGCTTATGGTACTTAACTACGGGGTCATCAGTCCCTAAACTTACAAACTACTTATGAACTATCTAAGAGTAAGGACGGCACAAATATCCATGCCCGAGGGGGGATTCGAACCCCCGACCGTAGTGGCCGTGCAGACCGCAGTCCCCTTGGCCACCGCGGCCGGCACCGCACGCGTGCAAAGCGAAGTGCAGAGAGTGTTTTGCACAGTCCATCGGTTCAACTAGGCATATTTCGCCTCAACTCGGCTTGCTGGGTGAGGCCGTCGCTGCACTCTGCCGAATGCGCTGCCAGACGGTTCAGTCAACATTGGATTAAGTAAGCGCAAGGCAATTACTACAATAATGAAGACACTACAGCAAATTGCAGTCAGAAAAGTATAGTGATGTCACAGGGGATACCAGAGAGGAAGAATTGCGGAAGTTGAAAACTCTTGCAGAAGAGAATTCTGTATCTACAAACGAGGTTGGTTTAAGTACTTTAGTAGGTATGTTTTGTGAAAGGTCATGCGAAACGAAATAAAATTTGTTTACATTCTTCTCAAACGTGTATTAGTTTTCGTTTTCGCTTAAATTATTTCTAACACGTCTTTTTTCTCTAATTTAGTGTGAAGAAGATGAGGGGTGCTGCGAAAGGACTCTCAGAGCTAGTTACAAAGTTGCTCTACGTGTAGCAAGAGCTGGGAGGCCATTTGTGGATGTGCCATTAATAAAAAACATCATGTTGGACGTAGTAGAGACAATGAATCCCACATTAACTCCCGCGTACAGCAGAATACCACTTTTCAGAATGACAATATCTCGGAGAATCAACGACATTGCTGAGAATTTGCATGAACAATTGGCAGCCAAAATTAAAACTTCCTAGCGTACTCCATTGCACTTGATGACTCCACGGATATTAATGACCCGGCTCAGTTAGCATTTTTTTTTTTTTTTTTTTTTTTGCGTGGCGTGGACGACGACCTACATGCAACGGAAGAGCTCCTGGATATGATTTCTACGAAGGACACTGTTACAGGGGCGGATATCTTAGCAGCTGTTGAAATGGCAGCTGAAGGAATAGGACTCCCTTGGGAAAAGCTGTTTTCCGTAACCACAGACGGGGCACCAGCAATGTGCGGTAAAGTAAACGGGTTTATTGGCCTACTGCGGAAAAAGCTTAACATGCCGAATTTACCTTCCGTTCATTGTTTTGCACACCAGGAGGCTCATGTGCAAAAGTTATCGGTCTTCAAGAAGTGATGAAGGTAGTGGTGCGTATCGTGAACTACATTCGTTCTCATGGACTCACTCATCGTCAATTTAAAGAATTTTTTATTTGCTTGGAAGAGGAGTATCCCGATATTCCCTACCACGCTGAGGTGCGCTGGTTGAGCAAAGGAAAAGTGATTTCGCAAATTTCTCGACTACACTACACCGTGGCTCAGTTTTTGAAGAGCAAAGGACGTCCGGAGCCACTGATTTGGGATTTTTGGCAGACATTATGGCTCTCCTAAACTATTCAAGTCTGAAACTCCAAAAATAAAATAACGATATCAACGATATGATCAGCAAAATAAACGCTTTCCAATATAAACTGAAGCTCCTCAAAAACAACCTCTCAGAGAAAAATAAGCAACTCCTTCCTGAACTAGGTAAGCGAAATATAAATTGTACCTTTAATAAGACAGCTTGATTTTTATAACCGCTCTAATCAAAATGGTAAGATGTTTTTGTTTGATAGCATCTGTGGATGAAGGAGCGCGCTTTGAAAAATACGTCGAGGTGCTACAATCCCTTGAAAATGCTTTTAATGACCGATTCCAGGTAATAACTAACAGCTAAATAAATGAGATTGCGTTACATATACAAGTGTAAAATTACATTAAAAGCAGTAGTACACAGTACATGTTTATTAAAACCTATCGCTTTTTAGTACTTCGAAACAACTACTTACTTTACTTTCATTTATTAGTATTGGTTTTGCTATTGTTACCCCAGTTTTAGTTCACAACTCACGCCACTAGGAGGTGCTCGGGAGCGCTGACACACGTTTTCGGATAGTTTCCGCTATTATCTTTATAAGCTATTTGCTTAAGGCCAATTCACACTGTCCATCACGTCACGGCACCGTCACGTCAAGTTGTAATCACACTGTCCGTCAGTGTCCGTCACGTCAATTCGCCCATCTCAATACGCGATGTTGAAAGTGAGGTTATCAGGGGCGATCTATTATGTAGAAAGTCATAGTTTAATACTAGAATTGAGGGAACAACAACGCTAAATGTTATTGACAGCCAAAGAAAACTTTACAGTGTATGTTTTTGGCCAACTTAGTGGGAACTGAAACAACATTTCAAAATACCGACATCTATTTACAAGCGAAAAAATAAACATATGAAAGAAAACATCAAACAATACTTATAAGGGCATAAATAGCGCCTGTTTACTTTATCCATTACGATTTGCCTGCTGACATTGTTAATACAGTCGTATACAACTGAATTTTTGTCTTTCATTAAACTAACCTTTTCATTAAAAATGTTATTTAATGAAAAATGCGTAATCAAATTACAGCCTTATTCAAATAAACAGTTTGCTTCAGTCTTTTCTGTTACAAAGTTACATATCTGACCTCGATTTTAGGGGGACACTCAATTGACAAAAATATTTAAGCCGTCATGAAACATTTGAGATTTACTCCTAAAACAAAGTATAACAACAAAATAAAGATGAATAAGACACATTTGCATATAAACAGCGGAATCGTCGACTGCAGCATGTAATATGCGTGACGAAAATAGGTTAACTTCCGATGTTAGCAGACGGCCGTTCCGTCAAAAGATTCTTCTCGAGAAAGCTTGACGTGACCTTGACGTGACGTGACGGCCCGGTGAAAGGCAGTGTGAATGCCGCCATTAGAAATACATTGCGGAATATCCTGACGGACGGTGACGTGACGTGACGTGACGTGACGTGACGGACAGTGTGAATTGGCCTTTAAACTAACATACGGACAAACACACACAACCATGCCCGAGGGAGCTCTCGACCCTCCGACGGTGAGCAACCGCGCAAGGTGCCTTGGAGCGCTCGGCCACTCCACGCCGGCTGAAACGTCCCAGGACACACACCCGCTGCCTAACCGGCAGCTGTCCTACCCCAATAATACATCCAGAGCATCTTTGATTCAATGCAAACTGGAACGGCTACAAACGTTGTCATCGGCCGTTTCTGTGGGCTTATTGCTCCGTTATCTCGAATCCGTGGAGGTTAAATTTGCTCGAATCTTAGATATGAATATGCACTCAGTAATCACATATGGTATAATGTTCTGGGGACAAGTGCAGGGAACTTACAGACTATTTTCAAGATACAAAAAAGAGCAGTGCGGATAATAACAAGTAGCAGGAGCAAAGCACACTGTAAAGAATTATTTAAAAGGCTAGGAATCCTGACAGTACCAAGTGAATACATATACCAAATCATTATGTACATCAAGAAAAACCCTTCATGTGTATGCCACAAACAGCACAGTACATGACCACAAAACTAGATCCAGTCACTGTTTACATCTTACTAGATTGAATAAGGCAAAAACACAAAATAGCCTAATTTACCTTGGAGTGAAACTGTATAACAAGCTGCCGCAAGAAATAAAAGATGCAAAAGATTACCTCACCTTTAATCAAATGCTAAAACTGTATCTACTAAAGAACTGTTATTACACAGTAGATGAATATTTAGAGCAGCAGTAGACAGTACCTAAATTAACATGAACATGTAGATAGCTGATATATTGTAAATGAATGTAGAAAATTAATGTATATAGCCAGTGTCTGTGTGTTAACGTGTAATAACTCAGTAAAAAAATTGAATACTTAGGATCGTGTGTGTGTATTAACATGTAATAACTTAGCATAATAATTAAATACCTAGGCTATAAATGTGTTTGTAAATCAATATTCCATTCCTGCAAATGAAAGTTGTAAACTATTGTATATAGTTACCTATGTTAATTAATAAGTAATAATGTACAAACATTGACAACATCCACACAATTTATATTGTCTAAAGATGAATAAATCAATCAATCAATAAAAAAATCAATCAGAGATGTCTCTCTCGTGCAGCAACCATCTGAGAACAAGTGTGACTCGAATCGTGGCTCGAATGTAACGGCGGTGCCATTTACTCTGCCGTTAGCGCTTATCTCGAAAATCTCAGCAAACAAACTCGGGTAGTTCTTAATGTCCTTGGCAGTCAAGTGATGTGAGCAGCTGCAGCTCTTAACGCGGCGACGAAAATTCTTATGTTACAACTCTGGTTTCGGGTACAGTAAGAGTGCTTCCTGAAGCTTGAAGAGAAACTATTTTTGGCACTCTCTTACGTGCAGATATCCAGGTAATCGATCGAAAGATAACGAGGATAAAAATAAAAAAATCGAATTGGAACTGATAACATTAAAACCACTTTTCTAAAACACTGAGATCTACTACAAAAATACTTCCTTCTTGCAAAATAGAAATGACATCCAAACCGTTGCCCCACTGTTATGCCCCCTGCACTCTCTCCGGAGCTTATTGCAGTTGGCCTTGATTGAGCAAGGATACTACAAATAGTCTCTATTTCCGACTACAAGGATGACTTGAATGGCACTATCAAAAGTTAGTGTTATACAAACTTACGAGTAAAATACACTTTGTAACACAACTGGAAGAGTGACGTGAAGGGAATGTTGTACTATTTACAATTAGCATATCAGATAAATCCTAAAATAGATGTAACGATAACGAATATTCAGTAACTGCTCCTTGAAAGGGAACTATGTTTTTGAAACATAAACGTTCGCAAAAATTCCTCCAAGAGGGAGTAGGATTTTAAAATTTCCACCTTTGATATAACTGGTTTGGTTAATTTGAAGACAGGAAGTGCACTAAATTGCGTGTATCGTAAATAATTTGTGGGCTAAATTATATTTTTTTAATCATTGAACTGATATTATATATTCAAATCATAAAATAAATAATATCTAATGCCTTAGAAAATAAAACCCACAACATATTCACATAATATATTGCTACTCACCTGCCAATGATGTTTAGTGTAAACTGAAAATTAATAATCAGAAATGGAATCAGATCGACACATCAATTACTGCTGAATATATAGACAATTAACCAGCAAGAAATTCCGCGAAAAATACTCTTGAAAGTGCAGAAACAAAAAATAAACTTTAAGAAATCATTGTAGAACTTTTACATAATGTAGATACAGAAGGATGGAAAAGCTGGTAGAAGCCGACCTTGGGTAGGATCAGTTTGGGTTCAAGAGAAATGTGGGAACCCGGGAGGCAATACTCACTTTACGGCTTATCCTAGAAGATAGATTAAGAAAAGGCAAACCTACATATCTAGCTTTTGTAGATTTGGAGAAGGCTTTTGACAATGTTTATTGGAATAAACTCTTTCAAGTTCTGAAGCAAGCGGCAGTGAAATATAGGGAGCGTAAGGTTGTACAAAAACCAGATAGCAGTTGTTAGAGTTGAAGGGCATGAAAGGGATGCAGTGGTTAGGAAGGGAGTAAGACAGGGTTGTAACTTTTCTCCAATGTTATTCAATTTGTACATTGAGCAAGCTATAAAGGAAAGCAAGGAGAAATTTGAAGAAGAAATTAAACTTCATGGTGAAGAATTAAAAACATTGCGTTTTGTTGACGACATAGTAATTCTGTCAGAGACAGCAAAGGACCTGGAAGAGCAGTTGAACGGAATGGACAGTGTGCTGAAAGGTGCATATAAGATGAAGATTAACAAGAGCAAAACTAGGGTAATGGAGTGCAGTACAAGAAAATCAGGTGATGCTCAAGGAATTAGATTGGGAAACGAAGCAATGAAGGAGGTAGATGAGTTTTGTTACTTGGGCAGTAAAATAACAAATGATGGTCGCAGTACAGAGGATATAAAATGCAGATTGGCAATGGGTAGAAAAGCGTTCGTGAAAAAGAGAAATTTGTTAACCTCGAATATTGATTTAAGCCTAAGGAAGTCCTTTCTGAAGGCATTTGTGTGGAGTGTTGCCTTGTATGGGAGTGAGACATGGACGATAAACAGTGTGGACAGGAAGAGGATTGAGGCTTTTGAAATATGGTGCTACAGAGGAATGCTGAAGATTAGGTGGGTGGATCGCGTAACTAATGAGGAGGTATTGAACAGAACTGGGGAGGAAAGGAATTTCTGGTAGATTTTGACTAAAAGAAGGGATCAATTGGTAGGACACATACTTAGACATCAAGGAATTGTGAATTTAGCGTTGGAGGGAAGTGTGTGGGGTAAAAACCGCAGAGGAAGTCCAAGACATGGATACAGTAAGCCGATTCAGACAGATGTAGGTTGCTGTTCTTATTGTGGAGTTAAAGAGGCTTGCTCAGGATATGGTATTGTGGAGAGCTGCATCAAACCAGTCTCCGGACTGAAGACCACAACAACAACAGATCTAGAATAATTTGTTTACTAATATCTGGATTATGTTAATGGTTTTATCAGATTTTCAGGCCTATTTTTTATGTTGGCCAACATAATCAAAGTTGAACATAATGTGTTTAAAGCTTCATTTTTTAGATTCTGTTGCATAAATTGTAACCAAGGGCCCAAATTAAACTCGAAACTTTCCCAAATATGTTTAATGAAATAGCGTAACAGCGTAGGACTAAATCAAGAACAGTGTAGACAGTCCTAAATGCTGCTGTTGGAGCACAAACAAGGCAAAATATTATTTTCCTGTTTAAACAACAATGACAGTCCTCAATCCGCCCTTGTCACAAAAAAAGCATGCGAACATATTCGCTCATTTTGCTCAGAACGTCCTAAATCCTGTTACCCCGTCTCTCATCGTGGAAAAGGTTTCATACACAACATCACCAATTAACTACCTCTTCCTAGATATATCTTTCTCACACTTCCTTGTTTTCCTCCCAATAGCACTTTCTTCTGTCTCCCACTGCCACTGCCTTCATCCCTTTCTTTACATTTTGGCTGCCTTCTTTCATTGTCTATGTGCCATTATCGGCCCACTTTAGGTTACGGTAGTAACATTAAAAGTGGGCGTTTGCGATCGTCTTTTGACAGCTCCAATTTTTTTTATGTTTGTAAATCTATCGGACCAAACTGCGTGGTCATCAGTCCGTAGCTTACAAACTACTTAAACCTAGGTAAACTAACCTAAGGACAAACACACACACACACACACACACCCATGCCCCAGGGAGGACTCGAACCTCCACGGCGAGCAACCGCACGCTCCGCAGCCAGACGCTTTAGACCGCTCGGCTACTCCACCGCGGCAACTCTAAATTGAAATGAAAATAACGGCTTAACCATTCATATGACACGAAAATTGAATAACCGAATTTGTAGAGGAGGAAGCGATCCCCCTTGGTACACAAAACACGTCAGGACACTGATGCAAAAGTAAAGGAAAAGGCATACTAAATTTAAACGAATACAAAATCCCCAGGATTGGCGATCCTACACAGAAGCTCGAAATCTAGCAAGGACTTCAATGCGAGATGCCTACAATACTTATCAAAACGAAACTATTTCTCGAAATTTGACTGAAAACCCTAAGAGATTTTGGTCATCTGTTAAACATACTAAGGGCAAAACACAAACAATACCCTCACTACGTGATAGTAATGGCGATCCTGCCGATGACAGCGCCACTAAAGCAGAGTTACTAAACATAGCTTTTAGAAACTCATTCACCAAAGAAGAAGAAACCAATATTCCAGATTTAGAATTACGAACAGAGGCTCTAATGAGTAACGTAGAAGCAGATATCATCGGAGTAGTGCAGCAACTAAAATGTTCAAATGTTTGTAGAACTTATGGAACTCAACTAGGGGGTCATCAGTCCCTAAGCTTACAAACTACTTATGAACTAGCTAAGACTAAGGACGGCACAAATATCCATGCCCGAGGGGGGATTCGAACCCCCGACTGTAGTGGCCGTGCAGACCGTGACTGGAGCGCCTCAGTCCCCTCGACCACCGCGGCCGGCAGCAACTAAAATCACTTAACAAGAACAAGTCTTCTGGTCCGGATTGTATACCCATTAGATTTCTATATGATTATGCTGAAGCGATAGCTCCTTACTTAACAGCCATATACAACCGCTCTCTCAAAGAAGGATCTGAACCAAAAGATTGGAAATTTGCACAGGTCACACCTATATTCAAGAAAGGCAGTAGGAGTAACCCACTAAACTACAGGCCTATTTCATTGACGTCAATTTGCAGCAGGGTTTTGGAACATATCCTGTATTCAAATATTATGAATTATCTCGAAGAGAACGATCTATTGACCCAAGGTCAACACGGATTTAGAAAATATCATTCATGGGAAACACAACTAGGTCTTTATCCACACGAAGTGATGGCTGCTATCGACAAGGCTTAGCAAATCGATTCCATATTTCTTGATTTCCAGAAGGCTTTTGACACAGTGCCTCACAAACGGCTTTTAATCAAATTGCGTGGTTATGTTATATCGCCCCAAATTTGCGACTGGATTTAGGGGAAAATCTAAGTAGCTCTCTTAGGTTGTTTGCAGATGACGCCGTCATTTACCGTCTAGTAAAATCATCTGAAGATCAAAACCAACTACAGAACGATCTGAATAAGGTATCAGTATGGTGTAAAAATTGGCAATTGACTCTAAATAATGAGATGTGTGAAGTCGTCCACATGAGTACGAAAATAAATCTGTTAAACTTTGTTCACAAGATTAATCAATCAAAAGTGAAGGCCGTAAACTCCACAAAATACGTAGGAATTACTATTACTTCAGACTTAAACTGGAAAGAACACGTAGATAATGTCGTGGGAAAGGCGAACTAGAGACTGCGTGTTATTGGCAGAACCCTTAAAAGATGCAACAGAACTACTAAAGAAACTGCATACACTATGCTTGTAAGTCCATTTTTGGAGTATTGCTGCCCAGTGTGGGATCCTTATCTGGTGGGTTTGACGGAGGACATCGAAAGAGTCCAAAGAACGGCAACTCGTTTCGTATTGTCACTATACAGGGGAGACAGCGTTACGGAAATGATACAGGATCTGGGTTGGGAATCATTACAACAACGGCGCTTATCGCTGCGGCGTGGTCTACTTACGAAACTCAAATCACCAACATTCTTCTCCGAATGCGAAAATAGATTGTTGACTCCCACTTACATAGGCAGAAATGATCATCAGAATAAAATACGAGAAATCAGAGCTCGAACGGAGATATTCAGGAGTTCTTTCTTTCAGCGCGCTATTAGAGAATGGAATGAGCTCTCCAGGCACTTAAATGTGATTTACAGAGTATCCCACGTAGATGTAAAAATTCTCTACAACTTTGCTCTCTTATGGTTTTTTTTAATATCTTGCATCGTTTCAGAGATATTTGCAATGCAAAAAAAAAAAAAAAAAAAAAAAAAAAAAACCGGCGATTTGACGGTGTCTGTAACGTGTTCCCATTTCTTAGGTCGAACCGCTCGGCACCAAATTTTACAGGCATAATTGATGGCTACCAGAGACCAGAACGTCGCTTTTTCAAATATTTCGGACAAAAAATACGTCAGTATTGCCAAAAAAGCCGTTTGTAATGTAATTTTAAACCGTTCATTCCTCGCCCAGAACTCTCTCTGGCATACGCCATCTTGCTTTGGGTTTTTGATGATTTTCTTATTGTATCTTACACGTTGTCATTTCAAAGCAATGGCACACTAAAAAATAAAACGCGTCGTTTTTCGTACGACAAATGATAATCTAGTGTCTAAAAATGCCATATTCGCATCAGTTAACAAATGCTAGCAATAGTACAATCTAATTTTTTTTCCTAAAAGGGTTTCAGACACTCTTATTAATTAAATATAGCTATGTTATTCAATGTTTAGAATTGTGCATATGTAAGAACGATCCCTCTAAAATGCGTGTTTGTTCTATTTCGTGAACATGCCGTAAAATACGTAACAACGAATTGAACAACGGTCTTCTGAAGAATAAGCACGTAAACTGGGAGGACACTGCAATAATGAACATTCTACCCAAAGTGCTGATACAGGTAGTTTCGTGTATAAATGAAGTCCCAGGTTTCAGTGGAAAGTGTAGTTCCTTAATCAAACAGAAGGTAAGTGTATATTGCAACAAATTCCCTTGTTTATTTTTTCTAAGCGTTTATTCACTATTTGTGGAATATATTGAAACTCATTAACTGGAATCAATGCATCTACGCCAAATGTACGGTGTGTTCCACCCAGGCTATACTCACTCGTCCGAACGCCAAATGTACGCTACGTTGTTCCAGCCTATAGTCACACGTAACCAGTACAGGCAAAGAAAATAAACTTAGAACTACCAATGCAAGACAGGTGATAACATTTTAACGGAAAAATATAATGAAAATGTGGGAGAGATATTAAAATGATATTTCGAAGAGGTAAAAGTTCAAAAAAAGAGTATGTTTGTCAAAGGTAAACTCAAACATCATATAATTTTGGCTGTTTGTTAAAATACGGTCAGAATGAGTATTACCTGTTGGGTGCATAGATATTACCACAATAGTAGAGTCGTAATCTTAACACCATAATTTTTTTATTATTTAGATTATTATTTTGGTCCACAATGTTTGCAAAATCTTATAAAACTACAAATCTAAAATGGGCCATAAAATACGTCAGTGCGATTATTTTTCTCTTACATTTCTACTGCGTCTTTCTTTCTCACAGTCTGCTCCCCGTTTCTTCAATCAGGATTAACTCCTCTTTATACCTGCCTTTCAGCGGTTTTCGTCTGAGCTGACATTTGTTGTGCTATTGTGGCTGCGTCAGTCCAATCAAAATCCGAAACTGAAAGAAACTTCATCAACTGCAAGTGAACGGCCATTAGTTCGCGTCCGTTTGTATCCAACTGCTTCCTAGTGTGATGTATCCTCTCTTGTAGTAAGGCAAAGCTGGTTCTGTGAAAAGTTCTTCTGGCCCAGTGGTATTGACATGGTAGCTCACGATGGCTTCACAACAACGCAGTACGAAGGCTAAAGAGCTTAACAAATTAGCCTTCTTGACACGCAGCTTTCCAAGGCCTTTAATGCTGTGCCACGTTTCCTCCCCGTAGAGGTAGGCTACATAATGTATTAATACATAGTTTCGTGGCGAGTTATGCTGATAAAATTCTCTCGGGTGAATTCTTGGACCACATCAATAGCATCCATAATAAAATCAATTTCACGATGGAGATAGAGAAAGTTCCTTAACGTAATTGTTAGGCGCAAAACAAATGGATACCTTAGCCATAGTGCGTACCGGAAACACACCCACACGGACCTGTATCTGCACACTACGAGCCAACACCACCCATCACAAAAATGATCTGCTCTAAGGACGCTGGTGCACAGAGCAGAAGTAGTCTCGAACAATGAACATCTGCAGAAGAAACTGAGCCACTTACAGTAAGTGTTTAAGAAAAATGGTTACAGCAACCGCCAAATAACTGAAGCCCTCCATCCGAAGACACACAAGCAGGAGACCGTCGAGGTTCTTAAGAGAGACGAGATCGACACAGTCTTCAGGCCCCTACAAAATTACGACAGATGATCTAGGCCTTAGAACGCCAGGTGTGTACAAAATACGATGTGGGTGTGGACAGTTCTACATTGGACAGACAGTGAACAATATTGAACAGCACTGCATTGAACACTAAAGATGTTTCCGCCTACATTATCCCGAGAAATCGGCAATTTCGGAGCACGCTCTAGAAAACAAACATCGCATTGCATGCTTGCAGCTGAGCACAGCTTGGGACACGGGCGTCGGATGGTTGAAGCGGGCGCGGCAGGCACGCGGCCAAAACATTGCCATATATGGCGATACGGCTGAGCACCAGTGACGTCACAGGTGGCTGCACAGGTATATAAAGGAAGGTGGCAGCAATGATAAGAGTCACCACTTGACAATGGCCGAGGAGATTTCGACTGGTAGCTCGTGGATATCAAACCACTTGACACAGCTGGATGCCCAAGAGAATTTTATCAGCATAACTCGCCGTGAAAGTATGCATTCTGACCTTGCTATATTGTTGAATTCCAAACCTGTCGTCTCAATAATTAAAATAAATGTCAATATTAAAGGGTCTTGTTTCTTTGCATCTCAACAGAACCATTACGTGTGAAGACAAATATAAACAATCCAAAAAATCAGAGGAGTCCTATCATTTTTTGATTCACAACTCTTCTTATTTTTCACACTTGAAAGAAAAACTGATAAAAGTTTGCACATTAATGTAAGACACAGTTTATTAATTTTTATACTTTACCCATATATGCTTCAACACTATGTGCTATCTTAAGTAATTTTTGTACTCTCTCTCTCTCTCTCTCTCTCTCTCTCTCTCTCTCTCTCTCTCTCTCTCACACACACACACACACACACATAGTATCAACTATTGAATCATTATGGGCAAAGTTACAACCATCCCATACTAAGTAAAGCTCTGGATCCTTTTCCATTGAAATACTTTCGTTCTTTCTTTCTCTTTGGGCATGTCCTGGCAGGGTCAGCCTTGTTAAATGCAGATTTGGCATGTTAATATTTGCGGGGAGGCTGGGTGCCCTTCCTTGGCCAGCACTCCGATCCCCTTTATTAATCCACCGAGCAGATTCAAACTGGGGCCAGTACACCTACCCATCTCGGAAAGCGGTAGCTTAGACCACACAGCTAACCTAGCGGGTCTTCTTTTCCATTGAAGTACACACCTTAGCAATCACATTGCTCTCTCCCCAGCGAAGCATTATAGGCCCCCTACTCTTCCTTGTGTTTATATATGATTTAGGAGACAATCTGAATAGCTCCCTTAGACTGTTCACAGATGATGCTATCGTTTATCAGTTAGTCAAGTCAACAGATGATCAAAAGCAACTGCAAAGCGATTTAGACAAAATTTATACATGGTGATAAAACTGGCAATTAACACTAAATAATGAAAAGTGTGAAGTAATATACATGACCACTAAAAGAAATCTGCTGAACTTTGATTACACGATAAATCAGTCAGACCTTAAGGTTGTAAATTCTACCAAATACCTAGGAATTACAATTATGAATTACTTAGACTGGAGAGAACACATAGAAAATATTGTAGGGAAGGCAAATCAAAGGTTACGTTTCATTTCCCGGTTGGATAACTGGGGTAGGCTACGGACATGCAAGTCACCGAAGTGGCATCCAATTGAAAGACTTGCACCAGGCCAATGAACCACATGAAATTATTAGTATTATTGGCAGAATGCTTCGAAGATGCAACAGCTCCACCAAACAGACTGCCTAAATCACACTTGTGTGTCATCTCCTGGAGTACTGTTGCCCAGTGTGGAAGCCTCACAAGGCGGGACTGACAAAGGACATTGAGAAGGTTTAGAGAAAGGCAGCTTGTTTTGTTTTATCACATTATAGGGGGGGGGGGGGACAAAGGGGGCAGTTGCCCAGGCGGCAGAATTTAGAGGGTGGCAAATTTTGACTGACTCTCTCTCTTTTCTTCTTCTTCTTTTTTTTTTTACAGAATGTATCTTTCTGGTATAATTTAGTAAAATTAACTGACACAGAATTATTAAAAGTAAAATGACTGCAAGAAATACCGAAATCGTTTAATAAAACTAAAATTCCTGCTTGCTGACTTCAGTGTTGAGGGAGATGTTTGTGTTATTGCATAAATAAATGCACAATGTTTATTAATTTGCATAGATTTCCTTTTTCAGATAAATGAATACTCATATTTCATATCAAGGTAATATTTGTAGAACAGGTGAATTTGAATAACGTTCCAGTCCTTATATTAAAAAAAATGTATTTTAGGTGGGCACACTTCTTTTTGAAAGTCAAAAGCATTAAGGATCTAGAGTCCTCTCTCGGTAGCAGTGGAATTTATAAGACATCTACACAGGATACTCTGTAAATCACATTTAACTGCCTGACAGAGGGTTCATCGGACCACTTTTATACCATTTATCTCCCATTCCATTCTCGAATAGCGCACGGGAAGAAACAACATCTGAATCTCTCTGTTCGAGCTCTGATTTCACGTATTTATTCAGATGATCTTTTCTACTTATGTAAGTGAGAGGCAACAATACATTTTCGCATTCGGAGGAGAATGTTGACGATTATAGTTTCGTAAGTAGCCCACGTTGCAGCGATAAACGCCTTTGTTCTAATGATTCCCATCCCAGATCCTGTATCATTTCCGTGACACTGTCTTCCCTGTATAACGCCAATACAAAACAAGCTGCCCTTCTATAAACTCTTTTGATGTCCTCCGACAAACCCACCCGATAAGTATCGCAAGACCAGATAAAACAGAAGAATATCACTGTATTAGTGATGCTGTCCTTTTTCTAGCTAAGTTCTTTTAGAGGAACAAAAGAAGATGGCGATTTTTGTGATCCACATAGCGGAAAATTTCTAAATACAATTGATCTCATATAATACCATAGTGTCCCCCTTCGTCTGCGTATTGAACGCCACAAGAAAGGCCAAATTAGCTATTTTTACAAAAATATACAAGATGAGTTCCGTGACTTCATTGCTGACAAAATAAAACAAGATATAATTAAAGATATTTTAGCTGCTAAATACTTTTCAGTGATGTTTGACTGCACTCCAGATATCAGTCAATTCAATATGTCAAGTCGAATGACTCAGAGGTTGTGGAAAGTTTTACTGACTTTTTTACGGTTACAGACAAAACAGGAGAAGGTCTTAGTCAAGAGATACTGCAAAAATTGGAACAAGAGGGGTTGAACATTAAGTACTGCAGGGGGCAGTCTCATGACAATGGGGCAAACATGGCTGTAAAGTACAAAGGGGTCCAGTCAACAATACTTCAGAAGAATGGCCTATTTCGTACAATGTACAGCTCACTCTTTAAATTTAGTAGGAGCAAATTCAGCTGACATTCAGCAAGACTTGGTGATCTGCAAGAGTAGATGTGGTTGAAGCTGTTTACAAGCATACCCATAAAGTTTTGAAGGCCCTGGAAGAAACTGAAACTTATAAATTGTCAACACTAGAAACAAAATCAGAGACAATATCTGTTTTAAAAAATATGAGAAAACTAAAATTCATTACTTTAACTTGTTTCTGGTATGCAATATTAAAATAAATTGCTCATGTTAATCAGTTTCTGCGAAGTTAATACTTTAAAATTGATAAAGCTGTTCGAAACATTCAAGGACTTTTGGGCTTTCTCAAAACTTCCCGGGATTCTTGTACCTCTGAAGCTATTTCTGAGGCCAAAGTGCTAGCAGAAGATAATGAGGTATTAACGGTATTCTCCGAAAAAAGGATTCGAAAAAAGAAGATAATGGCCGATGAGCTTTGTGAGGATGAAGTATCCAACATTCACAGAAAAAAATAAGGAATAATTGACAGAGCTTAGTACCAGGTTTACCGTACTTGAGAAAATTGGTGCAAAAATTAGTTTTCTGCGTGGTGTGCAAATTTGAGAAATGTAAGTGGAGGACTTGAAGGCCAAAGCAGCGGAACTGGCAGAAGATCTTAGCAAGGTAGAACTTGAAGTTGAAAATTTCAGACAGTAGACTGCCTTGCAAGATTCCACTGCATCATCAACATTAAGTTTCATTTATAAAAATAAATTGGTAGAGGGGTATGCCAACCTTACTACAGCAATAAAATATATCTTACCATTCTAGTTTCTGTTTCGTCTGGAGAAATACACTTGAGGAGCACAACTGCTTAACAAATCTGAGTATAATATAAACGATCTGCTTCTCTAAACTATAATGATATCAAAAACAGTTTTGCTGCAAAAAAAGCTCGAAAAGCAAAATTTTGAGTTGATATTTGTGCGATGAGTAATTTTGTAATGCTTTTGCATGTATTAAAATTGTTCTGTTTTCCTTTGATCTTAATTCAGTCAATAAAATAAGTTCATTTTGTGAGATTGTGACATTGATTTAGAAATATGTAACCTAATTAGCGCCAAAAAGTCGATTCTTATGAGGGGGGAGGGGTGAAAGAAGGAGCGGAAAATTTAAGCTTGCCCCCCTTGGCAAATGTCCTAGATCCGGCCCAGGGGGGGGGGGGGGGGCAAAGTGTCACTGCAATGTTGCGCGATTTGAGGTGGAAATCATTAAAAGAATATTATTCATTCTGGTGAGATTTATTTGCAAAATTTCAATGACTGACTTTTACTTCTCCCTACATAGGGAGACATGACCATCCCAATAAAATAAGGAAATAAGATTGAAAATGGAACGATTTAGGTGTTCTTTCTTCCCGTGCGGTATTAGAGAATGAAATGGTAGAGAAAGATTATGAAAAATATTAATGAACCCTCTTCCAGGCACTTAAATGTGATTTGCAAGGTATCTATGTAGATGACTCCATCATCAACATCATTGGGAGAGGCTCCAAGAGACTAGCTCATCATACCATGTGCCAAAATGGACCTCACGACATAGATTATTTGCTTGCTAAAACAGGACACTACAGGCTTCTCCGTCAGAGCTTTTGTAATCCTGCTGAGCAGTTCAGAGATAGACATTAAGTTCTGAACTTGACAACATAGAAACCTATCATGGGAAGAATCCCTCAATCATACAAAACATAGTGCTTAACAGTTTTGTAGCACTGCAAAAGACAGGAAATAAGACTCAATTCACACCACACTACTCTATGGGGTAAAAGATGAGGTAACAGATGTATTCCACAAGATACAACAGAACTGAAGCAACGGAAAAGCTCTTAAAATGATGGGGTTTAGAGATGTAGTGCCCCAGTAAAGACACCAAATACTATGTGACTAGACTTTATTCTTACTTCACACAAGAAAATACATAGACTGAAACAAAGTAAGCATGGCGGCTGAGAGGTGACTCGCCCAAAGATGTTCATACACAAACAACACTTTAATAGAGGTAATGGATAGTTGATGTGCTATCACCGCACCGCAGCCCCCCCCCCCCCCCCCCCCAATATAGAATACTCCACATGAGCTTGGGAGGAGGCAGGCGATGACAGCAATTGGCATTGAAGAACCTGGAGTCCATATGATGATTAGGTCCACCACATTGTCAGGAAGGCTCGCGGAGTGTGGAGGCAGCGATCAGTGAAGCAGACGATGGTGAAATCTGCCAGTTGTCGGGGAGGCCGGACATGTTTACTGATGAGTGGCCGGACAGGCAGATGGTCAGAGGGAAATGATGACTCATACCACATTTGAGGGGAGTACAAGGGTGCGCATAGCATCCATGTCAACTGAAAAAGGTGCGAGGGGGGAGGGGTTGAAGCACTTAAGAAGTTCACACTTGTACAGTTGGGGAGGGGGGAACTGCTTTCAGCCAGACATACTACATTAGTGAGTCCTCCAGCAAAAATAAATCCTGAGGTTAGGAAGTGGGCTCAATGTGAGCTGGTTTAACTCGATTTTTAAAGATGGTAGTGGGTTTGCCATTGATTGAAATTATGAAGGTGTTTGGGGTGTTTTTGAGAACCCGATGTGGGCCAGGAATGAGAGGGGCGGGGTAACTGTGTCATCTCAAAGCATTAAGAAATCACAGGAGTGCAGCAACCGCGGGGTGTGAACGGAAGGAGGAGAGCGACTAGTTGGTGGAGGATTTATCCTGGTACAGTGAACTCGAACCCTGTCGACTAGGGTGGGAAGATCAATTGGGTTTGGAGGGGGGGGGAGGGGTCAATAAGCTGCCCCGGTAAGAACAGGTGTTGTCTGTAGACAAACTCTGCACAGAACCATGGTGGTACTCCTTGTAGGTGGCACGAAGGCTGAGGAGGACCAGGGATAGAGCCTCCGTCCAAAGAGTGTCATGGCATTGGAGGGTGGTTTTAAGTGTCCTGTGTCACCGCTCCACCAGTATGTTGCTCTGAGTATGGTAGGCAGTGGTGTAGGTATGCTTGATACCACAGAGGTGGCAAAGGTTCGAGAAGAGGTCTGATTCAAACTGCCAGCTTTAATCTGTGGTTATGACCAAGGGGCAGTCAGTGGGCAGTCCACGACTGAATAAAAGCCCTCACAACTGTTTCAGGTATGATATTGGCAACGGGGGTGGCCTCCACCCAGCGAGTGGTGCAGTCAGTGGCAGAGACAATGTAACGGAACCATTGGCAGGAGGAAGGGGCCCAACTAGGTCAATGTGAGCATGTTGAAATCTGCCTGCAGGAACAAGGGACCCAAAGGAAGGGAAGTATGTGTTGAGATATTGTTGCGTTGACAGGGTATGCAGCTGCATGCTAATGTTCTGCTAGACAAAATGTTCAGTCACTAGTCTGGTGGAGGCACGAATGTCAAGATGTGCCAGGTCATGTAGTTTTTGAAACATCTCGCGTTGGAGCAAGCAAGGAATCGGGGGGGGGGGGGGGGGGGGAGATTTCCTGTTGAATCATCACACCAAATTTTGCCAACAAGACCCAGGAAAGAGTGTGGATGGGGTAAAGAGAGGAATTGTGGTCAGAAATGAATTACATCAGGTCATAATCAGCTGCTTGTAAGGAGGCGAGGTTGGAAAGGTCGATCAGCAAGGATATGGGATCAACCCGAGAGAAAAAGTCAGCTACAACATTGTCCCACACCTTTCATGTTCCTAACATTGGTTGTGAATTGCAAAATGAAGTCAAGGTGGCGAAAGCAGCGAGGAGGGGGTCAGCTGGGGGGTTATGAATTGCTGCTGTGAGAGGTTTGTGATCCGTGAGTACATAAAAAGGACGACGCTCAATGTCAGATCGAAAGTGTTTGATTGCATTGTAAATGACCAACAGTTTATGGTCAAAGGCCGAATACTTTCTTTGTGCTCTGTAAAGTTTTTTAGAGAAAAATTATGGGGGTGAAATGTTGCCAGTGAGGGACTGTCTGAGAGCGATGCTGATTGTGGTGGCACTGGCGTCTGTTGTGATGAAAATCTCTGCATCTGAGTGGGGGTGAGCAATAGTAAGAGCATGAATCAAAAGGTCTGTAAGTGCCATGAACACGTCAATCATTTCAGGGGTCGAGGGGCAAGCGCCAGAAGTGTGCTTATCCACTAGTGCGGACGTGAGCGGAGCCTGAAAGTAAGCAGCACCCAGCAAATGATGTTGATAATAGTTTATTGTGCCCAGGAAATGTCAAAGTTTCTTGACGTTTGATAGGTGAGGTAGGTCCTTAGCAGATTTCTCAACTGGAGGGGAGATACCATCTGTAGAGACAGTGTTGTCTAAAAAGCAGACAGAGGTTTGATGAAGTTGGTCATTGTTGTGGTTTAACGCAATGCCCACCCAAGATAGAGTGTCACATAGGATCTGCAGAGGTTGTTTATTTTCTTCAGCACAGGCACTAAAAATTAGGATGTTGTCTAGATAAGCAAAACAGAATTTAAGTGGAAAGAGAACCTTGGTTATAAAGCGTTGCCAAGTTTGTGTGGCGTTCTGAAGTAAAAAAGGCATGAAGTGATAATGATATAAACCGACTGGAGGCGTGATGGCAGCTTTTTCAACGTCCTCCAGAGCCAGAGCAAACTGATGATATGCTTGTTTGCAGTCCACAACAGAAAATAAAAACTTCACACCTGGGAGTGCATGAGTAAAGTGTGTGACATTCAGAATTGGATAACCGTCCATGATTGTCTTAGAGTTGAGCTTCTGATAGTTCCCACACAAAGGCCAAGAACGGTCACCTTTTTAAGCTAAGTGGTTGGGAGAGACCAACTGCTCGATGAAGGTTCGATAATGCCAGAGTTGAGCAGCCCTGAAATCTGTGCATCTACTGCTGCAAACTTCTCTGTGCATAGATGGCGTGGTTTGCTAATGACTGGAGTCTTATCTGTCAGTCATAGCTTGTGTACAGTACCCTTGGTGACAACTGAAAGTGAGGCAGAGGAGGAAGTGGAAGGTGTTAAATTGAGGTCACGTGAGTCTTCGAGGGGCATGTTGGAGAGAATGTTCGTACCCACTGATGTGACAGGAGGTGCCACGTAAGACAGTGACAGCTGCAACACAGTGCGGGTGGGCAGCGAGCCCATCAGTTGTTGTGGCTGCCGGCAGGAGGCGAAGTGGCAGCGAGGTTATTTCAGCTGCCGCTTGTGCTGCTGGAGGTGCCACTGGTTTGTGTGAACAAGGTGACTACCAAGCCTTGTCACTGGTCTGGTCGGCAGGCCAGGTAGTAACAAGGGCGGCCACCGGTGCAGTTGGCGACACCTCCAGTGTGCGAGGGCAAGTTGGTGGCCAGGCAGCAGCAGACAGGCCGGCAGAGGATGACTTTGTTCAAGTGGCCATCGACATGAGTGCGGGCACCACTGTCACAGAAGCAAAAGATAGTGGTGGTATTACAACCGGAGATTGCACCCTCAAAATACTATGAGATTTGATGAGAACACTAGAGGTAGGGCTGAGAGCTTGAGCAGGAGCATGTTTACCACGAGTTGCAATTATTTTACTAGCATAGTTCATCACTTCATAGTGAAGGGAAGGCTGGCTTCAGGCTGGGGGAGTTAAAGCTCCAGTTCTCAAGTTGTCTGCGGGCTGAGTGGAGCAGGTGCAAGAGGGCTGGATGTGTGCACCGCATTGACAGCGCACAGTCTCATCATAGCAACCGAATTTTATTTACACACTGTGCAGGAGTGGGAAGGGGGCACCAAACTGTCAGAACCACTATTAGCCTTGCCTGCGGATGTGACATCATTGTTTGCAATGAGAAAACAAGTACTTACCATGAAATTAGTGTCCTTCGAAGATGCTCTGAGAGATGCAAGGTGCTTGGCTGTTGACAGCTGAGATTCAGCATCAGCAAGGCGGCGAACGATGTCCTTTCTCTCACGCTGAAGACACAACAGTTGCACATATTCAGTAGAACACTTCGACATAAGCAAATCCAACTGTTTAATAGTGTCAAAGCACTCATGGATAATGTGTTCCCTTTCTTGGCACAGTTTAGTCACTTCATCATGTTCACTAGACCACTGACATAAGTGTGTCAAACTCATTGATCATTGTGAAACACTCGGGAACCGGCTTTACACACGCAACGGGAGGGGTAGAGCTCAATGAATCACACGGGAAGTGTCTGAGGTATGATGAGAAACAGCGCAATGCACAACATTGGGAGAAAGTTTGTGGTGAGCCAGAAAATCCATTGGTATTATAGGTTCTGGAAAGTCAGCAGCTACAAAAAAAGTTCCACTTTAACACACACTCAGAGGACAGGTGAACAGAGAATGAGGTTGAACCAGTACATCAGTACATGGATGTTGAGAAGTGTTGACAGCTCGAAGAACTGTTTGGTGACATTTGCCGGAAACACAATTATGTAGGTAGAGGCAACCACCAGGAGGTGGAGACCCTCGTACAGAATGCAGTGTATGTAGGTGCCTGGTTTCCCCCAAGCAGGATGTGGTGCCTAAGTCATCCTGTGCTCTGAGTTTGGGTGAAGGCATGGCTGGCAACACTTCTGAGCAGCATCCCAGTGTGTTTGCTTTGCTCACAGGGTAAGACTGTGGTGTCTCGGTGCTCTAGCGGCGAGGAATACCAGGTGACTTGATCAATTCGTCAGGTATCCGAGAATGTTCTCCGGCAAAGATGCGAGGCTGTGCCATTGATTGTTGAGCCTGATATTATACCTTGAGATGAGCCTCCAGCAGATATGCAGTATGCATTTGATCCGCAATGTGAATGTGCTTGCTGAGGACGAAAGTATGTCGTAGAAAAGTACTGTCTGGACCGGGAGCGGCAACTTGCTGGTCCAGACCACCATGAGTGTTGAGTCGGGCATAGCATATTCGCTGACCAGTAGGTGGATGCATCGCCACAGTTGTGAATGTTTCTTGTTGCCGAGGTGTTCCTTGTGCAGGATGTGATGGATAGTCTCATCAGGCATGCGAGTTACCTACTCCAGGATAGTCTGCCTGGCTGAATAGCAGCAGTGAGAGGTAGGATACGAAGTGACCAGGTCACAGATGACGATAGATGTGCTCATGCAGATGTCTTGTTAAGCACAGGTAACGAGGTGCGTCGTTGAGTGAGTAGTGGTTGAAAATTTGTTCCACGAAGGTGAACCACATCATCGGAGTATTGAATGAGAATGGTGGCAGCTTTGGTAGACGTGCAGGTGGAGGGAAAGGAGTTTATCATTGAACCTGAATGTCAGTCCTGCTGCAGTGGCATCTGCCTGTTGTTGTGGAAATGCCACGGTGTCACGTGACATGGCAGCAGTCCCTGGTGGGACTAGGAAAGTGAGTGGATGTGTGGCGACATGGTGTTGCGAGTTGACATGGTAAGCTGACACGGCAGTAGCACCAAAATGTGCCAGGGAAATTAATGGTCGATTGTGAGCGACCACAAAAGAGTTCTGAGATGTGCCAGTCATACGAGCAGAACAGGGCGGCACTTGTGATCCCGATGCGATAGGTACGACCCGGGATGCCGAGTATGACTACACATCCTGAAAATTGTCATTTTTCAAAAAGTTCATACACAGAGATGCACTTGTGAGATTTTGATTGTTCAGAGCACTGTCACAACTGAGAAACTGCACTGGCAGTTGCACATAGAACGGCGCTGCTTGTCACAGACATTGTGAGCGAAGAAAATGGTGCAGTGGAAACTTGTGAGCAGGAACTCTAGCCATAGAAGAGTCTAGAATGTTTTCACTAACAGCAGAACAAGATGCAGCAGATTGAATAAAATCTTGCTGAAACAAAGTATTGTGCAACCGTTGGCCAGGCACGTGGGCCGCAGAGTGATACACTGAAGCACATGGCGGTGCAGTTGAGGGCCAAGAATTGAAAGTCAAAGCACTGAAATTTGTACTATTAGCATGCAACACAGGCAGATGTTGAGCACACTTGAAATAATTCTGCAAAGGACAGAAATTGTTTAAATCCTGGGCACTGTGTGCAATGTTCGGAGTAACAAAGCCCAAGTCCGTTGTGAGGCCATGTCCACTGTTACAAAGATTTGAAGCAAAAGGATCTTGTGCAAATTGCGAGGCCAGTTGTGGAGGCATTGAAATGAAGGAATTCGACGCATCTTGCAGTTGAGACAAGGTTGTGAACATTTGTGGGGCCAGAATGCAGCTCGGCAAAGGTCGCACTGGCAAAGTCATTGTGATAGATGGCAGTTAATCATAAAACAAGAAAAAACTGGTGTGGGCGGCATGAAAAACACTAAAATGTATGCCCGAGTGCAGAATATAGCAGTCAGGGTCACCAATATGGAATTTAGATGGGTTGTGGCCCCAGTAAAACCACCAAACACTATTTGACTAGACTTTATGCTTACTCCACACAAGAACATATACAGACTGAGACAAAATAAACATGGCAGACAAGAGGTGGCTCACTCAAAGGTGTTCATACAGAAATACACTTTAATAGAGGTGGTTGATAGTTTATGTGCTATCGTCACTACAAAATCACAGTTCATAAGCCTAAATGCCAATGCTAAAGATAGCCTCAATTGTAAGGAAATTGTCATTAATATTGTCACTTAACAGCATATTGGGGCATAGCTACTTGATTAAAGAACACTTGTTTGAACTTGGCAATACTTTATTTAGCTTTTGTCATACAACTACAAGAGCATAGGATTAACTAACTCTGGCCGGAGTTTTACATATGTACTGTAACATAATCTTCTGAATCATTATTTTTCAATACCTCTAGAAGGACTAAAACTGTATATTCAAATTAAAATGTACAAACAGAGTGGGTCTCAAATCTAGAACCCTTTATCTCACATTCAAAACAGCTGTCTACGAGGACAATATTTTAGAGACTAGAAGACTAACATGAGAACTTACAAGAGCTACTTCTGCATCCTGTTATTTATTTATTTATCTACCCACGGCCTTCTTGGACCTGCATAGATGATTTGGGATTGAGGAAATCAGAAGTATATATAATTCTCTATCATTGCAGTAAAACTTTTATTGGTTAGACTACTCATACATTTAATGACTAATGTGTGGAACATCCATATCACATGTGTTTGCTTCAGCCTGAAAAATCTGCCAATGCTGCACATCTCAATAAAAGACATAATATGAAGTTTGAAGAGACTGGGTTTGTATGCTTAAAGAATTCTCTAAAATATGATACCGTAATCTTATGACATTAATGATAGAAACAAAGATTTTCCTTTAAAAATGATGTGGAAACATATTTCATCAGATATAAAACAAAAATGGTCTGGTTTTTGAGCATCTGCATCTTAATTTGTGGTTCATTGGTTTTGTCAGTTTCAACTGCTGGTGGCACTACAAACTTAGCTTCACAGAGGGCATCTTGTGCATGCATGGTGACCTGTATACTGGATATACAGGTGTGACTGTACACTTTCACCTGAAGATGGTGGCCCAACAGGCCATATCATGATGTCAGGAAGATGAAATCTAGCAGCATACCCATGAAGAGCATCAATTTTTCTTATGCTAAAGAAATCTAAGTAATTACGTACCACAATTTTTGATTCCATAATCTGATTTTTGTGGAATAATGCTTATATAT
The DNA here is from genome assembly GCA_026315105.1 of Locusta migratoria. Classification (NCBI taxonomy): domain Eukaryota; kingdom Metazoa; phylum Arthropoda; class Insecta; order Orthoptera; family Acrididae; genus Locusta; species Locusta migratoria. The sequence goes on along the minus strand of CM048746.1, from coordinate 413,199,143 downwards.
TGCTTTGATCTACACTTAAGTTACCTATGAAAACCTCAAGCATGTCCTAATACCTTTGGAGATTAGTGTGTTCAAACAGACATAACAGTTACGCAATAGACAAAATTTTCAACTAGAATCTATTGTGTTTTCACAATGCCTCTACGAGGCCTCAAGATGTACTTAATTTAATTGAGAATCCACCATGAAAACTCCTCAGTTTTGCCGATTGGTGTGTTCAGACAGAGTCGCAAACATTGATTTTGGATTTTAAAAACTTTTAGTTATTGTATATTTTGATTCCATGATCATATTTTGATTAAATAAAATCTGTATGTTGTCACAAGCTAGCCTCAGCTTCCTTGTGAAAATCCCATGGACATTCATCAAGTAGTTGTAGAGATAAGTGTGTTGAAATTCACAGACTGCTAGGAATTTGTTTTATTATAAAATTAACAATTATTTTACACTATTTTACAACTGATCCATGTTGCGGTCTTCAGTCCACAGACTGGGTTGATGCAGCTCTCCATGCTACCCTGTCCTATGCAAGCCTCTTCATCTGAGAATACGAACGGCAACCAAATTTTTTTGAATCTGCTTACTATATTTGTCCCTCGGTCTCCCTCTATGATTTTTACCCCACACACTTCCTTCTAATGCTACCCTGAAGATTCCTTGATGTCTCAGAATGAGTCCCACCAACATATCCCTTCTCTTAGTCAGGTTATGCCAAAAACTCATTTTCTCCCCAAATTCTGTTGAGCACCTCCTCATTAGTTACATGGTATACCCATTTAATCTTCACCATTCATCTATAGCACCACATATCGAAAGCTTCTATCATATTTTTGTCTGAACTCCTTTTTGTTGTTGGAATCACTACATTCTTTTGAAGTCTGACCCAAAGTCACTCAAAAGTCTCACACATATACAATCTTAAGTTGTACGTTTATGGAAACTGTACAAAAGAATATCACAAAGGCCATACATCCATATAACTGTACCATTTACAGTGAGTGGTTGTCCATGTATGGCCATAGTTTATTCAGAAGTAGCTATCATAGCTGAGGTTTACATGCTCTTTTTGTTGACTAATATAATACTATTATCCAAATTACAGTATTATTGTATAATTTATGCAATCTAGTGTGGCCAAATTATTCCCAATTAAATAGTTCAGTCAGCAAAATAGTGCATGAGTTTTTTACTGTTCTCATACACAAGGAACAATGTTGCAGTGGCAGGAATTGTTCGAACAATTGTTGGTCGAAGACCATTGTAGAGTGCACCTGGACCTGAAAGGGACAAATAAAAAATAGAATCAGTTATATTTCAAATATGTTACAAGACATTTGCATTATAATTAATTAGGTGATATAACCATAAAAATCAATGAATATATTTTTTAAAATTCTTTCTTCTAAATATCTGTCATTGATCTGGAGAGAGCATAATCCTAATCTCTCCTGTAAAATAATGATATTTTTCAAGCTGTAACAGGTTTCTGCAGTCTCCAAGGTCTGAGAGCAGTTTTTTCTTTTGTATAGCTTGTGCAAGAAGTCGTGGCCCCTGCTGTTTCAGCTTGTGCACTGGGTGAGTCCATGCTTTGGTTTTGGAGTTGCAGCCACCTCAGTTGCATGTTGCCTGCTGGTTGCAGAGCATAGTTGACAGCCAACTGACAGATGAAGCGTACAGCTCGGCAGGCAATGAGCAACTGAGTCAGCCGCCCCACCGAAACAACAGAATGGACTCTCCTTGCATACAACTCAAGAATTTCCGGATCTCTGAGAAATACACACACACTATTGGTTTCTATAGTATACACTCATTTACACAGACGCAAACACACCTAGGCAGACATACTATACTATTGGTTTCTATAGTATGTCTGCCTAGGTGTGTTTGTGTCTGTGTAAATGTATGAGTGTGTGTGTATTTGTTTAGCTTCCTTTTCTTCCCCCAAGGTAAGTCTTCCCTCTCCCAGGATTGGAATGGCTCCTTATCCCCTTACTTAAAATCCTCATCATTTCCTTTTCCCTCTCCTTCCCTTCTGCCTGATGAAGCAGCTAGGCTGCGAAAGCTAGCATTTGTGTGTATGTGAGTGTGTTCTGTTTATTTGTGCTGCTGTCACACCTGTGTTCCTTTGCCTGGTGAGTAATCTTTGTCTATTTTATATATAAATTGTAAGAATAGGTAGATTTTTGGAGCATTCTCTTACTACCCTTGAGAAGGGAAACTGCCCCAAAAAGGCGAAAGAAGGAAGGACAGAAGGAAGATTAACACCCAATCAATCAAGCACACACTCCAGATAGTTGTTTTTGTTTTTTTTTGGTGGGGGATAGGGAAGGAAATTAGCCTTGCTCTTTGAAGGGAACCATCCTGGCATTTGCCTGGAGTGATTTAGCAATGGGTGGGTTTGAATCACTGTCCTCTCAAATGGGTGTCGGGTGTCCAGCATTTTACTACCCAATAATAAATGAAATGTGGATGAATCAAGAGTGTTCAGTGACATGAGAATGTAGGAGGCAATGGAAATAATTGCATCAAAGTCACTTAATGTGTATCCATAGGACATGTGACCTATATGTAAGAAAGTGTCACAATGATGTTTCCAATCTCAAAAGTTTATGAATTAAGACTACCAAGAGTAAGGTAACCACAAGAGTGTGGAATCTGAAAGGAAAATGCAGATGCTCAGTACAGACTGACTAGTAGTCAGTATGATGCAACTACTTAAGCTGGGAACAGTAAATACAATGTCCAAAAATTACATGACGAGAACATATAGATATACTTGGAAAAGACCTGAAGAGACAGGAACATACTGCAGGGATTATATCACGGTGAAACAGAGATTCCAAAATCAGATACAGTTGTATTGAAAGGCAGCAGATATAGACTCAGGCTCAACTGAGAAATGGTAAAGGAATACCCAGACACAGTCCACAATTTAGTAATGATAACCAGTAAGCCAGAGTTTAAGGACATCGTCAGAAAGAATCACAGTGGAAAGAAGTGAGATACTGAAGAATATAGGATTGATAATGTCATTTGAAGATCTCTAGGTCTATAGACACTTCAATGATGAATATTACACAGGGCAGTTAAGTTGAAGAGGAACAGACGCCACAAAAAAAGGCAATTACATTAGTTGTTTAAACAAATATGGATATAATGAAGGTACCTATGAAGAAAAATACTTCAATTAGGACAACCAAATTCTGATCATGTGTTTAAAGCATATGACCTAAATCTTAACATGATTATAAGAAAGATTTCTTCACAGTAAATGTCAAGTGCACAAATATACATATTTCCTTGGAGTGGATGACAGTGGGAATGTAAAACTAATACATCACACATACTCTGCTTACATTTACTAATGTATCATATTTTGGGACAGCTCTACAAGCTAAGAGAAAGATTTTAAGAGTGCAGTGGCATTAATGAGACTCAATTGTAAAGTAAATTCAAGAACAGTATGCCAAAACCTATTCAAAGAACTCGATATATTAACTGCTGTTCCATAGCATTTTTATTTCTTCAGTAAGTCTCCTTTACCAGTTAAGATCAACACTAGAAATAAAAACATACATTCTTGGAAATTTCTTCCTCCAGTTAATGCCAGTGTTTGATACAGCCAATGTCAATTAATGCTATCATTGGCTGTGATGTTCTACTTTTTATGCAATCCTTGCTTTATCCCGAGTTGTCCTACATCATAATTAGTCCTAAATTTTGAGCTACTACCTCCAAACACAAACCCATTCAAGGCGCTGATTCTCAGATCACTACTGTCCTCAAGCATTTTTAAATTGATAGTGTATTAAAAGCTGGTAGCAAGAAGCTTGGAATGCAAACTGACAGTAGCACCATAAACATCTGATGCTCTACTTGACTTAACAACTTTAAACTTGAAAATAAGACTTAACAGTTTGATTCTAAAAGTAAAGTTCACTGAATAGGACAGGTTCATAGTTTTACAGGCTTATAGCTTTCTGATCTGCAAATATTTTAGTACCAATATAGAACTTTACAAGAAATGTATTTGCAATTGTGAATATTAATCAGCATCAGCTGTATGATTTAATGGTGACATGTGAAATTTGTGCTCGACTGGGACCCAAAACTGTATTTCCCCACTTTTTTGCAAGCAGTCATGTTAACCAGTGTATCATTAGCCTACCAGTCCATGCTTTCCGGACATACCCAAACATCCACATGCCACACATTTCCTACTCCCTGAGAGTCCTTGTACAGTTCATACTTTTAACTTGCACACACAGAGATACAACTACTAAATTTATAGCAAGCCTTGCTGTGGCTCATTAAATAAGATACAGTGTGAACTGTGCAAGCACTCAGGGGCAGTAGGAAATGTATGACATGTAGAAGTTTGGGTTTGTTTGGGAGACACATGTTGATAGCATAGAGGTTAATGCGACCACTCAGGAAATGTGAGAAATCTGGGTTCAAGTCCTGGTCTGGCACAAATTTCTATAAGTCAGCATTATATCATACAGCTGATGCTGATTAATATTCACAATTGTGAATACATTTATTGTAATTAATTTCACAACTGCAGTTGCCACAGTGTCTGTTTGTTCAGACATGTATGCATTTGTATGGTTCCATCAATAAACACAGACACTGCACACCATACCACATAGAACTTGTCTTGAAGGTGTATATTGTGGTATAAAACTGAATTTCTGAAGAATCTTGACTTAACAACTACTTCTGAGTACCTCAGTTTTTGTGAAAGGCAAGGATTCAGGTTTGAGTCCCCACTTGAAACACAATTTCAAAAGTTTCCGGTTCTATAATGATGTCTCCATTGATATTTGTCTGCAAGTGAAGTTAATTGAAAGTGCAATCCAAAAGTTAAAGTTGTAATGAATGGGAAAGTAAATTAAATAATTATTGTGAACATTGAATCACCAACAAAAATCATCAGTAAAATCAATAATGTTCTTTGGGTGGTTACTTTGAATTTTCCATATTCACATATTTCATATATGCAAGCATCTACTTTCTTTTGCTGTTTTTGTTTCATTGACCCCCTTGTAAATCAATGTTACAAATCAGTACTTTAATTTTCAAGTGAAAAAAGAGAGAGAGAGAGAGAGATGGACAGTGGGAATTTCTCAATTGTCATTATTATATGATGATACAATCATAATTTATATAACATTCATTTTTTATAACGTGAATGTACCTTCTTTCCGAATGATGCCCATCAGAACAGATCTCATTGTCTCTTTTGAACCTGCTACCTGAATACGTGATTTTATCACATCAGCAGGAAATGTTATCATCCAGAATACAACTCCACCAATTGCGCCTGAGACCATCGTCTTCAGAGGTCCTACAATCACACAAACATTCCTTATCAGCACAAAATTATAATAATACTATGCACACTTCAGAAAAACGCCAAAATGGAAAGTACAAGCATAAAATTATTCTAAATTTATAATGTTCTCACTTAATTTCCTGATTCCAGTCTCTTCATCTCATTTTAAAGCTGACATTACTAAAAGCTAAATGCTTCTATAATAACAGAAAGTCCCGGTTGTAATTAACAACATATAAACAAGGACGTTCACAACTCACAGCCAATACTTGACAATGAACAGTGACAGGCACATAAAAAAAAGGCACAGACATACAACACAACAGAGGGGTAAGGATTGTGTGAAACGGGGGAAAGTAATACAGTAGAAGAAGAATGGGTAACTCTGAGAGACAGAGTAGTGAAGGCCGCAAAGGATCATGTAGGCAGAAGGACAAGGCCTAATAGAAATCCTTGGATAATACAGGAGATACTGAACTTAATTGATGAAAGAAGAAAATATAAAAATGCATCAAGCGAAGCAGGCAAAAGGGAATAAAGAGATCTGAAAAAATGAGGTTGACAGGAAGAGCAGACTGGCTAAGCAGGAGTGGCTGGAGGAGAAATGCAAGACAGTAGAAGAATATATAACTATGGGAAAGATAGATATAGCCTACACGAAAATAAAAGAGACATTTGGAGACAAGAAAAGCAGCTGTATGAATATCAAGAACTCAGATGGAAAACAAGTACTAAGCAAAGAAAGAAAAGCTGAAAGGTGGAAAGAATACATAGAAGGCCTGTACAAAGGAAATAAACTTGAAGGTAGTATTCTAGAAATGGAAGACGAAGTCGAGGTAGATGAGATAGGAGATACTATACTCCGAGAAGAATTTGGCAGAGCACTAAAAGATTTGAGGAGAAACAAGGCCCCTGGAGTAGATGATGTTCTGTCTGAACTGCTATTTTCATTAGGAGACCCAGTCATGAAGAAATTGTTCCACATGATATGCAAGATGTACGAGACAGGAGAAATAACCTCAGACTACAAGAAGAAAATAGTGATTCAAACTCCTAAGAAAGCAAGTGCAGACAAATGTGAATAATTACAGAACTATCAGTTTCATATGTCATAGTTGCAAAATACTTACACAAATTATTTACAGAAGAATGGAATCTTGGGGAAGATAAGTTTGGATTTAGGAGAAATGTAGGAATATGTGAAGCAATACTCACATTACTACTTATCTTAGAAGATAGGTTAAGGAAAGGGAAACCTATGTTTTTATCATTTGTGGATCTGCAGAAAGCTTTTGACAATGTTGACTGGAATACACGCTTTCAAATTCTGAAGGTATCAGGGATAAAACATAGAGAGCCAAGAGATAAATTCAACTTGTACAAAAACCAGACAACAATTATTAGAGTCGAAGGGCATGAAAGGGTCGCAGTGGTTGGAAAGGGAGTGAGACAGGGTTGTAGCCTTTACCCAATGTTGTTCAATCTGTACATTGAACAAGCTGTGAAGGAATGCAAGAACAAATTTGGAGAGGGAATTAAAGTCCAGGGAGAGGTAATAAAAACCTTGCCATTTGCTGATGACATAGTAATTCTGTCAGAGTCAACAAAGGACCTGAAAGAGCAATTAAATGGAATGGATAGTGTCTTGAAAGGAAGATATAAGATGAACATTAATGTCGTGGCATAAAGTCAGCGCCGAACGCCAGACGCATGAAAACGATTGTGAAGGAGCCAACGGAAAACCATCAGCCAATCACATGCCATCACCGCACCTCCTGGAGGAAGCAACCATGAAGCATGCCCTCTACAAGCAGCTATATCTAGGCTGATATGTGTCTGGAAGGGCACTCCAAACTTGACTCTGAACTACGCAGTTACTATGATTCAGCACAGCTAGCATCGTGCAAAAAAGACACCGCCGCGAGACAGACATACTCTATAACAACCCAAAGTTGAGTATTTTGTATACCTTAGTATACCTGGTAGAATTTTGCATGGAACATGATTTAATCATAACACACACCTGGTTTAAGAATCACAAAAGAAGTTTGTATATGTGGAAGAGACCAGGAGACACCAGATAGTATCAGATAGATTTTATAGTGGTAAAACATAGATTCCGGAACCTGGTTTTAAACTGTAAGACATACCCAGGGGCAGATATAGACTCTGACCATAACTTATTGATCATGAACAGTAGGCTGAAACTGAAAAAAAAACTGCAGAAAGGTAGGAAAATAAGGATATGGGACTTGGATAAATTGAGGGAACCTTAAGTTCTTATGAATTTCAGAGGGAGCTTTAGGCAACAATTGACATAAGCAGGGGGGAGGAGGGGGAGAATAAAACAGTAGAAAAGGAATAAGTAGCATTGAGAGATGAAATAGTGAAGGCAGCAGAGGAAAAACATAGGTAGAAAGGCAAGACCTACAAAAAATCCTTGGATATCACAGGAAATACTAAATTTAATTGATGAAAAGAGAAAATATAAAAATGCAGTAAATGAAACAGGCAAATTGGAGTACAGACGATTAAGAAATGAGATTGACAGGAAGTGCAAAATGGCTAAGCAGGAGTGGCTACAAGCCAAATGCAAATCTGTAGAAGAATGTATAAGAAGGGAAAAAGTAGATACTGCCTACTGGAAAATAAAAGAGACATTTGAGGACAAGAAAAACAGCTCTCAGAATATCAAGAACTCAGATGGAAAACCAGTTCTCAGCAAAGAAGGAAAAGCTGAAAGGTGGGAAGAGTACATTGAGGAGCTCTACAAAGGAATTGAACTTAGAGACAATGTTGTAGGAAGGGAAGAGAAAGTAGATCAAGATGAAATAGGAGATACTATACTGAGAGATGAATTTGACATAGCCCTGAAAGACCTAGGTTGGAACAAGGCCCCAGGAGTAGATGACATTCCCTCAGAGCTACTAAAGTCTCTGGGAGAGCCAGCCATGACAAAACTGTTTCACCTGGTGTGTAAGATGTATGAGACAGGCAAACTACCCTCAGACTTTAAGCAAAATGTAATAATCCCCATTCCAAAGAAATCAGGCACAGACAGGTGTGAAAATTACAGAATCATCAGTTTAATAAGTCATGGCTGCAAAATTTTAACACGAATTATCCACAGGAGAATGGAAAAGCTGGTAGATGCTGACCTCAGGGAGAATCAGTTTAAATTCAGGAGGAACATAGGAACGCAGGAGGCAATACTCTCTTTACAACTTATCTTAGAAGATAGATTAAGGAAAAGCAAACCTACATTTTTAGCTTTTGTAGATTTGGAGAAAGCATTTGACAATGTTGACTGGAATACACTCTTTCAAATTCTGAAGTCATCAGGGGTAAAATACAGGGAAAGGAGAGTTTTTTCCAACTTGTACAATAGCCAGATTGCAGTTATTAGGCTCAGAGGGCATGAAAGGGAAGCATTAGTTGGGAAGGGAGTAAGACAGGGTTGTAGCCTTTCTCTGATGTTATTCGATTTGTGGCGTCTGTTACACTCATCAACAACAGTGATAGCTATGTAACCCAATTGCTTTGACCTACACTCAAATGGGCCAAGACTCCCTGTTAACTTGCCTGTCTCTGCGTTACGCTTTAACTGTTATCATCACTCTGTAGAAAGGGTCATTTTCACCATACATCGTAAGCTATGCTTACTTCAGTTCATATAGCATTTGCCAATAAAAGAAGGGAGTCCTGGGTTCAAGTACATTTTAATCTATTAGGAAGGTTCATACCACTTTACACTCAGGTGATGAGTGAAAATTCATTCTTTATGTGAACAGCAAACACTATAGATATATTAATATAAAGAACACAGAATATTTTACGTATGGGATGAAAAAGCATTGTTTTTACTGAGTATGTTTTAAAGGGTAAAATAATGACTGGTGGATACAATGCTAGGTTCCTAGAAGAAACAGTTCTTTAACAATGGAGTACTATGAATAATATGAATCAAGCACTTGCACTTTCTAAATGAACATGTAATTGAAATAACTTCTCAATAGTGATACAATTAGCACTATCAGTAGTGACTGCAGTTGAACATAACAGCATAGACGAAAGCACACAATCAATTCACACTCCTAGAGCAGCGTATACTTTGATTGAAGAACACTAGAACAATGAGCCATGTTCCAGTTCAGTTGGTGTTCTGGTGCCGGCAGCTGCTAGGTGGAAAGGTGGCCAACACAAGTGCCGCTGTATTGCAGCCAGCAGCGGCACTGAGTTTGGCTCACTGTGCACTGCAAAATATAACACTCCTTCCCCCTCAGTCAAGTGCACCCAGAGGACGTCCACCGACGTAACCTCATCAGCAGAAGATGTCGGCTTGTTGAGAAGACCGCAGTCCGGTACCCGGCCATAGGGGTAGTACTGGTGGGAGTATGGATGCCCATCGTGGGATGCAACCCGCTATGAGAGGAGAGCCCAGTACCAATAATGAAGTCAGTACTGGAGATGACAGGGCAACGGCTCACTCAAAATAGCTGGCACCGGACTGCGGCCCTTTCTCGCAGCAGGGACGACAGCCAACAAGGTGGACCTGTCATCGGCATCAGCAGGCACCATCACGGTCAGGGGGGGGCACATCCTGGGTGCAGTGGCCACAGGGAGCACCAGGCAAGGAACCACCAGCGCTGGCAGAGGCATTGGATGTGGTGCCTGCAAAGGAGGTGTAGAGACCAGCAGTGGTGGAGGTGATGGTGGCGCGTGTGGAGTGAGACCTGCAGGAGCCTGGTGATGTAACTGGTCCCAGTGGTGGCATACCACACATCCTGAGCATATGCGTCAGCCCCAACAGTCCGCGAGGATGCCCGGCAGCCAGCGAGGGCTGCGTACAACAGACTGTGCCCAGACGATGGAGCCATGACAGAGTAGCAGTGTCAGGGTGGCGCAGCAGCAGGCCTTGTCCGCGGCATGCACAGGTGGAGCAGTGTCCCCAGTTGGCAGCCATGGAGTAGTTCAGCAGGACTATGATCCCCCATCAGGGTAAAGCGATAACAAGATAAGAATTGAAGCACAGCATCATCCACAGTAGAAGATACCACATCTTGCACATCTGGACCTTGAAAGTGTGCACTAGCTGCTCCGCCTCACCGTTAGACTGGGGATAGAAGGCAAAGTTGGTACATGGTGGATCCCGATCTGGACTCAAAAATCTCAAAAAGCACAGGAGGTAAACTGAGAGCTATTGTCCGAAACCAGGTGTGAGAGAGGCCTTCCATGGCAAAAACCTTAGAAAGAGATTGAATAGTCATGACTGCAGACATGGTAGGGCAGCGCATGACATAAGGAAAGTCAGAGTAGGCATCTGCAACAAAAAACCAATAGGAATTAAGAAAAGGGTCAGCATATTCCACATGTATGCACTCCCAGGGCTGTTGAGGCTGAGGCCAAGGCGATACCGATGTGCGTGGTACCACTTGCTGTGAAGCACATTGCAAGCAGGAGGCCATCAGGTGCACAATATTGCTGTCCATACTGGGCCAAAACACATGCTGTCAGGCCAGGACTTTAGTGCGAGAGGTACCACAATGTCCCTCGTGTAGCAACATCAAACAAACGCGAGCTTAAGGTCACTGGCACAACCACCTGAGACTGCAGGCCATCAGTAGCCAGTAGGATGACCCCGGCACAATCAGACAACTGCAGAGGAAGGAAAAATAATTTTACAAGGGGTCAGAGGCTTGGCATGGAGGGATGTCTGGCCAAATGTTACAAATATAATGCAAGACCTGATGTAACACCAGGTGAGAAGCCATGGCAGCAGACAGTGCCGAAGATGTAATAGGAAAACTATCCACAGTAGCTTTCGCTTCCTCGTCCAAAAAAAAAAAAGGAGATCAAATTCAGACTCAGGTCCAATGGAAGTCATGACTGAGCAAGAGCATTAGCATGTTGGGCTGTAGGCTGGAAGTGAATTTCATAACTATATCTTGACAGAAAGAGAGCCCAGCACTAAAGCCAGTGTGCAGCCTTATCCAATAGAGAGGATGAAAAAGAAAAACCAATGGTTTGTGATCTGTAAGAAGGTGGTACTTGACACCGTACATATACATGTGAAATTTTTTGAAGACATAAACAACACTACTTTTTTGATCTGAGAATATCGTTGCTGGGCCGGGATCAAAGTTTTAGAAGCATAAGCAATAAGGCATTCAGACCTGTCAGGAAATTTATGGACCAGCACTGTCTCGACCCCATACTGAGAGGAATCTGTAGCTAGGACCAGGTGCTGACCTGGAGTGTAAGCAGCCAGGCAAGGGGCTGACACTAGAAGATTCTCAAGAGTGCAGAAAGCACAATCACAGTCCACTGACTAGACAAAGGGCACATCTTTATGGAAGAGGCAATGGAGAGACTGCTCTACAATAGCAGCACGGGGCAGAAAACTGTGGTATTATGCAACTTTGCCCAGAAAAACCTGCAAGTGCTTGATGGACACTGGTTGCTGAAGAGAGACAACTGCTGGTCAGCAGTCCAGCAGGGGTATTCTCCTTCCAATGAAATTTTGAACCCAAGATAGGAAATCGACAGTTGGAAAAACCAAGACTTGGTGAGACTGCAACAGAGGCCAGCAGACTGGAGAACTTGATCACACAAGGGGACTGGTACCTGACGGGTGTGAACAAATTTTGGTCATGCTCTCACTGAGGAATTTCTTGACAGAGTGCCTCAAGGTCATGGAAAGGTACAGAGTCCAAAACTAAGTTAACCAAACCGGAGATTGAAAATCCGAAGTCTATGAAGGCCAAGTAAGTTCACAGTGGCGGTATTGTCAACCACAAGGAAAGTTATCAGATGCACCACAGATTTGTATGCAGTTGAAGCTGTAAATTGTCCCAACACAGAAATGCATTGATGACTATAGTTGCGCAAGGAATGCTCCACAGGGAATAATTGGGGGGGGGGGGGGGGGGGAGCCTAGCCAGGCATAGGTGCAATAGCTTAACAGGGAAATCGAGGCCCCTATTTCTACTTGAAAGTCACGAGTTGATCAAAAACTTGCACTTCCACAAATAGTTTCATAGGAGACTGTTCCAAGTCCTGAACCACATTGATTTCCATGTCTACATCTGCTGAAATGGGTTGAGAGTGACATACTGAAGCCATGTAGCTCTTCTTTTGACACTTATTACGAGTCACCCAGCATTTAGGGCAAGATGCCCTGTCAGGATAAAAAAAACAGAACTGACAGGATAGCAGAGGTTCCTGAGTATTGGAACGTCCACATGGCACAGATTGTTGGCGTTGATTAGTAGGTTGTTGCTTGTGGTCGTGCGCACGGTGGTTACGGCAGTTGTGCACTGCGGCCACATCAGTTACATCAGAAGCGGATGAGCAAACATCATTGGGAGAAATAGCAACAACGTCCTCAACACGCCTCAATTTGATACCCCACAACATGAGAAATCTCGAAAGATTGAGCGATATGAAGCACATCAGCTACTGTAGGATTGTCTAATTGCAAGGCCTGTTGGTGCACTTCCCAGTCCGGAACTATGTAAAGAATGGCATCAGGAAACATATTGTCAATGCAGGATTCCTGATGGGTAGCTGTGACAAACATACAACGATGGCTAAGGCCATAAGGTTTGGCTGCTCAAGTGTGGTAAGACTGCTTAGGCTTCTTGCATGCCTTATAGAACTCGACTCAGGCTGCTATAACATGAGTGTGGGGCTGATAATAAAATATAGGGCAACACATTTTGACAAAAGACAATGCCACAGGTTCCTGCAGGGGAGCTGACTGACATAACAAGTGGTAGATACATGGGGAAATCCACAACGAAAATAAGGCTTTACAGAAATCTGGGTCAGACACGCCAAAAGCAAGGAACTGTTGTCACAATTGTTTTTCAGAGGAATCCCAGTCCTTGAGACTATCATCAAACCCAGTGAACGGAGACAGAAAAGGAACAGTACCTGAATGGCCAAAAGTAGCTTTCGATACCATAGGGAGGGAAGCCAAGGTTGCAACCACAGACCAAGGCTGTCCATATGGATTGCCTACGTGCTCATGACAGTGACTAACTGCCAAAGAGAGTCCACTAGAGATTGTAAGTCGTTATACAGATTTGGCCCCATGGCGGAATAGGAATGTCTACAATAGTGGCATGTGGTTGCTCCATAGCAGTTAAGCACAGCAAACAATGCACACAAGTTCGAACCCTACTCTCATCACCAAGAAGTGACTTCTCAATAGTGATACAATTAGCACTAGCAGTAGCGCCTGCGATTGAACATGAGATACAGACTTTAGTCCACTTTGTACAGGGCATAGGTGAAAGCACACATTCATTTCACACTCCTAGAACAGTGTGTACTTCGACTGGAGCACACTAGAACACTGAGCCACATTGCAGTTTGGTCGGCCTTCTGGTGCCAGTGGCTGCTAGGTGACAGGCTGGCCAACACAAGTGGTGCCATCTCGCAGCCAGCAGTGTACTCACAAGTGGCAAAGCAGAGTTTGGCTCGCCATATGCCACAATATATAACTGTAATTAAATGTGCTGCACTCTGTTAGACCTTCTCTATATCTTTTATCAACCCAATCTGGTGCAGATGCCTCACTGATGACTAATACTCATGCATTTGCCAAACAATTATTTTGTAAACTATTTACTTTGTTGATGGATGACATTTCCTGAACTGCCTAACAAACAATTAATTTTACGTGGTCATTCCATTTCAAATCAATCCTTATGCCTATTCCCAGGTATTTTATACAAATAACTGCTTGAAGTGATTGTTTTGATAATGTGTAATTATTTAATAAATGATCTTCCTTTCCATGTACTTGCTGTATGTTACATCTGTTTATGTTGAGTGACAATTGCCATTTGCTGCACAGTGTGTTGATATGCTGCAGATCCTCCTACAGTTTGCTACAATTCTCTCAAATGTTGCAACTCTATATATACTATAGCATCATCTACAAAAAGCCTCTTTGAACTTCTGATCATCATTTGAATCACAGAAGTTAAAAAATTCTATAAAACACACCCTAATTTCTTTACAAACAGAAAAAAATGTGCATGAATGTATTTTTATTGAGTGTTTACTAACAAAGTTAATGAAACTATGTTGGTGTGGATTTACTTTAACTGTATTGTAGCCACAATGTACACATTATAACATAATTATCAATCAAAAGTAAAACATGTATGAATGCTCTCTCCTTTTTAAGTTCACTATATCAAACAATTTCTGACCTCTCCTAATGCGATCAATAATAAATGATCCTACGTAACACAGTTCTGCAAATGTGTCGACTAATATTCCCCACTGAGTGGGAGGTCTAAATTTTACAAACTTGTTTGATGCTTGTGGTTTTTATACCATTTTACATAATCAGTGCTGCCCCCTAAAACCTATTGGCCTGGGCAGTTGTCCAGTTTGCCCTTGTGTAAATATGACTCTGATCTTGAAGTTTTTCATTTTGTAACATTTGATGAAAAGCAAGTATATATCTTCAGTTGTTTGATAGTAAATTAGCATTCTTTGAATCTCAAACACAATTAGCATTTTTGAGAGGTTCAGTCCACCATCTATCACATCATCTTAAGTGCATTTACTAATAAATTTAGAAACTGTTAGTTAGTTTAGGTTAGTTAGTTAGGTTAGAACTGAAGAGTATTAGCTGAAGAGTACATTTAAAGCATATTGAGTTAATTACATTCACATACTGTGGCCACAGAGTTCACCATAGTTCAGATTTGGTAATACAGTAATTTATTTCAAGTTTATGGCTAGATACTCTTCCACTGTCAACAGTTAACCTGGAGAAGGAAGTTACAGGTGTTACCTGTCTCAGAATTGTGTAACCTTTGTTCTTGTGTTATTTTACTTTAACCAATTGTGTTTGATGCATTTATAAAGCCAGACTGCCAATGGGTTAAATGAGAGTGAGGAATGAATACAACCCGCTCTCAGACTATCTGGGTACTGGATCAAGAAGTGTGATATGTGTAAAGCTATATGAGCAGTATGACAAACAGACTGATCCCAGAAGAATTAAATTGCACTGAAGCTCAGGAATGCTCGTTGAAAAAGTTTTCTTTGCATTGTGTTACGTGAACATTCTGATGTTTAAAAACATTTTACACTTCAGTCCCACCTCTTTCAAGAGAAGGACAACCAGTGGCTGACAATTTGTAGAACTTATTCCATATGAAATGTTCTTTATTCCAGTGACATGATTCTCTGACAAAAAATATACCAATATTACACATAACTGTACACAGCACTTTCATCAGCTTTGAAGTAATTCATGTTCCCTGTATAATTAAATTAACAAATTAGATAGTTTTTAGCCAATAAAATACGTTGGCAACTGGATCAGAAAAGTGTTCATTTTTTTCATCCATATATGATCCTTTTATAAGTACAGACTTCTCTCTGTCAATTTGCTGTTTAAATGTTTGTATAGTCTATGGGGCTTAACTACGGGGTCATCAGTCCCTAAACTTACAAACTACTTATGAACTACTTACGAACTAGGACGGCACAAATATCCATGCCCAAGGGGGGATTCGAACCCCCGACCGTAGTAGCCGTGCAGACCGTGACTGAAGCGCCTTAGTCCCCTCGGCCACCGCGGCTGGCTTTGCTGTTTACTTACCTATCTCATCTTTAGTTTGCCCTTCTGAAGTAAGGAATGTTCTAGATGCCTCATATCCTCCAAAAAAGAAAAAATACCCAGGCATTTCGCGAGCAATTGTTGATGTTAGTCCTCTGAACAAACCACTGATCCCATCTTTTTGTAAGATATTCTTCGTTAAGCGGAATGGTCCAATTTTATTCTGAATGAGGAAGATATGTGAAACAAAGATTAAATTCAGAATACTATATGCCTTTATAATTCAAATGAATCTGTACGAGTTTACTTCATTCCTACGAACTTCACGTCTCGAACTCTGCCAAACATTTGTAGGACTTTTATTACACTTAATATCTTTATCGTTTTTACAGATAATGATATGTTGGACATCATTACACCTACATAAATTGAAATGTGAAAACAGGGCACAAGTGTTTCTTACCATGAAATAAAGATATCATGAATGATTAAAATTGAGCATTTGAAAATTATTTCTAACATAAATGTCTAAAAATGTGTGTATAGTGCCTGAAGCTTGCTACAAGTGTATAATATGAAATAAATTCATGTGGCTCACAAACCTAGTTATATCATATGAACTATAATTATATCATCACCTTGTGTATTAACTACTGTAATTCTCCACCAAAGAAACGGAAAAGGCATTAGTTATAATCATTTTTAAGTTACAGAATAGAATCAGTTAAAAAGAGTTCAGTTACGGTTACAAATATGTTCTTTTACTTCTTCTATCCCCACCCCCCCCCCTTCTTTTTCCGTGCCATTCTGAGCCTTTGTATAAGTCATTGGTTTTGTCTAACATGAGATTTTCTTCATGTTATTCCACGAGTTTCTTTTAGTAGCTATTGCTTTTACTTCTACAACTTATGCTTTTATACCATGTTTCCCTATCGGGAGATTTGACGACAGGATTCTTCCTAACAATTTTAGATTTTAAGTCACAAGAGCTTTGACTGATGGTTTAATTCTATATTTCTTATTTATCATCTCTTAGATAAGGTCACACAGTCTGGGACTATGCCCCCTATGTCTGTCCACATCCCATCCCCCGTTTTCCCACCATATTTTTAGGAAGTGTTATCTAATTATGTATCATTTTGTATTATGAGCCGCCTCCCAGCAGTGCTTTTATCCTTAGATCATCTGTTGATGCCCCAAAAGGGCAAAATATGAAACAAATAATGACAATTAATAATTGACAGTGAAGAAACAGCAATAAAACAAATTGAGACCCTCAAAGAATGTGCAGAGAAGGTTGGCCTCCAAATCTCCTTTGAGAAGACTGAATTCATCAGCTTGAAATTGGATATTTCAAAACTCAAAACAAATTATGGTGAAATCAACAGTCAAACACTTTAAGTATCTCAGTGAAGTTATTGACCTAATACAACTTGAGAAACTAGCACAAAAAATCAATTACAAAAAATCAAGAAAGCATTTGGACTTGTACAAAACATATATAACAAAAAAGCCTGTCAAAAGGTAATAAAACCAGAAAGTTCAACACAGTTATCAAATCAACAGTCACATATGCAAGTGAAACACTCTTATTGAATAGAAAACTAGATTTACAAGAAATTAAGAAAGTAGAGCAAAAATTATTAGGAAAATTCTGGAACCATGATACACACAAGATGGGTAAGACTGCAGACCTTCAAGACAACTGTAAAAGTATCACGTATCAAACATTGAAACTGACATCAGAAAGAAACTAATGAAGTTTTATGGACACCTAGACAGATTACCTGGAAACAGGTTAACTAAACTTTTATTGGGCTATGTACATCACCTAGAGCAATAATACACTGGGTAACTGAAGTTAAGGATTTGAGAAAAGTAAACATTGACACAACATATGCATCAGATGTGGATACATTCAGAAAAAAAATTGACAAGTGGAAATTTACTCCAGAGACAGAACCATACAGACCAAAGTGGTCTGCAGAAAGAAAGAAGACCTCTGGGGAGAAAATAAAGAAATATTTGGAAAATAAGAAGAACCCTATGAAATACTGAAAATCACCTGCTTATCATTCTCCAGGGGGACAAAAGCTATTAATAAACAATAATAATATATAAACACATTCACAACCATGACTACATTTTTTCAAACATATTCATAACCGGTTGCTGCACCAAGCATTTTACTCAGAATTAGAGGTTTAATTACAATATTGAAAATTCCTAGATGGAGTAATATGCAAAAGAATGGAAAGGCAAGCACTCATCTAAAGTGAATTGATGTGTGTAGCACAACAACATTTTCTGGTAACAGGAAAATGCATTTATCTAGCTTTTTGTCATTTCACTTTTCTTCAAGCAGTAGCACACACATTCATACAAAACCCAAATGTACACTCCTCTAGACATGGCAGTGCCCTGCACTCCACACATCAAGCTGCTTGAGGTGAGTGGCTACCTTTCCTTTATTTTATTTACTAGATATAATTTTAAGTAACTAGTACTATTTAGGAAATTAAATGGAAATATACAAAGGGAGCCTCAGTCGTATAATGCAATCAGAATTAAAATCAATTAAATTTTACTTACCATGTTAGCAGCCAAGTCTATTAATGTTGGCAATGGATGAAAAAATCAAGAGTTGTGTGAAACTGTAATTATCCAATCACTTTTTATGTGGAATATACAAATGAATTTTTTTGTTTGACATTTAATGTTGTTTGTTGCAATATGCCACAAGCGCTAATGTTGACAATGAAATGTTCCCTTTATGATGTGGGCAGTGGTACATACAAACACCTGCCTACAATATAGCAGGAGCAGCAATAATTATTTACTTCAGTGTCAACACAAAGGATTGTTTCCCTCATACCGAAATTTCATTTATATCATAGAATGAGGGGCATAATCCTATCTGTTGATGTTGAAGTACGTAATTAATGCTGTTACAGCTCTATAGCTGATACGTTCTTTTATGTACTCTTGTCCAGTCAATTATAATTGTTACATAACCTTTTTTTTTTTTTTTCAAAATTAGCTCACTACACTGCTGCTGCCCTACAAAAATCTTAGCCAAGTCACAACCATTCTAACATGTGAAAGAGGGGAGGCAATGAACATTCTTGCATGTCCTTTCTTTCTTATAATTACTTTTCCATGTAACAATTAATACTGCCTGAACTTTGATAGGCTGACTGCATCTGCTTCATCATTTTATATCTCATTTCCAGCCATTCTTATACATTGCATCAACACACTACGCTGCCAACAAGATAAGTAAAATTTAGCCAAAAAATAATTTTCATATGAAGCAATTGCTATCTAGAATCTCTTCTCTCAAAATAACTTTGTGTGTTGTTCAAAATATTGTTCTGGTCCAAGTACTATACTTATTATTTAATTACCTCACTTTCAAAACCACTAAAACATTTTAGTGTGTTAGAAACACAATTTCTATAAGTTAGTTAAACTCAATACTAACAACGGTATCCCCTTTTTTGAGTGACTGCAACTGAACCTCTCTCATTGCTTGTAGCTGGCATTTAACAAGCTCTGTCGGGCACAAAACAAGGGATGAGAAGAAGGCTGCAAAGAAACCTGCAGAAGCATTTGCAAGGGTGCTCAGATCACCAGTATTCTGGAAAGCAAAGGAATACATGTTGACATACAAGAAAGAAAATAAGTTATAATTATGTATTTGTAAACTAAACAATTTATATCTAGAAGGGCCACTCCAAGGCTGATTTCGAATGGTCAGCCAGACTGTGTTGGTGTAGCTATAACTTTTGAATCTCTTTGACAAGGCATAGGTCTTTTTGGTGATTTGGGGCCCAAAGAAACAGTCAGTTCAAAGTGCTAAAGAATGACACATGTCTAGGCTGAGAGCCCAAATTCCCAGTTAGACCAAAGATTAGATTAGATTAGATTATTTATTTGTTCCGTAGATCCATATTGAGGGGATCCTCGTGGATGTGGAACATGTCAAGAAACAAAATTTACAAGTTGAATAACAAATAATACTAATAATATAAATACAAATACATACACTTATAAATACAGATACATAATTTTTTAAGTTTTTTTGTGTTTCCTTTGCAACACAATATTGCCAGGCCCTCAAAAATTTCACCATGGAGCTCATTACCAAATCTGGTTAAACTGTCCAACCATATCCACCATACACTTTCTTGCATCTTATATCTTGTTGAACCAATGAAACATGGCCAACATTTTCCACACTCAGATATTATTAACAATGCTGTAAGTCATTGGATAATCTCTGCCAGTACCAGTTTTCACAACTGAGGCTTACAGGCTCTTTTTCACCTTTGTTGCAAAATTGCACAATAAATGATGGGGCCTATGTATAAATCTGTCTGTATATAGCTGGAATCTTAATCTGTTTATTTCTTTTGTTTTGCTTTTTGTATCTGTTGCAGATTCTATGAAAATAAATAGGGGTTATTAGTCTTTAGAATGACCCTCGTAATATTACACTATATACCAATAAATTTTAGTTATTGAAAGGTATCTAAAATTTTGATTTGTGAAATAGGATTCTTCAAAAGTATACATAATAAAATAATGCAGTTATTGAAGGTGGAATCGCATACTTCAATCAAACTGAAAAATATTTGGAATACCTCATCTTCTATACAACAAACTCTTCTAATTTGTTTCATGGATCTATAAATCAATTGGACTGTACAGCTAACCATGTAACTGATTAAGCTGATTACTAAACTTAGTACAGTATTTTTGTGTAATATTTCATTTCTAATAGTTCTGGACATAGTGAATTGCTTTATTTCAGAGATAATCTTTTTGGACGTAGTGTATGCTTTCATAGAGTGGGTGCAACACAACAAATTATTGATCCCCCCCCCCCCCAGACTCCCCCACAGCTCGCTGTCTCTCTCTCTCTCTCTCTCTCTCTCTCTCTCTCTCTCTCTCTCTCTCTCTCTCTCTCTCTCTCCCCCCCCCCCCCCCCACACACACATACACACATTTGTTTTTCTAGGCATTTGCTCAAGCTACTGAAAACACTAACAATAGTTTCAGACTATATTTATTATCTGTTTAAATTTATTGTTAACTATTGGCGTGCCTTTGAGAGTGATAGCAGTATCACAAAAATAACTGCAGAAATAAACAATATGTGCTCTTCAATCAGAACTATAAAATTCTTTGACGGACAGTTGCAGTCCAGTTAATGTAACATGTTATTTCATCTTAATAGTTTTTCCTCTTATTTTAATAAGTAAATAAATAAGCAGTCAGTCACAAATCCATAAATGACTGGTAGGTAAGCACAACCACACAATAATTTATTTATTTCATGAATATTTTTGAAGAACAAATTGCTACTGATCACACAGACATCTCAATGAGTCACAGAAAGGCATACATAAAATGCTTCTCATTTTTTGTGTGTCAGGCTATACAGCCTTCATCAGAATTAGAACACATGTTTTTGTACACTGTCACACATACATGACACCTGTCTCCAGCCTCTGTGGTGAGAATGCAACATGCAGACAGCCCGTCTCAGCAGCAATTGGTGTTGAGGGTGAGGAAGCAGCACGTGTGGGGAGGGGGGAGCCTGGAGGGAAGTATGCAAGGCATAGTTGGGGGAATATATCAATGCTTTCTGATGGAGTGTGTTCAGACTACATATGCCAGGACAAGCTGCTAGATATTGTGTCAGTCAGGAGGCTGTTGTAGGGTGGGGGGGGGGGGCAGGGAGGAAGGGGAGGGGGAGAAACTAGAGTATGTTCACAGAAAGGAAGGTGTTTGTGGGACAAGCATGCATTCAGAGATGGGAAGAGGTCACAGGGGTTACACGAATGCAGGATATATTATAAGGAGAGTTCCCATCTGCACATTTCAGAAAAACCAGTGTTGGTAGGAAGAATACATATGGTACAGGCTGTGAAACAGTCTTTAAAGCAAACAATATCATGCAGGGCCACACAATCAGCAACTCGATAGTCCAGCTGCCTCTTAGGCATGGTTTGTCAATGGCCATTCATGCGGACATACAAGCCCATGTAGAAAGTGTCACATTGGTTGCAGCTCAGTTTCTAGATCACATGCCTGCTTTCTCAGTTTCCCTACCTTTTATGGAGTAGGAGGTGGTAGGATGATGAATAGAGCATGTCTTAATCTAGGTCTTTTGCAGGGTATGAGGCATGAGGAAAGGGGTTGGGAGCAGGGATGGACAAGGATATTGCATGGGTTCGGTTGCCAGAGGATAGTGGGTATGGTGAGAGGTAGTTGAAATACTGGTGAAGAACATGATTCAACTGCTGCAGTCCTGAGTGTTACTGGGTCAAAAGAGAAGTGCTCCTTTATGGTTGGTCGGTGTGTGTAAGGAAAGTGGCGAGTGACAGAAAAGGCATGTGAAATTTGTTTCTGTACAATGTTGTTGGGAGGGTAATGTCGGTCTGAGAATGCCTCAATGAGATCTTCGGCATATTTGATAAAGGATTTCTCATTGCTGCATAACCATGGGTGGCTAGACATATGGAAGGGATTTCTTCTCGTGTAATGGGTGGCAGCTGTACAAATGGAGGTATTGTTGGTGGTTGTTATGTTTGAAATGAACTTAGGTATTGAAGTAGCCATATTTGAGATGGTCAGTGTCAAAGACTAAGACTCATTGGGTTGAGGAAGACTAGGTGTTGTGGATGAAGGAGAAGGTGTTGAGGATTTGGAGGCATGAGTTTAGACTGTCCTCACCTTCGGTGCAGATTGTGATGTCATCAACAAATATGAACCAGATGAGGGGTTTGGTATTCTGGGTACTTAAGGATTCCTTTATTGACCCATGAAAAGGTTGGCATAGGAAGGTGCCATATGGGTGCCCACTGCTGTACCATGTATTTCTTTGTAGGTGATGTATAATGTGGTGAGTAGCAAACTATTCCTTTGAAAATATAATTGTATATCCTTCCTGGACTTGCCATTGTTTTATTTCATGAACATATTTTATTGATACTTTCTACTTGCTGTATCATATTTATTGCAAAGATGATCTACATGAGACACACTGAATTAAACTAAACTGGAAAAAAGTACACTATGATACTATCATCAAAATATACTCATGTTAACAACAGGGTTTTATTGTCTCAGTCAAGTTTCATATCCTCATAATGGAAGAGAAATAAAATTAGGATATATCTTAACAAAGACACACAACTATTAAAAACTGGTTTAATGAGTGGCTTTTGTTAAATGTCTACTGTCTATATTATTTATGCTTATTTATGATATATTTAACATTGTAAAATTGGCAAGGAATGCATCTCCAATCCTTCCTCCACCATCTAGTCACCCAATAGCACCCCAGACTGGAACAATTAAATTTCATACTTTGTCAGGGCTTTGATTATCTGCCATCATGCCCTGAAATTAAAGATATCCTACTCCAGATCCTTCCGATCCCTCCTAAAGTGATGTTCTATCACCCACCCAACCTCCACAATGTGCTGGTCCATTTCTATTCCACTCCCAATCACAACCCCTTACCACAGAAATCATATTGCTGTGGAAGACTCCGATACAAAACCTGCCCAATCCTTCCACCCAGTACTTCTTATTTCAGTCCTTATAGCACCTTATAGCACCAGAGTGGCCAGAAATAGTAGCTGTGTGTGTATAATTGTCTGAGTAATTGTGTGAATGTATGTGTTTCTTTTTCTGATGAAGGCATGGCTGAAAATTTATACTTATAAATCTCTTATGAGTTGCCATAGATCACTTATATACATTGATGACTAGTTTTGACTCATTAAAGACTCATTATCAAATCTTAATTGTCCAGCATGGCGAGACATATGTTTCAGATGAGTCTAACACTGTAGTGGCATACTATAAATGGTATCCACAGCACCAGATAAATTCCTGGTGCATGCCACTATAGTGTCAGACTCATCTGAAACATATGTCTTACCATGACTGGACAATTAAGATTTGATAATGACTTTCACAAGTTGAAACTAGTATTCAATGTAAAATCTACATATATAAGCGATCAATGGCAAGTGAAGATCACATAAGAGATTTATAAGTATCATATTAATATCACATCCTGTATAAATCCTGAATAAGATGTCAAGTAATAAGTCAAAAATTTAAGTTGTGTGAATGTGATTGTATATATTTCATGCCTGTCATCAGCTCAGCGAATGTCTTTACAGTGAGTTGCTATCTATTCTCCATCACTGACATTTTCCATTGTTAAATTATTACACAATGGTGACATGTGAAAATTTGTGCCAGAGTAGTACATGAACTCATATCACCTGTTTCTTGTAACTGTTCAAAAGAAGGAGACCTAGGCTCAAGCACCAGTCTAGCAGAAATTTTCAAAGTCACAACTGGGTAATGCATCAACAATGATTGCAAATTGATTCTTGACTTTCACATTTAGCAAATAATTTGCAATAACAGTGATAAGTGTAGCAAAGTGAGGTCAAGGAAGCTGTTTCTTGCTTTATATCCCTTATATACAAGGTGTACCCCCCCCCCTCCACCCATCCACCCACTCTCCAACCCCCCCCCCCCCTCTCTCTCTCTCTCTCTCTCTCTCTCTCTCTCTCTCTCTCTCTCACACACACACACACACATATATATTCAATATATTTATGGATCTATATTATAGTTAGGAAGTATGATGCAAGACGTCTCTATGCCTCATCAACAGTAAATAACTTTTACATGATCAAATTACATATAAACTGGGGTCAGTCACCATGAATGAACAAATTACAGATTTGGAATAGTTAACTGTGTTTGTCCTCAGAGAGCAACCTACAGTGTATCGTTCTATAGTAGCCTAGTACTACTTCCATCAATGTTGCTCCAGTTCATTAATAACCACCCTTTAGTGACTAAGGTTAGTACCTCCATGTCACTCTTATTGTATTATTTCCCAAATGCATTTGTAAGTGACCCTTGTTCAGTGGCAGTGAAGTATCTGAGCATTGCTGATGGAACATGGTAATTGAAAAGCATACAGCAAAAATCACTTACAGTAGGAATGCACTATTTCTAAACGGCTTTACATACCTGAACTCCCAAAGCTTTTGCTATCGCTTTTTGGCATACTCCATAACATGCAAAAAGGACAGAATTCTCAGCAACATTTGCTGCTATAGCTGGTACTGTCCCTGCATATAGGCCCCTTGCAACTCCTTCCTTCATTAGAGTTTGTCGGAAACAATCTACCATTCCTTTATACAATGCTGGAAATGTCTGCATCTTCACCTTTACAGTATCCAAAGGTTGACCAACATAAACTGAACCAATTCCTCCTGCAAATAAATCAATGAAGATAAAATTTTTAATAATTGTGTTTGTGTGATATTTTACTTCCCAATCCCTATCCCTAACCTTACCAACAACAACAGAGGATTTCAACTGAGCCAAGCATTTATTCAGCCAAAGGCAAAGAACTGGTGGTTTGCCCCTTGAATCCCGAGTGTTAATCCTCCCACCATTATGCAGACCATACAAGGGATCAGTGGAGAGGGAAGACCACTGGTATATATACCACACCTGCTGCTGATGATGATAATGGAATGTTACACTGTTGAAAATTCATTTCACAATGACTGATCCAACCAGCTGCACCTTCAAAAATTATTTGTCGTCGAGCAGCCGCAGACTACTAACATTTTTAGCTTTGATGCATTTACACTGTTTGGGTGTTCTAACTCTGGTGAAGTCAACATTGTATTTTATGCAGTCCCTTTCCAGAAACTGGACGATCTCTATTTAAGTTAGATTTGGAGTGCGCTTCAGACTTTCAGGCACACACAACCCTCCCAATGGATGCCATACCTCATTTTTACTTGCCAGATGCATGCCAGTGACATTAGGTACACCAATAAAGCAGAAGTTAGTTTGTGTCTGGGCTGCTGGAGTCATCAAACCGGTAAAACCAGATTCACATAAATCAATGGTTCTCTTCAATTATATAAGAGTTTCAATGATACAATTAGCACTCATATTGAAATTTATACAATTTACTAGCAGGAAAACCTTCTTAACAAACTTGTTGAAGGGAACTATTACTTGAAGATTGATCTTGTTAATGCTCATTTTCAGTAGCTCTTAGAGGAGCGATCTCAAAACATTGTTGTCATCAACAGAGCCTTCAGATTATACAAGTTGAAGTGACTTCGATCTTCAGTCTTCACCATTTTCCAAAGGTATGTGCAACAACTCACACAACACACTCCAGCTTGTGTAAATTAACTGGATGATTTACATGTTATGGGAGCAACCTACCACAAGCATTTGCCGAACCTCTACACTGTATTTACAACAGTGTTTAAGGTCGAGAGTAAAGTAATCTCACAAGAATGCACAAATCAAATATCCAAATGCTCTAGTAGCCGACCCATCCTTCTATGGCATTTGGGTAGTTCTGGCATATAGAAGTGAGGATGGCTTCATATAGTTAATAGTATATGCATCCAAGATACTGACACCAACACAGCACAATTACTCACAGAAAGAGAAAGAGGTATTTATGATAGTGTTTGTCTTTAAAAAATTCATGTCTACCTTTTTGGGATAAAGTTCTCTTTAATCACCAGTCACAAGCCCTTGACCACATTATTTGGGCTCTGAGCCAACCTCTCAGAGTGAACAGCTCAATGCCTCCAGCAATGGGCAATGTTCCAGAGTACATACAATTCTGCCATCCGGTATAAGCCCACAACACAATATTCTAATGCCAATTGGTTGTCACATTTACCTGCTCACCCAGATCCCAATTTTGACCAACTTACCCACGGAAACTGCATAAAATATATGTTGGATGGGCTTCCCATTAGCACAGCATGTTTCACTGTTGCCATGTGTTGAGACCCCACAATATGTGACCTATGGCTGGCCAACATACCTAACCAGCTGCATTGTGTTTGAAGTCATTCCCCGTAAACACTTTTCTCACAGGCTCCCAGTTTTTGATAACAGTATTCTGTTAAATAAGGCATATGACACAGATTGGATAATATCATTCTAGCAAATTGTAGCAATGGAGTCCTGAACTTGCTGCACCAAGAACATTTGCAGAAGTCCCGCATGATGGTGCTGGCTCACTAACACCTGTACTGGCCAGGTAACAATCTTGGCATCAAAACAACAGTCTGTAGCTGTGCAGTGTGTGCCTAACACAATCATTCACTGTCACTGGAATCACATCCACCTTGAGTTTGCAGGCATGTTTTCAGTAACAATGTGGTTAGGCCTACTCAAAATATGTATATTTTCTACAAATGGCAACCACAATGACGAACACCACACTCACTGCGTTACGCAGGTTTTGGCCATCTGCAGATTTCCTCACACTTTGGTTTCTAAGAATCGGCAACAGTTCATGGCATCTGTCTTCAAACAGTACTGTGAGGGCATCGGTATAAAACATTTTCTCAGCCCTACATTCCATACTTCCTCAAATGTTGAAACAACATGTCTAGTTTGGACCTTTAAACAGCAAATGAAGAAAGTGATCCTCTGCCACTACAATGCCCATCACTATGTTTTTTAGTCCTATCACACCATGCCAATTGAAAGTCATAGCATGGCAGAACTATTTGAAGGGCAGAAGCTGTGGCCCCTGTTTCAGCTTCCGATATTGCACCTTGCTGCATTCTTCTACAGGCATTCCCAGTGCTATGCAGATGTATGGGCTCACATCAATGAGAATAGTCCAGCTTGGATAATAGTTTTGGTAATAGAACCTCATAGGCACTGAATAATGACAGGCCAAACAAAGAAGGGGCTGCTCTCTCTTCTTCCAACAACAAGTGACCGCGAGATGGCCAATGACCGCATCCATGGGGATTAATGGAAGCCTCTGGCACCCTCACCTCTAACAATGTCACAATGGATATCACTGATCACACATACTGCATCTTCTTATTGCAAATTATTTATGGGCCTTCTAGAGGAAATATTATTAGCTTTCCAAAACCCTAAACCCCTGGTCTAATTCAGGTTGACTGATGATAATTTCATGATTTGGACTCAGGGCCAGGACACTCTATCCATGTTTCTTCATAACCTCAATACCTCCCTCATCTGCTTTACTTGAACCTCCTCTACCAGGGTTGTTAATCTCCATCTCACTGATGATGTCATTCACATCTCTGTCCACATTAAACCCACTAACAGTTCCTGCACTTTGACAATTGCAATCTATTCCACACCAAAAAATTCCTTCCATACAGCCTTGCCACCTGTGGACAGTGTATTTGCAACAATGAGAACTCCATTATCCAATATGCAGAAGCCTTCACAAAGGCCTTAACAGATAGACATTGCTATCCAGCCCTGGCCTGCCAACAAAAATCCCGTGCTGTATCCCTGCACATCAATAATCCTCCCTCCACCCCCATAACCGGCCACAAAGGATGCCTCCCCTTGTCACCCAGTACCACCCTGGACTAAAACAACTAATCATGTCAGCCATTAAGGCTTTGATTAGCTGCCATCATACTCTGAAATGAGAGAAATCCTACCCAAGATCCTTCTGACACACCTAAATTGATGTTACATCACACATCCAGTATTCACAACATCCTGGTACATATCTATGCCACTCACAATTCCAACCCCTTACCAAAGGGATCATAATCCTTTAGAAGGCCCCTATGGAAGACCTGCCCAATTCATCCAACCAGCACTTTCTATTCCAGTTCTGTCACAGGCTTACTCTATCCTCAGAAGTCAGGCATATTTTTAACATGGCTGTCTGCATCTCAGCAATTGTCTTTACAGTGGGCTGTTCCTATCCTCATATTATTGACATTGCAACTAAATATTTCCACTGTTCAATTATTAGTATAAAATTGCTGACTCCAAGAAACTTTCTCAGATGCCAATAATTATAAAAATTCTAATAATAGAAAAATATTTGAATCAATATTAATAATTTTATTACAGGGCCCTTGTAATTTTAAACAGATTATATAAAAGCTGTTACATTTTAACTATAAGTAGATACAGGATGTAATAGCTGTTAAAAAAAATAAAAAATGCAATCACTATGATAATTCAGCATGTCGTGGACTAGCAAGTATGACATTGAAGTTGCATGCACCAGCATTGTGCATCTAAGACTTATGTCGGCCAGGCCATGATAGTACCCGGCGCAGCCACTGGAGGACATGGCTGTAAGTAAAAGTCGACATACAAGCAGTGTGCCATCTGCCTGTGGCATGCTGATAAAAAGCCGGCGCACACCGGCCTCACCTTATTTGTGTAATGTGTGTGTCTGATAATAAAGTGTATACTCCCAGCACGGTGATGTTTACTTCATTGGTGATGAGGATACTGGTTGTGTGTGTCTTCCTGCTCGGCATCCTGGTCAATCAACTTAGCGTTTTGCTGACTAATCTTCAGTCATTGCTGGAGGTTTTGGCTCAGCAGAATGCTTCCCTCATCTATTGACAACTTGACTCAAGCTGTGTCACAAGAAGTCAGATTGTGATCTTCTGTGGCTGTTCCTATGTTTCCATCTTTTGATGAAAATACTGATGATTGGTCTGACTATGAGCAGCATCTGTGCCAACATTTCGAAGGTTTCCGGGTTTCTATGCTGGTAAGCAGAAAGCTTATTTCTTTCCATGGCTTTCACCTAGTCTTTTCCATTTGTTAGTGATTTGGGGCCACTTCTTGGGATACCTGTTAGTCTCCACTCACATGTTGTCGCGTCACAAATCACTTTACCACTTTGTAAAAAGCCAGGCCAATCTCACTATGCTTGGGAAACGGAACTTCAGGGGCTGGCCTGCTGTCATCAATTTCGGTCAGAACTGCATGGGGATTTGTAT
This sequence comes from Locusta migratoria, assembly GCA_026315105.1. Taxonomy (NCBI): domain Eukaryota; kingdom Metazoa; phylum Arthropoda; class Insecta; order Orthoptera; family Acrididae; genus Locusta; species Locusta migratoria. The sequence continues at coordinate 413,169,358 of CM048746.1, read as the reverse complement.
GCATATTCTAGGGTCCACTATGTTTTGCTCTGTTTTGCTCCCAACCTGGAAATTCATAAGCAGACCCTTCAGTCCTCTGACCACTTCTTGGCAGAGGTCTTACATATAGCCTGTGCATTTGAGGTTACTGAGGCAGAGGGTGGTCAGCTTTCCGCATGGAGTGAGGTGTCCTCTTTTGACAATTCGGCCCAGTTATCCACTGAGCCTGTTTCCTCGGTGGCTGTAGTTGCATCCACCCCCCCCCCCCTCCTTTCTGCTGCCGCGGACCTTGGTGTCGCGCATGCAGAGGGAGCAGTGTCACAAGTCTCCCACTTCATAGGGCTGGCAAAACTCATGTCCTTCTGCTGGGGCATGTCATTCTCAGGATTTGTGCCCGCAGCAACAGGCTACATGTCATCGCTGTGGGGAATTTGGGCACATTGCCTGGGTGTACCACTCCTCCGCTCAAGGCTACAATAAGCACTCGCAGTCTCACAATTTCAGAGGTTCTCCTGTGGATATTAATAGGGTTGTTCCCGTCGGCTTACTGATGTCGAAATTACTTATTGACCTCTGGATTCTTCAGAAAAATGTCTCACTTCAGGTTGACACCAGTGCCAAGGCAGCTACTTATCAATCATTGGGCTCCCCCAAGTTGTGTCCAGCACCTCGCTACTTAGCCATCCCAGTCCACTCTTGGGTTAGTTTGTGGCCGAAGTCACATATCAGAATGTTCGCTGATCTGTGCCATTTGTGGTTGTAACACAGCTATGAATACTTTTCACCTCAACATGTTCCATGCCTTTGGCTTTACTATTACTGACTATCTGCTTGGTTTCCGACCAGATTCCATATGATGGCTTCTCTCAGTTGTGCACGGAGTTCACGCCTTTTTTCACACTGGGTGTTGGGTGTACATAGAACTTTCGGGCCTCCATTATGATTTAACCCACTATGCACCCCATCTTTTGTTGGGCTCGCCCCATTCCTGTCACACTCCCAGAGGCTGTTAAAGTCAAGTTAGATCACCTGACAGCTACTGGTATTCAGCTTCCTGTTACAGCTAGCAAATGGGCTACACCTCTGGTTATCAAACACAAGCCCATGGGGGCCCTTCTCTTTTTTGGGACTTTAAGAAGACAGTGAATTCCAATTCCATCATTTATTCCTTCCCGATGCCTCCCCAGCTGATTTGATCGACCAGTTGGCAGGGGCCAGTATTTTTCGAAGATTGATCTTACGGAGGCTTACCTGCAGTTGCCTATGGATGACGAAACAAAGCGGGCACTGGTGGTCGCTACCCCCTTTGGCCTTAACAGTTGCCGTTCAGCGTGACCAGTACCCCCGCCATATTTCAGTGCTTTTTGGAACAGTTTCTAATGCCAGAACTCTGTTGGATGAATTACTTGAACGATATTGTTGTGACGGAGTCCAAGGCAGCTGACCATCTCACCAACCTGTGCTCCCTGTTTTCTGTCTTGGCAGCAGCAGGCCTCTACTGCAATTTCGAAAAGTCGTCTTTCTTCCAACCTTCTACAGAGTACTTGGGCTATGAGGTGTCACGGTTGGAGGTGCACCAAGTGGCTGTCATGTATATTCAGTTGTGGACCTTCCCCTTCCTTTGTCCATTAAGGAACTTAAAGTGTTCCTAGGCAAGGTTGTGTAAGACCTCTGCTTCCTCCCACACAGGCAGTCACGGTGGCACAACCCCTGCACCAGTTGTTACATAAAGGTGTTACTTTCTGCTGGTCCCCTGCTTGTGAGTGAACTTTTCATTATGAGATTCAGTATCATCATGCCATTGCCAAAGCACTATCTCAGCTCCCGGTGAGCCCCAACCCAGTCTTCGACAAAGAAGAACTTACGTGTTTCATGGTGGATGAGTCTTGGGTTTTCCTATCAATAGCTCGTGGGTAGCGGAGGCCACTACTGCCGATCTTGTCATCCAGGTCTACCTCCTCTGTCTTGCAGGGCTGGTCCAAGCGGCCTCTGGGGCGGACCTCTGACCCAATCCACAATTATTTTGAGGATATTCTACTTCTGCCCACAGAAGATGGCTCCCACCAAGTAGTGGTTCTGACCTCATTGCGCTGCCAGATTTTTTATATTTTACACTGGGACCACTGTGGCATGTTCCACACTATATGCCTGTTGGCATATATATTGGCCTGGGATCAATGGGAACATAGATCACCTAATAGCAGGATGATCTTCCTGTGCTTCTCAACAAGTGGCTCTTCGCTCTTCGCTCTTCTCTCTCTCTCTCTCTCTCTCTCTCTCTCTCTCTCTCTCTCTCTCTCTCTAAGTCCTGCTCTGTCCCCGCTGTGGGAGAGACTACATGTTGATTTTGTGGGCCCCTTCTTTAACAGCTATTGCCGTTTGGTCCTCAATGCATAGTCTAACTTCTCTTCTATTGTTTGCCTGGTCTCCATGTCTACGTACATCACTACCAGCTCCCTGTTAAATCTTTTTCTATTGAAGAACTCCCGGCCGCATTGGTGACTCATATCAGCACCCAATTCACTCCACAACATTTTCGAAGACTTCTGTTCTACCCACCCCACCTTTTCACCCGCAGCCTAGTGGGTCAGCAGAGAGATTTGTACACACTTTCAAGCCACAAATGAGTCAGTACATGCTGTGTCTTTCGGTGGAGGATGCCCTCATTCATTTCCTTTTGTCATATTGGTCCATCCCAGCTGGCCTACATAGCCCCGCTGAGCTTCTTCACGGCCACCCTCATTGGACACTTTTGACCCTATTGCATCTGAGTTCTCCCATGTCCCCTCCTATTCCTTCTTCTCACTTTAACTCAGGTTCGGCCATCATATTTGTGGGTAAGTTTGGCTACCGGTATCCTCACCTGCCACCACAACAAGCTGTGGGAACTGTGGGGATGCCTCGCCGTCAACCTTTGTGAACCCCCAGTTTTCTCAGGAGGTGCCTGCGAACAAGGAACTGGAAGACTGGCCGCTGTCGCCAGTGCTGGGGATGTCAGGATGTATTTCGGGGTGGGGGCCCCTCCATGCTGCAGAAAGGGGTTCTGCCCATATGTGATGGTTCTGGCTCAGCAGCAGGTGAAGTTGATGGAGGTGGACCCTTACCAGCAGCCTGCATTCTTTGCCACAGTTTAGGATTCCTTCCCTGTGCCCCTATGGGGGGAAGAATGTCATGAACTAGCAAGTAAGATATTCAAATTGCACCTGCCAGCATCGTGCATTTAAGCCTTATTCCAGCCAGGCCATGATAGTACGTGGTGCAGCCACTGGAGGTCACGGCTGTAGTTGACAGCTGACAAACCAGCTGCATGTCATTTGCTTGTGGTGCACAGATAAAAAGATGGGGCATGCTGGCCTCGCCCTCTTGCTGTAATGCGAATGTCCAATAATAAATATGTTCTCCCAGTGTGGTGTTGTTTACTCCTCAGCAAAAAAATAAGAAAATAGCTGTTACACACTATGCAGACCTTCCTTCATTATAATTGATTTTTGGGATTTAGTCAATTTTCTATCTGCCCTAATGTCTATCATCATAAGCGAAATTAATAGGATCAGTGATGAAAGATATTTAGAAGGTCTAGTATTTGCAACTTTGTGTACTGAATACTCTACTAATATAATTTGCTAGCACAACTTCACTGTTTATCAATGTCTGTAGAATAGCTGTTCTAGTTATTTTAATTAAGAAAATGCTCAGAGAGTCCAGTTTACAGCAATAAATGTTTGGAGAATCCATCTATATACTTCAATAGCAACTAGTGATCTTTTTCAAAGCAGCTGATGATATTTTAGGCAGAAAATTTGTCTAAAATACCAAATAAGTAATAGACATGAAACACTGTGTTTATGTCCCCCGCTACACATTTATATCTCTTCTTTTATATTTATATACATTGTAAAAAGGAAAAATTATTTGCATGTATTTTAATATTATAGGTGTGTGGTAGAGTATATAAAAATTTGTCCAGTTACTTAACCCAGATAGGGCTGACGTCCTTCCAGAAGGACAAGAACAGTAACTTACTTTTTCATTTCCATATTTAAGAATTTCTGCAGAGTGTTGTATTTTATTTCTTTGAGTAGCCTGCTCCAATTGCAGATCAGTTTTAGCTTCTATTGTTCATTATAAAGTGGTTGGATATGACTTTGAAGTTGATATTCATACAGGAGATACTGAAGGTTTCCACATAGTTGGATTTGTATTTCTTGAACATTCCTTAATTTTTGTGACATATATATACATACAAATGTCACAAAAATTAAATTCACCAGATTAAAATTATAAAACATTCATTTTCACATCCTTCCAGAATGAAGGGCAGTATGGCAAAACTAACAGTGTGATTGTGAAAAAAAAATCACTTGAGACAATTTTATACTGTCATATGAAGGTAATTAATAGCTTCTGAAAACCAATTTAAACCAAAAATAATCCTGCTCTATCTGGGTATGTCTGGTTTTTTATTTTACTTTAGTACTCACTAAATATTTTTATTATTAACTTTCAGTTTAAACAGAAACACTGAAAAACTTGGCTGATAATATCATTGAAAAGGAAAAAGTTCCTGCTTGATGGCTGATTCATTTAAAAGAGCAAAATCTATTAGATGATAATAAAGATAAAATATACACACCTAAGGAACCTGCCACAAAATCAATAGCCATATCTTTAATGTTATCTGCTGCATCGCCTGAGTGAGACATTGTGCATCAAAACCACTTCTTGTATAGTCTAAAAAGAATCTGAAACAGATATATCAAAAGGTAAGATTAATAATATGAAACCTTCAAAGTTATGAATATTTCAATTAATAGTTTGCTTTATATATATATATATATATATATATATATATATATATATATATATATATATATATATATATATATGAAACGATTATTAAGACGAAAAATTCCTAGCAGGAAAAATAAAATATAAAAAATAGACGAAGATTACTCACCAGGCGAAGGAGCACAGGTGTGACAGCATCACAAATAAATAAATGAATACACACACACACACACACACACACAATCGCAAAGGCTTTCTACAGTATGTCTGCCTAGGTGTACTTGTGTCTGTGTGAATGTGTGGGCATGTGTGCATTTGTTTACCCTCCTTTTTTTCCCCCAAGGTAAGTCTTTCCTCTCCCGGGATTGGAATGGCTCCTTACCCCCTTCCTTAAAACCCTCATCATTTCCTTTTCCCTCTCCTTCCCTACTGCCCGAAGACGCAACTGGGTTGCGAAAGCTTGCGATTGTGTGTGTGTGTGTATTCATTTATTTATTTGTGATGCTGTCACACCTGTGCTCCTTCGCCTGGTGAGTAATCTTCGTCTATTTATATATATATATATATATATATATATATATATATATATATATATATAAATAACCCTGTGGGCAGTCAAATATAAAGCAAATGCACCAATAATATCATCTTCTGTTCACTAGAAAATTATTTGGAGATATCACTCATGCATAGTAAAAACAAGATATATAGGCCTATATTTTAAATCTGATTGCGGAAACAATATTGGACTATATGCCAGTGTCTTTCATTACATTTCAGGGTTCTGCATCATTTTTCATGCTGCCATTCTTCTACATGTAGCTATTATGTGTTTGTGTCAATAATAGTAACAACTCACTGTAAAGACAGTCGCTAAGCCATTGATATGCACATAAAACAGACAATCACACTTACACAATTTAAATTTTCAGCCATGGCCTTCACTAGAAAAAAATTAATTTACATGAATGTGCCTATCAAAGGCTCAGTGATCGTCTTTATGGTGATAGTTACCTATCCTCTATTATTGACATTCCAATCTGGATTTCTCCATTATTATATGTGTTTGTTATTTCAAAAGCTGCCAGGATCTTTTCAAAATGTATAGGTTATCTTAGAAGGATATGTTTCACCCCTTAATTAACGGATGACTTACCCAAAAGGACCAGCTCGTCGATAGACACAAATAAAAATAAAAATCACACTCAAAACACACTTACAAGCTTTCGCCACCACTGGCAGCTTCTTCAGGAAAAAGAGGAAAAAAGGGGAGGAGAAAGGGAAGGATATGGGTTTTAAGGAAGTGGAAAAGGAGTCATTCCAATCCCAGGAGTGGAAGGACTTACCTTAGGGGACAAAAAGGAAGGTAGACAAATACACACACACTCACACATATCCAAACACAAACACACCTAGACAGACATTTGTAATGCAAACACACCTAGACAGACATTCCTGGGATTGGAATGGCTCCTTTTCCACTTCCTTAAAACCCGTATCCTTCCCTTTCTCCTCTCCTTCCTCCCTCTTTTTCCCGAAGAAGCCACCACTGGTGGCGAAAGCTCGAATGGTTGTGTGTTTTTGTGTGTTTCGTGTTTCTATCGACAATTCTGGAGTTCTTATGATTTGGACTCACAGTGAAGAAGAACCAAAGGAGTTGAGGTTGAAGAGGAAATTCTGGAGTTCTTATGATTTGGACTCACAGTGAAGAAGAACTCCAGAATTTCCTCTTCAACCTCAACTCATTTGGTCCCATCAAATTCACCTGGTCCTATTCCAAATCCCATGCCACTTTCCTTGATGTCGACCTCCATCTGTCCAACGGCCAACTTCACACATCCGTCCACATCAAACCAACCAACAAACAACAGTACCTACACTATGACAGCTGCCATCCATTCCACATCAAACGTTCCCTTCCCTACAGATAAGGTCTTCGTGGCAAACGAGTCTGCTCCAGTCCCGAATCCCTGAACCAGTACACCAACAACCTAATATCAGCTTTCACATCCCGCGGCTATCCTCCTGATCTGGTACAGAAACAAATTTCCAGAGCCACTTCCTCATCCCCCCAAATTCAGAACCTTCCACAGAAGAACCCCAGAAGTGCCCCTCTTGTCACCGGATACTTTCCGGGACTGGAGCGGACTCTGAATGTGGCTCTCCAGCAAGGATACGACTTCCTTAAATCCTGCCCCAAAATGAGATCCATCCTTCATGACATCCTTCCCACTCCACCAAGAGTGTCTTTCCGCCGCCCACCTAACCTCCGTAACCTAGTCCATCCATATGAAATCCCCAAACCACCTTCACTACCCTCTGGCTCCTACCCTTGTAACCGCCCCCGTTGTAAAACCTGCCCTATGCACCCTTCCACCACCACTTACTCCAGTCCCGTAACCCGGAGGGTGTACACGATCAAGGGCAGAGCCACTTGCGATAGCACCCACGTGATTTACCAACTGACATGCCTGCACTGTGAAGCGTTCTATGTGGGAATGACCAGCAACAAACTGTCCATTCGCATGAACGGTCACAGGCAGACAGTGTTTGTTGGTAATGAGGATCACCCTGTGGCTAAACATGCCTTGGTGCACGGCCAGCACATCTTGGCACAGTGTTACACCGTCCGGGTTATCTGGATACTTCCCACCAACACCAATCTTTCAGAACTCCGGAGATGGGAACTTGCCCTTCAACACATTCTCTCTTCCCGTTGCCCGCCTGGTCTCAACCTCCGCTAAATTCTAATTCCTGCCCGCCATCTTTAACATCTTTGCCTTGGTTCTGTGGACAGAGCCTCTGCCTGAAGTGGCATCTCTGTCCAACTTCTTTGGTTTCTACAAATGTCTGCCTAAGTGTGTTTGGATGTGGATATGTGTGTGTGTGTGTGTGTGTATTTGTTTACCTTCTTTGTCCCCTAAGGTAATTCCTTCCACTCCTGGGATTGGAATGGCTCCTTTTCCACTTCCTTAAAACCCGTATCCTTCCCTTTCTCCTCTCCTTCCTCCCTCTTTTTCCCGAAGAAGCCACCACTGGTGGCGAAAGCTCGAATGGTTGTGTGTTTTTGTGTGTGTTTAGTGTTCCTATCGACCAGCCTGTACTTTAGGTAAGTCAAACATCTTTATTTTATACTATATATATATATATATAGAGAGAGAGAGAGAGAGACACACACACACACACACACACACACACACACACACACACACACACACACACACACTCAATATTTCATCCTCATTATTTTCGCCTCCGCCCCTCCTTCCCCACTTATTATCCTGTATCTCTCCAATTCATGTCTTCGTCGCATTTCAATATCCATTGAATTAATTACTTTTTAATTTTTTCGTTATTATTTTTAATGTATCAATTCCCCCTAGTCTCTACCCCCACTCCTTAACACCTCCCTTTTATACTTTCCCACTCCTTCCCTTCACGTATGCTATGCCACAATTTAAATTCCTGCTTATCAGAGTCTTTACAATCCATCATGCAATGTAGAACTTTCCATCCCCAAACTTACCCAGCATCCTTTCCCCTCCACTTCCCACCTCACCCAATATCTGGATGCTTGTGACACTGGAGTGGCTGGACATGGTTGTTGTGAGTGTATAGTTGTCCGAGTGATTGAGTGACTATTTTTCTTTCTCTGATGAACGCCATGGCCAAAAATTTAAGTTGTGTGAATGAGAGTGTCTATTTTTCGTGCCTGTCAGCCACTCAGTTAGCCTTTTGCAGTGAGTTGTTACCATTATTTGCATCACAATCAGAATTTCCATTCTCAAAATTGTTGATAATATATTTGTTTATATAGATTAAACTGGAGTGTATGAAAAAGCCAAAACACAGCCTAACAGATTGTTAATATATAGCTTTCCCTCTGTTGAATCTTTTATAGTACTCTTTGGTAGCCAGGGATCACTATCATTAAACTAACCCTTTGAGAAAAAGATCGTATTTGGCAAAAAGAAGATCAGATTTATTGTGGAGTTAACAATAATCAGTAATCTAGGTGCTACTCTAAATAAACTAAAAATATCAAAAGTTACATTGCTCTTGAATTTTGATCACTAATAGTAATGAGTTATTTTATCTTAGAATGTAAAAGTAAAATGTTCATATGTTTGTAGAGCTTATGGGACTTAACTAAGGGGTCATCAGTCCCTAAACTTACAAACTACTTATGAACTACCTTATACTAAAGACGGCACAAACATCCGCCCAAGGGGGGATTCGAATCCCCGAAGGGGAACGGCCTTGCACATTGTAGCATGGCGCCTCAATGCACTTGGCCACTCCGCCGCGGCCAATGTAAAACTAAAAACGCCATCCGACAGGCCTCGAGAGGCGCACTGGGTACTGACCAGCGGCCATGTCATCCTCTGCCCAAAGGTGTCAATGGATGCAGTATGGAGGGGGACGTGGTCAGCGCCCCACACTCCCAGCTGTTATGTCAGTTTTCCTGACCGGATTTGCTACTTCTCAATCAAGTATCTCCTCAATTGGCCTCACAAGAGCTGAGTGCATGCTGCTTGTCAACAACGCTTGGCAGACCTGGACAGTAACCCATCCAGTGCTTAACTTTGATGATCTCACAGGAGCGTATCCATTGCAGCATGTTCGTTGACATTTCTTACAATGTACATACGAATGTTTTCCATGTGTGTGTGCATGTATTCATAATGACAACACCAACTGCAAATATATGCTTGAAGATGGACAGAAAAATAATATTTTAAAAAATAGTGCAAAGCATCCTTTCATATACCACATTAGTATTTCTCTATGTTAATATTATTAAGCTACTTGAGGACCCTGTAACCTCATGCATTAAAAGAACAACTATATGTTCACCTAAGTGGCTGTGTTCGTTTCCTATGCTTGTTAATACAGCAAGAATATATCATCAATATGGCAAACTTTCCCTAATTTAATTCATTAATGCGACAAGGCAGCAGATCCCAAAACATAAACCACAGTTCATAAGGGGGGCAGTAGGCAGTATGGCTCTGGTCTGTGAATGCTGGTCCAGAGTAGAACACAAGATAAAAATTATTGGGAACTTCAGGTGTTTCAATTGCAAGTCAACAAAGCCAGAGAGCATAGAATGGTATAATAGTTGAAACGCCCGATTACTCACAAGAGAATCATCCAGTTTGTCATGTCGAGACCCCCGCCCACCACTTATTATCTGTTTTCATAAGCAGAAATAGAAAGAAAGTAGCAAACCAAGCTTGAAGTACAAAACTGTTCACAATAACAACATGCTAGATATCAAGGCTCAACAACAATGAAGGGGGAGAGGATTAGTAAAAGGAAGGACAGAAGATTAGGTAGGGTTGGGTTGTTTGGTTGGGATAGGGGGACTAAACTGCTAAGATTATCACCCCCCAGTGGGAGGGAAAGGAGTGAGGATAGGAAAGGAGGGGAGGGGGAAAGGAAATGAAGTCTGGGAAGTAAAGAAGGAAGGAAGACTGCATTAGCTCAGGGCCCCCTGCTCACCACACATATTCACGCAGGAACCATGAGCCCCTTGAGCGGGAGGGGGGGGGGGTGGAATGGAAGATTAGGGTTTAACTTCATGTCAACTACTTGCTCATTAGAGGCAGAGTGCTAGCTCAGATTTTTTGACAAGTTTGGGGAAGGAAATCAGCCTTGTCCTTTCAAAGGAAACATTTGCCTGGAGTGATTTAGGGAGACTAATAAACTCTACATCTGGATGTCCACAGATGGGTCTGAAGGAAGATTAGTTGATTGGGACCAAACTGCGAAGGTCATCAGTCCCCCTGTGGGGAGAGGAAGGAGTGAGGATAGAAAAGGAGGGGAGGCGGGGGGAGAAAATACAGTTTAGAGAGGAAAGAAGGAAGATAAGATGGCAGCTCAGGGCCACATGTTCACCACACACATTCTCATGAAAGAACCATGAGTCCCCTGTGGAGGGCAGGGGTGAAGATTAGTAAAAGAAAGAAGGATGGTAGATTAGGGTTTAACATCCCATCAACAGTGTGGTCATTAGAGAAAGATTTTTCTGATAAGCATGGAGAAGAAATCTCTTTCTGTCCTAAGGAACCATCCCAGATTTTGCCTGGAGCAAACATGGAAAATGTATACCTGAATGGCTGTACTCCAAAATGTAGGTCCAATCTGCTAACCACTGTGCCACCTTACTTGGTGAGAAAATAGTGCACACTACAATTATTGAAGGCAGGGCTCTGCACAGATTTCTTGCTATTCCATGGGGAATAAGTGGTCATGGCCCCTACTGAGACTGAAGGTCAGACCGGGTCAAGAGCGAGTCGCGAACAACCGACCAACTGAGGGCATCGGCAGAATTGTGACTGACGTTGGACCGGACCACTGAATGTACGACTGAGAACAACCTACTGACCAAGGGAGTCGGCAGAGCGATGCCGCTAATAGTCAACCCTAAACAAGACAACCAGAGGTGACAAACAATGATGACAACTAAACGGATTGGACTGACCAAATCATGAACCAATTGAGACCGTTATGTAGACAAGTAAGATGCCAGACAACAAAGCAGTACACAAACGTATACAGAGTGCAGTTGAGACACGGCTGAAGACTGGGCTGCAACTCTGGGGCCTATATAGTGTGGCTGATTGTGCAGATGGCTTCCATGGTGGGTGCATCACTGTGCACGGTGTTGCAGTGGTGATGGCAGTGCTTGCAAATTGTGCACGCCACCTAACGGCCACTGTCACCATCCATGTGGTCTGGCAGGTTCATGCACTCATCATGCCAGGATACCCAGATCCCCCCCCCCCCCCTGAAATGGGCCCATAGGGACGGAAGTGCCCAGGGCGGTGCTTCGGAAGGTGAACTGACGGCACAAGTGGTGTCCCGGGTGCAGAGCCAGAAAAAGGATGTGGGGCCTCCGGATAGGTGCTAGGATGTGATGGCTGAGAGGGTGAATGTGGAGGCAAGATCTCCACCTCCATGCCCGTGTCCCCTGGGGTCGCCAGCACTGCTCTGAAGTGTATATGGAGCCCCTGTGGTTGAGGTGTGTCCAAGTGTGATCTTCCCTGTGAGCGTAGTTGTGGAGGGTTATGCGAGTGATCCTGGCGTGTAGCCCCAGTAACAATGACATCGTCAAGGTAGTTGGCACAACCAGGTAATGGCATGGTTAACTGTTCCAGATACCTCTGGAAGATGGCTGGCACCGAAGAAATCCCAAAGGGGAAATGTTTGTATTTGTAAAGGCCAAAATGTGTATTGATGACCATGATTCATTGAGATTCCTCATCGAGTGGGATTTGTAAATATGTACTAGCCAGGTCTGTCTTAGAAAAGTATTCACCTCCAACAAGCTTTGTAAGGAGGTCCTCTTGACGTGGAATCGGGTAGGTTTCGACTTGTGCCTGGGCATTGATGGTGGATTTAAAATTGCCACAGAGGTAGAGGGTGCCGTGGGGCTCGAGTACCACTACCAGTTGTGTGGCCCAGACACTTGTTTTGACAGGTTCAATGACCCCATCTGCATGCAGAAGGACTAGTTCCAGCTTCACAGCCATCCGTAGGGAGACTGGAAGAGGACATGCACGGCAGAAACAGGGCACTGCATCTGGATGTAAAGTAACATGTGCCTCAAAATTGGTGGCACACGCCACATCAGATTCAAACAGAGACGCAAAAGAGGCACAAAGGTTGTCAAGTTGCTGAAAAGGAACTGTGTCTGAGAGGACCTGCACCTTGTCTGTGCTGGAGAACACAAACACTGAGAATGCATCTGGGCCAAAAATATTTCCAGCTGAGTGGCTATTGACAGGGTTACAGGTCGTGTGACCAATTTGTAAGCCACCAAGGTGGTAAATTGACCTTTCAGAGGGCTAGAGCTGTCACCATATGCGACCAGCTGTGGGAGGGGGGTAGCCGAGATGGGTAGACGTTGGGAGGTTCAGCAGGAAGACTGTCACCGCTGTGTCTACTTGGAAGCAGACATGGCAGGCACCCAAAGTGGATTTAGAGTCAGATCCTTAGTCCTCATGGCAAACACCTTTACAGAGTCCGCATGTCTGCTGGAGAAGTGGTTCAACTTCCTCCCTGAGTAACAGCGGCAATGAGTTCTACAGCAGCACCAACACCATCTCCACCAAGAGCTGCTCCCAACAAGGTTGAGGTGCCACATTTCATTCCATGGCCCGCTGGCACAGTAAGCCAACCACGAGCAAAGCAACAGGCCACCGACAGTTCCTGTACTGGTTACCAACCCATAATCACAAGAAGACGTTGTCATGCATGAGCTCGAACAAACACCTTAGGAAGAGTCATCCTTATTCCCTCCGAATATTCAGACTGATTAAACACCAGGCACCATGTGTCCCACACCAGGAACAGAAATCTGGCAGCTCTCCAATGTCTCCAATCATCGCTTCAAAGCATCTTCCTACAAGACTGGGATCTAGTCGGGGACACTTTCGTCCATATGTGAAGGTGCCTCCCGGGGAGTTCGCAGAAACGCACACAGAACACATGGACATCAACGCTCTTCACACCATCTACAGCAAGAAAGTGTTCAAACCAAAAGGGGAAGAAGTGTTGTGGTTTCACGCGCGACGTTTAACACAGTCTCTATGCGATTCTGTGTGGCTGACTGTAGTGGCTCTGCTCTCAAAACAGTCCTTTGACAGTGCCAACCAGAAAGCAGTGCAAGAAAGAGTGCAGTAACAAGGAAAGTTTATGTTTAACCACTTCAGTGAGTACATGCATTAACTTCTCAAGTGTGTTTTGTTTTGTATTAATTTTGGAAGTGGAATTAAAATTCATTTAAAGTTACAACAAAGACACTGAATTGTGTTACTGAGTGGCGTATCAAGTACCAGGGTCACTGATTCAGGCTGAGTTCAGAGCCTGGCATCCTGAGCTAAATTATATTCTCTAGGTGACAATAGCCAAGTTATTGGACAAATTTCATGAAACATGTTCTGAGGTGGATAAAAGAAATGCCACCAATGAGGAGACTGCAACAACATTGTTATAAATTTTTAGAAAAGTCCACATTGCAGTGTGTGTTGGTTATCAGCAGTATCCAGTGACAGTCAGTGTTCAGTCCTGAGTGTAAGATGCACACACATCAAAGGTACCCAAATAAGTTGCAACAACATCTCTCAGAAAATGACTCTGACTGGTGGGTGAAGTTTACAGAATGAGTTCAATATCAGCATAATAGGAATCCAAATTTAAAATGACAGGTGTTGGTCAAGGATGTTAGGGCGCACCACTACAAGCCGCTTCCCGTCCGTACGCGGCATCTGAAAGATGCACCACGGCAGAGTCCGCCGCACGATGGCGCCGCCTCTGAGGGCCTGCATGCAGCGCCGTCACAACCGGGCGAGCAAGTGGTGTGCGAGGCGTGCCTCAGTCATGTAGCTCTCACCGGTTTCATATGTAAACATTAGCTGTGTCCGTGACTTGCTGCCACTGTACCTTTCATTTGATGTATATGTTGTACCGTCCTGTGTATGCAATAAATTATATTAATATTAAGACGAAAAATTCCTAGCAGGAAAAATTATATATAAAAATAAGATGAAGATTACTCACCAGGCGAAGGAGCACAGGTGTGACAGCATCACAAATAAATAAATGAACACACACACACACACACACACACACACACACACACACACAAACGCAAGCTTTTGCAACCCAGTTGCTTCTTCAGGCAGAAGGGAAGGAGAGGGAAAAGGAAATGATGAGGGTTTTAAGTAAGAGGGTAAGGAGCCATTTCCTCTCCCGGGATTGGAATGGCTCCTTACCCCCTTACTTAAAACCTTCATCATTTCCTTTTCCCTCTCCTTCCCTTCTGCCTGAAGAAGCAACTGGGTTGCGAAAGCTTGTGTTGTGTGTGTGTGTGTGTGTGTGTGTGTGTGTGTGTGTGTGTGTGTGTTCATTTATTTATTTGTGATGCTGTCACACCTGTGCTCCTCCGCCTGGTGAGTAATCTTCGTCTTTTTTTTTTATATATATATACAATAAATTATACTGTTACAACAAAGGAGAAAGCTAATTTGTATGTGCAAGAAGAAGTAAATGAATATTACTTGACAGTTGCAAACCCCACGTGAGTGGATCCCTGTAATGTTGTTGTTGGTGTAGGATTTGGGACACAAGATTCGTGACTCCAGTGTTTATTGATAGAACCTTGAATGAAGAGCTCCATAATTAAGTACTTATAATGTTGTTGAATCCACTGGGTGATTTTCCAACCTTCCAACAAGACGGTGCACCTCCCCAATATGCTACTGAAGTCAGACAGTTTCTTGATGTAGAGTTTGGTGGTCATTGGATATTTGGGAGGGGTAGTATCATCACATTACCCTGATCTCTTACACCTCTTGAATTTTGTGTGTGGGAACATCTGAAATCAATTGTGTATGAGGTAAAAATCAACAATGTAGCCTATCTTTGCCTGTATATTGAGATGCCATGTGCAGCTGTTGACCCACAGATGTTGCAATGTATGCAGCTGTCCTGGAAAATAAAAAAAGTGCACTTGTGTGCCCAGCACAATGTAAGTCGTATTGAACATATGCTGCTGTAGGCTTAGTTGACTCTGACAAGTGTCCTAAACCTTAACAGGTAATAACTCTTAAACAAATAAAATTATCTTAAAACCAATTTCACGTGTGTATTCCTGAGATAGAATCCAAATCAAACTATGGAAATTCCAGGATGAATTCAACAATATTTTCATGAAGGACATCCGACGAGTCATGGGACGGCATAAATAAACTTGATAGCTTTCAGACTGTTAAGGTTTTCATTGGGCAGCGATCAATCCGTGGTGGGGGTGAGGAAGTGGCATGGAGAGGGAAGCAGTAAGGGAGGGGGGAGCTGCACACAATGGGTGGGGGAATACAGCAGTGTTATCTGACGGACAAGGTGGAAGGATGGGAACGGACTGAAATGTGTGGTGGGATGTGAGACACATGTAAGGATACAGTGTGGGCAGAGAAGGGGAGGGAAGGGTAGTGGAGGTAGGAACTAGCGAAGGTTTAGGCCTGAGCGATTGTGGAAGTGTAGGATATATTGTAGGGAGAGTTACCACCTGTGCAATTCAGAAAAGCTGGCATTTGTGGGGAGGATCCATATGGCACAGGCTGTGTAGCATTCATTGAAGTGAGCCACATTATGCAGCACTGTATGCTATGCAACAGGATGGTCTTGCTGTCTCCTAGCCACAGTTTAGCAATGGCCATTCATCCAGGTAGACAGCTTGGTGCTAGTCATGCCCACGTAGAAAGCTGCACAGTGGTTGCAGCTCAATTTGTAGATGACATCACGACTTTCACAGGTTGCCCTGCCCTTTATGGGATAGGAAATGACTGACAGGACAGGAGTAGGTTGTGGTTGGATGGTGAATAGGACAGGTTCTGCATCTATTTCTATTGCAGGGATATGAACCATGGGGGCAAGGGATTGGGAGTAGGAATATACAAGGATATTCCACAAGTTTGGTGGGTAGCAGAATACCACTGGTGGGGGGGGGGGGGGGGGGATATTGGATAGGGTGTGTCTCATTTCAGAACAGGATGAAAGGTAGTCAAAACCCTGGCAGAAGCTGCCCTAAGAGAGCAATTACAGTTGACTTAATGCTTTAACAAGCAGCAAGTCGCTCCCTGCAGAGATGGCTCCACTGAAGGAGGTCACACGAGACACTACGAACCTCAGCACAAGTTGTGCATGTTAGCCATGCTAAACCAGTAGCCGATACACAATGAGTGCCGCCACCCAGGGGGCTGCGACAATGATGCCGCCCACAAGTCAAGTATATAGGACTCCCCAGTACAAGCTGAGACCATATGTCTGCCCATGGAACACACTGCACTGACTGCCACAGCTATCATAGTGGCAGTGGGGCCACGCTACGAAGGTCTTCACGTGTTCCCCTTGGTCATCTCCAAGAGACTATTATACTACTTACTACCAGTAATATAAGCATGTCTAAAATCAGTGCTTTGACTCAGTGCAAAAAGTGTGATATAATATTAAGTATCTACTCATGAGAACATTTGAAGGAGAATTAGGTCATAGATATAAGTTTTTAATTGTATTTAAAATTTATTCACACTTATTATATTTCCAAAATGTATACAGAAACACTTGACCCACATCTGTACACTAAGAAAACAAAAATGTGTTATGATTTTTGAGTCTATAAACATAAACACATGTGTCATAAAATGTTACACAAATATTTACATTGTTTATGGGTACTCATTATGTGTTTATATACACTTTTCACATCTCATGTGTTCATTTACACCTTTGTAATGCCTAAAGCAATCAAACATGCCACACACAAGTTAACAAAATTTCTACACATGTAAGAGACAAACATAGTGTACATTTGCAATATTTGTTTCATTGTAAAAGTGAATGTTTGCCTAGGAGAATATTGAGTAAATTGTTTGGTCAATGTATATAAATGTGAACAAGTTTTTGGATTGTTGAGACAGTACCGCAGAGGAGGTTACGTGAGAATTGTCAGTGTACGTATTAAAAGATGCTGTTATCATTTAAGGGTGTGTATGGACTTGTTTTCTGTAGTTGATACAGAGGCTAGCAAAGTCAAGAGACGATAAAATGAAACAAGTTCCAGCAAATGAGAAAAAGTTAAAGAATGAATTTGATCCTTGGTATGAATGATGCAAGAAGGGAAATATTTCAAGTATTATGGAATGGTAAGCGACTGGTAGAGTTTAGATTTTCTCTGGTCCATATCACACCAGATTTTTATAGACATGCTCCCCAAGCAGAAATATTCTATGGGTGGGGGGGGTGGGTAATGAGAGATTTCAGTAATGCCACACTGATTTCCAATAGTAAATAAATATATGTAACCTTATTCGTTTCATAACTCATTTGTTATCAGTTTCTTCTGTAACTTGTGGCCGAGGGAAAATATTCTGAGAGGGGGAGAGAAAGTCAACTTCCTTCCAGGACCCACAAGCAGGCACCCACAAATGTGGCTCATTACTATACAGCAACGTTCTAACTACCCGAAAGTGTACCTGCAGCCAGTGCCCTCCAGGCCAGTATACAGGTGCAAAGACCACCCCGAACACTTTGAGTTCAGCCTATTTTTCTGAATGAGTCTTTGCTATTGTGTGCCCTTCTCTGAATGCCTTTCCAAGTATTTTGCAATGTTACTGCCATTAGGCTGGCGCCGGCAGAGGTGGCATCATCTGGGTGAGAGCGATTGGAAAATACAATGCCCTTTTACGGGCTGTTCAAGCAGTTTTACGAGGGAAAGCTGAGCAAATTTGCTGGACATTTATATGTATATATTTCATTTTCAACAGTGTTTTAATGATGATGATGATTGATCAAAATGAAAATTCTAAAATATTAATTTTGACATTCTTCCACAAAGATGGGCAATATTTGAAAACTAATTATGTGTAAGTGAAAAAATAACTTATAACATTTTTGGGCAGTCATATGAAGGTAATTTATACCTTTTGAAATAAAATTAAAACAAAAAATAATTCCCCACTATCTGGGTTAAGTTGCTCCAGTCCGGGGTGGTATTGGGTGACAAGGAGGACACTCCATTGTGACTGATTACTGGGGTTGGGGGGAGGATTGGTGGTGTGAGGGGATATGGTGTGAGGGGATTGGTGGTGTGAGGAAATCTGTTTGCAGACTGTCAGGAGGGTAATGTCTGTCTGTGAAGGCCTTTGTGAGGCCAGACCAGGGGTTTGAGAAGCTAGGAAGATTTCCTCTAGACGGCCCATAAATAGGTTGGCATAGGAGGGTGCCGTACGGGTGCCATGGCTGTGCCGCAGATTTGATTGTATACTTTTCCTTCAGAGGAAAAATAATTGTTTGTTAGGATGTAATTGGTAAGGGTTGTAAGGAATGAAGTATTGGGCTTGGAGTCTGAAGGACGTTGAGAAAGGTAATATTTGAGAGCAGTAAGACCATGGGTATGTGGGATACTGGTGTACAGTGAAGTGGCATCAACAATGACGAGTAAGGATCCAGAAGGTAAAGGGATGGGGATGGTGGAGAGCCTGTGTAGGAAGCGGTTGGTATCTTGGATGTGGGAGGCTAGGTTTCAAACGATTGGTTGGAGGTGAAGGTCAACAAGGGCTGAAATTCTTTCTGTGGGAGCACAGTAACCAGCCACAATCGGGTGTCCAGGATGGTTATGTTTATGGATTTTTGGGAGCATATAAAATGTAGGTGGGCAGGGTGAGGAGAGAGACAGATTTGGGGCAGAGGTTCTGGAAAGGGCCATAAGATTTTAGCAGGGATTGTAGGTCATTTTGGGCTTTTGGGATAGGGTCATCCTGGCACAACTTGTAGGTGGAGGAATGAGACAATTGACGTAGGCCTCCTGTCACGTAATCACTGTGATTCATTACAACAGTGGTGGAACCTTTGTTTGCAGGAAGGATGATTAGGTTGGAATCTGTTTTGAGGTTGTGTAAGGCTGTCCTTTCTTCTGCCAAAGGTTGGTGTTCTTAGTACCACTTGGCACCCGTGGACGGCGAATTTGAAGTGATGAGCAGTCCCTTACCCATTATGCTGAAGGCCTCACAAAGGCCTTCACAGACAGACATTACCCTCCTGACCTAGTCAGCAAACAGATTTCCCATGCCATATCCCCACACACCACCAATCCTACCCCAGCCCCAGTAATCAGTCACAACAGAGTGCCCTCCTTGTCACCCAATACCACCCCGTACTGAAACAACTTTATCATATCCTTCGTCAGGCTATGATTAACTGTCATCATGCCCTGAAATGAAAGACATCCTACCCGAGATCCTCCCGAACCCTCCTAATGTGGTGTTCCATCACCCACCCTACCTCCACATCATCATAGTCCATCACTATGCCACTCCAAATCCCAACCCCCTTACCACAGGGATCATATTCCTGTGGAAGGCCACAATGTAAAACCGGTCCAATCCACAGACCCAGCACTTCCTATCCCACTCCCGTCACAGGCTTATCCTACCCCATCAGAGGTCGGGCCACCTGTGAAAGCAGCCATGAGATATACTAACTCTGCTGCAATCTTTGCACAGCATTTTATGTCAGTATGGCGACAAACCAGCTGTCCATCAGAATGAATGGCAACCACCAAACTGTGTCAAAAAACAAGAT
Source organism: Locusta migratoria (assembly GCA_026315105.1). Taxonomy (NCBI): domain Eukaryota; kingdom Metazoa; phylum Arthropoda; class Insecta; order Orthoptera; family Acrididae; genus Locusta; species Locusta migratoria. The sequence continues at coordinate 413,149,444 of CM048746.1, read as the reverse complement.
AGACCACAGGATGCAGCTGAGCATAGCACTCTGGATTTCAATGGCTGCTTCACTACACAAGCCATATGGATCCTCCCCTCCACCACTAGCTCTTCTGAACTGCGCAGATGGGAGTTGTCCCTTCAACACATTCTACGGCCCCGCAACCATCCTAGCCTCAACCTAAGATAACTTCCCATCCCTGCACCCTATGCCTAACATCTCCCCCTCCCCTTCCTTCCCCACCCATTATCCTGTAGCCATGTCTTCCTTACAACTGTGTATTACCACTTACAATATCCTACTAATTTAGTACTTTTATTTTTACTTATTTTTTTATTATTCTTTCCTATCTTTCCCAACTTCATTTTTGCCTCCCCCCCCCCCCCAACTTCATTTTTCCTTTTTTCCGCAACTTCATTTTTTTTCCCATTTCATATCCCCCCCATTCCCTCCCCACACTCCTCTACACCTCCCTTTTATCCTTTTCCGCTCCTTTCCTTCACTGTATTAATTGCCGTAATTCAAATTCCCGCCTTTAAAATGCAGCATGCAATTCGGAACTTTCCATCCCCACGTTTACCCAGAATACTTCCCTTCCACTCCCCACCTCACACTCAGTCTAGATTGTGTTGCTGGAGTGGCCAGAGCTGATAGTTGCGTGTGTATATAGTTGTCTGAATGATTGCGTGAATGTATGTTTTTCTTTATTTGACAAAGGCTATGGCCGAAAATTTAAGTTGTGTGGATTTGATTATCTACTTTCGTGTCTGTCAGAAACGCAGCAAGCCTCTTTACAGTGAGTTGTTACCTATTCTCCATTATCAATAAATTATTAGAGATATTTTCTATCCCTGAAGAATTCTTACATATTTGAGACCTAATTATCTTTTGAATTTCCCCTACAGTGACTGGCTTAAAGTACATTTCTGGTATTACTTTGGAGTAACCAGCTAGACATAAAGTCGTAGCTTCCTCAACAGAGGGCATGCAGCCAATTTGCTGAGTAACTGACACGAAGGGTTTCGTAAAAATTTCAGCTACCATTCTTGGATTTTCTATTAAGTTATCTTAATATCTGATTTCTCAAAGTCAAGAACATCATACATTCTGCCACCATATAATTTTACAGTATTTGGACATTTATTTTTGTGCCTTCAACAACCTCGATATACGACAAAAATTTCTATAGGTTGGGAGTCATGCATTGTGTTGTTTGGTCAGGATAGGGGGACTAAACTGCAAAGGTTATCAGGAGTGAGGATATGAAAGGAGGGGAGGGGGAAAGGAAATGCAGCCCAGGAAGTAAATAATGAAAGAAGACTGCATTAGCTCGGGCCCCGTGCTTGCTCGTATGTACTCATGAAAGAACCATGAGCCACTTGGGGGGTGGGAGTTATGCCATGTGCCAATATTTTACTACAATAGTTATTGCAGTTGTCTTGCTAAGTCCTTCTGATACTTTAATGCATGTAAATTAACTTTTTACATGTGAATTTATGTTTTGTTTGTACCTATTGTGTTGCATACACTGCTTAAGAAGATGGTGTCACATACTGCTGAAACAGGAGGTGTGGTGCTACCATCTTTAATTATCCTACTAAATATGTATTTTTCTACAGCTTGTTTAACTAAAAAAGTTCCTCTAAAAAATTCACTGCCATAATCTAATTAGGCCTACTCTCATCTAGCACCTATCTGAGAAAAGAGATAACCACCTTGTTATCCTTTTTATTGAACAACTTGAATTTTCTTCTTTGCTTAACTGATATGGAAAAACTACAGAAATCCTCAAAATTGGTGGTCACATGGGATGAGAGTTCATTTCCACTTGTATGCAAGCCACTATGAGTTAAAGGCAACACATATGCCTCACTCACAGCAGTGTTACACTAGAAAAGATTTAAGTTTGTTTGTGTGCCTTATTGCAGAGATTTCCTGTAAAATGGCTAAGTGATCTAGATATGGATCAACAATTCTGGCCACTGAAGTTTAAATGCCATGAGTACAGCATGCAATAAACTTCAAATTGGCATTAAATGAACTACATTTGTGGGCTAACCTGTAGACGGGGATACTGCGTGTCAGCTTTGACCCATGACGTCATCGCAACGCAGTAGTTTTGAGGTGCGTGCATATTTGTAGAAGGTGTGAATGAGTATGTGGTGGTTGAGATGAAGACGATAGTTTCTTTACAAACAAAACAGCTTAATATTTTGCATTTAAAAAGTGATCTGTAGCTTCTCTCTGATGGTTACGTGTAGGTTAACCAAGAGATTCTTTCTTTCTTATGTGAGCGCCGAAGGCACGAATTTTTAGGCTAAGACCTGTGATCGATGGTACATTATGTTCTCTATTACCGATATAACTACAGATTCTTTGTATCTACAATACAGAAGTATTAAGATATCCTGTGTACTGTTTTTCTGACATCTTGATGACGTCATGGGTCAAAGCAGACGGGTGGTATTCCAGTCTACAGTTATGCCCATTTGTGTTTATATTTAACTAGCATTTTAGTAAAACCATACAAATTACATGGAAGTAATGCTACCATCATTTTGTACTTCAGGACATATTTTGCTTTTGGTTACTCATCATTAAATCAAATTTAAATTTTTCCAAAAAAGTTCAGACTATGTTTCATGGGGCGGAGAAAAAAATTTAAATGTGTCAAAACTCGGCAGTTGTAGGATAACAACCGATTATGGCTATGGTCTATTGTTCCTGACGAAACTACTCATGATAGTCAGCATCCTGTGACTGTTGCGTAAATACAAAAACCACATGCTCACACAGTGCATACTCATTTCTATGTGACTTATATAATTGTACATTTGATGAAATCATCTTTTCCAATTTTGAGCGTCATTGCCCGATACGCGTTAAACAATGTTAGAAAAAACACTTCCATTACATTATAAATTTCCAAGGGTCACTACAACGCATCCTTCGTTATATTAATTAGGAACACAGGTTTTGATAAAATGTATAAATTCTGGGGATTTGTAACGACTAATGCACATTATATTTCTTTTCCGTACTGTTTTTGGTAAATCATTAAAGTACGGTATGGCTATTGCGGGTATTCGGTTCAGTTTACAAAACACAAATACACACAGAGAACGATTGTTAAACATACAACGTGAATTGTGAAGTGCTTCCTTATGGGATAATAATGCTCAAGAATACAGCTACAACGTCAAGTCTGTTGTTGATGTTGTGTTGTTTAAAACACCGGCGATGTGATGGCAATGCGAAACCTGTGCAAGCATGCGAAAATAATCTTGCACAGGTTACTGACAAACGAATGTCAAATTCACGAATTATTCTACTGAAAAACAATCTATTGAAAATAATACATATATTCGTAGATTTCAATAAATATTTCAGGTTCCTCAAAAACCAATACAATTATGACATACAAGCAGACGCTCTTGTCTAAAAATGATGAGACAAAGAAAAGTATTTGCCTCGTATCTGAATAATTCATATATCAGCTTACACGTGACCTGGCTTCTTCTTCTGTGGAAGTGGAATAGTCATTTCTGAAAAACCAATGAACGAACGAATTTAGAAGTGGTTCTCTGCTGTTATCTTCGAGTGGGATCAGCGAGGTCATGTCAACTGTGACGTCAGCGTACGTCATGAAGTTATCGTGAGGACTGTGTCCGGTCGTACTGATCCCTTCGGATCTTCACCTTGAGCTGCTTGAGAATAAATGAAACTGCAAAAGAAAAATTCGCTTTATCTCCTGCTCCATCTCCCTCCCTAACGCCAAATATATGTTTCGCCGTAAAAAAGCACTGCGGCAATAAACACTACAGTTAGCGGCGTTAAGTACTTACTGTAGTGACTGAAGTACCGGTGTATGTTTTACAGGGGCGTGGAACGTTAAACGACGTATGACGTGTAGGAACTCAATATTTCTGTCTTAATTGTGCCCCAGGAAGAAGAAGAGGTAATAACAGATACGGGATTAAGCGCAATAGATTTCGAACAAAGTTGCAAGTAGGGATAACAATGGAAACACTCTTTAACATTAATCTTAGCTAGATAAAAGCATAATGAAATGTGTGTTTTTAAACATTTTAATGGATACTAACAGTGTTTGCAAAATCTATTCAGTAGAGTCAGAACAGGGGGACTAATTATAACCTTAAGCATAGGCGGCCACAAAGGCTACATCATTCCCATATTCTCATATAAAAAGTCCTATAACAGTATGAATAATGTGAGGGCTTAGTCTATATTTTTGTCTCACAGTGTCGTTCATTTACCGCTCTTATCTGACAAATTATTCACTGCATCTATTATATTTTTGATGCAATCAAGTGGTTGGATATTTATCAAAGTTGTCCATACTTTTTAAGATGACACCCTTAAGCCATCATGACGTTAATACTCAACAGAATGCAATGTAACATTTATAAAATTTGTACCATTTACTTTGGTAGTTTTGTATTTTATCTTATAAATGCTCGTATGTGAATAATACTTTGAATTGTGCTAAGTTTCATAATTTTTTGGTTGTACACATTAAATCTGTGTGTAGTAACTTCATTATTTACTGTAACACAGTTACATTCCTTCACAATGGCACAAAGGGAACAGATTCCAGATTTGGCATCCCTCAACAGTAAAGAGGTGACAACATTTCTTGGTTCATTTGATACTGTTCTGACTGACTGTGATGGTGAGTGAAATTTATGTTGGAAATACAAACAGTACAGTTATAAAACGTGACTGTATTAGATTAAATATTAGTATAACTTTTCAATGAAAGCATTTCCCCCATTTTTTAAGTTAATCATTACAATTTTCAAATGTGACATAAATTAAACAAACTATGCATTTGTTTGTTGCCTTTAAGAGTTTTATTTTATTGTATTCATTTGATTTCTTCCATTAAACTACATTTCTTTTTCTCTTTCATATGTTGTCTCTCAACTGTCCTGACACAGAACATGCCTTATTGCAACAAAATGCTAAAAAATTCTAACTTACCCAAACCTATACACATGTAAATTCATGCAATCTTTAGATGCCCATCCTCCTCTTTATTTATATGTATGTTGACGGTCTTATGGAAGAGAAACTGTAGTGTAGTCTACCTGTACTTTGGTGAAATATTTTGTTAATCATGTGAGAAATGAAATAGAGAAACTATATACTGTATTACAGAATTTGCAATCCTGAGGTATGGGTGTGATTCTGATATGACCCCACGTGGTCTTATGGTATTTGAATCTTCCAGCTAAGAGATATATTGCTCAGATAATTACCTGAGCACTGGCGCCTAATTTAAAAAGAGCACTACCTTCTGATTTAAGTAATTCAAAAAATATATCCAAGGCTTTTTATATATTATTTTTGCTATATGTTTCTAAAAACAGAACTGCAATATGACTTCAAATGTAATTGAACCACCGATTAGGATCGTAAAACACTACATTTTCCACAAAAGTAGAGCTGTCAATGAATTGGTTTTTGATGTAGCGTACTTAGTAAAAATATAATATTACAGTAATGGAAGTACCGGGATATTTTTCCTTAGTTTTGTTTGTTAATCAAACTACAAGAAAAACCTTACATAAATTCTAATTCTTTATTCGTCGAAAAAATCTCTACAGATTATGGGATGTTATTTGCACATGAAAACACCCACACACACATACACAGATGATCTATAACATCAAAATATATTTCCATTAGATTTTGCTTAAAGAACAGAAACATTTTTTGCTCTCTTGTTTCAAGACTGTTCTACCTCACCCGGTCTAGAAATTCTGTTACTGAAAAGAAACAGTGCTCTAATAAGAATGCCCTCAGGGATTTGCAAAATAGTGAAAATTAAGAACTAATTTTTATTTTCTGTGGCAAAGTATTGTTGATTTGTGGTGGAGATTTTAAAAAATGATGTCCTTATTGAGTGAAAATGAAAATTTTCTTTTCATCTGGTTCATATTCAGGTTTTTGATGTCTCAATTTTTTTCTATCATATTTACGTTTCTATAATAAAAATGTAGAGGAGTGGGAGGATCAAATAGGCCCTGCTCATGAAAGAGAGGCCTCCAGACGTCTGTTTGTCATGCATGGTGCATTGCTCTAGTAGCTCTTTTTTGAGTCAGGAGTATATGGTAAAATGGGGCAAAGTATGAAATTCAAATGGTGTGGAAATGTGCTTAGTATGCAAGTACATACGGTTGCAGAATACTTTCTTCAATGTTGCATTTGTTCTTATTATATATGCCTGGGATTTAAAATCATTTTGAAGCCAAACACATAAAATTTTTGTTTCTATCGAAGGTCTTCTTTCACCATTGTTTATTGTCATAGAGGAGCTGGAAGCTTTCCCCTTTAAGCAAAAGGTGACCCATGTGAAGTGCCCAGTTTAAGACTCATTTCAATAATTCCCATCTTAGGTAAAGTTATTGAGTCTGTAATGAAACACTAGCTGCAAAATTATTTTGAAGAAAGTAAACTCTTCCAGGACATACAGCATGGTTTTCGCAAGGGAAGGTCAACATTTACAGCAGCACTGGACTTGACTAGAAATGAGACAAGGGTTTCAGGACAGAGAGAGTGTGGCACCAACATTATGTGACCTCAGCGAGGCATTTGACTGTATCTTACACAAGATACTGCTGAACAAATCAACATGTTATGCTGTTGGAGGTGTTTTGCTGGCAACTTTCCAATCTTATCTGGAAAACCGAAAGCAGGTGGTGTCAGTTCCTGGAGGCTTCTCACAAGTACAGAAGTTGTAACATGGCGTACTACAAGGATCCATCATAGGACCTCTCCTGTCCCTTATATATGTAAACAATATGGGCTGTAACTATCACATGTTACAGTTTGCTGATGACACCATTCTTTTTGCTGGAGGAAAAACTGTGGCACGAGTTCCACAAGACACAAGCAACCCTCAAAAATTCTCAAGAAAATCAACTTTGAAGTTTTGAAAAGTACATGTAAGTATGAATAATTAAAACAGTTCAAGTAGCTGTCGGTTTAGCTCAGGTGTTAGCATTCTTGCGTCACAGGCATAGGGTCAGTGGTTCGATATATTGTGGCAGATATTTTTTTCGCTTTGGAATTCAGTAATATAAAACATTTTGGGATCTTTAATTCCATGTGTTGTCTCAGTTTTTGTTTATGTGTATGCAGATTAGCTGAAAACTTTGTTGTCACGTAAAACAATGGTTGAGTAGTTTAGCTGCTTGGAAAGCACCTAGCAGCTATGGAGATGACTGTCCAAAAACAGTGTTGCAGCTCTTCACAAACTGAACAATCAGACTACCGTCAGCAACTAATAGTGAAGCCAATACTGTAAAAAATGTAATTTATGTTTCTTTGATTGAAACTATCATCATTAACAACCTTCTATAAAATATAGAAAATTAGGATTAACCAAAAATACATACACTTTTCATAAAAATTATCATTAGTATTAATGTTGTGTAAGTATTCAAACACAATGAAAAAAAATTTTAAAAATCTGTCACGACAGGGTTTGAAGCACTGACCCTAGGGTTGTAATGTTAACACCTGAGCTATGCCTACAGATGCTGTAATTAATTTAATGATTGCTACTTGCACTTTCTTGCAAAATTCAATGTCAGTTTTCTCAAAAATTTTTTTAGAGTTGCTTTGACTTGCTTTGGATGTTTGATATTTGAGTTCTCTAAACTTCACGTACCATAAATATTAAAAAATTCTAAAATCTGACACCCATGTGGTCACCTTGTCAGTGGTAGACTGGGCTATTTCTCTTATTATTCATTATTAGATTATCAGTATTGTCTGCATGGTAATGTCTGAAGAGATTTGCAGTCTGCCTGAGGCTCAATAATTCTTTTGGTGCCACAGTTTAGGATGATATTTTATTTTTATAGTTTCCTCCTTGCCTTATTACTTACTTTTATTAGACTAACACATTCCAAATCATTAAAAAAAAAAAAGGTAAAGCAGTCAACAATCCGAAGATTGGTTTGAACACCAAAGTGCTTTACTAGGCAAGGTCCTGTTTGGAGGTGGTATGCCGTTGCCTTTCTCCGACCTTCAAACTGACTTACCCAGCCAGTTATAGGGGGACCTACAGTTTAACGTGGGTTCCGAACCATGGTGCTACTTGGTATTTTTCACATGAGCAATACTGCCAGAGGTGAAAGAAGTGGAAAGTGACAGATAAAAATCCTAGGACCTGGCGGGGTCCAAATCATTACAAAATGTCATATTCATGATCTTCTCTTCTAATCTAATCTAGAATGCTTTGCTCTTATTTTCCGTCTCTGATATAGCATAAACTTATCTTTATCCATTATTTTTGCCTGATGTACAACTATTATATGTATCTGAATGTATTTTGCAATTTATTGCAGGTGGGGGGTATTGTGTGACTTTCTTGTAATTGAGCAAGTTTCGGGAGACCTGGTGGGCAATGGGAAGAGAGATAATGTTGAAGGGCAAGTTCCCATCTCCGGAGTTCCGAGAGGTTGGTGTCAGTGGAAAGTATCCATATAACCCGGATGATGTAACACTGTGCCAAGATGCGCTGGCCGTCCACCAAGACATGCTTAGCCACAGGGTGATCCTCATTACTAACAAACACTCTCTGCCTGTGTGTGTTCATGCAAGTGGACAGTTTGTTGCTGGTCATTCCCATATAGAACGCTTCACAGTGCAGGCATGTCAGCTGGTAAATCACATGAGTGCTGTCGCAAGTGGCTCTGCCCTTAATTGTGTACACCTTCCAGGTTACAGGACTGGAATAAGTGGTGGTGGGAGGATGCATAGGGCAGGTTTTTCACCGGGGTCAGTTACATGGGTAGGAGCCAGAGGGTAGGGAAGGTTGTTTGGGGATTTCATAGGATGAACTAGGAGGTTACAAAGGTTAGGTGGGTGGCGGAAAGACATTCAGTGGAGTGGGAAGGATGTCATGAAGGATGGATCTCATTTCAGGACAGGATTTGAGTAAGTCGTATCCTTGCTGTAGAGCCACATTTAGAGTCCGCTCCAGTCCCAGGACTGTGGCTCTCCAGCAACAAACTGTCCATTTGCATGAAGAGACACAGGCAGACAGTATTTGTTGGTAATGAGGATCACCCTGGGTGCTAAGCATGCCTTCGTGCATGGCCAGCTAATCTTGGCACAGCGTTACACCGTCCAGGTTATATGGATACTTCCCACTGACACCAACCTTTCAGAACTCCGGAGATGGGAACTTGCCCTTCAACATATTCTCTCTTCATGTTGCCCACCAGGTCTCAACATTCGTTAGTTCCTGCCCACCATTCTACACCATCTTTGCCTCCAATCTCTGGACAGATCCTCTGCCTCTACTGGCATCTCTGTCCAACTTCTTTGCATTTTGCATATGTACCTTGGTGTTTATGTTTGTGTGTTTATTTGTTTACCTATCATATTTCTCCATTTAAAACAACACACTTTGTGTTGAAAATAATATTTCTTTACGTTTTAGACTCTCTCATGGTACCTACTTTCATAAGCCCCTGCCATACGTTCATGACCGTGAAAGTTGTTTTTCAATACCTATTATAGTTACACAGATATCTGGGGTGAAACAGTTGAGTGGGACACCCTGTATGTATGTATGTGTGTGTGTGTGTGTGTGTGTGTGTGTGTGTGTGTGTGTGTGCGCGCGCCTCTCTATCTTTCCATCTTTCCCTGTTAATCAAAAATGTTTAGACAACCCCCTCCCCTCCGTCCACCGCTCAGCATCATTTGGTTCACTCATCTTTTCTTCTCTTTACTGCTTGATCTTTCCTCTTTGGTTGTATATCCTCTCTGGCTTGACTCAGTACTAATATACAGTATCTCTGAATTCCACACTCCTTAAAAACCACCCTCATACGTAGATCATGAATTACGTCCTCTTCCATTCCCATCCTTTTTTCTTTCCTTCTCTCCCACCTGAATAAGAAATGATATGGGGTATTTAAAACAACATATGTTAGTGTTGAAAACAATATTTGTTTACATTTTTAAATGTCTTGTAGTAGTTAATAATGGAAAATCCAGATTGGAACGTCAATAATAGAGGAAGATAACAACTCACCATAAACACAATCACTGAATCAATAACAGGCACACATAAAACAGACAATCATTTTCACACAACTATTTTTGGGCATGGCCTTTAACAGAAGAAGAAACACACATTCACACAATCACTCAGACATAACTATACACACATGATCACCATCTCCAACCATCTCCAGCACAACAAGCATCTTGACAGTGAGTGAGGAGGGGAGTGGAGGGGGAGGAATCTGGGTAAGGGTGAGAATGGAACATTCCGCATTGCTTGATGGATTGTAGTGGCTTTGCTATTGGGATGCAAAGTATTTAGTTTGCTAAGCCCCTGCTGTAAGTTCATGCCAGTGAAAGTTGTATTTCAACACCTAGTGTTGTTCCAAAGACACCTAGTGTGAGAAGTGGGCCATCCCACTTCACAATCTCTGCAATTTTATAATACATGAATTGTGGAAACAAAGATATGATATAATACCAAGTAGCTGTCATATTGTAGAGCATGTTGTGTTACATACAGATATAAATCAGCCCCTTATAAGGCATCTCACTAATGTTAATATATTTTTATCCCTGGTAGTGACACCAAACATTATAATCCAGCCACATTCATAATCACTTCAACATGGCAACACATTTATAAGGTGCCTGAAATTAATTTCAATAGTAGCTTTGCACTTTGAGCAGTCTCTGTCCACATTATAACATCAAATCCTACTCCTCTTATGGCATTCTGCTGCAAATGGTTTGCTTGATTTGGCAATGGTCACTTTATACACACGTGTACGGCATATCTAAATTTATAATAATGGAAAGTCCAGGTTGGAATAAATGCAGCTCTACCATTCGAAGTGTGGCAGTCGGAGGTGATGGTTGTATGACTGTGTTGTGTGCCTGTGTGATTGCGTGAGTGCTCTATTTCTGAAGAAGGCCATGGCCGATAGCTGAATGTGTTGTATGTGTGTGTCTTTTGTATGTGCCTGTCGCATCTCGTCGCCACGTCTTTGCGGTGAGTTGTAACTATATTATTTATATCTAAATTTAGACATAACTAGAATTTGTTGATAATGATCTCTTTTGTTTATAAATCTATAACTTGGCCCGACTGCCACTTTCACTGACATTGATACTGGTGGTTAAAGTCAATTATTTTAAAGGCTAATGTAAATGCAATCTGTCATCATGAAAATATAGTTCATTTGATTTTTTGGTTATTAATGACACTTTGTAACACAGTTGCAACATATGTTACTAAACGTATCTTCTAAATTGTTCTGAAAATGGAAACAATATGAGAACTAACCAACATATCAGAAGTTACCAACTGCAAGGGTTTTTATTTTTATTTATTTTTTTTTTTTTTTATTATTATTATTTCTCCATCTTATAAAATGTTATTAGATGCATACATTACACTTAAATTTCATACATGTCGTCATGAACCACAGACATTGCTGAGGTGGGATGGCTCGCATGCCTCAGTGATACAGGTAGCCATACCGTAGGTGCAACCACAGTGGGGGAGGGGGGGGTATTTGTGGAGAGGCCAGACAAACATGTGGTTCCTGAAAAGGGGCAGCAGCTGTTTCAGTAGTTACTGGGGCAACAGCGTGGATGACTGACTGAGCTGGCCTTTTAACATCAACTAACATGACTTTGTCATGGAGTTACTGCAAATGGCTGAACACAAGAGGAAACTACAGTCATTAATTTTCCGAAGGACATGCAGCTCTACCATATGAATATCTGATGATGGCATCCTCTCAGGTAAAATAGTCCCCCATACAGATCTCTGGGCAGGGACTACTCAGGAGGATTTCGTCAGCCACAAAAACGAAACAGGCATTCTACAGATCGGAGTGTGAAATGTTTTATCCCTTAATCGAGTAGGTAAGTTAGGAAATTTGAAAAGAGAAATGGATAGGTTAGATATGATAGGGATTAGTGAAGTTCAGTGGCAGGATAAACAGGATTTTTGGTCAGGTGAGTACAGGGTTATAAATAACTAATCAGTAGATGGTAATGCAAGAGTAGGTTTAATAATGAATAAGGAAATAGGAATGCAGATAAGTTACTATGAACAGCATAGTGAATGCCATATCGTAGCAAAGATAGATATGAAGCCAACACCGAGCATAGTACTACAAGTTTATATGTCAATTAGCTCTGCTGTTTATTAGGATATCCAAGCCATGTATGAGGAGATAAAAGAAATTATTCAGACTGTTAAAGGATAAGAAAACTTAATTGTGATGGGGGACTGGAACTAGGTAGTAGGAAAGGGAAAAAAAGAAAATGCAGTAGGTGAATTTAGACTGGGGAAAAGGAATGAAAGAGGAGATTGTCTGCAAGATTTTAGCACAGAGCACAATTTAATCATCACAAAAACTTGGTTTAATCATCATTAAAGAAGGTTATATATGTGAAAGAGACCAGGAGACACTGGGAGATACCGAATTGACTTTATAATGGTAAGGCAAAGGTTTAGAAACTAAGTTTTAAACTATAAGACATATAGGGGCAGATATAGACTGTGACCATAACTTATTGGTTATGAACTGTATATTAAAATTTAAAGAGACTGCAAAAAGGGAGAAAATTAAGGAGATGGAATCTGGACAAACTGAAGAAACCAGAGATTGTTGAACATTTTAGAGGGAGCAGTAGGCAAGGATTGTCTGAAATGGGGGAAAGTAATACAGTAGAAGAAGAATGGGTAGCTCTGAGAGATAGAATAGTGAAGGCTGAAGAGGATCATATAGACAGAAGGACAAGGCCTAATAGAAATCCTTGAGTAACACAGGAGATACTGAACTTAATTGATGAAAGGAGAAAATATAAAAATGCATCAAGTGAAGCAGGCAAAAGTGAGTACAGATGTCTGAGGTTGACAGGAAGTGTAGACTGGCTAAGCAAGTGTGGCTTGAGGAGAAATTCAAAGCCATAAAATAATGTAGAACTAGGGGAAAGATAAATATCACCTACAGGAAAATAAAAAGAGACATTTGGAGACAATAAGAGCTGTGGTATTATTATCAAGAACTCAGATGGAAAACCAGTACTAAGCAAAGAATGGAAAGCTGAAACATGGAAGGAATATATAGAAGGCCTGTACAAAGGAAATAAACATGAAGACAAAGTAGAGGAACATGAGGTAGAAGATATGATTCTGTGAGAAGAATTTGACAGAGGATTAAACGATTTGAGTAGAAACAAGACCCCTGCTGGAGTAGATGATGATCTGTCTGAATTGCTATTATCCTTAGGAGAACCAGTCATTCAGAAATTGTTCCACCCCCCCCCCCCCTCCCAGGGAGCCCGCAGCTCTTTTGTGGGTACATGTGTGGTGTGCATGGGTCCCCGAGTCACTGCAGCCTTCCTTCTTACTTTCTCAGGCTGCATTACCTCTCCCACTTCCTCTCTACCCCGTCCTAATTCCTCTCCGCCCCCACTCTTCTCCTCCTCCTTAGGTGGTTCCATTCAAAACGGCACAGCTATTTCTATGTTTACAATGATGGTTATAGCAATTTTGATATTTCTTGTTTACCTTTGTTTTTGGCACGGTTTAGTCCCCCTTGATGTTTGACCCCTACAACAAAGTTACAGTTACCAGTGTGAGCCATTTGGGGAAGATCTCCAGACCTAGCCCCTATGGAGTGGATCCCTATCCCTTCCTTTCCCATTTCTCTCCTCGCTGTAGCCTCCTACCCCCCACTAGGTGCCCAGCACGTGTAGCCAGTCCATGGGGGGGTGGGGGTGGAGGACTCTTAAATACCCTCCTGGAGAGCCCCCTGACAACACGGGGATCATACTGCTGGCAGCAGAGCTGTAACCTCCCCATGCAGGCCAAGGAGTTGATACCCATCCTCATGGGGTATCAGGTCTCCCGGCAGTGGCCATCATGCCAGGTGGCCTTTGCTGTGGCTGAGTGGCACCCATGGGGAGAGCCCCTTATCGGAGTGGATGATACCAGGGTGGATGTTTCGCTCAATGTAACATGTGAAGTTAGAAAGTGGTCGAAATACGGCCATCTCAGAAGTCAGGAATAATACATACAATGCAGCTACCCAAGACAAGAGGACCTTCCCCTCTCTGTCAACCCCCTGGGTGGAAGGCCAGGCACATCGGCTTGGTGTTAAACCCTTTACACATTACCTGGTCTGCACCAGGACAGACGGAGGGACATTCACTACCACCAAGCCAATGTTCTTCATTGAAAATATTGAAGACAAGTTTGGAGAAGTCAAATCAATGAGCAAGATGTGTTCTGGATCCGTGCTCATTAAAACGGTCTCTGCTGCCCAGTCTGCAGCTCTGTGCACCTGTGACAGTCTTGGCAATGCCCCAGTGTCCATAACTTCTCATCAGTTGTTAGAAATGGTTCAGGGAGTTATTTTCCATCACGATCTCCTCCTCCAAACTGATGAGGAACTGCGGGCCAATTTCAAATGGCGAGGTGTTCATGTTCTTCGCCAGGTGCTGAGAGGTCCTAAGGACAATCGTGTGGATATCAGCACATTTATGTTGGCCTTTGAGGGTGGATACTCTCCCAGAGAAGGTCAAGGTCATGATCTATTTTTTGTGACATGAAGCCATATGTTCCACCTCCCATGCAATGTTTCCAATGTATATTGTTTTGGGCACATTTCTTCTCATTGCACAACGGCCCCTATATGTGGTGAATGTGGATGTCCACTCCATGAGGGGAACTCCTATGTTTCACCTCCTGTATGTGTCAACTGTCATCGACATCACTCTTCTTGCTTCCCAGATTGCCCCGTGTACAAAAAGGAGGAGGAGATTCAAGAGTGCAAGTCTCCTGAATGCTTAATGTACCAGGAGGGTTGTCGAAAATTCAAGCGCCTGCACCCTGTGCAAATGTTATTTAGCTTTGGCTTGGTTACATCCTCTACCCCTGCCCCCTTCTCATTACATTTTCACCCCACTCTTCCTCCTCCCTCTCCTGCACCTTCCTTGCCCCTCCTTCAGCATCCCTCTCCTCCCTCTCAGCCAGAGAAGTGTCTCCCTTCTCTGGCACTTTCGGTGAAGTTCTCTCTCTGGGACCTGTTCTCACTGCCCTCCGAGAGAGAAAGAGAAGAAGAAGAAGAAGAAAAAGAAGAAGAAGAAGACTCACTGATGTACATTCACCGACACTCCAAGGATTCCGTGCTTTCTGTTGGAACTGTGTTAATCCTTTCAAACATCTGGTGGAGTCTGCACCTTAGTTAATACGGACATTGTTAGTTCATGGATTCTTCTCCATACTAAAGTGGAAGTGGTTGCTGTTAGGATTCATTTACACACTCTGTTAACAATTTGTAATCTCTATCTCCCTCCTGACAGGCTGCCTACATCTGCTGCCCTAATAGCCCTCCTTCAGCACTCCCCCCTTCCTTCTCTCAGGGGCTCAGCATTAATTTGTTGAGCTTGGTGAACCCGGGGTCCTGAGCTGGGGATTGGTAGGCTCCACCAGTCCTCTAGAACCATAACCTCTAGGCACACTTCAGCGACCACCATGTGGCACAGCGATGGAATCTTGTGTCTACCAGGGAATGACTGCCCAGATCATGAGGGTGGTACAAACCTCTATAAAAAAACCTTCAATTCCAATGTGTGCTACATGCTGATGGGATGCGTGGCTGTTGAACTGGTACAGTTGCTAGCAAGCAACCTCTGGTGATACTGCCAGACCTTAGGTGTATGAGGCTTACCTAAGCATGTGGAGCTCTGTCTAGGCAGACATTTGGTTCCATAGCTACTCATGGGATCGAGATGGACCTTTCGAGTAATTTTCCACCTCCCAGTGGGAGTGTTCTTCAAAACAATTTTTTGTCCAGAGTAACAGAACACAGGCTGTTAACCAGAACATGTTTCTTGTTGTAAAGAGAAAGGCAGGTTCGCTTGAAGAAATATCGCCCTTCTATATCAACAAAGGTCTCAAAGGAATTGCTGGACACTTGAAATCAGTAAAACAGTTGCGGAATGGCACCCTGTTGGTGGAAACATCAACTTTACAACAGGTGACCAAACTTCAAACAGCAAAGAGTCTTGGGGAATATCAAATTGAAACAGAGCTACACAGTACCTTTAATTATAGCAAGGGTGTAGTTTACTGTAGGGATCTGATTGACATTCCAGTGGATGAAGTGAAGGAAGAATGGGCTGCAGGAGACATAGTCCATGTGCAGAATATTAAGAAAAGGGGGATGGAGAACTCATCCCATCGGAGTCCTTCATCCTCACCTTCAATAGTCCTCGACTGCCCGAGCATGTTAAGGTGGGTTTTCTGCACTTAAATGTACGACCCCATGCGCTATTTCAAGTGCCAGCACTTTGGGCACACCGCCTTGGGATACAAGAGAGAAGGTGCCTGTGGCAAATGTGCGAAAGCAGAACAGAAAGGGTTTGACTGTACTCCACCTATGACATATGTTAACGGTTCAGGTAATCACCCAGTCTGGAGTAGGGACTGTACAGTTTGCCTTCAGGAGAAGAAGAGACAGTAAATTAAAACATCTCAGTGTATCTCCTATGCAAAGGCCAAGAAGACCTTCAAGGCCATGCAACTCCTGCGTCCTCCACCTCCTTCGCTTTTGTACTGCACTATGCAAAGGCCAAGAAGACCTTCAAGGCCATGCAACTCCTGCGTCCTCCACCTCCTTCGCTTTTGTACTGCAATAGTCAGTTGTCGGAGCTGATGCCTCCACACAAACGGAGGTTGCCAGTGCACCTGTAAGGCTGCAGAAACTGCATGTTCTATAGCCCCACAGACCACTGCCGATAAAAGTACAGATACTGCCACTGCAGAGCCTTTGTTACTTCTTACTGCAGAACCTGCTGTTGCTGCTGCCGCCGCCACCACCACCACCACCACCACCACCACAGTTGCAACCACGTCCTCTGAGTCCACTACCAAGCAACCTAACCCAAAGAAAATTACCAGCAAAATGCATTAAAGACTATGTCAAAGTTATCCTACCTGATGCTTCGTCTGACCCAGCTCCCAACCTCATGGAGCTGGATTTCCTTTAGGGGTAACCATCTCGCCCCAATTCTGGACGTCCACCATGTTCAGTGTCTCTTTCTAGGAAGAAAGAGAGGGTAAAGATCTACCCTCCATGATAAATGGCCCCAGTACTTCAGTGGAACTTGCATGGTTTCAGGACACATTTGGTGGAACTACATTTATTGATTCAGGATAGATCAATCTGTATATGCCTCCAAGAGACAAACTTTGAGTCCACTGACAACCCTAAGCTCCGTGGCTATGTTCTCCACAAGGAAGAAAGAAATAAAGATGATTTTAGCAGAGAGAGAACTAGAGGCGGAGTGGTTATTTTTACTAATGCGGCCTATCACTCTGAGCCCCTCTCTCTCACTACACATTTACAAGCCATTACAGTATCTGTATATGTGTGCCACAGTTTGACAGTATGCTCCCTCTATCTGCCACCTCATGATGCATTTGATATAGAGGCCCTCGAAGACCTTATTACACAGCTCCCCCATCCTCTGTGATGATTTCAATGCACTTTGGGGCTCTGCCAGTACCTGCCCCAGTGGATGAACAACCGAGAGGCTTCTCTTGTCATCAAGCATACATTTATTAAACATAGGACAGCCCACACACTTTTGTACTGCAATGGGGTCATTCCCAGTCATAGATATCTCACGTTGCTCTCCAGCCCTTGTCCACACTGCACAGTTGGAAGTGGTTGGTGACCTGCATGGCAGTGACCATGTCCCCATCTGGCTTCATCTGCCAGACAGACCACCTCATTGGGTAATCAGTAAAGTCAACTGGACACTGTTCAGCCAACTCACTGAGCTGGACACTCAAAACAGTGTCCAGGAATGGGTGGACTGTATCACTCAAAGGATGCACAGTGCTGCTGAAGCATCTATGCTGCTGTCATTAGGACAACCAAAATGGCAGTGTGTCCCTTGGTGGACTGCTGAGTGTCGCTTGGCAATTAGGGCTAGGTGTGCAGCTCTGAGTACATTTAAGAGCTGGCCAACTGCAGCAAACCTCACGGTCTTTCGGTGGGTGAGGGCAAAATGTCACCAAATTATACGAGAGCGGGGAAATAGATGTTGGCAACAGTTCCTGAGTAACGTTACTCGCTCCACTAAAAGTTCCACTGTATGGGAGACCATAAGGAGGATTTCTGGGAAAGGAGGGAGGTGTCCAGTGGCTGCTGTCATAGAGAATGGCATTCTCCAAACCAGCCCTTGAGACATTGCCCAGACCATGGCTATCTATTTTGCCATTGTTACAGCCACTGTCAGTCAGGATGTGGCATTCCATCGCCACAGAGTGGTTGCTGAGAGGGGCAATTTGGACTTCAGGTCCACTGGTCCTCAGGATTATAACTGCCCTTTCACACTGTGGGAGCTGGATTCTGCTTAGTCTGTGGTGCATGATGCATCCCATGGCATTGATAGGATCCACTACAGTATGCTGCTGCACCTAACACAACGAAATAAAGAAATCCTCTGGAATATTTTTAATGCCATTTTGTCATCAGGTCACTTTCCTGACTTGTAGAGAGAAGCAATTTTAATCCCCCTTTGAAAACCAGGGAAAGATCACAGGTGCCCAAGCAATTATAACAGTGTTGCCCTCACTAGTTGCTTGGGGAACACCTTAGAATGGATGGTCAGCCACAGCCGTGTCTGGATGTTGGAATCCAGGCAGCTCCTTAGTCACTTCCAGTGTGGTTTCAGGAGATATTGTTTCACATTTGATAACCTGGCCTTTCTGGAGGCAGCTATACAACAGACTTTCCTTAACTGTCACCACCTTCTGGGTGTATTTTTTGTTATTGAGAAGGTGTACAATACTACTTGGAGGCATCTTATACTCCAGCAGCTTCACAAATAGGGATTTTGTAGTTGTCTTCCCATTTTTATCCGGTCTTTCCTTTCTCCACATTATTTTAGATATTTAGTTGGTGGCATGCTCTCTGACTGCTTTGAGCAGGAAAACGGTATCCCTCAGGGTAGTGTTTTAAGTGTGACTTTGTTTGCTAGAGCAATTAATGGTATTACTTCTGTTATGAAAAGTCCTGTCCTGTGTTCATTATTTGTTGATGACTTCTCTGTCTGCTCTTCTTCATCTAGCCTTGCAACAATAACTCATCAGTTACAGCTAACTCTCTGGCGGCTGGACGAGTGGGCACAGAAGACCGGTTTTAAATTTTCAACCAAGAAGTGTGTGTGTGTGTGTTTTTTTAAACTGTACTTGTTCTATTTTTAACTTCCTATAACTGTAGATGAGGGACACTGTTCTGAATTAGCAGAGAGAGAGCTAGAGGCGGAGTGGTTATTTTTACTAATGCGGCCTATCACTCTGAACCCCCCCTCTCTCACTACACGTTTACAAGCCATTACAGTATCTGTATATGTGTGGCACAGTTTGACAGTGTGCTCCCTCTATCTGCCACCTCATGATGCATTTGATATAGAGGCCCTCGAAGACCTTATTACACAGCTCCCCTAAACTTATCTGTTGACGCATCTGAAAGACTTAAAGAGATGGTGCCTCAAAGCACTCAGTATTTTAAAGTGTCTTAGTCTTATTTAATGGGGAGCTGACAGGACTCGTCTGCTCCAGTTTTACAGAGCTTTTGTATGATCATGACTTGATCATGGCTACACGGTGTATGGGTCTGCACGACCATCCTATCTTAAATGCTTGACGTGGTGCACTATGAAGAGCTTTGGTTGGTTACCAGGGCATTTCATACCAGCCCTATACCAAGCCTTTGTGCCGAGACTGTTGAGCCACTGCTCCCCATACGGCAACAGCTCCTCATGGTGTGCAGGTCTATTTCATGTTGTTCACTCCACATACACCAGCTTCCAATACTGTTGTTTGGCCGTGTATGGAAAAGCTTCTTCATAGTCGGGTTTGAGCTACGAGGCCTTTTGGATTTGTATTAAGGACTGTTTTTTAGATATGGGTGTGGCAGGTTTTAATGTTTTACATGGAGGTTGGAGTAAATGTCCACCTTGGCTCTTCCAGAGGCACAGATTACTTTTAGACTTGATACATTTTAAGAAGGATTCTACTTCTGATTTTACATTTCAGTCTATGTTTTTTAACATTTTTAGATGAGCATTGAGATTTTATGGTGGTTTACACAGATGGGTCAAAACGGGGGGGGGGGGGGGGGGGGGGGAGGGGGGGGGACTCCCTAGGATGCTCCATAGTGTTTCCCAACACCACCATCAGGATTAATCTCCCATCGGCATACTCTGTATTATCAGCAGAGTTACATGCGATCCTGCAGGAATGGAACAAATGCAGCATCTTTATGGCACATGGTTTCTTCTGTGCTCCAACTCGCTCAGTGTACTGCAATCTTTACAAACTTTGTACCCAGCTGAGAAAATAGTACAGCTCATACATGACAAACTGTATTCCCTCCATCAGTGGGGGAAGCAAATATCATTATGTTGGGCACCAGGACATGTCGGCATTCATGCTAATAAAATGGCTGATAGGGCTGCCAAGGAGGCCTGCAGAGGCTGTGATATCATACAGTGTGCCATTCCCCTGCAGGACATCCTCTCTATGGTGCGGCAGAGATCTCTTCATTTGTGGGAGGTATCGTAGCAGGCAGTGACAGGCAATAAACTGTGGTTGGTTAAACCAACTGTCGGACCATGGCGAACCTCCTGTCATTGAGGCAGAATGAGGTAGCCTTAACATGTCTACGAATCAGACACTGCCCTTTGATGCACGGCTTTTTACTCTGTCTAGAGGATCCCCCGTTTTGTAATGCCTGTAGCATGCAAATCATGGTATGCCACATTTTAGTTGAATGTAGTTTATATCGTGCTGAAAGGGTGGCAGTGAATCTTGATGGTGCTCTGCCCTCTGTTTTAGCTGACAATGAGGCATGAGTGATGACCAATTTTAAAATTTTGTGCTCTTTCTGGGCTCTTGCCTAAGATTTTAGGCTGGAGGTTTTAGTGCGTTAAAGACTGGCTGGCCCATCCCCTTTCTATCAGTCAACAGTCCCTTGTACCCTGAAATTGCCTTCAGAGTACATTTATGACTGTGTACTTCAGTGGGCCACCTTACATTGCTGAGATGCAACACTTGTTGTTCTGATTGCTTCGTCCCCCACACCAGTTCCTTGCAGATCACAACCTGTGCCTTCTCAGTGCTGGTTCTCCTACCCATTTTAGTACTTCTCATGACACTATAGACCTTTCACTCACTTCTCCTTCCCTTTCCACTTCACTTCATTGGTGACCACATGGTGACCTTTGTGACAGTGAGCACTTTCCATTGATTCTTTCACTCCTCTCCCACTTGACGAAAAACAGGATACCCAGTTGGGTTTTCCGTCACACTAATTGGCCTTTGTATACATATCAGGTGTTTTTCACACCATCCTCGTCTGGCTGTATTAATGATGTCATCTGTAATGTGTCCACTTCAATTACTCGAGCAGTTAGTGTTGGAGCGTGCCACTGCAAGCAGCATCCCATCCGTCCGCGGCATCTAAAAGACGCTCCACGGCTGAGTCTGCCGCACGATGGCACCACCTCTGAGGGCCTGCAGCGCTGCCACGTCCGGGCGAGCTCGCGGTGTGCGAGGCATGCCTCAGTTCATGTGTAGCTCTCGCCGGTCTCATATGTCAGCATTTAACTGTGTCCGTGACTTGCCACCACTGTACCGTGCATATGTGTATATGTTGTACTGTCCATGAGTTTTCAATAAATTATACTGTTATAACAGTATAATTGGCGACGAGTTTTGTTCTTACACGTGTTTTCTGTTTGCACTGGTTATGGGTCCGGCGTTGCTTCAGTTACTGCAAAACCAGCAGCAACAACTCGATTTGCTTATGCAGCTGATTACGTCGTCTTGTCCCGCTGCAACCTCTTTGCCGCCGCCCCAGGCCTACCCCCTCCCCCCCCCCCCCCGCTCCTCCAGCTTTTCCGACTTTCCAAGAGTCTAAGGAATACTGGGACTCCTACGTGCGGCGTCTACAGCAGCAGTTTGCAGTTTTTAAGGTAACGGATCCGGACTTACAAAAGTCTTTCTTCTTGTCGTGGATCGAGCCCGATACTTTTCGTTTACTACGAAAACTACCTCCACTGTAAGAGCCCGCCGAGTTGTCTTTTTCCCATATGTCGGAATTGCTTAGTTCTTATTATCAGCAGCAAATGCACGTGGTGCTTTCCTGGCTGGATTTTCATCAAAGCAAAAAGAAACCTGGTCAGTCGTATCAGTCCTGGGTGGCAGATCTCTGCGGTTTGAGTCGTAAATGTGATTTTGTGTGTTTAAATTGTCAGCAGTCATATGCAGATTCCTTAATTCGCGACGTTGTTGTCCGTTCGGCTCCTGATAGGGCTGTGTGTCTCGAGGCTTTGCGGTTACAGGATCCCACCATTGACGAGGTTCTTTCTATTGCACAAACTTTTGAGGTGTCTAAGACAGCAGCAGATCAGTTTGAGGAAATGGTAGAGGTGGCAGTGGTACAGTCCTCGCGCCCCCACGGGCGTCTTTCTTTGCCCTCCTCTTCGTCTTCGTGTTCTTCACGATTACCTTCTGTCATTCCATACCGACGACGTGATTTTTCCCTGTTGTCTGGATTGTTTTCGTGCGCACGATTGCCTGCGCTGCCCGTTCCGCCGCGCGCGATGCGCGTCCTGCCGTAAAGAAGGCCACGTGGCGGCTGTTTGTCGGACTTCTGCACACAGTCGGCCGCCGTATTCTGAAGAATCCCGAATGGAAGTAAACTGTCTTTCTACCACACCTGGACAGGAGCAGGTCACTTCAAAGATTTATGTCACACTCCTAATTCAAAATTGTCCGTTCCGTTTTCAAGTTGATACCGGTGCCTCTGTTTCTCTCGTAAATTTGGATATGTATTTGGCACTTGGGAAGCCGCCTCTTGTTAAAACTTCTTGTTGTTTGGTCAGCTATGGTGAACAGCCGATTCCAGTGCTCGGTCAGTTTATGATTGAAGTGGAGTACCAGCACGTAGTGAACGGCATCATGTTTTTGGCCGTCACAAGAGCGGCTTCAGAAAACATTTTTGGTCTGGATGTGTTCAAGGCATTTGGTTTCAGCATTCACGATGCTGTTAATCCTGTGTCTGACTCCATACCATTTAATGAATTGAATTCCCTTTGCTGTGAGTTTGGAGCACTTTTCTCGGCGGGTTTGGGAATGGCCATTGGTTACGAGGTGCAGATCACACTCAAACCTACAGCGGTTCTGAAATTTTGTCGTGCCCAGCCTATTCCTTTTGTTTTGCGCCCAGCGGTTAAGAATGAGTTGGATCGGTTGCACGGCTTGGGTATCATCAAACCAGTTTCCTCTAGCTTGTGGGCGACACCTCTGGTGATAATAAAGAAACCCATGGGAGCCCTTCGGTTGTGCGGTGATTTCAAGTCTACGGTTAACTCGCAGTCAGTGATAGATTGTTTTACCATTCCCCGCCCGGACGACATTTATGCGAAATTGGCAGGTGGCAAGTGTTTTTCAAAAATTGATTTGGTGGAAGCGTATCTCCAGCTTCCCTTAGATTCTGATTCTCAACAATTCATGGTTCTCATACTCCTTTCAGGCTGTACCACTACAAACGTCTGCCGTTTTGGGTCACGAGTGCGCCCGCGATATTTCAACGGTTCTTGCAACAGTTATTGGATGACATTCCGTGCTGTGCGAACTATCTGGACGATATCATCGTCACTGGTTCCTCCCACACAGATCACTTAAACAACCTGAGGCTCTTGTTCACAAAATTGCACGCGACAGGCCTCAAATGCAATCTTCAAAAATCACAGTTCTTTCAACCTGAAATTGAGTATTTGGGACACCTGGTGTCATGGGATGGCGTCTGTCCTAGGTCAGAGTTGGTTACGTTGATTGACCATCTTCCTCGTCCTACGAATTTGCAGGAACTCGAGTCCTTTTTGGGCAAGGTCAGCTACTACTCCAAATTTCTTACTAACGTGGCGGAGGTCACACATCCTTTAAACGCACTTCGAAAGAAAGGTGTTCCGTTTGTGCGGTCTGCTGCTTGTGAGGCGGCATTTGCATGTGTCAAATCAATGTTAAAGTCTTCACCTTGCCTCAGGACATTTACACCAGGCTGACAGCTAGTCCTAGCTACGGATGCTTCTCAGCACGGGATCGGAGCTGTGTTGGCTCACAGACTGGATGATGGTTCTGAGCAGCTCATTGCCTATGCATCTAAGACGTTGTCAGATGCCCAACATAATTATTCTCAGATTGAGAAAGAGGCTTTGGCGATTGTTTACACTGTTCGAAAGTTTTATGTGTTCCTCTATGGCATTAAATTCCACCTTATCACGGATCACAAATCCTTGGTGGCACTGTTTGGTCCGCGTTCTCATCTTCCAGACTGGACTTTGCAACGTCTCCAACGTTGGGCTCTGTCTTTGAGTGCCTATCACTACGAAATTCATTATTGGCCCTCGTCGCACCATTCCAATGCCGACGCCTTGTCCCGTCTGCCCATGGGTCCCGACCCTTCCTTTGACAAAGACGAGGTGGCTATTTTTCAGATTGATGAACGTTTGCACGACGCAGTTGAGCGACTTCCGATTACGGCCAATAGAGTCGCGCAAGCCACCTGTTGGAACCCTGTGCTCCGGTAGGTGCTTAAGCATGTCACTGCCCGGTGGCCTGAGCGATTGTCTGCCAAAGAGGCTGGCCCTCTGTGTACCTATTTCCAGCTTCGACACCGGCTGTCAGTTATCGACGGTGTCCTCCTCCTCAGTACCGATTCCGATGAGCCTCGTGTCGTTATTCCGTCCGACATACGGGCTCGTATGTTAACTCTGTTACATCGAGGTCAGGAATCGATGCCGCCATCGGGCAGTTGGTTCGTACGTGCACTCAATGTGTTACCCAGCAAGCTGCCCCCCGGCACACTTTTTCCCCCTGGCCTACTCCAGAGCACCCCTGGGACTGCATTCATGTGTACTTGGCCGGCACTTTCTGTCAGTCAATTGGTTCATGGTGGTAGATGCACTGTCTAATTATCCGTACGTCGTGCATATGTGCTCCAATATGGCAGAAGATGTGGTCAGAGCCCTGGTACAGATTTTTGCTATTGAAGGCCTTCCTCGGACGCTCTTCTCTGATAATGGCCCACAATTCATGTCATCTTATTTTCAACAATTCTGCACTAATAATGATATTTCCCACCTCACCTCGGCTCCTTTCCACTCCCAATCCAATGGGGAGGCAGAGCGTATGGTGCGAACTTTTAAATCACAACTTTGTAAGTGCCTGGAAAAGTCATCCTCCGAGGCGGCGCTCCTCTTATTTCTTAGTACTTATCAGACAACAGCAACTAATGGTTGGAGCCCGGCGTAGGTCCTCCATGGCCGCCAGCCCCGGACGCTATTGCACCTGCTGTGCCCGGAGCCGCAACCTGAGGTGCCCACCCACACTCCACTCGGCGTTACGTATCACGCACCCCTGTCTGGGCACGCACCTTTGGCCGCCACCCAGGGTGGACGCCAGGGGTAGCACGGCGGTCGCGTGGCCGACTAATGTGCGTGGTACATGAAGACTGGGTGACGATCTCCCACTATCTCAACCAACTACGTCCTCAGTGGAGCCCCACCCCACCGCCTTCAGATCTGACGACTGTGCCTCTCGGATACCCCTCCATAGATTCGAAGGACGAAAGAGGAATCTGTCCAACATCACGGTGGCACCAGCCTCCTCTCGCCGACGGCTATCGCACGGCAGCCTCTGCTGCGTTCTCGCCCACTTCCCATTGCCACGACATCTTACCATTGGAGCCGATGCTGGACGTGGCACGGGGAAGTGGCACTATGGATGGGCGTCCACAACGCTAACAGTCGGCCGCTGATGATGACGTCGAGATGCGGCCTCTCTCCCCACGGGTCAACGCTCCGGCCGGTGACCCTCCGTCACCCCCACCTCCTGCCTGCCTGGGTCTTGCTACGGACGCGGCCGTGTCTTTTTCCCGCACCTGCGATGGGGGGAGCGCCGACAGGAGAGGCGTCTTCCTTCAGTGGCGACGTCGAGATGTGACCGGCCTCTCTGCCACTGTCACCTGTGTTAGCGGGGACCCTGCCACGACCTAGTCGCCGCCGGCATGGGCACTTCCGCCCCTACATGCCCCCGGACTGGTTGGCCGCACAGCGATGGGCTGACGATGTCCCCTCGGACGCAGATGAGCCGATGGAGGCGCTCGCCGTCTCTGGCCGGCTCCTGCCCCGCCGCAGTGTCACGTGGGCGACTCCCGTGGCCTCCACGACCCAGCGTCGCTGGTCATCTTCCACCTCCACCTGCGATGTCGGCTTCCCGGAAGAGGGGAGGGATGTTGGAGCGCGCCACTGCAAGCAACGTCCCGTCCGTCCACAGCATCTAAAAGACGTGCCATGGCCGAGTCTGCCGCACGATGGCGCCACCTCTGAGGGCCTGCAGCGTCGCCATGTCCGGGCGATCTTGCGGTGTGCGAGACATGCCTCATTCATGTGTAGCTCTCGCTGGTCTCATATGTCAACATTTTACTGTGTCCGTGAGTTGCCACCACTGTACTGTGCATATGTGCATTGTACCGTCCATGAGTTTTCAATAAATTATACTGTTACAACAGTATAGTTAGTATTGCTGTCCCCCAGTCACCAGGCCCTCCTAGCCACTACCCAGTTACCCAGCGATTTGTGAGTGCCATCAAGCCTTGCAACATCTTAATGGCCACCCGTCCCATACTGCCCTTATCAACTTTAAACACCTTCATGCTAAGGCACATTATATAATCAAACAGAGCAAGTGGATGTGCTGGAAGCATTTTCTCTCTTCCATGGGCTATGCTCCACTTTATCCAAGGTTGCCAGCAGCTGTCTTCAATCCCTGGCCTTGTCTTAACAGAGGGATCTGTACTAACCCATTGGTTTTCACAGTGCACCTTGAGGCTCACTTTGCGAAGGCATTGGTGACGGCTTCCTACCCAGTGGCTTTTCTCCTCAAGAAACAACAGGCTAAAGCCAAAAATTTATGTTTTACCACTCACCAGGAGGAACTTTATAACAAACCTTTTACTGAATGTGAACTACTTTTGGCCCTCTTTCAATAATCCCACACCTGCTCCTGATGCCCTCCATAATCAACTTTTACAACATCTCAATCCTCCACTACGGCAATGTCTCCTCCAGGTATTTAATCATATTTGGTTCCAAGGGGCTTTCCCCTCACAGTGAAGGGACAGTATAGTGGTTCCTGTTATTAAGCATGGCAAGGATCCGTCATCCCTGGATAGTTACCAGCCAATTAGCCTGACAAATGTACCATGTAAATTACTTGAAAGAATGGTTGACTGCAGATTATGTTGGGTACTCATATCATGTGGACTTCTGTCACCTTATCAGTGTGGGTTCCAGGAGGAACGGTCTACTATAGGCCATATATTTCAACTGGAAACAGCAGACAGGCCTTCTCAAAACATCAACATCTTGTTGCTGTTTTCTTTTATTTACATAAGGCATATGACACTGCTTGGCAACATTGTATTTTATGTACCCTTCATGACTGGGGCCTACGAGACTCCCTACCAATTTTTATCAGTCAGTTTTTATCCTGTCATATGTTCTGGGTAAGGTTTGCTCTTCCTTCAGCTCCCCACAGATCCAGGAGAACAGTGTTCCACAGGGTTCTGTGTTCATCTACATCTACATCTACATAGATACTGTGCAAATCACATTTAAGTGCCTGGCAGAGGGTTCATTAACCACTTTCATAACTTTTCTCTACCATTCCATTCTCTAATAGCGCGCGGGAAGAAAGAACACCTAAATCATTCCGTTTTTGATCTGATTTCTCTTATTTTATTGGGATGGTCATGTCTCCCTAAGTAGGTGGGTGCTAGCAAAATATTTTCACATTCAGAACTAAAAGTCGGTGATTGAAACTTCGCAAACAGATCACGCCGCAATGAATAACGTCTTTCTTTTAATGATTTCCACCCCAATTCATGCAACATTTCCGTGACGCTCCCCCCCCCCCCCCCCCCCGTAACGTGATAAAACAAAATGAGCTGCCCTTCTCTGAACCTTCTCAATATCTTCCATCAGCCCCACCTGGTGAGGGTCCCACAAGGG
The DNA here is from genome assembly GCA_026315105.1 of Locusta migratoria. NCBI lineage: Eukaryota > Metazoa > Arthropoda > Insecta > Orthoptera > Acrididae > Locusta > Locusta migratoria. The sequence continues at coordinate 413,121,274 of CM048746.1, read as the reverse complement.
GCAACAGTACTCTAAGAGAGGACGCACAAGTGTGATGTAGCCAGTCTCTTTGGTGGAGCTGGTGCATCTTCTAAGCGTTCTGCCAATGAAACATAACCTTTGGTTCGCCTTCCCCACAATATTTTCTATGTGTTCTCTCCAGTCAAAGTTGTTCGTAATTGTAACTCCTAGGTATTTGGTAGAATTTACGACCTTAAGGTTTGACTGATTTATCGTGTAATTGAAGTTCAGCGGATTTCTTTTAGTGGTCATGTGTATTACTTCACACTTTTCTTTATTTAGTGTCAATTGCCAATTTTCGCACCAAGTAGAATTTTGTCTAAATCGCTTTGCAGTTGCTTTTGATCCTCTGACTTCACTGACCGATAAACGACAGCATCATCTGCGAACAGTCTAAGGGAGCTATTCAGATTATCTCCTAAATCGTTTATAAACACGAGGAAGAGTAGGGGATCTATAACGCTTCGCTGTGGAACGCCAGATATCACTTCTGTTTTACTCGATGACTTACCGTCAATTACAACGAACTGTGTCCTTTCTGATAGGAAATCGTGAATCCAATCGCACAATTGGGAGATATTCCATAAGCACGCAATTTCATTAGAAGCCGCTTGTGGGGTACAGTATCAAAAGCCTTCCGGAAATCCAGAAATATGGAATCGATTTGAGATCCCTTGTCGATGGCACTTAACACTTCATGTGAATAAAGGGCAAGCTGTGTTTTGCAAGAACGATACTTTCTGAATCCGTGCTGACTATTGGTTAATAGGTCGTTCTCTTTGAGGTAGTACATAATATTCGAACAAAGTATATGTTCCAAAATCCTACTGCAAATCGACGTCAATGAGATAGGCCTGTAATTTTGGGGATCACTCCTATTGCCTTTCTTGAATATTGGAGTAACTTGGGCAATTTTCCAGTCTTTGGGTACGGATCTTTCACTGAGTGATCGGTTGTAAATTATAGCTAAGTACGGAGCTATTGCATGAGCATACTCTGAGAGGAATCTAGTTGGTATACAATCTGTCCCGGAAGATTTATTTTTGTTTAGTGAATTAAGTTGTTTTACTACTCCAGGAACATCTACTTCTAAGTTTCGCATGCTGGCAGCTGTTCTTGGATTAAATACTGGAGTGTTCACTTCGTCTTCTTTGGTGAAAGAAGTTTGGAAAGCTGTGTTTAGTAATTCTGCCTTAGCAGTACTGTCGTCGGTAGTATTACCATTGCTATCGTGTAGTGAAGGTATTGTTTGTGTTTTGCCGCTAGTGTACTTCACATATGACCAGAATTTCTTTGGATTTTCTGCAAGATTACGAGACAGGATTTCGTTGTGGAAACAACTATAAGATTCTCGCATTGAAGTCCGCGCTAGGTTGCGAGTTTCAGTAAAAGATTGGCAGTCTTGCGGATTCTGTGTCTTTTTAAATTTTGCATGCGTTTTTCTTTGTTTCTGCAACAGTGATCTGACCTGTTTTGTGTACCACGGGGGGTCAGCCCCCTCTTTTATTAATTTATTTGGTATAAATCTCTCGATTGCTACTAATATTATGTCTTTGAAAGTAAGCCACAACTGATCTACACTCGCATTTTTAGTTTTGAAGGAGACTATCACTCAGGAAAGCGTGAAACGAATTTTTATCTGCTTTATTGAATAGATATATTTTTCGTTTATTTTTGGTGCATTTGGGAATTTCGATATTCAGTCTCGCTACTACAACTCGATGTTCGCTAATCCCTGTATCTGTTTTGATGCTCTTTACTATCTCGGGATTATTTGTTGCTAGGAGATCAAGAGTATTTTCGCAACCACGTACTATTCTAGTGGGTTCATGAACTAACTGTTCGAAGTAGTTTTCAGAAAAAGCATTCAGAACTAGTTCGGACGATGTTTTATATTTGCCCTCGGTTTTGAATACGTAATTATGCCAACATATCGAGGGTAAATTAAAGTCGCCACCGATTATAACAGTATGCTTCGGATACCTATTTGAAATATGATTCAAGCTTTCTTTGAACATTTCTGTAACCGCAGTTTTATACTCTTCCTAATTGTCATCAATGGGTTGGTGGGCTCTGTTGGGCCACTGGCCACGCCTGCACTGTACATTGATGATTTCTGTATATGGTACAGCTCCTACTCAGTAGTCTTGGCTGAATGCCAGCTCCAAGGTGCCATTTGGTGGGCTGCCACATGAACTCTCTCGCTTGGTAATGCATTTCTGTCATTGTACTACAGTCCACCCTGATCCAAAACTCCTCTTGGGCACTCAGCACCTGAAAGTTAAGCACATCACCCTTTCTTGGACCTCCTTTTTGACAAAAAACTGTCTTGGCTGCCCCATATTTGGCAACTGAAGATAAGCTGCATGCGGAAGCTTAATGCCCTTCATTTCCTAGCCGACTCATCCCGGGGTGCAGATCTTACAAGACTCATTCATATCCAACAGGCTCTGATTCAGTCCCGATTAGATTATGGATGCCAGGTTTATGTCTCAGCAGCTCCTTTTGCCCTGAAATTGTTAGAACCATTTCACCACTGCAGTGTGTGCTTGGCTACGGGTGCCTTCCGACCAGCCCTATTGACAGTTTCCTTGCCGAAGCAGCAATCCCCCCTCTTCAGACTAGGTAGCATCAGCTTTTGGTGTCCCATGCCATTGCCATTTGACCATTTCCCGGTCAGCCCATATATCGCGTTCTTTTTTAGGACGATGGTTTTAGAACTCCTGATACTCATTCTCGAGTGGGTTAAACTGTGATTGCTGCTCACTTCCATTTGTAGGGACTTTCATCTCCCTTCCGTTGACTGTATGCACCATGCTATATCATACACATCCCCTTCGATGATGCCCCGGCCATAAATCTGGTGGGAACTCTGCCAAGTTCCAAAAGCTTCAGTCTCCCCCATAATCTTCTGTTGTTTGTTGCATGCAGTACTTTTAGAATTTCAGTGTGCCACAATTTTCTACACTGATGGATCAAAATCTGCTGGTCGTATAGGATATGCATTTACATCTCCCATTGGTATGGAATTCATTGCCAGAATCATGCAGTATGTTTATAGCAGAACTGATGGTTATTAGTATGACAGTCCATTTTATCAAAGAAGTAGCCCTGGACTGTGTTTTAGTCTGTTCAGACTCAATGAGCAGCCTGCAGGCCATAGATCAATGCTACTCCTCCCATCCTTTGGTGATTGGTATCTTCGATCTCCTTGTTGACCTTTGTCATACTGCTTGTTTTGTTGCTTTTCTCTGGGTTCTCAGTCATGTGGGTATCCTAGGAAATTAAGAGGTTGACCAGTTGGCCAGAGTAGAAGTAACTTGCTGCCCCTTTCCCTGGGCAATCCCAGGCACAGGTTTGTGGGTGCATATGAGATTGTTGCTCATACAGGGCTGGTATGGCAACTGGCAGGCTACTGCCCCATCAAATAAACTCCATTCCATTGACCTCTGCAGCTTGGAGTTCCTCCTTACACCCTTTTCCGAGGGATCCACTGTCTTTTGCCATGTACGCTTTGGTCATTCCAGGCTCACCCATGCTTTTATTTTATATCTGACACTTGGACAGGATGGGTGGGTTTGTGGCTCTTCTGCAAAAAGCAATGTTTGGAGGTTCCCCCCTCCCCCCCTCCTCCCAAGACGTCCCTTTCTCCTTTTAATTTGTTTTTAACATTGTTCCTGTGTCCTTTTTTTCTTTTTCTTTTCTTTTTTTAGGCTTTTGCTTTAGGAGCATAAACTGTTCAACTGTACTTGCTTGTCATTAAGGAATGGAGGTTCTAGATATGTAACAATTGCATCACAGAATTCCATATTTCCTGTTCATTTTAGTCCTGTTCTAATTGCTTTTCACTCCCTTTCAGTTTTCCATTTTCTTATCGGTATGTTCTTAGTTGACCACACCTTTGCTTGCATTTCATTCAGAGGTAATGGGACTGATGACTTAGCTATTTGGTACCATCCAACCAATCAACCAAATTGTTCCACCAGGTATGCAAGATATAAAATACAGTGATTCCAATTCTGAAGAAAGCAAGTGCATACAAATGTGAAAATTACAGAACTATCGGTTAACCAAGTCACTAGGTGACCCATGCAAATACTTTGCTCCATTAGTGGCCAGTCATGTGAAATGGAAATAAGTAAAATTAAATATTTATCATTTAAATGTATTTTATTATAGATAGTAACAGTATAAAATTATAAAATTCTCATCCACAGGGAGTTATATATAAGACAAATAATTGATGTCAAATCTGTGGATTCATACCTTTAATTTACAAAAATAAATAAATAAAGGAAATCGGTTGGGTAGAGCGGTGTGGCCGACTGACTTTATAACTTTTGTTTGTTTTTTTCACTCATAACTGTCTCTCAAATCAACAAATTAAAGGCTCAAATGAAAGGGCTTGATCCATAGAATGTTGTTAGGCTACTATTAAGTGTATACCTTAATTAGAAACTAAGATATGCTGGACAGAATGACAAAAAATGTGAGTTATGTGAATTCTAACATGTCATGACAAATCAGTGGACGAATACCTTTCCATTACCAAAAAAAAAAAAAAAAAAGAAGGAAATCAGCTGGGTAGTTTTGTCTGGCCAACTGTCTTTAGTGTTTATAGATTCTTTTAATATATAAGAAAGATGGAGGACCTGTGTGAATACTTCACACCATTAGTGGAATGACAAAAAAGTTATTACAGTTGAATGTTCACGCATAGCTTTCTTCAGAATCACTCAACACAAGTGTTTAAAAATGCAAATGAAAGAGCATGACCCACTGAGTGTTGTTAGGTAAAAAATAACTGTGTATCTTAATTAGAACCGATGATATCAAAAAACATAACGATTAAAGTATTCATTGCAAGGATGAAAGGATACCACATTTGAATAAAAATAAAGGGTGGAGAGAGACAAGTTAATTCTGGTACTTGATGACAAATCTGCAAATGAATATCTTTCATTTAAACCAAAAATGAAGGAAATCGGTCAGATAGAACAGCCTAACCAACTGACTTTAGTTTACAGCTAGGACATCCCCATAGGAAATATACAGAATGAAATTGCATTTTAATATAGAAAAATGAAGGCGAGAGTTATGTAACTTCTGATACTTGATGAAAAATCTGTGGATAAATACCTTTCATTTAAAACAAAAATGGAAAAAAAAATCGGACAGGTAGTTTGGTCTGACTGACTGACTTTAGTTTCCGTAGATTCTTTTAATATGATGGTCTTTCAATAAGGTGGTTGCAGAATACTAACAAAAATTATTTACAGATGAATGAAAAAACACATGGAATCCAACATTGGGAACGATCAGTTTGAATTTAGGAGAAATATAGGAACACAGGAGGCAATACTCACAATATGACTTATCTTAGAAGATAGGTTAATATAGGTTAAGGAAAGGCAGACCTATGTGTTCAGCATTTTTGGATCTGGAGAAAGCCTTTGACAATGTTGACTGGAGTACACTCTTTTAAATTCTGAAGGTAGCAGTCATAAAATATAGAGAGTGAAGAGTTATATTCAACTTTTACAAAATCAGACAGCAATTATTAGAGTGAAAGGCAATGAAAGTGTCATAGTGGTTGGGAAGGGAGTAAGACAGGGTTGTAGCCTTTCCCCAATGTTGTTCAATCTGTACATTGCACAAGCTGTGAAGGAATTCAAGGAGAAGTTTGGAGAGGGAATTAAAGTGCAGGTAGAGGGAATAAAAACCTTGCCATTTGCTGATGATATAGTAATTTTGTCAGAGACAGCAAAAGACCTGGAAGAGCAATTAAATGGAATAGACAGTGTCTTGAAAGGAAGATATAAGATGAACATTAACAAGAGTTAAACAAGGGTAATGGAATGTAGTGTCAGAAAACCAGACACTTTTGAAGGAATTAGATTAGGTAATGAGACAATAAAAGTAGTAGATGAGTTTTGTTATTTGGGTAGCAAGATAACTCCTGATGACCGAAGTAAAGAAGATATAAAATGCAGAATGTCTATGTGAAGAAAAGCATTTCTGAAGAAGCGAAATTTGTTGAAATTGGGGAGAACAGGAGTTTCTGGCATATCCTGACTAATGCATAGATAGGTTGGTGAAACACATTCTGAGACATTGAGGAATCATCAACTTAGCACTAGAAGGAAGTGTATGGGGTAAAAATCATATAGGGAGACCGAGGGACAAATAGAGTAAGCAGATTCAAAAGGATATATGCTGTAGATTGTATTCTGAGATGAAGAGGCTTGCACAGGACAGGATAGCATGGAGAGCTGCATCAAACCTGTCTGCAGACTGAAGACCACAACGACAATGACAATGAGAAAGCATGTTATTAGTATTGTAGTAAAATAGTATTCCTTTGTTTGTTCTATTGTAGGTCATATAATATTGATGGAATGCAGACTAAGCAATTTGATCGCATGTTCAGGAAGTTTGGTGTTAAATGAGCATTCATATTCTTGCTAAAAGTTATGGGATCTGTTGAGATATCTAGGTTATGAAGTATTGACATTGGTTGAATTAACTAAAATGGTTTGATGTCTTTCTGTTGGTTCTATAGAGTGAAGACAACAACATTAAGACAACTGATATAGTGCTAATAACAGAATGCTGCTACAGGGGAGGCTGGTGTTGACTTGTGTTTACACTACCAAATGAATTAAACAAGCAGTTGGGTTCGGATAGTGTAGTGGAATGCAACAACAACATGACTTAGCCAAAGCTATGGCATGAAGAGCCCTAAGACTTTTCAAGCAGGTCAGATGCAGAGGGAGGTATTGGTGTGTCAGAAAGTGTAATTTCCAGAAATGGACACAATTTCAGTCAACAGGAACCATTAAAAGAAGTCCAAGGTCATCCATGGATAACATCAGCAAGAGTTGACTGTTATCTCAGGTTAACAGACAATCGATACAGGAGGCTGAATGCAACTCAGCTGCAATGCACCCTCCAGGCAGCAACGGGATGTGCAATATTGACCCATCCAAAATCACCTTCAGAAATATGGCCTCTATGCACAGAGGGCTAGGGTTTCTGCCCCATTAAAATCACGACTTCGTTTAAGCTACAGAAACTGGACAGTGGAACAACAGTATTGGATTCGCAACAAAATGCTTGTAACTGAGGAAATTCAATGAATGGAATGGCCGGCTTGTCCATCGGACTTCAACCTGTTTGATCATGTCTGGGATGCACTTGGCAGATGCATTGCAGTCATATCAGCACCTCCCACAAAGGTTCCAGAACTGAATATTTTATTCATGGAAGAATGGTCAAATTTCCCTCAAGAGTTGATTGATAACCTCATACTGTCCATGCCATGGAGGTATGTAACTGTACTGGCCATCTGAGGTGATCACACTCCATATCAGATGACAATGAAAATGCCTTTTTATTATTGTGATAGCCCCCTGGTGGCTTGCTCTAAGTAAACACCATGTAAACGTTAAGTAAAAAGTTGAGGCAGCATAATAATGTACTGTATCACACACAAATTAAAACTGTAATCAAAATCTGAAAAAATACTTTACCATATGTATATTGTGTATGATATCTGGGCTGATCCCCAAATTGTTTTTGTTAATGTATGTGAGAAAACCTTTTGAAAGTTATGCTGACAGGAAAAATTTTCTCCATAGAGTATACTTCAATAGATGCTCCATTTCAATGGTTTTATTTATTTATTTTCTAAAAGTTGAAATGTCTGGCCATTACTTACCTCAGTAACATACAAAAATGCAAGTTTTTGGGAGGAGAAAGGGAATAGAATAGAATCTATCTTGGGACTTGGTGGTTTAATGTAAAACAAAAGCACAGGAATTAAATCTCAGTTGAACAATTGAAATTTTCAATCTGCCTTTAAGTAGTATTCATATGTCAGCATTGTGATGAGTTGCCAAGAATGGCCTTTGGTTTGGATCCTGTATTAACTTGTAGGTCCTCTTTCCCAATTTAAACACTTGCACCCAGCCATGGAGCCACCTGGGAGAAGATCATTTTGAGTTCTAGAGAAATGTAGGAACATACAAAGCAATATTGGTGATATATTTTCTTAGAATATAGTTTAAAGAAAGGTAAATTCACATTCATAGTATTTGCTGATTTAGAAAAAAAATCATTTGATGATGATGACTGATTACGGTAACTAGTGGTTGAGCTCTTTGAGTGTGGGTCATGAAGAAATACATCAATAACTACTTTTTTACAGAATTTTATTTATACCAAGACATGTTTCACATTTTATCTTATTTTCAATTGATTTAACATACATACAAACACACGCACACACACACACACACACACACACACACTTCATCATTGTTACATTTGTGTTGACTGAATTTTGAATGCTGAAGCAGTTTGAATGTCGACTAGAACACATTCATTGGAATTCTGAAATAACCTTGAAAAACAAAGAAAATTTGACAAAGTTGGCTTCTGTCAAACATGTTAAGTACACACTAAAAGAAACAGAAGAAGGAGGATGTTCTACAAGAAGATATATAAAGCTTTAAGTTTTGCCTACACAATTATAATTATGTGAGAAATAACAGAAGTCTAGGGAGTTCAGTGGAATGGAATGTGTTATAACATAATAAAGTGATAAACAACTTGTTTTTATTGTTACAGTACTGATTAAACACAACATAAAGTTCACTCAGGTCCAAAGGCAGGCATAGTCATCATAACGGAGCACTTTCAGTCCATATAAAGTCCAAAGTTCCAGAGCAGGCAATTCTAGTATTCCAGAGACACCGGCATATACACAATCGGAGTTCAGGCCACGCACTGTCCAGTCTTCATGCTAAGTGACAACTTAGGAGGCAAAGGCATGAGTACAACTGACTACTAGGTCCCTTGCAGCAGCCTATATACAGTCCTGGTAGTTTGTTTACTTGGCATGAGGTGGCGCGAGGGATGCCTAGCTGAGACTCGCTTCCATCCATCCATCTCGCGACACTTAGCCCTCTAGTGATTTAGTCAAATTGCCTAGAGAGGCTGGTCAGTGAGCCTACGCTCTGTGTGCCACTATTTCCTGGTGTGGCTTGCGCTGTAGGCCACCAGCTGCGCATGGTGATGACCGCTGAGCTGTTGGAGGCATAATGGCAGATACCATAGAATGGATAGTATTTGAAACATAATATCAACTGAACATCAACAAAGGTATGGATTGTAGTTAATTTAAATCAGGTGATAATATTTCAATTTCTGCAAAATCATTTGACTCAACTCTGTCTATACTTATTATCAAAAGTACAACCAAAAGAGCATTTAGCTAAATTTAAGCATTGAGCATTTATTTGGTAGGATGAATGCAGGTAATTATTTGGGATTGAGAGTCACTATCCAGGTGTACCCCAGGACATGTGTTGCTGTTAATATTGTATATTAATTATGCCCTTGCAGACAGTAGTACCTTAAACTTTTAAAACAATGATCCAGTTGTGTGCAATAATGTACTGTCTGAAAGAAGCTGCACAAAATATTCATTCAGTTATTGATAAAGTTTCAATCTGACATTCTTTAAGTGTGTCCTGTGGCTATGCTATAACTGGATCACATCTGGAATTGATAAAATCAGGTAAATAACTGGTTTTATCAATTTTAGAGACTGGCATACACTTCAAGATAGATGTAAACTAGCCCATGAATGCCTACCTCAAAATTTGTTTAAACCAATTGCAACTGCTGAGTGTAGGAATATATTTTTCAGAACAACCTACATACCAGTCCCTTAGGAATCATGAAGACAAGACTGGATGAATTTCAGAACAAAAAGAGACAAAGTTTTGGTCGTGGCCTTCATCAGAAAAAGAAACACATGCATTCACAGAACCACCATATCTGGCCAGAGTATGAGGAGGGGAGCGGAGGGGGAAAGATGCCAGGCAAGGGTGGGAATGGAAAGTTCTATGTTGCAAGATGGATTGTAAAGGATCCAACAAGCAGGAATGTGAGATGTAGTGAAAGGAAGGGGCAGGATGTAGAAGTATGTGTGTGGGGGGGGGGGGGAGATTTGAAATGATAAAACTAATAAGGAAAAATCTTTAAAAAATATTGTAGGAGGTGACACATACAGCAGTTGGAAGGAATAAGTGAACTGGAGAGATACAGGATAATGAGTGGGGAAGTGGGGGATGTTAGACATAGTTACCTTAGGTTGAGGCCAGGTGGTTGCAAGATCATAGAATATGTTGAAGGGACAGCTCCCATCTGTGCAGTTCAGAAGAGCTGGTAGTGGAGAAGAAGATCCAAACAGCCTGGGAAGTAAAGTAGCTGTTGGAGTTTAGATTGTGATTCGTCACTCCACACAACATTTCTCCACTGTTCAATCATCCAATGTTTAATCCGATGTTTATGCGCCTTACACCAAATGAGGCATTGTTTGGCGTTGACCTACTTTGGAAAGCCACTCAATCATGAAATCCAAGTTTTCTCACCTCCTGCCTAACTGTCATAGCACTTAAAGTGGATGCTGATGCTGTTTGGGATGGTCTGGATAGATACCTGCCTATTACACTGTACAACCCTCTTCAGCTGTCAGCAATCTCTATCAGTCTAAAGACAAGGTTGGGCTGTAAGCTTTCTTGTTGTACACGTCCACTTCACTATCACATCAGAAACAGTGAATCTAGGGATATTAATGAGTGTAGAAATCTCGCATACAGACTTCTGTCACAAGTGACACCCAATCACTTGACCACCTTCGAAGTACATGAATTGTGTGGAGTGCCCCGTTCTGAAGTCTAATGACTACTGAAGTCGCTGATATAGAGTACCTGGCAGTAGGTGGCAGCATAATGCACCTAATATGAAAAACATATGTTTCTGGGGATATCTGGATACTTTTGATCACATATTGTATATATTCATTTATATAACTGCTGTATGTTGTTAAAATTTGTTGTGAATACAGAAAGAAGTAGTAGATTAAAACTTTATGCTTGATGGGGCAGTTTTCCATGAATGTTACTGTTTATGTTCTCATATCCCATGAGCTATGTGTCGTACTGTGATACAATTTTGAAGGTACATTGAGCTGTATGTATATATACTGTCTGCAAACTTTCCTGCAAAAACAATGTATTATAAATTGTAACATCATACCAAATTCCGTAGTTTTACTCCATGAACAACAGAAAAGTACTAAGCGACAAACTTTTTCCCTTTCATGTGGTTGTCAGTGAGTTAATTTAGAGTAAATCTAGCAAACATAACGTAGTGATGACCACGGCGGACAGAGCTCTCTCATTGACGTCACAATCGGTTCCACTGCACAACCGCGGTGTGGGGCGCGGACCACAGAGGGGGCGCTCCGTGGGCTGAGGGTATTTAAATCACCCACTACCGGGCTAGAACCCAGTTCCCATCGAGCCGCTGTAGCATGTGGATCTCCGTGCCGGTGCGTTTCCAGGAGCTCAGTCCGTCAGTTCACCTCATGATGGTGCCATGTATGATCGCCAAAATATTGTGCTCATTGGACACTATAGATCGGCAGTACACCTGTGGATATTTTTATAAACAAACACATGGTTGATGTTGTTGTTGTGATCTTCAGTCTGCAGACTGGTTTGATGCAGCTCACCGTGCTACCCTGTCCTGTGCCAGTCTCTTCATCTGAGAATATGTTCGGCAACCTACATCCTTTTGAATCTGCTTACTGTATTCGTCCCTCAGTTTCCCTCTAAGATTTTTTTCTCACACACTTCCTTCTAATGCTAAGTTGACAATTCCTTGATGTCTGAGAATGTGTCCTACCAATCTATCCCTTCTCTTAGTCAGGATATGTCAAAAACTCCTTTTCTCCCCATTTCGGTTAAGCACCTCCTCATTAGTCAAGTGATCTACCTATCTAATCCTTATCATTTGTCTGTAGCACCACATTTCAAAAGCTTCTATAATCTTTTTGTCTGTACTCCATGTCATCCACGTTTCACTGCCATACAATTCTACACTCAAGACAAATGCTTTCAGAAAGAACTTCCTAACATTTAAATTAATATTGCATGTTAACAAGTTTTGCTTCTCTAGAAACGCTTTTCTCCACATAGTCATTCTGCATTTTATATCTTCTTTACTTCAGCCATCAGAAGTTATCTTGCTACTCAAATAACAAAATTCATCTACTACTTTTATTGTTTCATTACCTAATCTAATTCCTCCAGCATCACCTGATTTCCTGTCACTACATTCCCTTTGTTTTACTCCTGTTAATGTTAATCTTATATCTTCCTTTCAAGACACTTTCCATTCCATTCAATAGCTCTTCCAGATCGTTTGCAGTCTCTGACAAAATTACTATGTCATCGGCAAACTGCAAGCTTTTTATTTCTTCTTCCTGAACTTTAATTCCCTCTCCAAATTTCTCCTTCTATTCCTTCACTGCTTGCTCAATGTACAGATTGAACAATATTGGGGAAAGACTACAACCCTGTCTTACTCCCTTCCCAACCTCTGCATCCCTTTCTTGCCCTTCAACTCTAATAACCACTGTCTGGTTTTTGTATAGGTTGAGTATAACTCTACACTCCCTATATTTTACCCTTGCTATCTTCAGAATTTGGAAGAGTGTATTCCAGTTGACATTGTCAAAACCTTTCTCCAAATCTACAAACGCCAAAAACATAGGTTTGCCCTTCCTTAGCCTACCTTCTAAGATAAGTCGTAATGTGAGTATTGCCTCCTGTGTTCCTACATTTCTCATAAATCCAAACTGATCGTTGCCGAGGTCATATTCTACAAGTTTTTCCATTCATCTCTAAATAATTCATATTGTTATTTTGCAACTATCACTTATTAAACTGATAGTTCTGTAATTTTCACATTTGTCTGCATTTGCTTTCTTTGGAATTGGAATTACAATATTGTTCTTGAAGTCGGAGGGTATTTCCTCTGTCTCATACATCTTGCTTACTAGGTTGAACATTTTTTTCATGACTGGCTCTCCTAATGAAATCAGCAGTTCAGACAGAATATCATCTACTCCAGGGGCCTTGTTTTGACTCAAGTCCTTCAGCAGTATGTCAAATTCTTCTTGCATTATTATATCTCCTATCTCACTTTACTTTGGCTTCCCTTTCTAGAATACTGCCTTCCAGTTTATTTCCATTGTATAGGCCCTCTATATATTCCTTCCACAGTTCAGTTTTCCCCTCTTTGCTTAGTACTGGTCCAAATATCTCTTTTATTTTCCTAGTTATGCATTCTTCTATGATTCTGCATTTGTCCTGTAGCCACTTTTGCTTAGCCAGTTTGCACTTCCTGTCAATCTCATTTTTCAGACGTCTGTACTCCTTTTTTCCCTGCTTCACTTGCTGAATTTTTATATTTTCTCCTCTCATCAATTAAGTTCAGTATATCCTGTGTTGTCCAAGGATTTCTATTAGGCCTAGTCCTTCTGACCATATTATACTCTGCTGCATTCACTAACCTATGTCTCAGACCTACCCGTTCTTCTTCTACTGTATTACTTTCCCCTGTTTCAGCCAATCCTTGCCTAATGCTCTCTCTCTGAAACTCTCACCACCTCTGGTTCCTTCAGTTTGTCCAGGTTCCATCTCCTAACTTTTCTACCTTTCTGCAGTCTCTTAAGTTTTAATCTGCAGTTCATAACCAATAAGTTATAGTCAGAGTCTATATCTGCCCCTTGATATGTCTTACAGTTTAAAACCTGGTTTCTAAATCTATTCCTTACCATTATAAAGTCAATCTGATACCTTCCAGTGTCTCCTGGTGTCTTCCATGTATACAGCCTTCTTTCATGATGTTTGAACCAAGTGATGCTGATCATTAAATTGTGCTCTGTGCAAAATTCCACCAAGCGATCTCCTCTTTCTTTCCTTTTTCCCAGCCCATGTTCACCTACTACATTTTCTTCTCTTCCCTTTCCTACTGCCGAGTTCCAGACCCCCATCACAATCAAGTTCTCATCTCCCTTAACTTTCTGAATGATTTCTTGTATCTCCTCATACATTTCTTCGATATCCTCATCATCGGCCGTGCTAGTTGGCATATAAACTTGCACCACTGTTTTCGGTGTTGTCTTTGTGTCTATCTTTGCTATGAGAATGCGTTCACTATGCTGTACATAATAACTTATCTGCATTCCTATTTTCTTATTCATTATCAGACCTACTCCTGTGTTACCACCAACTGATTTTGTATTTATAAACTTGTACTCACTTGACCAGAAATCCTGTTCATCCTGCCACCGACTTTACTAATCCCTATAACATCTAACTTTAACCTATCCATTTCTCTTTACAAATTTTCTAATTTGCTTAAGCGATTAAGGGTTAGAACATTCCACACTCTGACCCGTACAAGCCTGTTTTGTTTTTCTTCATGATGACATCCTCCTGAGTAGTCCCCGCCCAGAGATCCGAATAGGGGACTATTTTACCTCCGGAATATTTTACCAGAGAGGATGCCATCATCATATGTTCATACAGTAGAGCTGCATGTCCTCGGGAAAAGTAACAGCTGTAGTTTCCCCATGCTTTCAGCCATTCGCAGTAACTGTGTGGCAAAGCCACATTAGCTGATGTTAAAAGGCCAGATCAGTCAAACATCCAGACTGTTGCCCCTCTTCAGGAACCACACATTTGTCTAGCCTCTCCACAGATGCCCCTCCACTGTGGTTGTATCTACAGTTCGGCTATCTGTATCGTTGAAGCCACCCCACCTCAGCAATGTCTGTGGTTCATGAGGGTGGACCACCTCAGCAATGTCTGTGGTTCATGAGGGTGGACATACATGGACACACTATATATAAAGGTATACTTGAGTGCAGATCTGGAACATTGGATTACACAATGTAGACTGATGGGAATACATCTTGGAGATAGGTATCTATGTACAAATCTCCTTGCAGATAACCAAATAGTAATAGCACAAGATCAGCAGGGTATAACTTACATATTTAGAAGTTAATTGAAGCATATGGTAAATGGGGCTGGAAAGTTAATACTGAGAAGACAAAGTATATGGTAATGGGAGGTAAAGGACAAGATATAGAACTGGAGAAAGGGAAGATAAAAATGTGAATGTATGTGAATATCCATGAGTTAGTGAAGATGGAAGCAATGAGAAGGACATAAGAAACAGAAGGTATGGAAAGGAAAGAACATGATTAAGAGTCTACGCACAATACTGTTGAATAATAACTTGTCTAATCAGACAAAAAAACTACATGCAAGGCAATTATAGCACCAGCCCTGATGTATGGGTCATAAGTGTGGGTCATAGATAAAAATAGAGAATGGAAACTACTTGCTGCAGAGATGTTATACTGGAGAAGATTAGAGTTAAAATTAATGACAAAAAATTGAAATGGTACAGACATTTATGGCGTATGGAACAGGAAAGGATAGCATAACAAGCATGGAGTTGAATTCCACCACTAAGAAATAAGCAAGGGAGACCACATAAAAAGTGGATAAATAGTATTCAAAATGAAATAAGGAAACAAGGATTGGAAGAAGGAGATTGGTCAGACAAGGACCAATGGCACTTAGGATGTGAGAAGAAGCAATGGTGTTGCAAATACTAATGAATTCATTGATTAATTACCTTCACACTGATAACTTCAGCTGAATACAGAGTGTACAGTAATGTTAGTTAAATCTGTGTCGGCAATAGCCGTAATCGACCATGAACATACAATAAAATTTTTACAATAGTCATTGGGCGAGCAGCCACCAACAATCACTTTAACTAGTCTGTGTTAAGCTTGTGAACTTTCTGTTCAATGAAGTGTTGATACGCAGAAAAGTGTGTTTTCTGGGTCTCACACCCCGTGAAAAATCCACATGGGTGACCCCATACTGAGTTTCTTGTGCTGAAATGCGTGTTTCAGTGCATTTTGCTCACCCGTGCCTAGTTAATTTGTGAAATTTGGCAGTATTTGATCCAATGGTTATGACCACAATGAACACGCCAGACCGACTTCCACTGGGCTTTACCATGGTTTCTCAACCATCATTCAACTCACCACTGTACCGCGATTCATCTAGGGTATTTGTTTTGATGCTTCAGCACACAGCTCAGCAGTTTTCTCCAGACTTGTTCAATTCGGCCCAGAACAACAATGCACCATGTCATACAGTGGACTCCGTCTTTGTGACCCCGAACTAACATTCCAGTGCCCAAGTGATGAATAATGCTCATATTTTGCAGGACCATTTTGTGCGCACACATTCTCAATCAGTGCTAACTGCAGATAATTCAGTGTACTGTGCTTCAAATTTGTATTTGTGGTCCATCACGGCTCCACCGTGCGCACTAGGCGTATCCATCTGAGACCTACATGCGTGAATATAATTTGAATAGTGGTGTGTTTCGCAGAACTATAATTTGACGCCTGTGTCTAATGAACTGGCTAGCAGACTCATTCCTGACTCTTCTTAGAATTCTGCATTTTACTCAGGACCTTTGTCTCTAGCTTCTTCTGCACTTTTTTCCATGTGTGCGTCTTTGGTTGCGGACAATGCAGTGCATTCATCTTTTGGACAGCCACCTGTGCAGTGTTTACCCAGTGACTGTGTTTTTAACCCTGACACTCTGTTGAGTGATTTCTCCTGTATGAACTTGTCAAGACAGGAAAATGTGTTCGATGAGCAGCCACATTCTGCAACCCGACACGCCTTTGCTCTGCTGCGCCCACTTTGGCCTACCGCATCTGCTCATGTGGCTGGCACATAGCATGACTCTTATGCTGTCTCATGCTCAACAGCCCATTTCATCAGCACAATTTGATGCCTCTGCTGCGTCGACCTTTCATGTCGCACCTCCTCAACAACTGCAACGTCAGCCTGACACTGCAGTGCCAGATGCAGGACCTCAGGCACCATCTTATCTTCCTTCTCTGCCACCTGGACTTCTGCCCAAGCTGCCTCTGTTTTTGTTCGAGGCTCTGACTACGTGATTCGCCTTCGACCACTATTCTCTGGATGATGCTTCTCGCTATCTCTACCTCATCACACACTTGTAGCAGCACATCGAGCTAATCTGCAATCTGGTAACGTCACCACCGACTACTCGCCGCTACTTTGTGGCGAAGCAGACGATCCTGGAGCGTGTCATGTGCACTCTTGACAAAATCATCCGCTACATTCTGCAGGGGGAACATCTCGGTGATAGGAACCCTTCCCAGTTGTGGAGACATCTTTGGCTGCTGCTCAGTGAGCAGGTAATGTCAGAGTCAACTCTGATGGCAGTCTGGACCAACAAGCTGCCTTTACTCATCCAGATGGCTCTGGCCTACAACATCCTCGAGTCCCCGAGTGAGTGCATCTGCATTGCTGACTGGGTTCATGCTGTCTACTTACGTCAAGCCCATCTTGACACATCTGCTCATATGCAAACTGCACCTCCTCGCACCTTTGCTGATGGCCGCTTCCACATGGCAGCCGATCTTGTTGACCCGTCTTTCACCTGATGTTGTGCACCACTCTGTTTTCCACCATCCCTCAAACAAACATTTTTCATGTGATTCATCGAGCTCCAGCTCCACTTCTGCAAGTGGTACTGTTGTTAGTGAATATACTAAATTGTCTGATGACTTCCAAATGCTGCTGCATAAGTGGTTTGATGAACATAAACAAGTGCTTGGCCTCAGGAGTTAACAGGAGAGCATCATACACCATCTTATCCATGCTGAATCGCAAAATGCGGTTGCCAGGCCAAGCACCACAGCTGTCAAAACTGTACATGCACTCTGCCTCTGCCACTTGCTCTGCATGCTATTCACAACTCTCAGCCTACTGACCTAATAACTGAAACTTTAACTTCCCCTGTCTCTAAACAACCTGTCAGTCGCCAGTTCATCTCCGCTGGCAACTATTGTGCTTCTGTTTCTAGCTAAAGACTCAAATGCTAGTGAATGCCCCCAGTCACACAGTGTTTCAAATGTTAGTGCGCCTACTGCCACACCCGCCACGGCTCAGCCTTCTGTTTCTGCAATGGTGGCGCACCCACCTGCTTTGGTGGTCACCGCCAGAACATCCGTCTCAGCTGACCTCACGGCTGCTTCTGCTCAGCTGCCATCTTGCACTGTGGTGCCGCCACCTGCCACAATGGGCACCACGTGAACCACTCTGCCAGCCGATCCACACACTGTCGGAGCTCAGCCGCTATCTTGCTCGCGTACCCACGTGTCACTCTCACCTGCACCGACGGTGCCTGTGTCAACTACTCTGCCAGCCAATTTGAACACCACCACACTTTGGCCACCATCTTGCTCACACACTCCCAGGTCATGCCCTTCTCTGCTACGATGGTGCCTGCTTCAACTACTCCACCTGCCGACCTGCACGCCACAGCAGCCCAGCAGTCATCTTGCTCTCTCACACTTGTGGCACCTCCAGCGGCACCAGCGGATATCACAGCTGGGCGGGACAGTCAGCTGTCACCCCCCATCCCCACACCAGCTGTCACATCATCTTCCACCGAATCCGACGCACTGGACACCAAGGGCCTCACAGCCTCCCACCCTCAGCAGTGCATTTTGTTAGTAACTTACCAGACTCAGACTCACCAATGACACATCTGTGTGCAGTAAACCATGCCACCTTTGTGCTGAAAAATTTGTGGCCGTAGAAGCACAGATCACAGAAATACTAGAGGCAGGCATAATTGAACCTTTTTCTAACAGTTGGTTCTCCCCCATTCACTTAGTTAAAAAAAAAGCGATGGTTCTTGGAGAATGTGTGGGGACTACCATAGGCTCAATGCTAAGATGATCATGGACAGGTCTCCTATTCCTAATGTAGCTGATTTCAATCACGCTCTCACTGATGCTAAAACTTTTTCTGTGGTTGACTGCAAATGTGCGAACTGTCAGATAGCCATGGCTCCGGAGGATGTTGAGAAAACTGCCATCACGACTCCGATAGGTTTATACCGTTACCGCTTCATGCCATTTGGACTTCAAAAATGTCACAGAATCCTAGCAATGATTCATCACTGAGATTCTCCTTCCCCTAAAGTTTTGTTTTGTTTACATAGATGACATTTTATTATTCAGCACCACCGTTGAGGATAGCAAACATCATTTACAAATTCTCTGTGACACTTTGGCTAAGGCAGGGATTGAGTTGAATCACAGCAAGGACAAACTGCACCTACCTTCTGTTAAGTTTCTGGGATACACTGTTTCGGCTGATGGCATTTGCCCTCCCTCCAAAAAGGCCAGTGCCATCAAACAATTACCATGCCCCTCCACATTCAAAGAATTGAGGCAGTTTTTAGGCATGATTAATTATTATCATCGGCACTTGCCTGGTGCTGCTGACATTCAAGCCCCCTAACTAATGCACTGGCAGGCAAGAATACCTCAGGCACTCGTCCCGTCTCTTGGACCCCTGCAATGACTGAGGCTTTCTCTTTCCTCAAAGGCCTTTTATCAAATGCTATTACAATTGCTCATCCTCACCCAGAGGCCGACATCTTTATCACAACCAATGCCAGAAACACTGCCATCGATGCTATTCTTAGCCAATTCTAGACGGCAATATCTCTCGTCTCTAGTCCTTTTCAAAGAAATTAAATCATGCTCAGAGGAAGTATTCAGGCTTCGACTGAGAACTCCTTGCCATTTATGAGGCCATCAAGCACTACCGCTCTAAGATTGAGGGCCGTCCTTTCTACGTCCTTACTGACCACAAACCTTTGGCCAGCGCAATACAAAATCAACTGGCCAATCCTCCTTCTAGACACTTCTGTTACCTAGATTTCTTCTCTCAGTTCACCACTGATTTCAGGTACACCAAGGATGCTGACAACATCGTAGCTGACTTCCTCTTCCTGAGTTGATGCCGTGGCTTTCCTGATTGACCTCTCCAACCTTTCCATTCTCCAATCAGCTGATGACAAGCTCATGAAACTAGTTTCTAATCATTTTTCCTCTCTCCAGCCAGTCTGCACCTGTTTTCCTGGGGTGACAGGTGAAATTTGGTGTGATGATTCCACAGGCAAGCTTCGCATATTCGTCCCTCCCCCCTTACAGTGCAAGGTTTTCCAAAAATTGCATGAGCTTTCGCAGCCTGACATCCACACCTCAACCAGATTTGTCTCTAAATATTTCATCTGGCGAGGTGTCAAGCGAGACTGTCAAGCTTGGGCTTGGGCCTGCGTTCCCTGCCTACACAACAAAATCACCTCCCACACCTCCCCTCCTTCGGGCTCTTTTCCCATTCCCGCAGGCAGATTTTATCATGTCCATATCGACCTCATCGGTCCTCTTCCTCTGGCTGACGGTTTCCACTATATCTTGTCAACTATCGATCAGATGACCCACTGGGCTGAGGTCATCCCTCTCATCAACATCACGGCAGAGACAGTAGCTAAAGTCTTCCTTCATTCTTGGGTTTCTCAGTTCGGTGGTCCTTTGGTCATCACCACAGACCAAGGCCGCCAGTTTGAATCTACTCTCTTTTCCGACCTTTGCCACCTCTGTGGCATCAAACACATTCACACCGCCACCTACCACCCCCAAAGCAACGGGCTGGTAGAGCGGTGGCAAAGAACCCTTAAAACTTCTCTCCAGTGCCACAACACATTATTGACAGAGGCACTTACCCTCATTTTGCTCAGGTTATGGGCGACCTACAAAGAGGACCTCCATGCCACTGTTGCTGAATTTGTCTATAGATTATCCCTACTTTTACCTGGCGAATCGTCTCCCCCTACCCCATTCTTCACTCATCTGACCTCCCCACACTGGTAACCTGTAATCTTGCGAGTTTGTCATGCTACGGGACGATATGGTCTGTCCTTCCCTCAGCCCTCATCGGGTGCTCAGGCGCAGCTCCAACACCTTCACCTTGCTCATTAATAATTCTCCCTCCACTGTGTCGTTAAACCACATTAAACCTGCTCATGTCAAGCCCTCCTCCTCACGTCCAGTCAAGGGCAATCCTCTCATCTGGCCTCTTTGGCTTCTCTGCTGTCTCCTTCCAACACGCCTCTACCTCTCGCCCCCTTCCTGCTCGAGTTGCCTCTCCAACTCCTCCTTCCCCTGCCTCTCCATTCAAGGTTTCTCCTCACTCTCCCACCTTCCCTTCCGAGGCTTTGGCATTCAGCCTCTTCCTGAGGCCCTGGTTCCGGAATTTTAGATTTCTATCCCTCCCCTACTCTCTTCTGACATTGCACTTCTTTTGCACAAAGGCTCAATTTTCATATTATGTACAGCCATCAGTGCTTCTGTCCATCCCCAGCAATGTAGGTATGAGCTACTAAAATGTATCTCCCCTCCTGCTTCATTTAATCTGGACACAACACAAGCTTTTCTGCTCCCCTTGGGTGTTGTTAGAGTGGTACTTCCCATCCTGCCTGCACAACCTTCAGCTTCATGCCACCTGGTGTATGGGGTTTGGCAGCCCCATCACTTCAGGGACTTCAAGGTTTTCGGCCCCACTGCTCACCACCTCATGGACTGTCGCCCCTTCCAGACAACTCCATGGAGCTGTCCATCACCCAGACACAATGCAGACAACCATCGCCAGTTATCACCCCCATGCCTTGCCCTTCACCCTCACCTGGGCCATGAGCTGATGAAATAATCACACAACTCACACAACATCACTTCATGATCTAGATTGTGAATAACCTTTTCCTTCTGTTCCCTTTCTCTTCCCTCCTCTCGTACGTCAAGAAGTGAAATATTTCCGAAAGCTTGTGTCCTATTTTTCATTTCAATTTTTGTGTTTTTGTGTGTTCGTTGACAGTACAGAACTAAGGTAAGTACCGGCCAGCCAATCTATCTCTTTTGAAGAATATTTTAGCATCTCAGTGAAGAATTTCCATCTGAAATTGAGAAAGAAGTGAGAAGTTCAACATACTTATAGGTATGCAGCCAGGTGTAGAAATTGACATCAGCTGATATTTTGGCAGGAGCTCACCGGGCCATTCTCAAGGCAATACTGCAGTGAGAAATCAATGTGAAATGATGTTTAAAACCTTGGTTTTCATTGACAAAAGTAAAGACAACACATACCAAGCAAGCAAGTTAACAGCGCCATCACACGACAAAAGTTAAAACCATCGGAAATATCAATTTAAAAAATGAGTTTCAACTGATGAAGTAACATTAATTTTGTCCCTCTGTTTTTTAATAAGTGAGAGAGCAGGATTCCATGCAGAATTTAAGTAAATACCTCCCTCCCTATTCGTAAGGTTATCTGCTAAATTTATTTCAATCACTTTCTTGATAACACAATCCCAATAGCTGGAAGTACATGCCAAAATTTCCATTTTGTTATATTTGTGACATGTTTCTAGGCACTTTTCGGCAACAGTTGATTTGTTGGGTTCCTGTAAACATGTTCAACATATTATTTGTGTAATATTTTGTCACTAACTTCCAGCTATTGTGATTGTGTTATTAAAGATGAGATTGAAATAAAACTAGTGGATAACCATATGAAGAGGGGTGGTGTTTTTTTCTTAAATACTGCATGGAATCCTTCTCACTCACTTGTCAAAAAAACAGAGTGACAAAGGTAATGTTACCTCATCCATTAAAACCCATTTTTATTATCAGTATTTCTGTCCATTTTCATGTTTGGCCATGTGATGGTGCTGTTTGCTTGCTTGCGGGTGTATGTTGTCTTTCCTGTTGCCATTGAAAATCGAGATTTTAAATATCATTGCACATTGCTTCTTTGCTATAGCATTTCCATGAGAATGGTAGGGTGGTCTCCTGCCAAAATATCAGCTGATGTCTATTTTTACACCTGGCTTCATATCCATAATTTTTTTGAATATTCCATATGCAGGGAGAAATTAAACAATCACAAATAAGAAGTTGCATATCCGAAAAACATTATTTCTGGCATCAATTAAAATAATATCACAGTCAATTTTGGGCAAGTGCTCCATCTTTAATAACCTGCCATCAGCAGGACACCAAATTTCTGCTTACCTCTTGAAGAAATTAAACTTTATTTTCCTATCCTTTTCAACACAAGCAATTTTATTACAACAAAGCTTATGGAATCAATTCTTTTGATATTACTGCATAATTTGAACTTTTCAAATGAATTTAACTATATATTCTAGTAGGAAACTTTCCTGGTGGGCTAAATTTATATAAGAAATTGAAATCTGATAACTTACCCAAAGCACCGGCTCGTCGACAGATACAAATACATAAATAAAAACACACACATACAAGCTTTCGCCACTGCTGGTAGCTTCTTCAGGAAAAGAGGAAGGAAGGAGGGAAGAAAGGGAAGGAAAAGGGTTTTAAGGAAGTGGAAAAGGAGTCATTCCAGTCCCACGAGTGGAAGGACTTACCTTAAGGGGATAAAAGGAAAGGCAAACAAGCGCACATATACCTACACACATACACACAACAAATGTCTACCTTACTAGCTGAAAACCCGGCCTTGCCCAGGTATTTATTTATTTCTGCCATTTTTCAGGTATATATTCATTTGTATAAGGGCTGTATGTCTGTAAAATCTCTTGGGAATACAGTTAGTAGTAAAGAAGTAATAGATTAAAACTTGGTGCGTGATGGGGTGGTTTTCCATGAACATTACTGATTATGTGCTCATATCTCATGAACTATGTGTCATACTGTAATACAATATAGAAGCTACACTCAGCTATATGTATGTATACTGTCTGTAAAATTTCCTGCAGCTACAATTTGTACTGTAGAAATTATAAATTGTAACATCATACCGAATGCTGTAGTTTTACTCCATAAACAGCGGAAAAGTAGTAAGAGTGAAACTTTTTTCCTTTCATCATTTTGCTATGGTTGTCAGTGAGAAAAAGTTTAATAAATGTTTGAAATTATGTTTAAATTTTGTTACAAGTCACTAAGTACTCTTATTCTCATATAGCGTATTTATAAAGTCTTGTCGCATTTGTGGTAGTTTTTTGCGATTCCTATTGTTTATGACATCATATCTTCTGAACCATATGCCATATGTGATTCTTAACCCTGCAGCAATTGTTACCTCATGGTATGAAATGTGTGTTTCAAATTTGGTTGAAATCGATCCAGTGGTTTAGGAGAAAATGAGCAGCATTGTCGCTAAATGTAGTAGTTTTTCGCGCAACTCATTGTTTATGATGTCATATCTCGCGAACTATGTATAGTATGTCATTCTTACACTTACAGCGACCATCCTCATGGATTGAAGCTTATGTGTCAAATTTGGTTGAAATCGATCCAGTGGTTTAGGAGAAAATGAGCAGCATTGTTGCTAAATGTAGCAGTTTTTCGCACATCTCATTGTTTATGATGTCATATCTCGCGAACTATGTATAGTACGTCATTCTTACACTTACAGCGACCATCCTCATGGATTGAAGCTTATGTGTACAAATTTCATACAGATTGGAACAAAACTGTAGATTTGTATGCAACGCATACACACAACTCATGGACACTCTACTTTATATATATATATATACAGATTTACAATGTATCATGCAGCTGTTCTGAAACAAAATACTTAGTAGCATATATTGCACGATATACTAGTAATATAAATTCTAATTTTTTTTCCCTCCAACTCTCAATATAAAACTTATGATGATAAATTTGGTTACATTTTTTTTTTTTTTTTTTTTTTTTTTTTTTTTTTTTGCAACTTCTGTTCGAAATAATGGTAATTTTGCGTGATCATAACATAAGGATTAATTTAAGTTTTGACAAGATATGCTTGATGCTCAGTATGTTATCTCTGTAGATCGCACTGCTATAAAATGTTATCTATCACATTCAAAGAAAAACATTTCTTTCACATGTTTTAATTCAGCAAGTTTTTTGTAGGTGTGTTGTGGATTGGTAACCAGCAACTCCCAGGTTCTATAGAAACAATTAAGAAGCTTGATGAAATGGGGAAAAAAATATTTTTCATATCTAATAATAATCTTCTGACTGTTGACAAATATGTAATGAAGATACAAGCTATGGGCTACAATGCTACCAAGGTAAGTTCATTAAGTATTACTTTGTTTACATATTTATTTATTTATTATTAGCTCACGAGACAGCTTTCAGGCTGCATAAGGCTTCATCTACATTTATATGTATATACATGTTACTCATGTTGAGGTATGGTACAGATTGAATTTCCATTAGCAACATAACAAAGAATATAAATTATAAATTCACATCCCAACCATGTGGGTAAAAATATGGCGATACAATAAAATCAACTCAATATAATGCTAAAGACAGAAACATAAATTTTCCTCTCTTTCACATAAACAATCTATTAGGCACTTCGATTTGAAAAGCTGTCCAAAGCTTCACAAGGCTAGAGAATAAAGTCATGATGCACTTGAACAGTCTACAGTACTGGCAATACATTTGTATCAGAAGCTATCTACGTTACATTAGTGAGCTTACAGATAATATCTAGCATAACTTAAGTAGACATAAAAATAGGAAAAATCTCAGCATTTCATCCAACTAGGTTGGCATACACATTCATAAATCAATATAAATGTGATGTTCCACAGAGTCCAGTAAGAAAGTGAACTTTAAGCAATATGGAACAAGTAAATAAATGATTTAATAAAAATAGGCTAACTAAATGCTCTTCTTTGTATGACAGTATCATTTTTAATGATTATTAAATATGATATTACTTGTAGGTACTATCTTTTATGTAGCTGTAGGACTACTAAGTGTTTTAATACAGGAGTGGCATGGCATACACATCACCTTACTGGCAAAAATGTCATAAATATTGCTAAGTGGAAGAATACAACCAATTAATATGATAAATTTAATGTAGGTATTATATCAATTTATGCAAATTGACTAATACAAAAAATGGGTGTGTTTGACATGTATTTTGTTCATTTAAACTTTGTAAACAAATAAATTATTGTCTTTAAAAATACTGTAAATATGGTACAAAAGGGATGATGTATTATTAACATTACCCTGGAATGCCTGGAGATATTTCCACCAAATGAATTGCACTTATGTCTCACATGAAAATATACTTTAATTGTGTGTAGGAAACAACCCTGATACTCATAAGAGTGAGGGCAAGAAGAAGGTAGCATGTAGAAGAATGTATAAATCTGGAATGCTTAGAGCTATTAAACCAAAATTGATACATGGTCTTCATCTGAAAATGAAACACATACATTCATACAATCACTCAGACAACTATAAACACACAACTATCATGTCCGGCCACTCCAACAACACAATGTAGACCGTCTAGCTTATGTTACTGGAGAGGCCGGACATGATAGTTGTGTTTGTATAGTTGTCTGAGTGACTGCATGAATGTATATGTTTCTTTGCCATGGCCAAAAATTTAAGTTGTGTGAATGTGACTATCTATTTTCGTGTCTGTCAGCAGGTCAGTGGGTCTCTTTACGATGAGTTGTTACCTATCCCCCATTATAGATATTCCTATCGGATTTTCCATTGTTTAAATTTTAAAATTGATACATATATGACTTGTTGTTATAGTTGTAGTAGTTGTTGTTGTGGTCTTCAGTCTGTATATACTGGTTTGATGCCGCTCTCCATGCCACCCTGACCTGTGCAAGCCTCTTCATCTCTGAATAAGAAAGGCAGCCTACATCCTTCTGAACCTGCTTGCTGTCTTCATCTCTAGGTCTTCCTCTGCGATTTTTACCCCATACTCTTCCCTCCATTGCTAAACTGATGATTCTTTGATGACTCAGAATGTTTCCCAGGAAGCAATTCATTTTCTTACTCAAGGTATGCCAGAAATTTAGTTTTTCCTTACTTCGGTTCCACACCTCCTCATTAGTTACACAATCTACCCATGTAATCTTCAGCATTCGTCTGTAGCACCACATTTCAAATGCTTCTATCATCTTTCTGTATGAACTCCTTATCATCCATGTTTCACTCCCATACAATGCTACACAACAGATAAATGCTTCAGAAAAAACTTCCTAACCTTTAAATTAATATCTGATGACAACAAATGTCTCTTCTTCAGAAATGTTTTTCTTCCCATAGTCATTCTACAATTTATAACTCCTTTACTTCGATCATCAAAAGTTACTTTGTTACCCAAACAACATAACTTATCTACTACTTTTTTTCTCTCATTACCAAATCTAATTCCATCAGCATTGCCTATTTTTCTTAGACTGCATTCCATTATCATTGTTTTGCTCTTGTTAATGTTCATCACATAACCACCTTTCAGGACACTGCTCATTCCGATCAATTGCTCTTCCAGACCCCTGCTGAATCTGATAGAGTTACAATGTCATCGACAAACTACAAAGTTTTTATTTCTTCCCCTGAACTTTAATTCCTTCTCCAAATTTCTCCTTGCAGTCCTTCACAGCATGCTCAATGTACAGATTGAATAACATTGGGGAAAGGCTACAACCCTGTCTGGCTCCCTTCCTAACTACTGTATCCCTTCCATACCCTTCAACTCTACTAACTGCTGTCTGATTTTTGTACAAGTTGAATATAACTCTTCACTCCCTATATGTTACTCCTGCTACCTTCAGAATTAAAAAGAGTGTATTCCAGTCAACACTGTCAAAAGCTTTCTCCAAATGCTAAAAATGTAGGTTTGCCCTTCCTTAACCTATCTTCTAAAATAAGTGGTAATGTGAGTATTGCCTCCGGTTTTCCTACATTTCTCCTAAATCCAAACTGATCTTGCGCAAGGTTAGATACCATCAGTTTTTTCATTCATCTGTAAATAATTTGGGTTAAAATTTTGCAGCCATCAGTTATTAAACTGATAGTTCTGCGATTTTCACACTTGTCTGAATTCACTTTGTGTAGGATGGGGATTATTACATCTTTCTTGAAGTCTGTGGGTATTTCCCCTGTCTCATACATTTTGTACACAAGATGGAACAGTTTCTTCATGAATGGCTCTCCCAACAATGTCAGCCGTTCAGAAGGAATAGCATTTACTCCAATCTTTCAGTGCTCTGCCAAATTCTTCTTGCAGTATTGTATCTTCTATCTCATCTTCATCTACTTCCTCTTCCCTTTCTACACTACTGCCTTCAAGTTCAATTCCCTTGTGTAGGCCCTCAATATATTCCTTCCATCTTCCAGCTCTCCTTCTTTGCTTAGTACTGGTTTCCCATCTGTGCTCGTGATATTCATACAGCTGTTTTTCTTGTCTCTAAATGTCTCTTTTATTTTCCTGTAAACAGTGTCTATCATTCGCCTAGGTATACATTCTTCTGTTCACTTGCATTTGCACTAGCCAGTCGGGATGTCCTACTGACCTCAGTTTTCCTGAGATATGACTCATCATGTTATATAACACTCTGTTGGTAAGTCTCTCCTGTTCTTTTAAACATAATTCTGTAATGCCAAAAGCAAAATTCAACCAATTTTTTTTTATATACAACCTATTGGCTGATAGACTCATTTAAGAAACCTCTTGCATCACAGGAAATGGGGGGGGGGGGGGGGGTAACTTGACAAACTTTAACAAATTTGGTACTTCCATGATTTTGTTGAAACTATTTGCAGTGTCTAATGATGATACCAGAAATTTATTAAAAGAAAGAAAGAATCAGAGCAATCAGTAAAGATTGTCACAAAATAACTTTGTAACTGGGTAAGGAAAATTCAGCTTCTAATAAACAATAAGAAAGATAATCTGCCTAAATTTCACAATGCCATACAAATTAAATGTACATCCTGTTTACCTCTGTTAACAATGAACGAAAGCAATGTAAAATAGGAAAAGCACACATAGAGTATCGAAATGTAAAACTGAGCAGAATCTGATATCTCCATTGTTTGCCAAACCCTGCTAAAATGAGACAACAGCAGACACCTCAGTTTGTTACTCCACCCTTTCAGATCTGGAGCTGACTACTAGTATTGTGTTTATTCATTTCACAGTTTATCTTAAGTTCATGTTTATTATAAACCCCAAATACCTTTAGAGAATAAATTTATTGGCTTGTAGGTGAAAGGAGCCTAGTATTCCTGAAGATCCTCCTACTGGATGTTCAATTACTCAATAGGGTATCCTCAGTGCACTCTTCTCTAAAATAGTAAATCCTTTTGATTATCTTAACTGCATTGTTAAGCACAAAGGAGGCAGTATCGGGCACTGAGGTCAACTTATATGTGTTCTATCACTGCCTCAGATTTCAAATACTGTTAATGCCATGAAATTTTATACATGTGATATCATTTGGGCATTTCTTTCGCTTATTGTTACCTCTCAGTAATTTTTATTTATTTATAATGTTGACATGTTACATTTTCATGACACAAAAGGAAACCAGGAATTTCCAGTAATTTTGAAAGTGCTTTATTTTGAAATATTCAAGTTAAAACAGATATTGATATCAAATGGGCACAACTTTCTGGTTCCATCTACAAATTGGCAATATTGACCTATGAAATAAACAAGGAATGGAACAAGCAAAATGTAGTGCTCATTGAGGTTAAATGGAAAGCCTTGCTTGCTTACAGAAGAAACTCAAATGGAAGGACCAGGAATAACTTCAAGAAGCAAAGAACAGTGCAATTCAAACTTCTATGAAATGGGAAAATAACTACTGGCCAAATTTATGTGTAGGGGTACAGAAAGTGGTCTATTCTGGGGACAATAAGACAATTAATGATGGTTTTAAGAAAGCAACAGTTCCTACTATCACAAAAAAGGATCATCCAAAATCCAAGACAAATGAACGCAAGAAAATGGAACACAGGGTTGAACTTTATTTCAAGTAGTATGCAATTGAGAATGAATTAAGCAGGGATGCACTCGATATCATCAAACAAATGACAGTTTGCATACTTGTATGCATTTTTGTTTGTGCCTAGTGCATATTTTTGTGTGTTGAAGCACGCCCTCTCAGGTCTTAAAGTCATAACAATCTCCAAATACCATTTCCCCCATCATAATACAGAACAGTTTCTGCAAGAAGAACTTGAGTGAATACCACTTATGATTCTAACTGATCTCTTTTGTGCAGTAAATATTTTTTGGTTAATAGTTGATTACCCCAACATTTTATAGCATATAACATGATAGGATGGAAATAACCAAAACACACAACTTTGATAACATCCATGTCACCAACAGGGGTGATTACATGTAAAGCATAAGTTTTATGGAGATCTAGAATATGCCCAGACTACTTAAATTTTGTGTAAATATGACATTCTTTGAAATGTACGTTAAATTTGTACATTTGAATAATTATCTGTAAAAGATGGTCCTTCATATCTTTATTTTTCAGGAACTCTCATAGTTTTGTTCAAGGAACCATGTCATAAGTTATTGCTAAAAGGTATTATGTAATTTCTTTCCTACTGCTATAAATTTGGCCAGTAGTTGTTGTAAAATGAATCATTTATTGATACAGCATCTGTTCTATATAAACCCATTCTGGTCTTCCCTGAAATGGTGACTAACATACTTCCTTATTTTCTCATATATAATTTTGCTGAACGAGTCGCTAATTGTGGAGTTCACACTAATATCTCTGTAGCATTTAGTCCCCTCCCTGAAAATGTAAACCGTAATGATATTTTTCAACTCCACTAGTATTTCAATCTGGTTATAACATATGATTGTAAGGTCTATTATTCTTTTCTTCAAATTGCGTCTGTGAGCTTCCAATAATTTCTGAGTAAAATTTCGCAACAAGTTGATCAGCTATTCTTTTTAAATATTTCTCTTTGTTTTTCTGACTAAGTTAAGTAAGCAGTTAGAAAGATGTAACATGAAATAACACTTCTTACTTTTGTAAACTAGTTAATAACAATTTCTGAGTTCTGATTTTTGCACATATCTATAATATCTACTTTTATTTATTCATTATATACTAGTAATGTTGGTTTATGTAACAAGTGACAGTGTTGAATCTCATAGACTCAAGGTTTTTTTTTAGAATCTTATAGTGTCAGATGAAAAAAATTAAAACTGAAGGGGCAGTCCAAAGAATTGAGGAGTTTGTTGAAAAAAGCAAATATCCAACATTTGAGAAAATGATGAAAATAAATGGTGAGAAATGAATAGTGAGGAAAACAAGACAGAACCTACTTTAAGCAGGAGAGAATGTTGAAACATGCTGCAGGAATCTGAGTCAGGAAGTAATAGGTCAGAGGTGGCCAAATAATCTGCAACATGGCAACACTTATTAGATAGCAAAAGTATAAATAATTTATTACCACAATGAAATTTTCAATCTGCAGCAGAGAGTGCACTGATATGGAACTTATTGGCAGATTAAAATTATGTTCCAGAACCAGGATTCACTCGCCAAACTTCGCAGAAGTTCTCCTGCAAACTTAGAGGATTAACACTCCTGAAAGAAAGGATATGGTGGAAACATGGCTTAGCCACAGCCCATGGGATGTCTCCAGAATGATAATATCACTCTGCAGTGGAGTGTGTGCTGATACAAAACTTGCTGGTGTTTTAAAATTGTGTGTTGGAACTGGGATTTGAACCTGGGACCTTTGCCTTTGGCAGACAATTGCTCTACAGACTGAGCTATCCCACTACATATCAAAGTCCAACCTCACAACTTAACTTCTTCAAGTAGCTTGCCTCCTACTTTCATTCTGCAAACATCTCTTAGGCTATGGCTAAGTCATGTCTCGACCACATCCTTTTTCCCAGGAGTGCTAGTCATGCAAGGTTTGCAGGAGACCTTCCTTGTAGTTTGGAAAGTAGGAGGCGAGATATTGGCAGAAGTAAAGTTGATAGGACAGGCCATGAAGCATGCTGGGATAGCTCAGACGTTAGAGCACTTGCCTGCAAAAGCCAAAGGTCCTAGGCTAAATCCTCATTCCGGCACACAATTGTAATCTACCAGGAAGTTTTAGAGAATACTTAATTGCAGACAGTTGCGATGTAGACAGGGATAATAGACTAATGTAAAATATCTACATTGACTACAGGATGACTATAATATGAGATTGAATATATATTCTGCCACACCTCAAACTATCATAGCAGTGCTATACTATTAAGTGCTATATGCATGGGGCCTGCTTGCCATAGCTAATGTATCAACCTAATGCAGAACAGAAACAAGACTGATTCTTCCAGAGTTTTGCCTTATAAAACCTGGGAACGCTGTGGCACACGCAACTATGAAGATACTTGGTCTATTGCATTGTAATCATTGGTAGATACACTTCAAGTAGTTTTCAGTACTGTGTCTTGATTGTTGTAATGTCTCATGCTAGAGCACTGTACATATCAGACAAAAAATCCCATACACAGAGCTTTGAAATACTTGTACGTGTCAGTGTTGATCTCTCTTTTTTGTGACTCTAGTAAAAAAAATCCAATATGCTACTCATGGCAACGTATTTTAACAATGGGAAGTCAGATTGGAATGTCAGTAATGGAGCACAGATAACAACTCGCCATAAAGAGGCTCGCTAAGCTGCTGAGAGGCATGAAAATAGATATTCACACAACTGAAATTGAAATAGAAACACATACAATCACGCAGACAACTATACATACACAACCACCATGTCCAGCCACTCCAGTGCCACAAGCAGACAGTCTAGATGTGTATGGCGCTGGAGGGCCAGGCATGGTGGTTGTGTGTGTATAGTTGTCTGCGTGATTGCATGAATGAATGTGTTCTTTTTTCCGATGAAGGCCATGGCCGAAAATTTTTATGTGAATGTGATTATTTTCATGCCTGTCAGCAGCTCAGCGAGCCCCTTTATGGTGAATTGTTATATATCCTCCATTACTGTCATGGCAATGTATTATCTGTCTTTCTTTGATCTCTGTCCTACTTCTCTGAACTATACCCATAAATATCGTTAATTTCAGTATTTCTAATACTTTCCAAGCAAAAATAAATAACTAGAAATAAAAATAAACCTATGTATAGTCTATGATATTTTGTTACCTGCATTGAAACAATAACTTTATTGCTTTAGTGTCACCCACAACTATTCTTAATAATTTTAGGAGCAGATTTTAATTCCTGGTGTTGTCATAGCAGCCTACTTGAAAAGTGTGAATTTTAAGAAGAAAGCTTATGTGATTGGCACCAAGTCCCTTGTCGCAACATTAAAAGAAGCTGGGATTGATTGTCAAGGAGATGAGGTAAATCTTTTTGTCTGTTATTTCAGAAAACTTTTATTTTTTAACAGGCTGTGGTGATGACAATGATATTGTCAGTTACTGTTACAGGAAATAAATACTGTAAACTCTTGAACCAACTATTCAAGATAAAAATGGAAAATTATACTAAGAAAAAATTGAGCCAAATTTACATTTACATAGCATTGTCCAAAAGCTTCCACACGGAGTTTTCACAATGTACACTGAAATTGCACTTTCTGACAACTTTATACTGTTTAATAGGCTAGTACTTGAACAAACAGCTTTGTCTTCCTCAATGATACATAAACTGCATCATAGGTGCAACCACAGCAATCTGTGGAGAGACCAGAAAAATGTGTGGTTCCTGAAGAGGAGCAGCAGCCTTTTCAGTAGTTGCAGGGGCAGCAGTTTGGATGATTTACTGAGATGGCCTTGTAACTAGCTAATGTGCCTTTGCCACACAGTTACTGTGAACGGCTGAAAGCAAGAGGAAAGGCCGTTACTTTTTCCTAGGACATGCAACTGTATTGTATGAATATATGATGATGGATTACTCTCGGGTAAAATATTCTGGAGGTAAAATAGTAACCCATTTGGATCTCTGGGCAGGGATAGCTCAGGAGGATGTGGTCATCAGGAAAGACAACACTTTCATTCTACAGATTGGAGCATGGAATGTTAGACACCTTAATCGAGTAGGGAGGTTAGAAAATTATAATGGGAAATGGATAAGTTGAAGTCAGATATAGTAGGGATTAGTAAAGTCTGGTGGAAAGAGGAACAGGATTTCTGGTCAGACAAGTACAGGATTATAAAAACAAAAATCAGTTGGGGGTATTGGAGGAGTAGGTCTAATAATGAATAAGGTAATAGGAATGCAGGTAAACTACTACAAGCAGTTCAGTGATCACACAGTATTCAAGATAGCTATGAAGTCAACACCAGCAACAGTAGTACAAGTTTATATGCCCACTAGCTCTGCCGATGATGAGGAGACCTAAGAAATGTACGAGGAGGTAATGGAAATTATTCTGAGTTAAGGGAGAGGAGAACTTAATTGTGATGAGGGACTGGAATTTGGTAGTAGGAAAAGGAGGGAAAGGGAAAAAGAAATGAAAGAGGAAGCACCTAGTAGAATTTCGTACGAAACATAATTTAATCACAATGCCGCGAGAGGCCACGTACACCGACTGCTGGCGTGGCACAAGGGATAGCATCACGGACTGCGGTGCTGAAGGTCGCCGGTTCAATCCCGCCCCCTGGCGCAAAAATTTATTTCTTTGTAATTAACAATTCCAGAATGTTCTACATCTTTCTTATGTTCACTTGTAAATTCTATTTGTTTCTTACATTAACTGTTCTTCTAATTTCTGATAAATTCTGTCTGTGTATAAATAGCAGAGCACTCTGCTCGAGAGGCAGTCAGTGCTACGTGTATGTTGAGTTCGTAATAAACGTGCATTCAGTATAAGTGCTGTGTTCAGTTGCCTTCGAAGTCAAGCCTGCTTCCATTGCAACGCGACATTGTTTGGTGGAGGCACCAGGTATCCTCTGCAACAGCTGCATCACCGTGGCTCCGATTAGGCAACGTAAAAGCCGTCGCTTACACAGACTGGAACCGGAATACAAGGAATACACCGAGTACATCCTTCCAAAAGTCCGTATCATCAGAAGAACCATTGAAACAAAACCAGCGGTAAGCCAGCTACACATCAGACACCCGTCGGTGTTCTCTGGAGACGCTGGACAGGACACCAACAAATGACTAAAAGGGTTCAACTGAGTCGCCAAGTACAACAGGTGGGATCATACGATGTGCTTGGCCAACGTTTACTTCTATCTCGACGGAACAGCCCAGCAATGGTTCAAGAACAACAAAGACAAGTTGAATGACGGGAGACGTTCCAGGAGGAACTGAAGAAGACGTTTGGAGACCGCCAGCGCAAATCCGTACGGCAGAAGAACAACTGAAGAACCGGGCCCAATGACATGGTGAGCCGACACAATCGTACATACAGAATGTTTTGGCCCTGTGTAACACTGTCAATCCGAACATGACTGAGGCCGACAAAATCATGCACCTGATGAAGGGTATTTCAGAAGATATGTACCAAGCTCTTCTGATAAAGGACATTGCTATGACAGAAAAGTTCATTAAGTGGTGCCAGCATATTAAAGAGATGCAACAAAGGAGGGTTGGACGCAAGAAGTATGACAGACTCCCCAATGTAGTCCATATGGCCGTTGTAGAAGACCAGCATGACTTCGCTTCTCTTATACGAAAAATTGTAAGAGAAGAATTACAAGAATTTATGGCAACCCGGACTGTTAGACCAAGCAAGCATCAGATTATGGCCATGGATGTAAGCCCTGTAAATCACGAGGGAGCCAACGTCACTGAGCAAGAGGTATTACAAACATTAGCTCCTGTCTGCCCTCTCAATCGCACCTGACGTGAAGAATGGTGTCGCTCTGCTATGACTTACGCTGCAGCTGCCAAATGACAGCCCATGAACCGGCCAACATGACCACAACCAACTTCCCCAGTAACTATGATGCCCCACAGAAGAACAGACTTCTGGAGGACAAAAGACAACACACCACTTTGTTTCCACTGTGGGCGCCTTGGACTTGTCGTACGCTACTGCAGAGAGAGAAGGCGAGCTTTCGATGATTATTTTGCCGCAAGATGTCAGCCATCAGAGCAGTTCTATCCCAGGCAATCACCTGCTGATGAGTTCAGTCGACCTATGGGAAGAAGCCCATCGCCGTACCCTAGATGAGGTCGCTCCCCAACGCGCCACAGCCATTCACCGTCGCCGTACAGAGGTACCAGTCGCTCCCCTAACCACCGCATCCAGAAAAACTAAGCGAGGTGACCATCTACGGAGGTGAGGCCACCGAAGATGAAAATCCTCCATGGACGACAGTCACTAAGATGTCGGGAAATCTCATCGACGTCATAATCGACGGCCAACCTGTCCAGACACTTGTTGACTCAGGAGCGTCTTTCTCTATTGTCGGATAATTACTGCCGCACACTAAAGCAGACAATGTTCTGTGATACTGGGGCAACTGTGCTGAAGGTCATGAATGGAAAGGACATCCAGCCATCAGGAACGTGTGTTGCAAGAATAACCATCAACAACAGGACCCAGCCATTTGAATCTGTCATGTTAACAGAATGTAGTCACAATGTCATCCTCGGATGGGACTTCCTTCAGGCATCCCAAGCTATCAGTGACTGTGGAAGATCTGAGCTGCAAATTGAAGAAGTTGTTTCGATGGATACACGTAATACAGAATTTTCTGGGAAGTTATTTGCCGTTGACAATGTGACGATTCCGCCATTGACTATGAGAAGAGTTGCTGTCACAAATACAGATGGGCGATTAAGCTGTGAAGTACTTGTTGATAGTAAAAAGTTTATCAGGCTCACAAAAGAAATTTACATACCAGCGGCTATCATAAACATTAAGGAGAGATTTGGATCACAAATTGTCACGAGCAGTCACAACTTATCCCCAAGGGAATGTGTATTGGGACAGCTGAACCAATCCAGGACGGTGAGCTCAATGTCATCAATGAAAACCCATGCCCTGCTGTTAGTACATACAACACGCTGGAGGAAACAAATGTGAAACTGCCAATAGGGCGTGGACTGACCAAGGAACAATGCCAGAGGGTGTTAATTATACTACGCCAATTTTAGGGTGCATTCACACCTCAGCAGGGTAAACATCAGACGAAACGGCCCACGATAAAGCACCGTATCAATACTGGGGATCATCTGCCAATTAGTCAGCGTTCATACAGTGTGTCGCCAGCTGAAAGACGGATAATTCAGGAGGAATTGGAGAAGATGTTGCGAGATGTTGCGAGATGTTGCGAAGATGTAACAAGGCCCCTTGGAGTAGATGACATTCCCTTAGAGTTACTGTAGTGTCTGGGAGAACCAGCAGTGACAAAACTATTTATGTTCTATAGGGCCTGCAGCAATAAAGAGGTCAGCAAGCGACATATTATTATAATTAACCCAATTGCTGCTATTGAGTATTTTTTAATTTTCACCACCACAGATCCATTTCGGCTAATACTGCCATTGTCAAGTGACCTGCCTTTTAAATGGGTAACATTAACATTAAACAATGGTATGTCATATTATAATGTTACAGTAATGATCTTAATAACTACTTACATATGTGTCTAAATGTTCAGACATACATAAGACATCTAAAGCATATATATGTTAACTGTCAAAAAGGTTTCGATAATATTATGAATTTTGACAGTTACAGCTAAGATGTCATATGTTTACAAAAGATGTACAACAGATATTTATGTTGTTATGTTTTCATATATCTTTGATGTATTTGACATCTGTGTTAATAAATTATAGGTGCTATAATATGGTCTAGTTTTGAAGTACATGTTGTATACTTAAAATTTAATGTTTTACTGTTAATTTCTATAAACGATTTTCGAAAGCTATGTATATGTTTATATGTTTTATCGTTTATTTCTATAATTTCTGTCGTTCATTAAGGAGAGATGGTTGTTATTAACTGATTACATAATAATGCCAAAGATGCCATAATATGAGTCAGATGGAGTGACAAATTGTATTTAATTTTATTTTTGACTGCACAGTTTTAAATTATAATTTTCCTGTTCTTTACCATGTACTACTACTACTACTACTACTACTACTAATATAATAATAATAATAATAATAATATATAACTCACCGTAAAGACGAACGTTGAGCCGCCAACAGTCATAAATAAAAGACAAACAATTCTAAATTTTTGGCCGCGGCCTTCTTCAGGCACAGAACACTCATCCACACAATCACTCAGGCACACTCTTCTACACATGTCAGCCATCTCTTGCTGCCCAACACAGTCTGGTTCACAGCAAGCGGAAGGGAAAGGAAGGAGCAGAGGAGGGGGGAGGGGGCGAGTGTAGAGGGAAGATAGGGGGGGGGGGGGGGGAATAACAAGCAGAGGCGATGCCAGGCGAAAAGTGAGATGCAGTATGAAAAAGGGGCTGTATATTATAGGGAATATATTTGTGTGTGGTGTGTGTGTGTGTGTGTGTGTGTGTGTGTGTGTGTGTGTTTCTTTCTTTTAACTATCTACTCTTCCCCAAGGTAAATCTTCCTCTCCCGGGATTGGAATGACTCCTTACCTGCTCCTTTAAACCCGCATCATTTCCTTTTCCCTCTTCTTTCTGAAGAAGCAACCCAGGGTTGTGGAACCTCAGCATTTGTGTGTTGTGCAGCCAGAGATGGCTGACGTGTGTAGATGAGTGTACCCGAGTGATTGTGTGGATGAGTGTTCTCTGTCTGAGGAAGGCCGCGGCCGAAAATTTAGAATTATGTGCGTCTGTGTGTCTTATTTGTGACAGTCGACGGCTCAACATTCGTCTTTACAGTGAGTTGTTTCCTATACATATTATTATTATTATTATCATTATTATTATTATTATTATTATTACTAACATTCCTTACTGAACCTTACATTGTTGTTACCATGTGCTAATACATTTTCACTTTGAAATAAGTTTTAAATATTGTACAGCCTGAACTCGCAGAGAATTCCTTATCTGGATTCAAAAATCAGATTACATCCCTTGATTCGTCATTTGGAGCAGTTGTTGTTGATTTTGATCCCAATATCAATTACTTAAAAATGATGAAAGCTGTTGCTCTGTTGAAGAAACCTGATTGTATATTTGTTGCCGGAGCAACAGATGAAACTGTAATGATTCATAGTGATCTAAAAATGATAGGTATGTAATAGAATGATGTTACCATACTTGAATATTACATTTCTTGAAGTTATTGATTGTAATTTTAAAATGTTACTTTTACTCAGGTCCAGGGAGTTTTCTTTCCATTCTGGAAAAGGTTTCTGAAAAAAATGCAGTAATTCTTGGCAAACCAGGGTCATTCATAAAAGAAGTTGTTTCAAGCAGACATTCCATTGTTCCTTCAAAGACCCTTATGATTGGAGACATGTAAGTTCTCTTGGTACTATTTTTATAATAGTATAAGACAATTGTAAAAATATACACAACTAAGAAAATATCATAAACTAATCAATGAGCATGACTTTTTTCTTCTTTTTTACTGGTTTTATAGGGGCAGAACAATGTTTAACAATGCGTTAGAAAGGGTTTGCTTCAAAAAAATTAAATGTGTGCATGGCAATAGTGAGACAACAAAGCACTGTATCTAAGAACAGTATGTCACTCTGTAGGTGATTGATAGGTGATAGTGCAACTTCATCAGGCAGGTATAAAATGTGGGTCTACATACGAGATCATCTATATGAACCTTTGTTATGTGATGGTAGGTAACTAAGCAGGGGTCTGAAGATAGTAGCAATGAGTCACTGAAATCAGTAATAAAGGATTTATAACATTAATGGCTGAAGGTGTGTGTTGATCCATTTATAAGTAATTATACTGGCATGTTCCAGTCATCTTAGACCAAGATGGACATACAAAGAAAATATAAACATGTGAATGCAGTATATGTCACCAAATAAAGATATCAGCTATAATGACTCAAATGTTCAGTATGATACATAATTCATTTTATTGTATTTTTAATCTTTTTCATGCAAGACAGATGTGCTAACAATGAATGCAGTGATCATCTGAAAATTAGCAGTTGTGACTGTTGGCTCATTACAAAATTTAGGGACTTGTAGCAGAGCACATTTAGAGCTATTTCAATCCCATTATTAATGCTCACAAGAGTAAATGGTCTATAAAGGTAATGCAGATTTCCTCTCCAGTTTCAAAGTCTTGCACAGCAGGTGAAAGAAACAGAAATGAGATGCCTGGGAACCAATACCATTTGGATTGGGAGAGGATGACAGATCAGGAACAGGGGAGACTGGGGAATAGGATGTGGCTGCAGAAAGAATGAAGTTGGCCTCTAAGGGCAGGGTAAAGGTGGGGGGAGATAAAACAGTTAGTGGAGACTCTGTCCGCCTCCATAGCTCAGTGGTAGCGTCGCTGACTGCCATGCAGGAGGCCCGGGTTCGATTCCCGGCAGGGGACTGGGTGTTGTGTGTTGTCCTAATCATCATCATCTCATCATCATTGGCACGTAAGTTGCCCACACGGCGTCAAATAAAGAGACTTACACTAAGGCGGCTGAACAAGCCCGCAAGGGTTCTCCCGGCCAAGAAAGCCATACGCTCATTTCCATTTTTTTTTTTTTTTTGGCCAGATAATTATGAGGCTGAAGGATGTGCTACAAAGATAACTACCATCTATGAAATAGCAATATGGAAATGATATATTGTAGCTCACTGCATAGACAAGCACAGTGAAAATCAATGATTACAATTTTATGCTTTTGAGTAACCAAACTACACACACACACACACACACACACACACACATACAAACACACACAGCCACTATATGTGACTACTGGAGCCCTGATACAATGAACATGGTTGTTTGAGCTGTGCTTGTGTGAATTTTTGTATGTTCTATTTTGGAACAAGGGCTTTGTATGAAAACTTCAGAATATTAGAATCTTTTTCACTGTGCCTGTCTGCAACTCAACATACCTTTTATGTGATGAATAACAAACCATCATTTCCATATTGTTGTTTATCCATTCTGGATGTTACCCATCTGTTTAGTTCAGAATAGCTGGTGATTGGGAGTAGGACTCAGAATGCATGGGATGTGAAACAGTCATTAACATCAAGCATGTTGTGTTCTGCATTGTGTTTCACCACGGGCTGACAAAATCTACTCTTCAACATAATTTGGCAGTGGCTGTTGATTATAGTGGACAGTTGGTTAATGGATATCGCCACATGAAATGCTGTGTAGAAATTGGGGTGAGCAAAATTTTCAGTCTTTATTCTGTGTCTGTTGATGTCTCAATTCCTCTAGTATTTGGTGAGTTGTTACTTTTACTTCTTAATTATTTTATAGCTCTGTTTAATGTTTACACTGTGGTACTGTGTTCCTTTATGTTCCAACAATATCGTCAAGTACTTGATTAAAAATAATATGGAATGTGAGTTGTGTTTGTCAGACACCCTGCTTATTTCACTATAAGAATGAATCAGGCATGATGTTATTTCACAGTTCTCAGTGATAATTCTAAAAAGGACAGAGACAACTTTGAAAGTAATGTCAGACAAAGTTTTCAAATTTGTTTTCACCATTGGCAGTGAGAAGTACACATAAACAAAGATGATGCCAATTTTAATGCTTTCTATATTGTAGGGTGAGTCACATAAGATGTAATATCCCTGTATTTCATAAATGGTTATACATATCGAAATGCAGTTTACAATAAATGCTAGAGCGTCAATGGGCACATATATTTTTGTTTAGTGAATAGTTTTAACAATGATATCAACTGAGATATTGAAGCACACACTTTTTTTAACTACATATGATAGCTCCTGTGAAGACAATTACAGTGAAATAGCATTTGTTTATGTTGAAACCTCTCATAAAAATTCAAGAAATGACCTAGAATTTGAGGGCACAGTGACAAAAATCAGTGCATGGTAAACACTACCAAGCAGAGCTCTTGCACTACATAGCATCAGAAAGTCAGCATGTTTGACTTGTCTGTACTTCAGGCTACTCATTTCTGCTCCTACGTCCACTGCATGCAGACATGTACACAAGTGAGGAGGAGTTGGATATACTACTTCTATATGGTAAATGTAAAAGAAATACTTTGCAAACAATACAGTAGTATAGAACTGTCTTTTCGGATCACCATTGTTTGACATGCCAGGCAATTACACAAGTCATGAAGATGCTAGTGCAGACAGGATGCTTGAACATCAAAACGAGAACAAGAGAGAAGACTGCAACCAACAGAGAACTTGAAGAAGCTGTCCTGGCTACATGCTAATGAATCTGCACAGGGTTATGAGACATTGTCAAGGAATGTGGATCAACACACATTCCAACACTATCGTCTGTCAATACATGAGGCACTCGGCAATTGTGATTTTGAACATCATACAGAATTTTGTCGGTTTGCCCTTCAGCAACTGAGAGATGACACTAGGTTTTTCCAGTGTGTGCTCTTTACCAATAAATTAACATTTACTAACAACAGTAATGTAAATTTGCCTATATGCACTACTAAGCAGCCAAAAATCCACATTGGCTTCATCTGGTGTAACATCAGAGGCTGTGGAACATAAACATATGGTGCAGCATCATATGCAATTGTATTGTGAGGCCTTACTTCAGCCCAAGCAAGCTGAATGGATTTATGCATACTTCTTTATGAACATTCTGCCAGTTCTTTAGAGGAGGTGCCATTGGATATGTGAAAGTGTATGTGGCTGCAACACAATGAATGTCCAGGTCACTTGACCTGATTTGCAATTCAAATACTGGGGAAATGGTCTTTGAGGTCCCCCAATATGATCCCCCTTGATTTATTTCTTTGGTGGAGCACTCAGAGATGCAGTCTATGATGAAGCTCCATGCCATATCATTGAATCACTGTTGCATGCTCTATCATGACATCCACTGTAATTACATCTGTTTGTTTAAGATGTACCTTTCAGTTCATGGTCAACATTTTGAACACATGGTGAAATAAAGGGTAAAGTTGTGTTTCCTTAAGATAAACCCAATGTTCTTTGCTTTCTGTGGCTACCAAAGCATTGTTAGTAAATTGTTTATTCCAGTTATGTGTGTACAAAATTGCATTATGATGTCAAATAAGTCAACAGAATGTATTGCACATAACTGGTAACAGTCATTACTCACATTCAGCATGAAAGGACATTTCATTAAGAAGAGTATTTATTTTGTGATGTACAGGTGGTCATCAAATTATTTTTAATAAAAACTTAGTTCAATGAATGTGTTGCATATGGTATAATTTTGAGCAGTGTAGATTGAGACAGTTGTCTGATAGCATGTATTGTACTTGTTAGAAGCACACAACGCATACAGGAAAAAATAGCTCAATTATTCCTTCTATAATTTAGATATGTTATACAGTAGTTGCTTTTTTTTCTGCCTATAAGATCTCTTCATTTCAGAAGAATGAACAAGTGATTTCTCTGCTTCAGCTTAGGTACATTTGGGAAGGTAAATAAATACAAAGTAGTTTTTGTAAGTCCTTTGTGATATGTTAGATTCTAGCCTATGTCATGTGTTCATATACAACATTCATAGGTGAACCTGTATCCACTGTAGGTCTTAAGTTGGATCAAGGGGAAACACAGCTTTAATATAATCACAAAAGCCTACTTTACAGTGTACAGTTACACAGTCTGGTCCAGAACGCCAATTCCAGCCACTGTGCCCTCAAATTCTAATACATTTCTCAATTTTGTTTTTGACAGGTTTCAATGTTAACATAAAACAATGCTACATCATTGTAATATCTTACCATTTATCGGAACGCCTAGAAATTTGAACTGTTCAGTCACACTGATCATATGCCCATTCTGTGTAATCTAAATGTCAGTTTTTGTTGAATTCTCTGTTAGAAATTGTAAAAACTGAGTCTTTCTGTGATTTAGCATAAATTTATTTTCTACGAGCCATGAATTTATTTCTTTAATTGCATTATTTATTACTGCTTCAATATTGCCAACAACATCTTTCACTATGGAGCTAGTGTCATCAGCAAACAGAAGTAACTTAGAACTACTTGTTATATTTGAAGGCAAATCATTATGTAAATGATAAATAACAGTGTCCCCAGAACAGAACCCAGGTGCACCCCTCACTTGACTGTGTCCCATTGAGATGCATATCATAAATGTATTCACCACTACAGAGGATCA
The DNA here is from genome assembly GCA_026315105.1 of Locusta migratoria. Lineage (NCBI taxonomy): Eukaryota > Metazoa > Arthropoda > Insecta > Orthoptera > Acrididae > Locusta > Locusta migratoria. The sequence continues at coordinate 413,077,392 of CM048746.1, read as the reverse complement.
CCTTCTGCTGTCTGTTATTAAATTAAGACATGAACCAGGTGTGAGTTACTCCCCTTACTCCATGTTCCAACTTCTGCAACAATATCTTGTGATCAACAAAATCAAACACTTCTGTTAAAGCAAAGAATACACCTAGCATTTGCACTTTTTTATTTAATCCACCAAGTACCTCATAGAGAAAAAGAGAATATAGCATTATCAGTTCTTAAACAACTTCGGAAACCAAACTGTACATTCGAAACCAAATTATGGGAACTGAAATGATCAATTAACCTCAAATATACAGCATTTTCAATAACTTTAGGCACAAACAATGGCTTAGACATGGGCATTCAGTTGTCTACATTATCTATTTCACCCTTTTTATTAAGTGGTTGCACTACTTAGTATTTCAATCTGTTAGGAAACTGATTATTACAAAAGGAAAAATTACAAACATGGCTAAGCACTAGGCTAACATAGTTGGAACAATTCTGCTTGATACCCCATCATGTCCTTAATAGTCCTTAGTCTTTAGTGATTTAATTATTGACTCAATCTCTCCCTTGTCAGTATCGAGGAAGACTACCTCAGAATACTATTTTCTAAGATTGTTATATGATTACATGTAGGAGCTAAGGTTCTGTTCAATTCACCGGCTTTATTCAGAAAGTGATTATTAAATATTTTACATATTCTGACTTATCAGTAACAGATACAATGACTTTATATCCTGTGCTGCTGACTAGATACTTTTTTCACAACTGCCCACATGGTTTTAATTTTTTTCCTGAGAATTAGCTATTCTTTCTGCTATATCCATACACTGTGCCTTTGAATCTGGCATCGGCCATAAGTCAGCTGGATGACACCAGGTGACCATGAAGACCACACTCTATCTAAAAGTGCATAAAGTGCTGAGCAGAGTCAAGCTTAGGGACTGATGCCCCGTACTTAAGTCCCATTTAAAAAAAAAAAAAAAAAAAAAAAAGTCAAGCTTGTCTCAGTACTGTCCGTAACATTGTCGATCTCCCATATTTTATAATCACTCCAAGTGTGACTTTAATGACTGTATGTGTGTAAGGAATACTATGCATTGGCAATAAGTAGGTTCGTATTCAAGTGGTCTAGGCTTGTGCCACTGCTTTCTGCCTTTACTCAGGTTCATGCTGTATTTGCTCTGTTTGTCTAATAAAATCAAATTTTATTATTATATAACACATCTCATGCAATCAAAGATTATGTCATAGGTGACTTGTTAATTGTAATACTACATACAGATTGATAAATTTAATCTAAGGTTATAATACATATTTCGTTTCTTCTTCAGTAAGGTATTATTTTACTGTTTATCATTTCAAAACCTATTGTTACATACATATTGTGGTGCATATTTAGACAAATATTATTTTATATCCCATGAAGAGGGGAAGGGCAGGGAAGACAGGGAGTGGGGAGAACCCTCAGAATGGTGAGATCAGGGAACGAGATGATATTGGATTGTTGGTTTGGTTGTTGTTGTTGCTAGAATTGGGTGTGCTCAACTGTGAAGCAGAAGGAAATGGTACTGTTTCTGTTGAGCTTCACAGGAAATGGTAGTGGCTCATTGGCTCTCGTGTAATTTTTCATCGTAGTCGTTCAGGGGTTGGGCATTCATTCTCAACAGTGAGGTGTTTAGGCTAAGGGTGGAAGTGTTCTGGGCCAGTGCGGAGTTTCAGGTCTCAACAGTGGAGCTTAACAGTTGGTAGAAGTGTCGCTGTCCTGCTCGATAAGAAGTTCATTACCGGGCTCGTCATGAGTTGGTTTCACATGGTGGATTAATATGGTGAAAGATGCCTCTTTAAATATGATGTCCATTGTATTGTGTGTCTTGTTGAGCTCTCTGTGCAGGTTCGGGCCCTGGAGTGGTGTCCAGACCATATCATCCTGGAGCATTACTTATTTGCACGTGGCAGGGTCTTTTGGTACATATGTCTGCGGTGGTGTATGGCATGATGGTTTTGTGGACTGCATTTGTGAGCAGTACACTCAGATTCTGTCCGTAGCTGAAGTCTGCTACTGTGCCTTTGAGATCCTCCTTGTATGTCGTTCATAGGCCGAGCAGTAATAGGGTAGTGCCTCAGTCCACACTGACATGTGACAGCAGAGTGCTGTTTTCAGGGTCCAATGCCATCCCTCTTATCAGCCTTTTACTTTGTGGATGGTAGGCGGTGATATGGATTCTGTGGATCCTGCACATCATGCGGATGGCATTGAACAGGGCTGACTGAAACTGTCAGCTCTGATCAGTTATGACTGGGCACTTGAACTGGGTAATCCACAAAGAGAAGAACACCCATGCCACCGATTTGGCCATTATGTTCATCGGGGAGGGGGGGGCTCTACTCAACTGATAAAATATATCTGCTTCCTTTGGAGAGGGGCAGAGGTCCTAGGTGAATGTGCTGGAATTGTCCATCCGGAACTGATTAGCTGCTAAGTGGTGGCATGGTGTGTCTTGTAACTTTTACTCTCTGACATGGGATGCATGTTCTAGCCCACACTTGGCAGTCTTGTTTGACACTATGCCACACAAAATGCTCCAAAAGCAACCAGGTTGTGGCCCTTACACCTGTGTGTGCCAATGTGTGCCGTTTGTGAAAAATCTTCTTCTGGAGAGCCTTGGGGATGAACGGGCGGAGTGGTGTGGTAGATTCATCACACCATATTTTGGTAGCTGTTTCCAGAAATGTCAAATGGATTGGTTTGAGTGACATATTTTGACCTGACACCAGTTGTATCGTCGACTCATTTGCAGATTGTAGTGCAGCTAGGTTCAATAAGTAGATCAAGCTCAAGACTGCATCAATGCGAGACAAGAAGTCAGCTATGATGTTGTCCACTTATATCTGTGGTGAATTGCAAAATGTAGTCAAAGTGTCTAAACCTGCACAGGGGCGGGTCAGCCGGCGGGTTTTGGATGGCTGCTACCCGTGGTTTGTGATCCGTTAGTATGTGAAACGCCCGGCCTTCCATGTCTGTTCGGAAATGTTTGACTGCTTCATAGGTTGCTAAAATCTCCCAGTTGAAATCGGAATATTTCCTCTGTGCTGGGTTTCATTTTTTGGAGACCAACTCCAATTGTGAAGGACGCCACTGACAGTTTGACTTATAGCTCTCATTGCCATGTCACTGGCATCCATCATAATAAAAAGTTTTGCCACTGGGTCAAGGTGTGCAAGGGCCATGAAACTGGCTAATAATTTTTATTTTTATTTTGAAAAAGCGATATGCATGTCCATGTGCCACTCAACTCGGCAGGTGCCAGAAGTGTTCCTTCCCGCTAAAGTGTCAGTAATAGTTTATTGTTCCTCAGCTCTTTGGATGAGGTGGGGGAAGGTATGTGCATAAGAGAGGAAATTTCTGCTACCGAGGGTGAGATGTTTTTAGCTGAAACAGTAAAGCTCAGGAATGTCACTGACAGTTGGTAGTGCTGATTTTTTTTTTATTGTTCAGCTTTATACTGGCTGTGGTAACCATTGTAGACAGCCTTAACATGTCTTTTTTTCTCCTCAACTGAGATACTAAATATCAGGATATCATCAAGATATGCCACGCTGAAGGGTAACTTGAAAAGCACTTCGTTAATAAATCTTTGCCACATTTGGGCCGCGATTCCTCAACCCAAACAGCATAAAACAGTATTGAAATAAGCCTGTTGGCATGGTGATTGCCATCTTCTCATCATCTTTGGGTGCCATTGGTATATGGTGATACACCCTTTTGCAGTTGGTGATGGAGAACACCTTATCACCTGCCAGTAGATTGTTGAAATCTTGGATGTGGGGAACCGGGTACCTATCCGTGATAGTCCTTATGTTAAGCTGCAAGTAGTCCCCACACATGTGCCATATTTTTTCTTGACTATGTGAATTGGTGTGGACTAGGTGCTCCTGGAGGTTCCAACACCTCTTTTTTCAAAAGTTCTCCTGCAATTTTCCCCAGGCATAGTTTTTTAGGCATATTAGGTATTGGAGAGCCATCAGTTAGTCACAGTTTGTGTGTGGTATCATTGGTTTGGATGCATATATGTGCCTGTTTGTACATCGGCAGTGTGTGGTGTGTGATCACTGGTTCTTCTGGTGGTGACACTATCATGCTGGGACAAGATGGCTGACTATTCTGCGTTCCGATTATGTCTACCTGTTGCGCAAATGTCACAAGGTGGAGTGGCAGCACTGGTGGTGAGGTAGTTACAGTTTCGGCTGCCGGTTTGAAAGTGAGCGCTAGTGGATCCACCCATGCGGGTGGAAGGATGCTAAAGTTAGTGTCTGAAGTCATTGTGCCAGTGCTTGGCAGCATTACTGACCCATCATCAGAAGAGCAATGGTCAGTGTCTTGAAAGGAAGATATGAGAGGAACATTAACAAGAGTAAAATGAGGGTAATGGAATGTAGTGTCAGAAAATCAGGGGACACTGAAGGAATTAGATTAGGTAATGAGACAATAAAAGTAGTAGATGAAGTAGTAATGAAGATGTAAAATGCAGAATGGCTACGGGAAGAAAAGCGTTTCTGAAGAAGCAAAATTTGCTGACATCCAATATTACTTTAAATGTTAGGAAGTCCTTTCTGAAAGCATTTGTCTGGAGTGTAGCATTGTATGGGAGCGAAATGTGGATGATAAGGAGGTCAGACAAAAAGATGATAGAAGCTTTCGAAATGTGGTGCTGTAGACAAATGATGAAGATTAGTTTGGTAGATCACATAACTAATGAGGAGGTGCTCAACAGAATTGGGGAGAAAAGGAGTTTCTGGAATATCCTGACTAAGAGAAGAGGTAGGTTGGTGGGACACATTCTGAGACATCAAGGAATCATCAAATTAGCATTAGAAGGAAGTGTGTGGCATAAAAATCGCAGAGGAAAACCGAGGGATGCAGATAAGCAGTAAGCAGATTCAAAAGAATGTAGGTTGCCGGCCACTGTTTACGAGATGTGTCCAGGGCACACAAAATAACAGAGCTATACCTAGTTTCTTTCACATTGTGCTTAGGCTTGGAGTCATCATGTGCACTTAGAATAACCTGAGAATGATCTGTTGCAGTCTTTGCTCAAAGGCTGTGGAGCTCAGAAGTCTTGTTCTCCAAGGTGCATCTCAGCTCGTTGTTTATATTTTGTAAGCAAAGTATTCTCATTTCTCCACCCCTCACTTGTCATTGATTTCCTGTATTTCTGTGGTGAGGGAGGAACACTAACTAATTAATTGTCTTTTTCAGCACAAGTTGAGATCTGGAGGGTTTTGCGGGGCATACAATAAATTGGGTTTCAGGTATGTAGTGAAAGTTTGTGGTATATTAGAAATTCGATGCCCACTATAGGCGCAGGTATATCTGCTGTGAGGAAGTTCCACTGCTTCTTGAATTTTGGTGACAGGGATCGTAAAATCAGTCAAGCCAGTGCACATCAGTTGTATGGTGTTCACTGCTCAGAAAAGGTAGTGGTGTGGATGAAGTTTTTTCATTGTAATAGATGTATGGAGTATCTGCAGTGGTGTCAACAAGCAATTGTAGGCCAATTACTGAGTCCGTAATGTAGAGACGGTCATATTGTGGGTTTTCATCGCATATTGAATGCAAAGTTTGTTGTTGTCAGCATCTATTCATGATGTCACAGGAGGTGGTGCCTAAGCCATCCTGCCATTGGCATTTGGGTGGAAGCACAGTTATCGGCAGTTCTTAGCCACGCTTCCAAATCTTGTATGGAAATAGCAGAATGGGTGGTGCAGTTTCTGTTCCTGCAGGAAACGGGTGGTGGTCCATCATTTGAGTCACTTGGGCCTCCAATGTCTCGAACAGGAGCCGGTGGATGTTCTTGTGGGTCGGCAACAGCTGACATGATCAGAGGTGACTGTGTCTAGCCAGGTGTCGGATGTGCGACGTCTAGATTGTGCTGTCTTCCTCATCTGGTAACCAGGCGGCAGGCTGGTTCGTTGTATGCAGTATCCAAAAGATGGGCTTGTAGCTTTGTTGTAGGGTCGCGTGAGTGCGGTCGGCTATAAGGATTTGCTTTCATGGAGTTTTCATGCTGCCATAGATTAGGGTCATTTGGACTGGTAATGGTAGTTTGATGGATCACACTGCCATGAGGGTATCGTCCGGCATGGCACCCTCACTGACCATCACCCTGAGGTGGCACATCTACCCCCTCCCTCTTCCTTCCCCATTCATTATCCAACATTTTTCCAATTCAGTCTTCTTTACAACTGTGTGTTGCCCCTTCCAATATCCCATTCATTAATTACTTTTTATTTTTATTTAATTTTTTCCGATATTTTTCCTGTTTTCTTTTATTTTTTCTTTTTTTTTTTTTTTTTATCATTTCAAATCCGCCCACCTCCTCACTAAACTCCTCTATACCTCTCTTTTATCCTTTCTGACCCCTTCCCTTCACTGTATTCATTGTTGCAATTCAAATTCCTGCCTATCAGAGTTTTTACACTCCATCATGCACCATGGAACTTTCCATACCCACCTTTACCTGGCATCCTTCCCTCTCCACTTCCCACCTCACTCACAGTCTAGATGCTTGTGGCGCTGGAATGGCCAGATAGTGTGGTTGTGTCTGTATAGTTGTCTGAGTGATTGTGTGAATGTATGTGTTTCTTTTTCTGACAAAGGTCATGGCAGAAAATTTAAGTTGTGTGTATGTGATTATCTGTTTTTGTGCCTGTCAGCAGCTCAGTGAGCCTCTTTACGGTGAGTTGTTACCTATCATCCATTATTGACACTCCAATTGAATTTTCCATTGTTAAAGGAAAGAGAGTCAGACATGGAAACAAGGAAGTATCTCCATCAAGGTCTACATGCATTATAGATAGCAGACAGACCTTGTGAAGAGAATAAGGAAAGGAAAACACTAGGAAGATATGGAGTTAGAGGAAAGAAGTGAAAGATACATAGCCCTAATGAATGGAACCACAACATACAATGTGATGCTGAAGAGCTCAAGATGGCATGCTAGATGTGATTGCCATCACTAAGGAATGGATGTATTGTGCTGTTTTTGGGACCCCAAAACGAGACTTCAACGCCCACTATTGCAGTATATGGCAAGTGCCCAGCGTCAAGTGTTTCTGCAGTGTGCATTTTGGTAAATGTGTTAAGTGTCACAGTTTGTAGGTGTTCGTGTATACTAACTACCTCCCATACCAAATCATGTAAACCCAACCTTTGGTTTGTATTAATTAAAAGAAATAAATTATAAATCCTATAAAAGTTACCTTAGAAAATTTGCACTAACATTGTAAAATTCAACTCATATCCATGTAATATTTCTTGTCCAGGAGAAAAATCCTTTCCTTATATAAACATGACTTGTCAACTCCTTAGACCCTGTACATCATCCATGGAAGTCTCCCGACTTCAGACTCTCTCAAGAAGATTATAGTAATAGGTCTATGACAAAAGAAAAAAAAAAGGGTAGGAAAAGAGAAAGAGATTTGTCTTTCACAAAGCGAAAAAGAACAAAAAGGACAAATAACTGCCTTCCTGGTGAACGTCAAATGACCCAATAAGCAAAGAAAGCTAATTGGTCTGAGGAACCTTATAAGGTTTAAGTGCATTAATCTTATACAAATCTTTATCTTCTTTTGTGTTAGGATCTTGTAAAAATGAGGTTTTTGGATGAGTTAAGTCTACAATAAAAAAGGGCCACACCACTTTGTATCATCCCATCTGCTGGGTAAAATAATTCTAGAAATAATTCTAATAAAATGATTAGGGTGTACCTCACCATCTGGTTTGAACTTCGGTAATTGCACTGAGAGAATAATTCCTGAAGAGAAAACAAAATTATTATATTATATTGCATATTATATTGAAGTTACTACATTTGTCATTGTTCTTCAAACTTAATTGAACTTTAGTTCTTTCTAGTCCATTACAAAGTTTTTCTGATTGAATGTTTGTTATTTCTGACTCTAAACTTTTATCCTCATTTTCCTTAGAATCCTAAACCTTCTCCTTAATTTTTTTTATTTGCAGTTTCCTCTACCCTTTGTTCCCAATTATTTAATTCTCTAACAAGTAAGCTTAGATCAGAAAAATTTTGGTATTTTTCCAAAGCATTAATTTTATTAACTGCCTCAGTCACTGTACGACTAACTTGGGAAAGTTGAGATTTAGAATTGGATTCTAAAATCTCTACCTTTTGGTTGGTTAAATATAAATTACATTAGTGCTTAGCTATCTAGAGTAATTTATTTATTAATACAACTTAGAAATTGTGTACCTGAAATATATGTCAGATCATCTTACTTTGCATTTTTCCAAAGTATATTAACCTATGGCATAATCTTGTGGGGTAATTGTAGCCATATACATGACATACTAATATTGCAGAAGAAAGCCATTAGGATCATTACAAATTCGTCACACAAGACTCACTGCGAACCCTTGTTTACTGAACATAAAATTATGACAGTAATAAACTTGTATATATACTATGTCTTAATCTATATGAAGAAGAACTTACAAGATGTGAAACACAGAGAAAATGTACACAGTTACAATACAAGAAGCATCAGACACATATATATGCCTTACCACAGGCTGTCAAAATCAATAAATAGCCACGAGATCATAGGGCACAAACTATTTAATAAGCTGTCACATGCTATACAGGATCTTCCTGAACTAACATTCAAAGAAAAACAGCATGAATGGTTATCTGCCCACCCATTCTATGACATTAATGAATTCTTCAACTGTAAAAAAATATTAATTCAATAGCTGACCTACTGTGCAATGTTGTAATAAATTAAAATATGCTAATTAGTCAATACTTTATCATACTGTATTATTAAATGTATTTTCATTTGACGTTGTCTGTTGCTATAATGGCCTAACAACAATAAAATCTGTATCAACTCCTGATCTAAAGAGCATAATTTTTCTGAAACTGTATTTTCTCTTTCAGAAATTTTATGCAGCATTTCATCAAAAAGGATTGTTTCTCTGATGAAAATTGATCATTGAAAACTTGTTTACAAATGAATTCTACTTGTTCTCTTGTTAATAATAATTTATTTAACTTTGACAGTCTTTTATTAAGTTGTGTATAATTCTCCTTGCATTCTTTAACATGAGCATCTAGTTGCAAGCTTAAGGTGTCCAGTCTATCAAAATGAATACTCAAATTTTTGTTCATTTGGTCAGAAAATACATAAAACTTGTTAGCTAATTTAGATTCCAAATTAGTCATGTGCTGATCCATTTCTGATGTTAATTTAGATTCTAAGTTGGTAATTAATACTTCTCAAGTCTTTCTTATTGTTCTCATTGTACTTAAGAAACCATAAAGGTACTGCTTCTTGTTGTTCTTTTGCTGCCACATTTCTTGTAATTGGCATCAAAAACTTTCACTCAAAGTCAATGTATCTCATTTATATTACACTTTCCCAGTCTCTCCAAAACATAAAAAAGTATAAAGGTTACTCTCACCACAGATTCACCACATCAAACTGCATAGCTCAACCTCAGGCACATTCAGCAATGGTAGCTCGATGTGCTGTTGCTACTCACCACACTGTGTGCCAGAGTAATAATGTGTTTCCAAATGAAACTTTTCACTCTGCAGCAGAGTGTGCACCAGTACCTCGCCTCCTACTTTCCAAACTTCACGGAAGCTCTCCTGGAAAATACGCCAAGGTCCCAGTTTCCGGCACACAATTTTAATTTGCCAGGAAGTTTCATATCAGTGCACATTCTGCTGCAGAGTGTAAAATTTTTATTCTGGAAACATCCCTTAGGCTGTGGCTAAGCCATGTCTCCACCATATCCTTTCTTCCAGGAGTGCTGGTCTTTCACGTTTCGCAGGAGAGCTTCTGTGAAGTTTGGAAAGTAGGAGGCGAGGTACTAGTGGAAGTAAAGTTGTGAGGTGGCATCTTGAGTTGGTAGAGTTGGTAGAGTTGGTAGAGCGCATGCCTGTGAAAGGCAAAGGTCCCAGGTTTGAGTCCCAGTTCTGGCATACAGTTTTAATCTGCCAGGAAGTTTAATAATTTGTTTTACCTGTATTGAACCACTTCACTGCAACTGCAGGATTTCTCAGGGAGTCCAGATTGTAGACTATTTATTGGTGATTATTGTGATTCCATTTAATCTTTTTTGATTTAGTAGCCACTAATTCATAACTTCTGGTAGGTTTTTGTTGTTCTATTGATCCTCATTGCTACTGGTAACTTGTCCATACTATCACAAAGTATTTAGAATAAACCTGCTTCTTCTTTGGTAAGTTTAATTAATTCTCTCCTTCTTCTTTCCTTCGAGTCCAGTATAAAAGGTCGCCATGTCTTGTAGTGTAACCATATAAATTTTATGTGAGCCACCACAAGATCATTTCTGTTAGGTCCATTCAGTTTCCTTTTTTATGAAATATAATTATGTAATAGAGGCCCAGTAAAACTGTTCCTCTCAAAGCAGCTTCTTCTTTATTAGGCTCAGACTGTCGTCACAGAAGGTATCAGCTGGATAATGAAGAAGAAGAATTGCATCTTTGTATTCATCAATTCATAAATATTGTTCAAACGAGATAAAATGGCTGGCCAGTACTTACTTTTGTGCTGTACTGCCGATAGTAACACAAATGAAGAAACAGGAAAAAAAAATGGGGACAAAAAGGACAAGCTTTCGGAACACAGTTCCTTCATCAGGTGGGAGAGAAGGGAAGAAGAAAGGATGGGAATGGAAGGGAAAGGAAATTCACGACCTAGGTCATGAAGGTGGTGTTTCAGGAGTGTCATCAGGTGGGAGAGAAGGGAAGAAGAAAGGATGGGAAAGGAAGGGAAATGTAATTCACGACCTAGGTCATGTAGGTGGTGTTTCAGGAGTATGCACGTACTGAGCCAAGCCAGAGAGGATATATATAGCCAAAGAGGAAATATCAAGTAGTGAAGAGAAGATGCTGAGGGGTGTAGGAGGGGCGGGGGTTTGTCTAAAACGTTTTTCATTAATAGGGAAAAATGGGTGGACACACACACACACACACACACACACACACACACATATATATGGAGAAAGAGAGAGAGGGGGGGGGGGAGAGAGAGCGGGAGGGAGAGAGGGAGAGAGAGAGAGGTAAGGAAGGGATAATGAATAGATGAGCTGAGGATGGAGGAAGGGGAGGGGTTAGCGTAGATTTAGGCCAGGGGGGGTGGCGGGAGGAGAGGATGTGTTGGAGGGCAAGTTCCCACCTTCGTAGCTCTGAGGGACTGGTGTTGGTTGGTAGTATCCAAATGGCACATGTGGTGTAACATGTGCCCAGGTCCCTGGAGTTATGCTGGAGGGCATGTTCTGCCACAGGATATTGGGTGTCCCCCAGGCGAACAGTCCGTCTGTGCCCATTCATCCGCTCAGCCAATTTGTTAGTAGTCATACCAATTCATCAATTCACACTACTAAATAAAGACTCTTCAAATTTTTAGTCCTGAAAAAAAAACATAAGGGTTTATTGTAACCCAAACTAATACATTTCACAAAGACTAGGCTGTTAACAGCTCTCAAAAATATTACATCAGTTTTGAGTCCATAACTCAAACAACAATCAATAACAAGATCTCATGCCCAAGGATCTCACACAGAACTCAAATATATATTTCTTCTTAGTAACAGGGATTGTTTCTTGCTCAGATCCACTTGTTCACTATCTGTGGCACTTGTGTAACTGCCAGATGTCCACCTGGACAAACAAAATATCCGGGGCAGTCTTGTCCTTATAACTTCTAAATTACCCCAAAAATAAATTGGGGTCATTCATGAGGAATGTAGGTAACTTGTTACACTACATTATGTACTCATCATGACATTTTCCATGTACCCTCCCCTCCCTTCCAACCCCCCAGTCCAGTGGGAAAGTTGAAAGAATGGTAGGCACTTTCAAGAACCAAATGCTTTAATACATTCAGTCTGTCTAGCCCAACATCACTCTAGATGGGTTCTTAGCCTGTTATTGCTTTATGCTGATGGATGACAAAAGCCAAGCGGAGCTGCCTCACAGCTGCCAGCTACAGTCAACAGTCAACTTGTTGGCACCTCCACCACACCATCCACAGGATCCGCCACAACACCATTTCCCCCCAGGCACAGCAGTCTGGGAGCGGGCATTCGGCAGATGCCCGAAGTGGTAACCGGTCATGGTAACATGATGTGAAGGTCACCACCTTTGTGCTGTATACACATCTGAGGGAGAAGTGACCTGCCACTTAGGTTAGGTGCATCTGAGGGTTCCAACTCCACCATTCAGATCCACAACATTGCCCCCTGCAGAGTCTTCAAGAGGAATCTCTGAGGTAGTGCCTTCTCAGAGCTACCTGGTCCATCTTGGTCTTTTGGGGGACCTTTCCAGAGTACAAGCATTGACTTGACACCGTCCTCACAAGTGCCCATGGCATCACCCTGGCTCTGCCTGCAGTGGAAGCAGGCAACTACACAACCAAACATGTCATCACCAATAATCTAAAACTGGCATCTGACATGCCGTAAACCATGGCACAGTCATCAGGCAAAATCCTATGCCATGGCTCTGCCATGTCATCTGTGTGCAAGAGATAGTGATTTTATGACATTCCATGCTGTGAGCTGCCTCCTGGTAAGGAAGAAAAGTGCGCCTTTGAATCTGATGCCAATGAGAGAGTGCTCTATCTAGAGTGCATAAAGTGTCAAATAGAATCATGTTCCTCTCAATGGTCTTCTTTATAGTGTTGATGTCTCCAGTTTTATATTTAGAGTGCAACTTCAGTGATTGTGTGTTGTAATGGACTACTACACTTTCTGCATGCCACATACTTTTTGCCTTTTAATGACTTTGTCAGAACCTTACAATACTGTTTGTAATGGGCTATGCAACTTGATTCTCACTGCTTCTAACATATTCATATAATTTCTGCTTTGTTCTACATTATATACTTATTCCTCTTGTCAGCCTCCCAGGCTGCCTATTAATGGCAGTACCTTGCTTTGAGCATTCTAATGGAAAGCAGCTTTCAAAGAGCATGAGAATTTTTTAAGGAAAGCATTATATATACCATCTATATTATCAGCACTAGACTCACCCTGCCATCTTGTTCATTAATTAGGTTAGCAAATGTCTCTATTGCAATTGTATTAGCTTTTCCAAATAGTTTCTAATTATATTTAACAGATGTGTTAGTACTAAACCCTTTTAAAGTTAAAATTTGTGCATTGTGGTCTGATAGGCCATTCATTATTCTAATAATAAAGAATGGCTAAAATGTGTATGGTTGTGCTACTGTTCCCTGCATTCTCGTTGGAAGCAGCAGGTGATAAGAATTAAAGAGATCTAAAGGCATACTTTTTGTTGCACAATCACTAACATAATTGATGTTGAAATCACCACATACAACTAATTTTTTGATCTTCCTGTAACATGAACATAGACCCCTCTGTAGCTACAACAGAGATGTTCTAAAATCAGTCAGGGGACCTATAAATAACAACAACTAGAAGTTTAGTTTCACTATATTCAATCACACCTGGACAACATTCAAATATCTTTTCAGTGCAATGGTTAGAAAAATTGATGGTTTCAACTTTAATACCATTTTTCACATACATGGCCACTCCCCTTCTCTGCAAAGGACTCATGGAGAAATAGGCAGCTAAGTTGCACCCTAGCATTACTTAACAAGTGCTCTGAAATAGCAATAACATCAGAGTCAACAAGCAGTTCACTAACTTTACCTCTAATACCTCATATATTTTGGTGAAACATGCTAATTCCTCTGTTATTTGGATACGTGACATTTGCAGAACTGGGTTCCTTTGTTAGAGAGACACAATTATTAGTACCTGCAATCATCCTTGCTACTTTCTTATCTGTAACCTCAAATTTATTAATATGGTAACCAGTATCCACCCAGCTTTCACAAAGTTGGTTGAAAGCTAGAATGGTGCAGTGCTAACTTATTCTTGGCAATGGGTTGGGTTGGATTGTTTGGTTGGTGGGAAGGGGAAGAAGTGAGGATAGGAAAGGAGGGGAGGGGGGAAAGGAAATGCAGTCCGGGAAGTAAAGAAGGAAGACTGCATTAGCTCGGGGCCCTGTGCTCACCACGCAGGGGGGGGGAGTCTTGGCAATGATTTGCTTCTTGCAGAAGAGAACAGATCATAGTTGAGCACTCACTGCAAATAGCTTTACAACAACTTGATTCCAGTTTTTTCCCCATGTTGTCATCCCATGGGAAAATACATCCTAAATATTTGAAAGTGTCCACCTGTGCTAATTTTGTTTCTCGCATTTGGCACTCAACCTGTATTAATATTTTTTCTCACAGACATTACTTTTGTTTTGGAGATTCTGATCTTCATACCATAACCTTTACATCACTGATATATTAATTGTAGCCTTTCAGTCAAATCTGCCATCACAACTAAGTTGTCCACGTACGCAAGACTGCTTATTTTGTTTCGCCTATTACAATTTCACCCTGCCAGTCTATTGTTTTCAACATATGATCCATAAATAGTATGAATAACAGTGGTGACATGATACAGCTGTCTCTTGGTCCTGAAACAACTGTGAACCATGAACTCAATTTGCTGTCAACTCTAACTGTTGCCTGACAAACTACGTAAAGACCTTTAATTGCTTGCAAAAGTTCGCCTTCTATTCCATAATCTTGTAGACCTGACAATAGCTTCCTTCTAGGAGCACAGTTGTAAGCCTATATATAAAGTATAGATACCATACTTTGCAATTGATGGTAAGTCATGGAGTAAAACAGAAGTGATATCTGGCATTCCCCAGGGAACTGTTATATGGCCCCAACTGTTACTTATTTTTATTATTATAAATGATTTAGGAGACAATCTGAGAAGCTATCTTGGACTGTTTGTGGATGATGCTGTCATTTATCAGTTAGTAAAGTCACCAGAAGATCAACAGCAACTGTAAATTTATTTAAATAAGATATCTGCATGATGCAAAAATTGGCAATTGATCCTTCATAATGATAAATGTGAGGTATCCAAATCATCACTAAAAGAAGTTCCTTAAATTTTAGTTACATGATAAATTAGTCAACTCTGCAGGCCATCAGTTCAACTAAATAACTAGGAATAACAATTACAAACAACTTAAATTGGAAAGAACATGGACAATATTGTAGGGAAGGCAAAAAGGCAAACCAAAGACTTGTTTCATTGGCAGAACACTTAGAAGATGCAACAGTTCAACTGTAGAAACTGCCTACACTACACTTGTGCATCCTATTTTGATCTATTGCTGTGCATAGTGGGACTGACGGACAATTTACAGAAAATTCAGAGAAGGGCAGCTTGTTTTACATTATTGCAATATAGGGGAGAGAGTGTCACAGAAATGATGCACGAGTTGTCATGGAAACCATTAAAAGAAAGGCATTATTTGTTGCGACGAGATCTATTTGTGAAATTTCTTTCACCAACTTTCACTTCTGAATGCGAACATATATTGTTAGCACCTACCTTCATAGGGAGACATGATCATCATAACAAAATAAGATAAATCAGATCAAAAACAGAAAGATTTAGGTGGTCCTTTTTCCCGCAAGCTATTACAGAATGGCACTATAGAGAAATATCATATAACTGGTTCAATGAACCCTCCACTGTGCACTTCAATGTGACTTCCAGATGTAACTTGGCTCCTGTTGATGTTGTATTTGGTTTCAGTTTGTGACAACTTGTTTCCACATTCTAGGCCAGTTTGTAACTTGTAAAACTCACTTGGGGCTTATGTTTTCTAAGGTGACAGTTTATAAATTGTAGATTTTCACTTGGCTTTTACAGTTTGTATATAATGGATGAGTTCTAAATTTTATGTCATCCCAGTATGAAATTTAGATTGGTAGGCCTGGTACTTCTTTCATAATGAATAAGATTTATATCTTTCTTGGATTTTTAAACTGTAAATATTGGTTCTGTGCATCTATTGAAACTTAAAGCCTTTCTGCAATGTTTGAACATGAAATTGTCACTCAGGGGCTGATATTTAGTAAACTGATATTTTGAACAATTAAGTCCCGCTTGTTCAGACAGTTCAAAGCCAGTCACAAAAGATATTATTTATGCATGATCTTTTCCTACCAAATTGTCCCTTCAATTATTCTTTAGTAAGATTTTATTCAAAGTCTCTCCTAACCAAAACTGTTAAAATATTTTGCACACACATATTAAATGATTTCTTATGAAAGTCAAAGATATTGTCACAGTTCACTTTTATATTAATCATGGACTATATCAGGGATCTAAATACTTGAATAACTGTTTGAGACATTGTTTAAAGTTTCACTGATTATATAGTCTGAAATTAACAGAGTTACAATGAAATCAAAAGCACTTCAAACGTTCACAATGTGTGACTATATTTCATAAAAAATCTCATTACATGAAAGTCTCTGGATCGCATTACATTGTCCACTAACTTTAATTCTTCAAGATAAGGTTTTTAATGTCAGTTCTTTAAACTCACAAAATAAGATCATGTTCAAATATCACTAATATGAATTAGTCTATTAATGGTAGGCAGAAGTTTCTAATTCTTCCTTCCTAGCCTATCCCAATCAAAAGTCCAAAGATCTTGCAACGCAATAGTGTATGATCTTGACACTAAAGTTTATTGTAAGAAATAAATAATTTATTGGATCCCTTTCTAACTTGAAAAGATCCCCGTCAAATACTTCGAAACTAATTACAGAAATGTAGCTAGTTACAGAGAGATCTGAACTCAGAGGGAACTAAGCACAAAGAAAGTGAGTGACCCAACTGTGGGTACTATTTATAATGGCAATTTAATAAACGACTTCTGAAATACAAGGTGTTTTGACCCTCTTATTCCCTGGACATTACTATTCTGAACTACATTGATATAGTTTGAATTTACTAAAATTTGGAAAAATGCAAAATCTCTGCCTCTTAAAAAAAGAATGAAAATTACAAAATGATTGAAAATGGTGATTCTAATGATATGATCACGATGTGGAGTTACACAGAGTATCTATGTAGATGTAGATGAATTGCCTGTTTGTCTCGAATCATTTTTCCATTATCTGCTGTCAGCTAAAGCTGCAGTCCTGACTACCTAAAAGAGGCCTGAACCCACACTCATTTTCATCCAAATTGCCTTCAACTAATACTCACATACTGCTTTCATCAATAACTGAGAATATTTTCCCCATAATGCCAATTAAATAAATATTTCTGTAGTTGTTACAATATCTATGCTTGAAAATTGGTGTGATTACTACTTTCATCCAGTCTCATGGAGCCTGTCCTGACTCCCACAGCATTTCAGTTATTCTGTGTAAAATTTGAGACCTGACATTCCACTGTATTTGATAAGTTCTGACTTAATTTCATCTACCGCAGCCACTTTATTGCACTGAAATCTACTGGCCATTCTCTCCACTTCCCCATTGTACCTCAAAATCTGTCACATCACTGAGTCTTTCAACTACATTGAGCAACTCTTCAAAATATTCCCTCCATCTGCCCAAGACAGCCATAGGATTTACTAGCAACTTTCCTGGCCTGTGAAAAATACTTGTCAGTTCCTCCTAACCTCCCTTTCAAAGACTGTTTATTTTGCTCCAGAATGTTTTAGTAGCATTTTGACTGAAAGCCTCTAACCTATTTCCAAAGTCATAATTTCTGCTTGGTCTTTTCAAGTATCTGTTTGGCTTTGTTTCTGCCTTCAATATAACCTTCTCTGTCTGCCTGAATTCTGGTATGGAGCCATTTTTAAATGCCTTATTTTTCCTTTTACAGGCTGCCTTAACTGTGTCATTTCACGAAGGTGTCTTCTTCCTACCCTTACACACTACTGTTCCAAGACGTTTTCTAGCCCCTTCTAATAGTGTGTTCCTGTACCTTGTCCATTCCTCTTCCAATGACTGTATTCACCTAACTGGTATCTTTCTGAGATCATTGTTATGTATTTGTGCCTGATTTCATTATCTTGAAACTTCTCCACTCTTCTTCTTCTACATATGAACCTGACTTTCTACACTTTTGGCCTCAAAAAACCAATTTCACTGCAGATTAAATAATGATCAGTGTCATGAAAGAACCCTATGAAAACATATGTGTCCCCGACTGCATTCCTGATCTTTCATTTTATAGTCAGTGACAGACCTGATTCCTCTGTCTTCCCAAGTATACTGGTAAATGTTCTTATGTATAAAACAGGAGTTTGTGATAATTGAGCTCATACTGTCACAAAAATCCAAGAGCTATTTTCCATTCCTCTTGGTTTCCATATCCTCTCCAAACATATCCATAACCTTTTCAAACCATTTTGTCAGCTTTCCTAGCCTGGCACCAATGAGCAAACCACTGTCCTTGTCCTTTACTATAACAACTACATCACTGAGTGCATCATAAAATCTGTCAATCTCATCTTGATCTGTCCATTCATAGGGCAAATACACTGAAACAGTCCTAATTTTCTTGCTGCAGACTGCCAAATCTATCCACATCAGTCATTCATTTACATACCTTATTGAAATTCTGTTGGATTTTATTGCTTCCTGGTGTAAAGCCCCTACACCCCATTGGGCTCTTCCTGCTTTGACTCCCAACAGATAGACCTTGTATTCTCCCAATTCATCTTCTTTCTCTCTCCTTACTCAAACATCACTAACAGATAAAACATCTAACATCATCATACTTACAGCCTCTGCCAGCTGTTACTTCTTTCCAGTGTAGCCCCATTGATATTAATAGCTCCCCGTCTCATGCCAGATCATTTGCAAAGTCGTATCTGAGGGGTCTGTCACTTGAGAGGTGTGACTTCATCACCTCCAAAGGTGCTCTATTGTTGCCAGCATCATATCAATCGTTGCTATTCTTATTTACCCAGATCCCATTGGGTTTTACCTCTAACATTTGAGCAACTAACCAGTGGATTTGGTAGTCTTTGTCGTCCAAACATAAAGGTTGCCATGACTCAAGCTATGTCCATGATGCCCAACCTTATTACAAAGTAACAGGTATCCTGACTGTCAAGGCCACTTACTTGGCCACTCATCCATTACCCATAGTTCTTGAACTAGGACATGATTACAGGTACCCAAACCATGAACCTTTGTTAGTTATTTATATATTTGTGGCCCTTGTTGCAAAATTGACTAAAATCAGTTTTTTGTGATTCTGTGTGTAAGCTTGATAACTTTTAATGGAAAAGGGTACCAAAAAATATAAAAAAGTATGTTAGAAAAAGGCATCTTAAGAACATATGGCAAAACCTTTTATGGTTGGCAATTATTAGAAAGTATACAGGTGGGCATCCCCACAATTTGTAGTTTTAGTATCCAAAAGTAATGGATTTTCATTCAGGAACAAATAGTGCTTTTACAAATCAGCCAACATTAAACAACAAATAATGTATGAAAACTAACCAATTTGCTTGGGGTGTAGGAAGTGTGTAATGTTTAAATTATGGCCATTTATTTTGGATACTTGCATTATGCCCATTCTTCTGATAAGTATAGAAATGATCATTAGGCCAAAGGCTCCACTTTACCCCCTTATCTTTTTGATCAATGGGAATCAAGACATGGATCCTGGAAATCACTCATTTTTGCATGCAGTATTTTCGTACTTATTAATCCATGCTTGCACTGTATGATGCACTATATTGCTACAAGTCTAGAATTTATGTAATCATGAATGGAAGATTATAAAAGTGTCTTAATTTCTTTCTATTATGATGAAATGCTCTATCATGTGAATATAACATAACATTTTTAGATGTACCATTTGTTTTGCACTAGGTTTAGTGGAGGTCTACCATGTATTATAGGCATTTAATCTCTTACATACAGGCTAAAGCAGGATGTACTCTTTGGCAACAGAAGTGGCTTTCAGACAGTACTTGTACTTTCTGGGGTTTGTACACTGGATGACATTTCAAATGATCCAGACAATCAACCAACATATTACATTCAGAAACTTGGAGATCTTATGTCTAAATTATAGACATGGAACTGAAAATTTTCTTCTTAGAAGACAGATAAAGAAGAGGCAGCTGTAGTACACACCAACATTAGTGCATAATGTTTCCTTCCTAGTCCAAACAAAGCATTTTTGTATACACTATTTTTATATGAACTAATTTACTTTAAATGGTGAAAAACTGTAAGTATTAATTGTTTTACTTTGTTCAAATTCCACCATTTTAAATGGCTTGTAGCTTTAAACTATTCTTCTGGCTTAACTTTGAGTGATATAATAATGCTCTAATTGTTCATATGTAGATACAGAATGTATATACACTGGAATAACATTCCTAATGCAGTTCCTAATTTCAATTAAAATGTGTCATTTTCAAAAAAAAAAAAAAAAAAAAAAAAAAAAAAAAAAAAAATTCATCCTTTTTTACTGTACATCAGTACATTGTGTTACAATGGCTAAACACATGATCTTAGACTATTTTGAAAAATGTTTATCCTATTTTTTTATATACTGTAGATAATTTCTGGAATAGATTATAAGAACATTTTCAATATAAGATTGTTTCAGATCCTGTACTGTGCAGAATTATCTTTATGTAATTCATAAATAGCACTCATTGTTTTAAAATTGTGGTGATCTCAATTAAGTACGGTATCACAATTCCTAAATTTTGTACTTTTATTTTTTGAGCTAATTCTTTATTACTCTATGTTAGTAAATGTTACCATTTTTAATCATAAGGGAAAAAAAATACCAAATGCATTGTTGGTAATTGTGTGCACTTGTTGAATCATTAGTTCCTTTTATATCCAAAGTAATTTTACAGAGGTTAAATGAATGTTGAAATGCACTTAACAAAATCTGAGCAGAAGTGTCATGTTCATAAATAGTCACCTGATTTAAACTTCTTGTTTATGTCTATTGCTAAAATTTATTTTGTTATAATTCTCAGCAGAAAATTTGAAACCTTATTTCGAGGGATTAGAAAAACATCATGTACTGTTCAATTTGAGACAGTATCTGCACCATCATATACCCTACACTGTTTTTAAATTTTGTTAATTTGATTGTATAAAAAGAAAACCTCAACAGATTTACATAACTGAATTATCATCAATGTGTGGAACTACTGCAAGCGAGAATTTTCATGTAACATTTTTAGTAACTAAGATCAACAGCAATTACAGTGCAGTATTCATTTGTACAGCATAACGGATACACTAAGACACAAAGTCTAATTTTTTGTTTACAGTTCCTCTAAATAAGAAACATGCTGATTACTGTACAGAAAATGTTAAATTGAAGGAGAGACATTGAATTAAAATTTGTGCTATTGCTACAATTCAAAACCGGGACCTCCAGTGCCTCTTCTTCAATTCAGTATCTTTAATATATCAAGATAAAATATGTCTTTGGACATTGATTTATTATTTGATTGCCGAAGGATCTTTCACTGTCAAAGACAGAATATGGCAATTAGGAATGAGTTTCTACTGTGGCTGCTGGCGGTCACGTCAGGCTCAATGTCAAGCAGACATTTGTTGATGTTAAGATATTGAACAATGTACCTGCAGATCATTAGTATTGCAAAGCAAATGATATATTCATCATGTTAAGTTACCAAAATGATGTGTATGGTGTTTTTGTTTTTAATATACATACTTCAGACCTGCAATAATATAGCTGCTAGTCTGTTTGCAGATTTTATTCTTCATGCACATGAAAATAGATTCTTCCTATTGAAAAAGCATTGAAAAACTTTGTATGCTATTTACATATGTACGTTAAAAAATCTCGGAAATAAAATATTATTAAATTTAATATTGTTTTGCTTTATTCAGTAACCAGATATTTGTTGTGTGACTAGTAACAGCATATGTGTAAAATAAACAAATCAATTTAAAAATACTTCCTTTATCAGAAAGCCCCAGTACAGGTTCTTTAAAAAAAATTATAATAAAAAACAAAAATGCACTTATTATATTACAATTTTACCTCCTCCGAATTATACCTCTTGGCTGTCTGTACACAATTACCAACATTTCTGGAGGTCTCAGAAGCAAAAAGAGAAATTTTCAACTACAGTGTTTGAAAGTTGATTTGTCACAGCCCATTTGATGTCTGTGATACCTTGAAGAAGCTTTCTGTACAGTCACCTATTTACCAATAGAAACAAGAAAAATTAACAAGGAGAGAAGTCGGACAAATATAGCAGACGTGAGATGACAATAACAGATTGACTGGCCAGGTAGTTAATAACAGATAAAGCAGCATGGAGTCTCTTACTGTCATACAGTGGAGCGTTTTACACTAGCCCCGTTGAGAGCCTCTATGCCGAGGCCGTCGAACTACCCCTTTCTTACCGTCGGGAACTCCTGCTTAGCCGTTACGCATTATATCAGGCCACACAATACATCCGGCGAAACTCGCTCAGTAAGACTGTCATTTGCTCGGACTTTATGAGTGCTTTGTTGAGCCTTCGCATGCTATATCCGGCCCATCCCCTGGTACAAAGCATCCGCAATTGCCTTACTTCTCTTTCCACGAGCGGAACTACAGTGACGTTTCTGTGGGTCCCTGGCCACGTGGGAGTGTTGGGGAATGAGGCTGCGGATACGGCTGCCAAGGAGGCAGTTCTCCTTCCTCGGCTATCTACCTTTTCAACTAGCTCTGATGACCTTCGCGCTGGTATCTCCCGGCGTATTATCTCCCGTTGGTATCTACATTGGTCATCCCTGTCAGGGAACAAATTGCGAGCCATTAAACCTGTACCTGATCTCTGGTCAACGTCATCTCGACCCTCCTGCCGAGAGGAGATTGTTCTGGCCCGGCTTCGTATTGGCCACTGCCACTGCCGTTATAGCCACCAGTATTTATTACGTGGTGATCCTGCTCCCTTATGTGAGCACTGTGATGAACCTTTTACTGTGAACCATCTTGTAGTGCAATGTCCATTTTTTAACCGTCTCCGTCATGATCTATGTTTACCATTAGAATTGTCTGATATTTTAGCTGATAACCCGCAGTCTGTTAACAGAGTTTTACTTTTTATACGTCGTGCAAATATGGCGAAAGCCATTTAATTTCTAACCCCGGTTCTTTTTTACTATGGGCAGTATTGGGCGCTAATGACCACAGCAGTTGTGCGCCCTAAAACCACAAAAAACAAAACAAAAACAAAAACAAAAAAAACAACTGTCATACAGTAAGAACCAGTTCTGTGAACACCGCTAATCAGGGTGGCAACATCGAATTTCTCCAATTCAAGACTTAGATGTCAAGAGTTTAAATCACTGTTCAATCTGGAGGAACGTACTTTGACAGTGAAGTATGTGAAGTTTGTTGTTTGACATTTTTCCAAGACTGGTGATCCAGGACTTTGCAATTATCACCTTAATGTTTTGTGTGAGGCTCATACTAGAAGCAACTTCTTTCGACTCTGCAATAACCTTTCACAGAAATGTAGCATTCACATCTAGCTCTAACCAGTAGATCAGCAGAAATTCATCTTTCCTCTTTCTGTTTTAGAAAATATATTGGAAAAAAACATTGGTAATATTCTATAACATATCTTTATAACCAATCAAATGACAAAATGATTTTTAATATATTTAGTGCAACCATTTTTGATCCATTATGATCATCTCCAAAATGTCTCCATGGGTCACAGGCGGAGACATTATGAAGATGATCGTAATAGATCAAAACCAATCACAACAAATATATTTAAAAATAATTTTGCAATCTTGTGTTTTAGAGGTATTTTTTGTATTCCCATTTCCCTAAATCATAGTGTAAAATCTTATTGCACGCATCAAGATTCAAATTACTTTCTTTTGATATTGCATGTACAGTTCCATGACAGTCTTCTTGCAGTAATTGATTTACATGCTCCATCGTCATGTCAGTATGTGCTGAAGATAAGCAACCAACTTTGGGATCATCTTGCACTTGTGTGACACAAAAACATGACTTCCTGAAAGTGCCTCACCTGCATATGATTACTTAATGATTATCCACACTTCACTAGCAGTTTTCTGAAGGTTAACATGTAACTTAATGCTCACTATATGCTCACAATCAATGTTCATTATGTTACCATAACTAATGCACCACGAACTCAATCTGTTGCTAAACACAACCCTGCCACCTAGTGAGTTTGTACAGAAACATGGACAAAGTCATTTCAAGTATGAACACATAGCAGGTAACCAAAATACAATATTTGTTCCCTTTTCGTATTGAAAATTCAAAAATAAAAGAAATCCATCCTGGAATGTTCCTGAACAATGAATAGGCTCAAGAGTTTTTCTTCTGTGAACCACTTTCACATGAATAGTGAAACACATTCAAGAATCTAAATGGCAAAGGTTTGAAATTGAGTAAATGAAGTGTCACAAGCTTTACATAATAAAACCTTACATTATAAAAATCACATAACACATGGAAGAACAGAACAGAAACTTCAGTGAAACAGAAAGAGTCAGTGAGTTATTGCTTTATTTGGGGCAACTCTCAGTTTAACACTGAGCTGTAGAAGTATATTTTATTTAAACTGAAAATATTTATCCTTCACATTACTTAAAACACATACAAAATGACCTAGAACATTCTACAATAATAGCTCTAAGGTTGCTTTTGCACCACATTCTCCTTTTTTTTTTACAAATATAGCAGACGTGAGATGACAATAACAGATTGACTGGCCAGATAGTTGGTACAAAACTAAAGTATCTATGCTATTTTTCAACAGTGAACAAATGGAATACATTACGATTTTTTCAGAACATTTGCAACTGAGACATTCCCAAAATCTCAGATCCCATGTATAAAATGAATTACAAGCAAATGGGGATCAGTTGTCCTCAACCATTTGACATCTGTTACTGGTTAAAGGTTTCCTCCACACTTTTCTCTACATTTTAGTCTTCAACTACACACTATGCTGCTTTGTTTCCTAATGTAATGAGGCAAAGTGATTGTATATCCTACCAAATTGTATTTTATTTTAATATAGGCCACAATTACAGATTTCACACACTTGCTTCATATTAACAGAACAGTATGTAGCTTTCCATCATTTGCTAAGTGGTCCCCAGGTTTTAAATGGATAATCAAATTAACACCAACATTTCACTACCATAAGTCAAAACTGATAATACAAAGGTGAAACAAAAAGTAACTTATACTACCTACTTATGGCCACTTATTAGATCATATACACAGAGTAAATGCAGTTATGACAACACACAAGTTCACTTTTTCACATAGTCCCTATGATACAGTAAGCTTTTCTTGAAACGGGCAACCTTTTTCTATTCTGAATTAATAAAAATTGCCTCCAGCTCTGTGTAACCACCTCCACTGCTAACCTTTTTTTTTATCTTGCCAAGCATGACAATTGCATGGCACCAACAAGGGGAGGACACCTACTCGTTATCGCCAAATTCATCCAAATGTACGGTACATGTATGGCATGGTGAGACATGAAAGTATCCCAAGTGGGAACTCCCGATGGCCAAGCCTTTAGGAATTGTCATGTGGATCTACCACCATATGCACCTTATCAATTGTTTGTGAGAGTGTGTTTAGAAAATGTTGTTTTGCACAGTGCTAAGAGATCGGATTCATATGGAAAGGGTTGCAGTTTCGACTCTGCCCAGCAGCAAATATTTTTGTGCTCCTTGGCAATGCATACACTACTGACGTCACTATTAACCGCAACGTAATGGAGGTTGTTTTATTAATTTATATAAGCACAAAAAGTACAGGCATAGCATGAAATTCAGGACTGCAAACATTTCAAAAGGGATTTTAGTTAGTGCCAAAATGAGAACATTTTGTACGTTAATTGATACATCTATTCTTTTGCAATTTTTCCATTACATGTACTAGGGTGACATTCGTTGAAGAAACAGAGGAAACAAGATTTTTGACTGCGTCTTTTTGCAGTGACATGTTTTGGTTTTTTTTATGTCTCCATAGAAAAACAAACTTGATTAAAATTCTGAAAACATCTTCTTTCATCGAACAGTCCAGCAGTCAACCAAGCATAACACAGCATGTTGCTGAATACTTGTGAGTGTAGCTGGTGATATATAATGAAATGTAATTTGATGCAAGCTTCTCATGAAGTGATATATTCTTCTTTCTTGAGGAGGTAAGTGCAATTTTGAATTTTCTTATTACGTTTTTACCTGATGATAAAAACATACATTGCAGGGTTGTATCAGTGACATAGATTTGGAGTGAATCACTTTGATACTACACATTGTCAATACGTCTTCTAATTGGCACAGTTTGTCGTATATTTGTGGATTCGTTTGTCCTTCCTATGCTTATGTTGTGCACATATAAATACAAAATAATCTATACGATGTAGCGATGAATTGTGGCGTCAATAGTGTATGCATTACCCAGGAGCACAAAAATATTTGCTGCAGGTCAAAGTCAAACCACAGACCTTTTCAATGTGAATACAATATCTTACCACTGAGCCAAACACTGCTTCCTAAACATACTCTAACAGAGACAACTGATAAGGTGCATATGGTGATACATCCATATGAAAATTCCTTTTATTTCCTAAATGATTGGCCAACTGGAGTTCCCACCTGGGGCACTTTGGACAAACTCAGTGGTGAAGAGTATGTGTCATCTCCTTGTAAGCCTGCATTGTAATGGAGGATGCTGCCATACCTTACATTTCATTCAGAGCAGTAGTTCCAATGTTTAGTGAGTTGCATGCAGGTTTTGTGTTACTGAGCAACAAAATAGCATCATTGCTCAAATTTCCTGACACTTTTCTTTAATTGCCTCACACAACTGTAGAAATGTGTGAAAATATGTAGCAGGGTTGACTGTAGTGTCTTTGGCAAAAATCCATGTGCACCTCATCCTTGATGTCAAAGAACATTGTCAGCACCATCTTCCTTGCTGGAGGTTTGTTGTGTCAGTGTGACATGATACATCCATGCAATCATGTTCTCTTTGTTTTGGGCAGGGGTTAAGTGCTGAATTCCCATTTTATTAATTGTGACAATATGCTGCAGAAACTCAGTGTTATCTACAGACTACCATTCCAAAAATGCCAGTGTTGACTGGAAACGTTGACCCTGTGAACATTGGTTAGCAGCCATGGGACCCATCAGGCACACAGTTTACAATATCCCAGACTGTGCTGGTGGACAATGCACAAGACACTGTTTTAAGAAATATTCAGCATGCTGTTAATTTTCTGCAGTCTTTTGTGCTGATCCCTCTCATGATCACATTGATGTGAACAACATTTGCAGTGGTACTGGACATTGCAGGCCTGCCTATACAATATTTGTCAGAGAGATCAGTATGTTCAGCGTCAAATTGCTTCCACTATTTTACAATATCTGGGCAAGATATTACATGTTCACCGTATACAGCAGTGATTTCACAAAGAATGTCCATGCAACCGAGCAGTTTTAGACCATAGAAATCTCATTGTTACACAAACCTCTAATTTCTGGTGAACAGCTAATTGATATACCATTGACCCTAGTCCACTTTGCACACTACAAAATGGGGTACTGAGCCACCCTTCCTATAGGATGTGTCAGCATCCGTTTCACTTCGAAAACTTGGTTTTTAAATCTCAATTTAATTTCCCAAAAACACTTTCTTCTGTGTGGACCCATTTCATTGTCTCAACTCTCAACAAACTGTTCTATAAATTCACAATTAATTTGTGCTGTCATTGACATTTCAGATATACTTTCCAATTTTTTCTAACCATTCTCACAGTCTTGTTTGCACGAAAAAGCAAACAGCCCAATATCATCAGCGAAACAAAGAGTTCAGATGTATGTTGCAGTTCCCAATTTAACATCTTGGGACTACTTAACAGGCAATGGAAAGAATGAGTTGCTAAGACAGTAAATGAAATAAGTGAAATAAAATTGTTACAATGACTGCAATGAAAATGGAATATAGGGTGGCTGGACATAGAACCACGATGACTGAGTACATTAGCAAACAATTGCAGCATGTAGTTACGTAGCTCAAGTCTATACTGTCTAATAATGTGAAAGTCTTTTTATGTGCACCTCATACATCCTTGTACATTTTTGCAATGAGTTGTAAACTATCATAATATATAGTCAGGACTATAATGCACTGAAAAGTCTACAGAATGTCTTTAACCAGTAACAAAATGGTAGATGATATCTTATTCCCATTTCATTTAAATTCACTATAATTATGTAGTTTTAGATTACATAACTCTTACAATGTTCTAGAAAAATCACAATGTTTTCTGTTTGTAAACTTAGTGCTGATACAGTAGAATGCAGTATGTCACTTTGTACATGTTTGAGTATTGTGAGGGAAAAGCACTTTCTGTATAAATGAAAAACTATTTATAAGTAAATATAAAAAATAGAAAACGGATGACTTACCCAAAGGCAGGCTCATCAACAGACACAAATAAAATCACACACATACGAGCTTTCACAACCGTTGGTCGCTTCTTGAGGAAAAGAGGAAGACAGGAGAGGAGAAAGGGAAGGATGTGTGTTTTAAGGAAGTGGAAAAGGAGTCATTCCAATGCCAGGAGTGGAAGGACTTACCTTAGGGGAATAAAAGGAAGGTAAACAAATAAACACACACACTCACACATATCCAAACGCAAACACGCTTGTGATAATGGGTTTGGATTGAGAGTTACTTATGGATGGACTATGATCTTATGGAAGCTGGGCAACACCACTTTAGGAGAGGTGGGAAGGATAATATTGTGAATGATGTTTCTAAATTCATGCCACGATGATAGATACCAAAGCCAATCCCGGTCTGGGAATTAATGAGTGGGGCACTCCTTTGTGGCTAGTTATTGGGGATACATGTAAGATTTCGTGTATGTGGTGATACAGCAAGGGGAATTCTGATTGCAGTTAAGGCCTTTGTGAGACCTTCAGAATATTGGGGTAAGGTAGATCTTTGTCACAGTACATATGCCATCTATAGGTACAGGCTGTGGGGGCAATATCTCTTGGTGCGGAATGGGCAGGTACTGTTAGTGGTTAATGAGTTTAATGTGGACATGGTTATGGATGGAGCCACAGGTGAGGTGGAGGTAAACGTCCAAGAAGGTGTACATGCAGGGCTGAAGATAACCAGGTGAAGTGGTTTGGAGGAGTTGAGGTTGTAAAAGAATGTGCATAGGGACTTCTAGAAAGATGTACAATAGTGAGGATAGGTATATTTGTTCTGCCTGATAAGAGTGTGTAGGTACTAGTCTGGTGGAAAGAGATGCAGCTTAAATAATTCAGTGATGGTTGGGGGAGGGGGAGAGTTAAGGGTTAGAGAAGAGAAAAACTGCACAGATGGTGGGGCATAAGGCAAGAATTGGAAGAGATGCAGGATAGAGAGAGGGGCAGGAACCGTTTGATGTGGGGACTGTGACATGCAGGAATCTTTCTTCGAAAAGACTCAGTCCAACTGAAGTTTTAAGTCCTTTCCAAAGCCATACTTTTTGCCCCAATCCCAAATTCATCATGAACTCTTTAAAAAAATCTCTCTACTCCTTCCACTCACAACAATAGAAAAACACTTCCAATCAGACTGAATCCAAACCAAATATTGAACCCTGCCTTACTCAGTACAGTTCATCTAGTTGAGATTCCCCCCTCCCACCAATGTCCACAAATCACTCCTGTTAAAATTCCAGAATTCAGTACCTGTATCCTCTTCCTCCAAATAGAAACCAACCTTACACACAAAGATAGAAATTCAGTCCACCACATACAAATTAATACAGGTCTCATTAATCCTACACTGCTGACAAAGACCCCACTAATAGTTTTGGACCACAAGAATTATCTACCTCTAACAACCATGCTGTCAACGATTAACTAAAACATAATTTATCTTCCTTCGTGCCATTGGTCAAGATTACCTGGCAGAGGGACTCTACCAACAATCAGAATTGTCCACCTACAAATCCAACACAGCAAATCAGAAATCCAACAAGATCGCCTCTTCCTTCTGCCTAAAAAGTACGGTGAATGCTATCAGACAACAAACAAAATAAAATATACAAATAAATATTCTTTATTGCCCTTCAAAATAGTTGCCACTTGCAACAACACACTTGACAACTTTCGTACAGCTTCTGAAAACTGTCAGCAGAGGCCTCCTGTGGAATCAATTGCATAAAGGATGTCACCATCTTTGATGGCATTCACATCTGCAAAACGTTCTCTTTCATGGACGCAACAAGCAGAGGAACAGGAAGAAGTCCAAAGGAGTCAGATCAAGATAATACAGAGGGTGTTCAATAATAGTTACCATCTTTTGCACCAAGAATTCATGCAAATGGATCGCACAGTGTGCAGAGCCATTGTAACGGAGCAGCATCCATTTTCCCATCCTGTGTAAATTTGGCAAAACCCATCAGATACACAACAATCAGTTCAAAACAGACTGGTAAAAATCAGCATAATGGTTTGACCTGTAGGAACAAATTCCTTCTGAATGATACTGTTGTCAGAAGGCGATCAACATTGTTTTCACCTTAAATTTTTGCAGAAGGCTTTTTTTTATTTTATTTATTAGTATTATTAATTTTTCCCCATGGGGAATACACCATGAAATTAATTTCCATTTCAATTCTAGGTCTTATCTCCTATGCCAATGATGATGTTCCATTATGCTGAGACACTTCCTCTCCCACTGAATATGTTCAACTGTTCACACTGCCAATCACATGCAGTGCATGCTATATATTGATTCTCCTCAATTTTCTGAAGACTCATGCACATTGCACACATGTGCCAAGTTGCCATTCAGACATGACTCCAGTCACCTGTCTATTTAGACACCAAGTATATGTGTAGCTGAAGATTAACAATGGTGTGGAGGAAGCCTTTATTCAAACATAACAAGTCAAATGGTTGATAACTGATCACCATTTGCTTTTAATTCACTCTATGTGAGATTTCAGGAATGTTTCACTTACAATGGTTTAAAAAAAAAATCACTGTATTCTGTTGGTTCACTATTGAAAACCTGCGTTTTGTCCCCTTTGTAAAAAGAAAAAAATAAGTGGTGCAGTAGCCTCCTTAGTGCCGTTGAATGATGTATGTTTAATTTGAAGGAAAAGCACTTTCAGTTTAAAGGAAATATACCACTGTGACTCAATGTTAGTTGCTGACAGTTGCTCCAAATAATGAACAAACTAACCTCCAAAGATATTTCCGGCAGTGGAAAATGTGATATCAAGCTGAATATTATGCCTTTGTCTATGACAAGGAACAAGTAGCAGCAATAATTCAAATACTTGCTGTGAAAACCTACATTCCATGACAAGTATTTCATTTTTTGTATGTCATGTCATTACTATGAAAGGTTTATATTATGTAAATCTTTTGGAATTATATTCAATCATTTGCTCAGTTTCAAACATTTGTTTAGTTTGAGTATATTTCACTATCAATGTAAAAGTGGTTTGCAGAAGAAAAACTGAGCATACTTGTTATACAAAGACTTAAAGTTCCAGTTTATTTCTTGCTGCATTTTTATTGTGTCAGGACTAGCACCTTCATGGAGACTGATGCTCCCTGTCATAAGTGCAGGGTGTTTGCCATTGCATTGTGCATGGTAATGCCTGCAATTTGGTATTCTCAGCACACTGATCCCTGGATCTTTAATTACCGAATTCCTTACCAATTTCTGAAATGGAATGTCCCAAGTGCCTAGCATTACCAGACTGCGTTCGAGCCCATCATACAGTCACACCATTGAATCAAGTAACTATAGTTAACATGGAGTTTGGCAATCATCAGTTTGACATTCTGGTACACACACAGTGTAACAGATGATCCAGCCAAAATGCACCATTTAGGACATAGTTCTCAAAACTTTGATCTATCAATTTTACATCTGGGATGAGATGTTTTACAAGCCATGTAGAGCTCATTTAACACATTCGCTGCGGCTGACACATATGCGCCCGCACTCACTGTTGGATTACTCAAGTTTAGTTGCAGCGTCTAAGCTAACATGACAGCGTGTAAACTTTTCTTTTTTGTGGTCAGTTATCAAACTATATTGTTCGTATTGAGGGCTAATGAACTGACTCATGGACCCTCCAATGTAAAAAGGAGCAGGAAATGTGTAAATTGACAGAGGAACAGTTAGTGTAATAGACGACAGTGATTTTTTGCATAGTGAGGACGAAACATAACAGTTTGCTATTTAGTGGCTGCAGAAGAACTGCAGAGTGATGATAGTGTGGAAGCACAGCTTTCAAATCTGTTCATGACAGTTCTGAATCTGACAATACGGATCACGACGATTGTGTGGAAATCACCAACGAAAAAGAGCCTGAACTGCCACATGTAGATAATCCAGGTGAGTCTTGGCATAAAGAACCACATAATGTGCAGTATCCACCCATTTTCGAAGGAAGAAGTTTTGCAAATTCATTGCACTGGCAATTCTATGGATTTCTTCAGATTATTGGTAACAGAGGAATTGTTGCAACTTTTAGTTGACCAAACGAATGATAACGCAGTCAACATATTGCTGAGCAAAAATAGGATCTAGGATCTGTAAATGGAAACCTCTAGGATAGGTTAATTACTAGTTTTCCTGGGTGTTTCATTACAGATGGGTAACATTAAATATCTGCGATTACAATACTACTGGAAGAAAGAACTCAGAATAGAGGGAGAGTGTTACTGGCCCGCACCCTCACATTGCCGGTCTGTGATACCGCAGCAAACGTGTTAAATTGCATAGTAATAAACAATGTTTCACTACTTTGTTTCCACCTATAAACACTGGTATACTATTTTTTTTACCTGCACTTTCAAAGAACTAAGTTTCTCTACTGTCTTTACTAATACCTACACCTTTCTTAATCCCTAATGCAGGTAATATACTTGTTCTTTCATGAACCTGAGCAAGTCTGATCAGACGATCGGACACACCAAATTCTGTTTCATTTTTTTTCTTTCGACCACAAATCTGGAAGCTATAAAACTTTAATACCAATTTTCTCTTACTGGTATTATTTTCAAGCAATCGCTTTTGGGCAAAGAGAATGTTCCGAACAAAATGATGAATGTTTCATTCCTGCAGCATTGCTTAGAAGATATTTAATTTATTGCAAATGCCTGTAAAGTGTAAAATATGACACCACAGTTCAACAAAAATGGCCGCTTCTCTGTAATGGTGGAAGATGAAAAAAAAATTTGAAACTTTTCTGTTAGGTTTTTCGGTCTGCCTTTGTGTGTGTTTTACCTTTCCTTTTTTTCCACTAAGGCAAGTCCTTCCACTCCCAGGATTGTAATAACTCTTTCACTACCTTAAAACCCACATCCTTACCTTTCCCCCCCCTCCTTCCTTTTTTCCTAATGAAGCATGAACAGTTATGAAAACTTTTAATCATGTGTGTGTGATTTTATTTGTGTATCTGTCTACAAGCCAGTGCTTTGGGCAAGTTAAACGATCTATTTTATACACCCTTTTCTTACCTGGAGCACTTCCCACTATTAAAAACACACAAAAATAGAAAATGGTCAAGCACTATGTAAAATTTTTTGGTCACTTAATGTGGATTGACCCAAGTATAAAATTTTAAAAATTGCAGTAAATACAATTAGAAAAACAGCACATTACTGCTAAATAAAGCAAATGGTGGCAAACCATCTCACATAACACTGGTGCAACTTCACTGTCTTCAGAAATAGCCAAATGGTACCACAGACTAACGGTGTGATTGCAATGCAAGTATTCACCCATCTCTCAAGACTTAGTAATAATGTTACTTAAACGATCTGCAAAATAGGTTATTTTACTTGCATAACCCAAATCAGGCAAATAAATGATAATACCCCATCTCCCACCCCCTTACTGAAAGCCCCTTCACCACATCAATTTCAAAATTCCACTTCATTTCTTTGATAAACCATGTCATTATTTCAACAAGTCAATAGAAATTTGTGTGAAGGATTATAATAAAAATGAAAATGCAGAAGCACATTGTATTTAAAGTTTTATTTAAACAACGTCACACACATCCACACAGTTCACCACAGCATAAACTGACAAAATTACAGTTTGAGCTTTGTCCTCCTCCAGTGACGCCTCTTAGCATTGTACCTGTGGGCAGAGAAGGAACCATAAGAATTGCAGTACACATCAAAATAGTAACAAATTTATTTAATATGACAAAATAAACACCAGTGTAATGTTATAAGGGGCAACTGATATTACAAATGCAGGACAGCAATGTATTTATGGGATCAAAAAACCTATAATTTCCAAATGATCTCCCAGATCAATGTTAAGCCCATATTTTTAGAAGCTATTTTTTATATTTTAAATGCATTACAGAATGAAGAGGCTGGATTATGCAATGCCAATTCAAATATCCTAATCCATCATCTCATTTCCCCCTCATGGAAATGTATATCCCAAATTTTAGCAATTTAACACTTTGGATTTCGAAGTATTTCAAAGCTTATGAAGTGTGAGGGCAAAACACTAGCATAAAAGAGCCCCATTCTTTGTTATAGGCCTACAGTATGACAATTAGCCAATAATAGTATTGGTCTAACATAAGGGCCACCTAATAATAGAATGAAACAAAATCCATGTACCAGAATAGAGACCAGTTATGAACATTCATAAATCTATGCACATATACTAGACAATAACCTGTATGCTCATAAGACATTAAGCTTTCCATTTATGGTGTACAATTTACTGTATATCTGGTCAGGTCATAAAAAATTTATATTTGAGATATTTGGAATTTTAGACAGTACATTTTCATAAATATTGCAACAAAAACTTTCTGGAGAGTAAAATCACACAACCAGGTAGCAAATAGTATTGTTTGCAATGATTACTTTGTATTTCACAAACTGAACAAGCAGTAAATCAAGTCAGGAATGCAGCAAGAACAGTTATTAATGATCACCACTGACAAGTTACAAGGTACATTTTAGAAGTTCAGTGAATGTTCCCATATTTTACAAACCGCACCAGCGAGGATGGGGTAAAGCTCATGCAAGAAGTTGTGGCCAATGCAGAGAAATGCATTCTTGATTTGTACATAGGTAGAGTCCCATTCTGCAGAGCTAGGCACCATTCATCAAAAAGTTAACTTTGTTAAGCATTAATCCATTATTAAAAGTTAACTTCATCAAAAGTTGAAGCGTTACTCTGCGGACAATTTAAAGGAAGTTAACAATCGCTAACTTAACAGTATTCCGCAGCCACGAAAAATCGCCTTCAGTCTCCGAATTTATATCTTTATGTTGTTACATTATTGAAATCAGAACTTAAAAAATGAATTACCTTACCTTATACTTCAGAAAAATCTTTTGGATATGTAAGTTTAAATAGGGCTTTAAGTATAAATAGAAACTATTATCACACTGTCACTATCATTGCAGTCTGCCGTGAGTGTTAAGATGTTGCCATAAGCGGCATATTTCCTTTAATAAACATTCGCATATTAAAATTTTCATCTGACAGACACGTTTTGGTGTCAAAATATCTTTTCCCACAAAGAAAGATGTTCGAACGCGACACTTGGTGGTATAGCAGTATTATATTTAACAAAAATATTTACTAAAATATGTTCCCCAGAAATGCCACATTGTTATGATTCATTGGATTTCATGTTCAGCCACATCTTCACTAGACTTTTAGCTTTACTTCTTAAACATATGTGGCCTCAGGCTTCTTAGATTGAGCAACAGAAATAAATCTTGCTCTTCACCCTCACTGATGCTGCCAAGGAAAGGACTCAAGTGCCCAAGTCAAGAAATCAGGGACCACAACTTTTTGCACTAACTACTTGCACATACGCATTGAGGCACTTGTCAACAAGTGCCGCCTATCGTACATAACACTGCAGTGATGTGGCAAAAGCTGAGACCCAGCTAACAGTGAAAACTGTCATTGCAACATTCACAAAATGAAATATGTTAACAGAAAGTTCTGTTTGATGTGGGAAGTTGGTGCAAGTATGGTGTTGAAGCAGTGAGTACGAGAGTGGTATAAACACTAAGAAAAAGGAAGGAGTTGATGAGCCACTCTCAAGTAAACTGTCCAGAATCAGTCCCACACAACATTGAGCTGGTGCGACATGCTTGATCAACAACTGTCCTAATTAGACAAATTTAAGATCAGCACAGTACGCGCCATCGTTCACAGTAGCAGAGATCTATCAAATGACCTCAGTGCTTCGAGATTCCACAAGAAACATTTGCCAACAGTTGTACAGTCAATGTGAAATTTATTGTAGCCAATGGCAATTACATTGAAGTCCAGAGAAGTTATGTTTGTAACTTTTTTCTTATATTTCATGACCGGTAAAGGTTTCATATGTGTAGGCATAATTTCTCCGAACTTAATTATGACATACCTTACCTTAAAATACGAGTGTTGCAAATGTCAAGCACCGCTATATGCAGGCTGCCAACTTTCGTAATATTTAAGTATAAATACAAAATCCACCAAATACGGCACATTTGTTTCCGATCACTTTACTTGGAGGTTGCACAACGCGATGTTTATTTGTTGCAGACCACATGATTATGTGGCTAGCAAATCACAGAGCAAAGAAGATTATCATCAGCCAATGGTAACCAAACATCACCCTGTGAAACTTGCAAATAGAGTTTTTTATGTGGAAATTAAATATGCGGCAATGTTTTTATATACACAACCTCGCAATATTTACAAGTTGTGAAAATTCAACGTGTTAACATGAAGTTTCAATTATTTCATTTTCAAAATCACTTTATTACACTTTCAGACAAACTACAAAATAGATAAAACATGCTATACCTGCTCTATGGTTGACAGGTTCGTTTATGTACACTTGTCTGGTCAGTAACAGTTAATGGCCTCATAAAATGAAGATTTGGAATTAGTTCACTTTTGTACATATAAAATAAGTAAAACATGCTACAGTACTATATAGCTGAGAGGATAAAGTGATTCTAAATCTTCATTTTACGAGGCCAATTACTTTTACTGATCAGACAAGGATACATACAAGAATATCGACCAAAGAGCAGGAACTAGTATAGCATGTTTTATTTACCCTCTTATCTATACAAAAGTCACCAACTAATCCTAAATCTTTATTTTACAAGGCCAATAACTTACTAACTGGACAAGGGTACATACAAGAACCTGTCAACCATAGAGCACGTATAACATGTTTTACATGTTAGTGTAATCAAGTGATTTCAAAAATAAAAATTCAAACTTCGTATTAACACAATTTTGACATCTTGTAAACATTGCACAGTTTCGTGCATAAAAACATTACCACATTCAATTTCCAATGCCAAAAATTCTTATTTGCATGTTGCGCGGCGGTGAGGTTTGGTTACCATTGGCTGACGATACTTTTCTTTGTGCTGTGATTAGCTAGCCACATAATCATGTGGTCTGCAACAAACGAACATCTCATTGCACAGCCTCCAATTCAGGCAATCAGAAACAAATGTGCTGTATTTGGTGGATTTTGTATTTATACTTCAATATTACTAAAGTTGGCAGCCTAAATGCAACAGCTGCTTGAAAGAAATTTGCAAAACACGTATTTTAAGATAAGGTATGTCATAATTAAGGTTGGAGAAATTACACCTACACATATGAAATCTTCACCTCCTGACCATTCATTGAACATTTCAGATGCACCTTGTACACAGGAAATAGTATTCCCAAATCTTTGTGTGCACCCATGCCATAATTTACAAAATACCAAGATTTGACAATTTCAAAATGCCAGAAAGGAGGAAGAATCTGAATCCAAATCCAAACTGATCAGGAATTATAACCTGCAAGTAAATGATACAGTATGGAATTGACTAAAATGTAGAAAGTATCAACTATTTAAAATTCCTAAAATCAAATTCTCTGCTGATCAGTCAGCAAGACCTCAACACGGAATACATGCTACTGCAATAACTCACAGCTGCTTCTCTACCCCCCCCCCCCCAAAGAATTACAAGTGAATAGTTAAAAAACAGCATACTGCATTCTATATGTAAAAAGACAACTGAGCCTAAATTGTTCAGAGGGGGAGTTTTCCTAAATGCACATCACAAAAGCTAACCTCTGCTTAAGACCAACACCATAGACCCCTTCTACAAATCTCAACTGTGCTGCATATTCTCTCCCCAACCCCTTTTTACACCCTCCCCATTAACATTTCCACCAATCAGTATCTACACACCACCTAGTGCACCTAATTCTCAACACACCCTCTTCCCTGCCAAGTAATTCCAATAAAAATTAAGTAGATTGCTTGACAGTTTTTAAAAATATATACTTTATTATTTTGATTAATTGTAGGCACAAAAATTTCAGCTTTGAGATGTTTGCAATAATTTGAATATCTTGGCAATTGGTTCAGTAACATCACTGCAATTGACATGATTGTTTATAAAAACATTACATAACTGTTTATTACACAAAAATAACCAAAGTGACCTCCGAAGAATGGTATCAAATTTAGAAAAAATTTCAGGCTCAAAAATAAGCAATCAGTGATTTATCTCACTTTTTCTCTAGAGATCGAACTAATAGCCTTATCTACGACTTGCAAATGTTCTTTGATTTTTATTTTAGAAATTTCATCTTTTTGTAAATTTTGGAGAACCACAGACACTGCCGAGTTGGGTGGCTTGTGTGCCTCAATGATACAGATGGCCTACTGTAGCTGCAACCACAGCAGAGGGGTATTGGTGGACAGGCCATACAGAAGTGTGGTTCCTGAAGGGGGGAACAGCAGCCTTTTCAATAGTTACAGGAGCAACAGCCTGGGTGATTGAGCTGGCCTCTCAACACCAGCTAACATGGCTTTACCATGGAGACACTGAACGGCTGAAAGCCAGGGGAAACTACAGCCAATTTTCATGAGGACATGCAGCTCTACTGATTAATATATGATGGCATCTACTCGGATAAAATATTCTGGAGATAAAGTAGTTCATTTGGATCTCCAGGTGGAAACTACTTAGAAGAATGTCATCAAGAAGAACAAAACAGGCATACAAATTTGAGCATGGAAAATTTTATCCCTTAATAGAGTAGATAAGATTCAAATGGATGTAGGTCGCTGTCCATATTCTTAGATGAAGAGGCTTGCACTGTACAGGGTAGCATGGAAACCATCAAACCAGTCTGCAGTCAAAACTGATAAACTTTAAAAAAAAAAAAATGAAGCCCAAATTCATGAATTTGAAAGTTTGTGCTCAATATACAGCTAGTAGTTTAAAGACGACTTTACAAACTGAATAGATTATAGATTAATATGTGTTTAAAAAGTGTTTGGCAGATTTCCTCTGATGGTAAGGTATAGGATGGGGCTTTTTATTTTCACGTGAACACCTAAGGTGCAAATCTTTGGGATGAGGACTGATCAATAGTACATTTTGTTATATGTAATGTGTGAGAACTTTTCTACAATACAGAAGTATTAAGATCTCATACAGGTCTTCCAACATGGCTCAAAGCAGACAAGTGGAATCACATCTTAAAATATTGCCAAATTTTGCAGTGAGTGCTCCACTAATATCTACACTCTTCTGTAAGAAGGAACTCAGCATCAAGATGTAAAGTTAATAGTGCACCATCCTATTTAGGCCTACTTCAATTTTCCTATTTAACAGTGAGTTCTGCCCTCTATTGTGGGGTCAAAAAGATAACATTTATCCATGAAAATTAATTTTACTTTCATAATGTTAAACTAAGTCGCCTTATAACTGGCTGGGTAAACAGGACCATACCCAGTAAAGCATTGTGGTCTTCAAACCAATCTCCGGATTGACTTTTTACATGTGTTAGGCCAATGCGGTACGTAATTAAGTTTAGCACAAAAAACTAAGTTATATAGGCTTATACCCCTGCACAACAGTGAAAATCAGGTTTGTATCACATGACTAAGCCTGCTACAGGGTGTACAAGGCCATAAACAGTAACTTAACGAATTTCTTGTCGGTCATGGCCTAGGTTCATGTTCAGCTTTCACCCACTCCTGAGAGACGGAGTTCATAGAAATATTGCAGCAGGTAGGGTACCATCTGCTGACAAAGTAATGTCGAGCCAGGAAAAGCAAAATGGCCATCTGGGGCAATGTCACGGTTTACCCATTTCACTGCTATTAAAAAGGATCCACAGAGTTAACCTCTACCTTCAGTTATGCTACGGACAGGAAAAAATGGTGTGGGAAGAAGAGTGGTGAAAACCAGGTTATAGTAGGCCTACCCAGTGGATATACAACGGTACAGAGAAATGTGCCTTAACGCTTTACAACAGACCATAACTGAAATATACTAACGGCAAAAAGAAAGAAATATTTAAATTTATGTACCGTTAAAAAATGCATCCCGGATTCAAACGTAACACGTGCTTCATCAATGACAAAATGATGCGCGAATGAAATGTATACATAACTATATCTGTAGGCTAGTAGTACTGCGCCTATATAAAGTAAATAATGCATAAGTAACTCACCGAATGGTGTTGTCTGTACGCATCCTCACCCATTGGGGAATAGGTCTGTTTTGTTTCAGCTTTTTTGCGAGCTTCCTTTTAATGATGAAAGTTTTGTGGGCCGACTGAAAGAAAAACGCATATTACATTACAGAACCATTTCACATCACAATATTCAAAAAATTACATACACCACACCACTTACCATTCTTTCACAGAGCTAACCTACACACCGTCACCAATATGAAGACCGGAAATTGTATTACACGCTGCAATCCAACCAAACCGGTCCAACGCTCCAGGATAAAGATATTCCACACACTTTCAAAGATATCTAAGACGATGTCCATAGGTCGAAATCCATGGAGGTAAAAATAAGAGGAGAGGGCATGACGTCACGACTGTGAAGCCGACAGAAAACATTCGGCCGCCATATTGTTCCGACCAGAAGAGTTCATGTCTAGGCTTGTATGAATA
The DNA here is from genome assembly GCA_026315105.1 of Locusta migratoria. Lineage (NCBI taxonomy): Eukaryota > Metazoa > Arthropoda > Insecta > Orthoptera > Acrididae > Locusta > Locusta migratoria. Next base: position 413,036,451 of record CM048746.1, on the reverse strand, counting down.
GAAGTGTCTCGCGTTTTCGGATCTTTTCTTCGTAAATATGGTATGTGTCAAGTTTTTTCAGAATAAAAGTAAACAGCAAGGTAATATAAATGTGTGAAAATTCCTACACTCATTCTTTTTGTGCTTCAAATATTTGCAGTGCAGCCACAGTTTGTGACCAATGGATAGGTTATGAAAATCTTTCACTTAATGCGGGTGCTTTATTAAATAATTAAAGCCCTTAAGAAATTTCTCATAATTAGATTGAACATAACATTGCAGGTAAAATAATGGAAAGGCTTTTAATGATTTCATTAATCAGGGCAGCTTCACTAATTCACAGAATTGTTTATTAAACCTTTACTTCCTACTCCTGGTTCATGTGTTTCATGTCAAACTATTAGTGAAGTACAATCGTGATGAGTTACATGCAATATGCATCATGATGCCAACAAGCATAGATGAGTACTTGTAAGCGACTTACAGTTAACTATTCAGGTAGAATAAAAATACTTAGACAAGCGATAAATCAACTTTCAGTCGTAATGTACAGTAATGCAATTTCTCCGAACAGTTTCTTATTGTATGAGAAGTGTTTACTGTCTCTATACACAGCACTTTCTAAAGTTTCCATTTAAAAATGAAACGTTTCACATAACGAAAATTAGTACTCTAGTATTATGAATAGGCTACATTCAGTTTTGGCTGTAGTTTTCTAGACTTCGAGTACTGAGCATATTTTCGTCGAACTTTAGCTACAATAGACAGGTATGCACGGTGTTGTTGGCATTTTTTGTGTTGGCCGTCTGCAAACTATCACTTATGCACGTATGTACTGATGTGTACCAATTTCCTTGACAGTATCGTAGTATATCAGGCACCTGGACGGTTTTCTGAACAAAGCTAACGTAATGTCTATACCACTGCCTATGTAATATTAAAATCACATCATGAGATCGCTGACACTGACGACTGACAAAGCATTTTGTAACCATCAATTAAATACGAATTTGGACAGGAGATACGAGAAAGTGTTTTTCCGGCATCACACACTCTACAGTAATACTGAATCAACCAAATAAAGAACGTAAATTTTATACACAGTGCACCTAGCGAGTTTTAATACGGACTTGGCCATAACGTTCCATACGTGTTTTTGTCAGAACAACATGGCGGAGTGCCACGCCCACAGGCTTCAAAGAGTAGTACTGCTAGGATGCTTAGCGCCATCTCCCCTTATTCTAACCTCCTTGTCGAAATCACATTCATTTAATACAAAAAAGGGCCCTTCAGTTTGAAAAGTTCCAAAATGTGCATCTTGATGAAAACAGAAAAGAAAGATGTTTACGCTTTAGGTTGAGCAATGCTACTAGATTAGATTACAATGGAATAATTAATACTTAATATATCACGAACATGAGATTCCATTGGAAAACAACATTGCGAGATTTTTTTTTTATTTTATTACTCCTAATTTCCATGTAATAATGCATCTACGTATTAGAAGCAGTTGTCATTCCGAAATTCTTTCGATTTGTTTTTAAATGCTGGTTGGCTATCTGACTGATAGTTCTTGTTATTTGGTAAGTGAGCAGTACAATTAATAATAATAATATGAATTTTATTGTCATTGAACTTTTACAAGCAATAGACAAAGTCAATATTAATAATAATACATAAGTAAAATATTATGTGGATAACTTCATACAGTGAGTAGTATGTTAAAATATTGAATGGTATCTTCCCATTCATGTTATCATACTGAAATTTCAAACAGAGTCACATTCAAAAAATTCATTAACGGAATAAAATGGATTACCCACTAGTCTGTTATATAACCTGCATTTAAATAAATTTAACGATAAATTACTTATTTCTGCAGATAACTTATTGAACATTTTCAGGCCTAGCACATTATAACTATCTAATGATTTAGATAATCTACAGAATGGGACATTTATTTTCTTGCAGTTTCTTGTATTATAAGAATGAATGTCTTCTTTTAAGAGCTGGCTGGATAAATTATTTTATGTAAATTAAAACATGATATAAATTAACAGCTGTAAGACAACCTAATTTTATGATTAGTGGTTTTGCATGTTCCCCTTTGCCTGAGCCTGTGACAACCCTCACTACTCTTTTTTGTAGCATAAGAATATAGTGGGCATGGCTGATATTCCCCCAAAAATAATACCATAAGAGATGATGCTCTGAAAAAATGCGAAGTATGCTGTTCTAACATATGTATCTGGAACACAGCTCTTTAATTTCCTCAGCAAAAAAATTACTCTAGAAAGTCTAGCACGTATGTATTTTATGTGTGGTTCCCAAAAGAGTTTACTGTCGATGTTTAAGCCTAAAAACTTAATACTACCTTGGTTGTCTGTATCTGATAAATTACAAAGTGTAAAAAAATATTTGTTCTGTTTTACCTTCGTTTAAACAAAAGCCATTAGCTCAAAACCAATTCGACCCCAGGGATATTGTACATTCAATTAAATTGTGCAGTTCATTGAAATCATCACTACTGTTAAAAATATAGTGTCATCTGCATACAATATAGTTTGTGTGTTCATAAAAGTTGATGAGTCATTGATCGTTAACACAAATAGCAAAGGACCTAAGATTGAGCCTTGTGGCACACCATATCTAAGTGTGGCTACATCAGACCTATCATTACCTACACATACGATTTGTTGCCAGTCACTAATAAATGATTTAAACATCTCAATGCCAGCATCTCTTATTCTGTAATGAAATAGTTTTTCCAACAGTAGCCCATGATCAACGCAATCAAAAGCCTTGCTGAGGTCACACGATGTAGCCTGAGCAAATCTTCTTGCTTCAAACACCTCTAAAACCTTTTTAACAAGCATGTCCATGGCATCCACAGTTGATATGTCTTTTCTTAAGCCAAACTGCTCATTACATACTAGGTTATAGTTTTCTGGTTGGGAACTAAGTTGAGAATACATAATAGATTCAATTATTTTGGAAAATACTGGAGTAATGGAGATAGGTCTATAGCTAGATGAACATGTTTTATCACCTTTCTTAAAGATGGGAACTACTCTAGACAATTTTAAAACGGGAAGAAAGATTGCTTCACTGAAACATCTATTTATAAGGTAGGTCAATGTTTCAGTAATGCATTCAATTATTCTTTTATTGATATTGCTAGACAGATCAAAAATATCAACACTATCAGACGATTTTAGAGTTTTAACTACTGATAGGACATCTTCAGGGCCTACTTTCCTAAAAGTAAAATTTGAGGACGAATTTTTTGTTGGAAAAACTTCATCAGCTCTATAGGACTTATGTTGGGTTTAACTGTGTTTCTGCAAATTTCTTCCACTGACTCAATACAAAAATTGTTAAAACTGTTTGGGGATAGGTTCAAAACCTGTTTACTCCCAGTATTGGAAACTAAGTCGATAACTTTCCATGCAGTTTTGCATTAATTGGTAGATCTGTTAATTAAACTTAAGTTGTAAGATTTCTTAGCGTTATTTAAACTCAGTTTGTATTCTTTCTTAGCGTTATTACACACTAATCTATCATTTTCTGTCTTCTATTTTCTTTACAAATCTAAATAAAACAGTACTCTGTGCTCCATATTCAGTAATTGGGGAGTATACCACTGACATTGGTTTTTAGGTTTATTCTTTTTTTGTGATAAGGGATTAACCTTGCATACTCTTTTGGAATATATGCCTCAAAAAGTGTACAAAAGACTGAAAAAAAGAACGATTTAAACATAACATCAGCTGAGCAACATTGGTAACTGTCAAATAACCCTTTCCAGTTATAACTGTATAATGCTTCCTTGAAATTACATAAAACCGCTTCATTCAGAGGTCTTGAAACTACCTTCTTAGTACATGTACCAACTACAGTACTCTTATTAGGTGACTTGATATTACTTAAATCACAAATCACAACATCATGGTCTGAAAACTGAAAAGTAGCTACTTCTTAGAAACAATATGCCCTATCCACATTTGAAAAGACATGGGGACAAACATGTCTTTTTTTAATTTAGAAAATGAAAATTTTATTGCCTTAATAGACTCTTCAATGTATTTACACTTTGATTATCCTCTGTTACATCAAAAGCTGAATTGACATCTCCCCCTATTAGAGGCCGTCAAACGCGGCTTGGTTCCCGCTCGTTCCCGCCAGCGTGAGCAGTCAGCGAGACCGCCGCACCCGGGAGCCGGCCGTGCCGATAATGCAGTTTCAGGAGCGAGAAGACTCGGTACTCCCGGCTGGCAAGTAGAACAGCCGATAGAGTGCGCATGCACACGGCCAGCCCTCCTCATGACGCCGTTAATTATTGCGCCCGTCCGGCACACGTCTCAGGGTGCGTTCACACTGCCGGCCGGGCCGAGCCAAGCCGGGATGTGCCGAGCTGGCTGGCGCCTAGTCGCCACAGGCCGACGGCATGGGTGTTCACACTGCGCGCCAAGCCGAGATGCAAAAGAGGGGGAAAATCAACTTTTCAAGTTGTAAAAACTTTTGACGGTGTATAAGACCACGTCGCATCGTTTTGTCAACTCATTTTTTCCTTACAAGCTTTGCCTTGCCTGTGAAAAAATAAAAAGTGTACTTTTCATTCGGCACGAATTTTTAGTTTCGTAAAGCTCCTCACTCGATTTTGATGAAAGTATTCGGTTAAAAAATCTGATTTTTGGACACAGGGTAGTACAACATCTTAGCTTTCCAATAAAACATTCACCTTTTCGAAATTCGTTACAATCGTTTTCAAATGATGCTTTTGTCAGGTATGCCTAATTGCTATACAAATCGTGTATTGAAAAAGTTTGATAGCGGGCAGGTTACTGTTCTATATATTTTAGACCATATATTACAGTGAGAGAAATGGAGCTAAAAGAACAGAAAAGTTTTTGAAATGGTAGTCACACTGATATCTACCTCCTTTCACTAGTAATTGCGAGTTATCTGAGCGGCATCATGCCACGACCACAAGCCTACAAACTCGGTGTGTGTAGAGCATGGCGTAAAGCACTTCAGTGCCAAAAACATTATTTGCTGTCCACGTATTTGGTCCCTCGTGATGGGTTAATAATGCATAACCTGAAAATAGCTATACCCTAATTTTTCTTGGGTTGCGACCGATTACAATGGACAATGATCTCCTATGGTTTTATGTAAGGTAATACTTCACTTAAGAGGTATATAAGTAGTTTGTTGTCCACATTGTACAATTGATGGAATACATATTTCGTGTTTCGAACTACAAGAGAAGAAACAATTAATGTAAATTGCGAATTTTCTGTTGATGGACTGAAATAAAACTTCTGAAATTCTACTCAATGACTTTCTAGTTGAGGACGATAAACGGAAGAAGCCCAAAAATATACTTACATTTATTCATGCATCTACACCTAAGATTACACTATTTAGCCTTCTCTTAATTTTCGCTTTTGTAACTCTCGGAAAATGTTATACCACAAGGTGAAACAATTTGTATACAGTGTCTCGCATAAAAGTGCTAACCCTCAGACTGAGAATAAAGTAGGAATAAAGTACAGTAAAATTAAAGACATTTAGTTACGCCCTGCTAAGGGATGCTGCATCTTATAGCCATGGGGATATGTCAGGTGTGCCAGTTTTATGTGGGACTTGCTGTACTGTGTTCAGCTCATCTCCACTTTCAAAGAACTCTACACCGTTCTCAGAATTTTTATTTATTTTGTTAGGAAGCTGTCTGATGGGAACTGCTTTGCTATGAAAATTTCCTGAATCTCAAATGTTCAAATGTTTGTACAACTTATGGGACTTAACTACGGGGTCATCAGTCCCTAAGCTTACAAACTACTTATTAACTAGCTAAGACTAAAGACCACACAAATATCCATGCCCGAGGGGGGATTCGAACCCCCGACCGTAGTGACCGTGCTGACCGTGACTGTAGTGCCTCAGTCACCTCGGCCACCGCGGCCGGCTTTCCTGAATCTCACAATATTCTTTGTCTCCATGGTACTTTCATTTCGATTTTTCTACTTTAAATTAAAAGTAGGCCACTGTACGTAATAAAAGCTAAATTCTGGTTTGAGGTACCCAGATAAGAGTTTACTGTTATAAAGAATCTTAATTTTAGCAGTAAAATTAGCAAAACGTCTGTGTGAGCTACCGGCTACTTCCTGCTGCAAAAGCTTGTTCCCTGGCCCAAATTGAGAACTGACTAGGTTCAAATTACTCTAACAACAGGAAGTTAACGATACAGTGGCCAATATTCGTAGCAGCTCACACGAAATTACGCGCAGACATTAATAAACAAGCCACCACAATTAAACTTATTTCATAAAGGTGGCTAAAGAAAAACATTTATGGCGCAACGGAACTTAAACATAAAAAATTGAATCTGAACTTGTTCTCAGCACTGGTGAAAAACAATATTAAATAAAAAGGGAGAAGGCGCTCGGAAACTGCAATTTGTAGGGAAGTAAAAATTATACTGCACTTAACTTGTTTATTCAGGTCGAACGCAAGCAAAATGGGGAACCAATTTTGTTAATACAATAAATGCAAATCCTAACATGAGCTAATATTGATAATGCCCAGCATTGAATTTTGCATAAATTACACAGAACTTAACGCTACAGGGCGAGTATTTATAAACAACAATCACTCGATCACACACACGCAATGCAACAGCGAAACTCACCAAAATCAGCATGCTGAAACGAGGCAGAAGCAGGCGCCGTTATCGTAGGCGAAATTCAGCAAACCCGGAGGTACCATACAACACAATATACAATAAAACTGCGAAGATGGCTCTGGTCTGTCGTTCCTGTTTTGAAATGAGATGGTGCGTGAGTATAAAAAAGTGAAGTTGCATTTAGATTAGACGCAAGCAAACACGCTAATGGCGACACACGGCTATGTTTCATTATCTCACTCCACTGAAGGTTAAGTGGTTAAAAATCGGATTCATTACACAAATCGCGGCGGACTCTTAAGTTGCAATCTGAGAAAAAACGGTCTAGGCACTGGTTTTATGAAAAGTGGCGTGAATTCAGGTGACTAGCTGTAAACCCCTGAAGTCGGAGTTCAGACCCACATGGTTCCAAAAACCGATAAAAATGTATAAATTCAATTTCCGAAAAATAAGGAAAATCAACTACGGCATTCAACCCCTAGAACTGCAGAGAATTTCATAAGGAAGCTACTGAAATGCAGCAACATGCGATTGGGAGCGTTCACAGTGATGGAAAAAAGTCCAGTCTCAAAACCCGGAAAAGTGAAATAACTACAAAGTCGGAAAAATAAAAATAAAAACTACGTCATGCAACCCGAAAAAAATATTAAATATTTAATAAGCAAGCAATTGAAGGATGTTGTACAAGGCTCAGAGAGAATTACTGACAAAGACTGAGTCTTCTTGGAAATCAGAAGGATACACATATAGTTACTTGTGTGATGGGCATGGAACAATAGTGGAAGCTGAAGGCTTTGTTCTAAGAACCGACCATGCGGAACACATATCACTCACGGAAGGAAATGATAAGATAAATTTTACATGCACTGTACAAAAATGTATGTTAGAAACTGGACCCCACAAAGCTAGAATGAATTTACACAGAGTTCATACACTGCCACATACTCGCAACAGGTTTGAATATACCAGGTCGTTATCAAACTGCAACTAGTAACACATACACTGCGTTTATCTGTTGGAAATCATTGGATTGAAAAACTAGAACACATTTCTGCACAAGATCGGAAGGAATATTCCTAAAAATGAATCTAAGTTCAAGAGTCTAAATTAAACATGCTAGACAACGAATCGCTACCATACCCGCAGACAGAAGAGCAGAACCAACCTTACCTCTCCACGATCCCAGCACCAGCACAACGCGAAGACCGAGCAGGCATGAGGTGGGTAAGCTACCGGAAACTGGGCAAAACCCAGCAGTGGTGGAGAGAAAAGATCGTGAGACTTGTCCTGGAGAGGGCTTGTCGACTGGCTTGTAACCAAAGGGTGTAGAAACCTCTTTGGTAACGACTTACTATCGACTCTGAGCCAGAGAGAACCATGAAAAGCGAGCTATTACCACCCACATTCAGATAGCCATTAGATCCTTGTACTTCCACTTAAAAGTAAAATCAAATGTTCAAATGTTTGTAAATCTATCTGACCAAACTGCATGATCATCAGTCCGTAGCTTACAAACTACTTAAACCTAAGTAAATTAACCTAAGGACAAACACACACACCCATGCCCCAGGGAGGACTCGAACCTCCATGGCGAGCAACCGCGCGCTCCGCAGGGAGACACTTTAGACCGCTCGGCTACTCCACTGCGGCTAAAAGTAAAACACTTACACTCACAGGAACAGGGGTGTAGCGGAGAAGCCATAGATATTGCCACATTCATAACCACAATAATAAATTATTAAAATAACAAATTCCTAGCAATAAAAATGCTATTTCTCTTGCCTCGAAAAGAATGAGGTTCTAGTTTTAACAAAATGGTAATTTAGCGACATCAAATAAATTACAATTTTATAACAAATATATGGAAGACGATAGACGGTCGTCTTTCAAAATGAAAGGAAAATGTGCAGATTTAGTTTAGCCTCAGACACTGCAGATCAGTAAAGAACGAGAAGTAGGTGTTATTTGTTTCACGCTGAAATTTGTTTTTTTTTTTTTTTTTTTTTTTCGTTCTTAGTGGGCTTGTGGCCAGAAACAAGGGATTGCCACCCACTGTCAGTGGAAGATCGAAGAAAACACAGGTGTGACCAGTACTTGTTCACTGCCATCTACTTTGAGCCAGCTAACTGTTAATTGATTTTGTAATTTTATTACTATTATTTGCACACTGTAGTGACTTATACAATTATAAACACATTAGAAATATGGACCAATCCCATTAATATCGACTAACATTTAGGAGAGTTTCTCCTTATGTGAAAAACTAAACATTTCTGAATTTTTTAAATTCATATTACAGAATTAACAGTAATAGAAAAAAAACATATTTTCATAAGTGTAACTGAAAAAAAATCATACAGTAAAACTTCTGATGATGCAGGCTGGAGACTTGTAATACTAATGCTGCAGAAACAACACCATACCCCAATCGGTTCGTGCCGGCGCCGACTCGTGCCGGGAATATTAAAGATATCGAATGTTAACAGAAGTAAATACTCTCCTAATATATTGATGGGATGAGTGCATTACCACCTATTTCTTATGTTCATAAAATTCGACGGTTCACTACAGTGTGAGAACAATAGTAATAAAACTAGGTGACCTGTGCAAATACTTTGCAGCATTAGTGGCCAGTCATGTGAGATGGAAATAAGTAAAATGAAATATTTATCATTTTAAAATATTTTATTAGAGATAGTAACAGTATACAGAATATTATATAAGCTTGTGTTTTCTTAAATTCATATCAAAACACTTATTTGAAATCAGTTATAATTACAAAATAGATTATTTTAATATATAAGAAAGATAGACAACCCGTATGAATAAGACCCTTGCGAATACTTCGCGCCGTTAGTGGAATGACTAAAACTTTGGAAAACATGGAAGTAAAGTTGAATGTTCACGCATAACTTTCTTCAGAAACAATCCGTGCAAGTGTTTAAAAGTGCAAATGAAAGATCTTGTCCGGTGAGTGTTGTTAGGTCAAAGAGAACTGTGTACTTTATTTAGAACCGAAGATATCGTAAAAAACCGATTAAAATATTCAATGCAAGGACAGAAGAATACTGCATTTGAATAAAAGTAAAGTAAGGAGAGACTTAAGTTAATTATGATACTTGATGACTAATCTGCGAATAAAAACCTTTCGTTTAAAGCGTCAATGAAGGAAATGGGCCGGATAGAATGGTCTGACTGAATGACTTACGTTTACAGCCAGGACATCCCCATAAGAATTATACAGAAGGGAATCCCGTTTGAGTGAGGAAGATGAGAGTTATGTAAATTGTGGTCTCAGACAGATTACTAAAAGCAACTCAGTTCATTCTTACTTTAATATCAGACGTGAAAGTACCGCATTTATGTAGGACACACTGTATGCAATTATTTTCACCTTGTGGTAACACATTTTCCGAAAGCAGTTTACATTACTTTGTTCTTCTCTTCTAGTTCCAAACCCGAAATATATATATTCCATGAATTGTATCAGGTGGAAAAAACCAGATGTATACCTCTCAAAGTCAAGTATGATTTGCTGTAAAACCGTAGCAGATAGTTGTTCATTGTAATCGGTTGCCACCCAATAAAAATTAGGTGTAAAGTAGTATTATGTGTAGGTTAATGACCTGATGTTTACATTTGCGAAATAAATCTTCATAATGTTACACGCCTACGATTTATGTGTAATTAAAGCCGTTTCCTAATATATTTGTTGAAAGAACAATATGAATATTGTTGCAGTCCACTATAAAAGTGTAGCACTGATTATTTATGTCCACCAATAGATCTTAGATAAAATAACGTAAGCCTTTTCTTCTGCACAGGGTTCTACCAAGCAATTTTCATTGCAAGTAAATAACGTTTCATCTGACTAGCGTTTTTTTTTTCTAATTAAAGCATCGGGCTTCGTTTGTGGACGAGTAAACGTAAATGGATTAGTTTTTAGTGTCAAAAGTAGTGACAAATCTTGAATATGTAAGGAAAATACTGATTTGCATGGCAAAAAGTTTACACACAATCGCAAACATTCATTCACAAAAACAACAAACCAGAAAAGCGCTGTAATTTTGGTGCTATAAATTTATTCCATCGTGTCTCGCTCGCAATGTTTACGTGAAAGTGACATGCCTTTGGCTACGCGCAATGTGCATTGCCAACCTACGAGCGATATGAAAACACCGCCGACACAACCCGCTGTCCCTGTTCTAGACTATAGATATATTGTGTAACTATACACAAGGCATTTTTGCTGTATTTTACATGTTTTGATGTTTAACTTTGCACCAGTATTGAAGTAGTTAAATAAAATTACTCCCTTAACTGCGTGCTTTACTGGGTTAAATTTTACTAACTATCCCGGCGGCTTCCTGTGACTATGTTGGCAACAGATGCTGAATAGCGAGAATCATGGGACGTCGCCATTAGGCTATCGCGTGACAGCGCAAATATTTTGTCGTGAAACCTTTGATTTACGAGTGCAGTTACTATTAATGACCGGACAAGGGTACATACAAGAATCATAGAGCAGGAACAGCATTATTTATTTACTTCATGGTCTGTACGATACACTAATCTAGTCATTCTATGTGGTCTGAACATCTGGACAAAGATTTTATATTTTGTTGATGTTGCCAACATAATCACTCAAGGCCGCTTGGATAGAAGATAAAATTTCACCCTTTATTTCATAATATGGTGACTTCAGATTAAGTCTGCTGACATCAACAAATAGGGTACTTTTTCCAATGGCGTAAAATATCTCTCGAAATAATTAGCTTTGAAATGTAGGTATTTGTTACTTACAATGTAGTTTTCAAGTTTCTTATTTCTGGCACGTAAAAATTTGGATTATTTTTAAAGAATGAAGACACTATAATTGCATCAACTTTAGGGAGGTCTCCACTGTCAGCCTTCACACATAACCAACTTCCATTGTGGCATAAAAACTATAAACACGTTTAGATCACGCAAAAACTGAACTGAAAGCTGCGAAATGGAGCAAATGCGTACAATAATACAGCTCCGACCTCTAGTTGCCGCACTGTAGGTGTTCTATGACGTCACCAGTCTTCAGCCAATAACGGAGCGTTTTCGACCACGTGAACTAATCGTGCAGACAATTGTCAAAATACCCAATTGTTTCGTTAGTGTGCAGGGCTGGATCTAGGACATTTGCCAAGGGGGGCAAGCTTAAAGTTGCGGCCCTTTTTTCACCCCCCCCCCTCCGTGTAAGAATCGACTTTTTGATGCTAATTTGGTCACATATTTGTAAATAAATGTCACAATCTCACAACATGAACTTATTTTATTGACTGAATTAAGGTAAAAAGGAAAACAGAACAATTTTAATACATACAAAAATATTACAAGCTTACTCATCGTACAAAAATCAATTCAAAATTTCGCTTTTCGACATTTTCGGCTGCAAAATGTTTTGATATCATCATAGTTTAGAGACGCAGCTCGTTTATGCTCTATGGATATTATAATCAGATTTATTAAGCAATCGTGCTCCTGAAGTGTATTTAATGAGTTTCAGCTTGCTGAAACTTCTTTCTCCAGACGAAACTAGAATGGTAAGATATATTTTAACGCTGTAGTAAGGTTGGGATACCCCTCTACCAATTTTTTTTTATAAATCAAATATAATGTTGACGATGCAGTGGAATCTTGCACGGTTCTGTCTACTGCCAGTGCATGGTGTCTGAGACTTTCAACTTCAAGTTCTTCCTCGCTAAGATCTTGTGCCAGTTCCGCTGCTTTGGCCTTCTAGCCCTCCACTTCATTTCTCGAATTTGCACATCACAAAGAAAACTAATTTTTGCACCAGTTTTCTCAAGTGCGGTAAACCTGGTACTAAGCTCTGTCAATTATTCCTTATTTTTTCTGTTAATGTTGGATACTTCACCTTCACAAAGCTCATTGGCCATTTTCTTCTTTCTTCGAATCCTTTTTTCGGAGAATACCGTTGATACTTCATTATCTTCTGCTAGCACTTTGGCCTCAGAAATAGCTTCAGAATTATAAGAATCCCGGGAAGTTTTGAGAAAGCCCATAAGTCCTTGAATGTTTCGAACAGCTTTATCAATTGTAAAGTATTAACTTCGCAGAAAATGATTAACATGAGCAATTTATTTTAATATTGCATACCAGAAACAAGTTAAAGTAATGAATTTAAGTTTTCTCATATTTTTTTTTTAAATAGATCTTGTCTGTGATTTTGTTTCTGGTGTTGACAATTTATAAGTTTCAGTTTCTTCCAGGGCCTTCAAAACATTATGAAAATTCTTGTAAACATCTTCAACCGCATCTACTCTTACAGATCACCTAGTCTTTCTGAATGTCTGCTGAATTTGCTCCTACTAAATTTAAAGAGTGAGAGCACATGGTACAAAATAGGCCAGTTCATTCTTCTGAAGTATTCTTGACTGGACCCGTTTGTACTTTCCAGCCATGTTTGCCCCATTGTCATGAGACTGCCGCCGGCAGTACTTAATGTTCAACCGATCTTGTTCCAATTTTTGCGGTATATTTTGACTAAGGCCTTCTCCTGTTTTGTCTGTAACTGTAAAAAAGTCAGTAAAACATTCCACAACCTCTGAGTTATTCTACTTGACATATAGAATTACTTGTGTCATCTGTGCATTGTGGCTGATATCTTGAGTGCAGTCAAACATCAATGAAAAGTATTTAGCAGCTAAAATATCTTTAATTATATCTTGTTTTATTTTGTCAGCAATCAAGCCACGGAACTCATCTTGTATATTTTTGTAAAAATAGATAATCTGGCCTTTCTTGTGGCGTTCAATAAGCAGACGAAGGGGGACACTATAGTTTGATATGAGATCAGTTTTATTTAGAAATTTGCGGCTATGTGGATCACCAAAATCACAATCTTCTTTTGTTCCTCTAAAAGGACTTCCTTGCTTAGCTAGAAAAAGGACAGCATCAATAATACAGTGAGATTCCTCTTGTTTTATCTGGTCTTGCTGCCCAGTGTGCGATACTTATCAGGTGGGTTTGTTGGAGGACATCGAAAGAGTCACAGCTTGTTTTGTATTGTCGTGATACAGGGGAGACACGGAAATGATACAGAATCTGGAATGGGAATCATTAGAACAAAGGCGTTTATCGCTGCGATGTGGGCTACTTACGAAACTACAATCGTCAACATTCTCCTCCGAATGAGAAAATATATTGTTGCCTCCCACTTATATATTTAGAAAAGATCATCTGAATAAATACGTGAAATCAGAGCTCGCACAGAGAGATTCAGATGTTCTTTCTTCCGGCGCGATATTCGAGAATGGAATTGGAGATAAATAGTATAAAAGTGGTATGATGAACCCTCTGTCAGGCAGTTAAATGTGATTTACAGAGCATCCTGTGTAGATGTCTACCAATTCCACCACTACCGAGAGAGGACTCTAGATCCTCAATGCTTTTTACTTTCAATAAGAAGTGTGCGCACCTGAAATACTTATTTTTTTTTTTTTTTTTTTTTTGACTGGAACGTTATTCAAATTCACCTGTTCTACAAATATTACCTTGATATGAAATATGAATATTCATTTATCTGGAAAAGGAAATCTATGCAAATTAATAAATATTGTGCATTTACTTATACAATAACGAAAACATCTCCCTCATTCTGGCTAATATCTAGTAGATTTTTAAAGTTTGATTAGCTGAAGTACCTGTGACAGGGCAACAATGAAGTCAGCAACCAGGAATTTTAGTTTTATTGAATGATTTCGGTATTTCTTGCAGTCATTTTACTTTTAATAATCCTGTGTCAGTTAATATTATTAAATTATACCAGAAAGATACATTCTGTAAAAAAAAAAGGAAAAAAAGTCGGTCAAAATTTGCCGCCCTCTAAATTCTGCCGCCCAGAGCAACTGCCCCCTTTGTCCCTCCCTAGATCCGGCCCTGTGAGTATGTACTGTACTTCCTCGATTCACCTCCAGTGGGCCCAATTGAAGGTAGGTAATGTTGACTTCCGTGCTTGTGTTGACATGCGACGGATGAGGCTTCATTCCAACGTGATCAAATTGTAAATTTTCACAATGAACATGTGTGGGCTGACGAGAATCCGCACACAATTGTGCAATCACGTCATCGACACAGATTTTCTGTGAAAGTTTGGGCAGGAATTGTTGGTGATGTCTTCATTGGGCCTCATGTTCTTTCGCCTACACTCACTGGAGCACGTTATCATGATTTCATATGGGATACTCTGCCTGTGCTGCTAGAACATGTGCCTTTACAAGTACAACACAACATGTGGTTCATGCACGATGGAGCTCCTGCACATTTCAGTCGACGTGTTCTTACATTTCTCAACAACAGATTCGGTGACCGATGGATTGGTAGTGGTGGACCAATTCCATGGCCTCCACGCTCTCCTGACCTCAACCCTCTTGACTTTTATTTATGGCGACATTTGAAAGCTCTTGTCTACACAACCCCGTACCAAATGTAGAGACTCTTCGTGCTCATATTGTGGACACCTGTGATACAATACGCCATTCTCCGGGGCTGCATCAGCGCATCAGGGATTCCATGCGACAGAGGGTGGATGCATGTATCCTTGCTAACAGAGGACATTTTGAACATTTCCTGTAACAAAGTGTTTGGAGTCACGCTGGTACATTCTGTTGCCGTGTGTTTCCATTCCATGATTAATGTGATATGAAGAGAAGTAATAAAATGAGTTCTAACATGTAAGTTAAGCATTTCCGGACACATAACATATTTTCTTTCTCTGAGTGTGAGGAATGTTTCCTGAAAGTTTGGCCATACCTTTTTTGTAACACCCTGTATACGTTACAAGGTGAAACAGATGGGAGGAATAGGAGTTGAGATACTGACGAAAGGAGGATAAGGTCTACTAGCCCAGACTCTAGTTAATAAAAATATCGTCAATCAACCTGAACCAGACCAGAGACTTGTGATGCTAAGAACAAAGAAGCAGGTTGGTATAGGAGAGTACCAAGCAGGTGCCCATGGCTGTGCCACAGATTTGATTGTATACTTTCCCCTCAAAGGAACAGCAGTCCTTTGTTAGGATAATATTCCTGATAGGTTTGAGAAATGACGTATATACTTTGGATTCAGAGAGACATTGGGAGAGGTAGTGTATATGGAGGTGGCATCAACTGTGACAAATAAGGATACAGCAGGTAAAGGGGTGGGGATTGTGGAGATTCGGTGGAAGAAGTGGCTAGTATAATGCATATGGGAGGATAGATTTTTGACAATTGGGTGAAGGTGTTGGTGAATTAAGGCCGAAATTATTTCAGGAGGAGCACAATAACCAGTTACAATTGGGCATCTACGGTTATTTTCGTTTGTGAATTTTGGGGAGCATGTAGAAGGGGATGTGTGGGGTGCTGTTGGGATGAGGAGGGAGATGGAATCATGAGAGAGCTTCTAGGAGGGGCTGTATGACTTCATCAGTGATCGGAAATCCTGTTGGACATTTGAGATGATGTCATTCAAGCACTACTTGTAAATGGAGGAGTCAGAAATTTGGCGGAGCTCTTCTACCAGGAAGTTACAGTGATTTATAAAAACTGTGGTGGACCCTTTGTCTGCAGGGAGGACGGTTATATTGGGATTTGTTGTATCTGAATGATTCTCATTTCTTCTGCCATAATGTTTGTGTTCATAGGTAGGGACTTGGAGAACCTTGGTGAGGCCAAATTCGAAGTGAATAGTTTTTGAAGGGTTACCAGAGCATTATTGTGACTGTAGCGAGACCTTGGTTGAATGGTGGTATGAACCAGAAAGTACAGGATCCTATGTTGTTATTTGGTCAGCTTTGGTCAGAGGAATTGGCTGCAAACTAGTGATGCATTTCTTCCTACCCATTTAGTACTTACATCCTCAAAGCGACTGTGCTGTATCCATCCCAACCACCGCCTTGCAACCTTTCTGTTCTTGTTGTCCCTCCCGTCCCATCTCCTCCTAATCCCACACTCCAGAGAGTTGTTCAGAGTGTGACAGCAAGAAATAATTGTTGCATTTCTGTGAAGTGTGCCTGTGTGATTGTGTGACTACTCTTTTTTCTGATGAAGACTGATGGCCAATGGGTTAAGTGCTGTATGTGTGTCTTTTTTGTGTGTTTCTCACAGTTCACCATAGTTCTTTGCAGTAAGTTCTAAG
Source organism: Locusta migratoria (assembly GCA_026315105.1). Taxonomy (NCBI): domain Eukaryota; kingdom Metazoa; phylum Arthropoda; class Insecta; order Orthoptera; family Acrididae; genus Locusta; species Locusta migratoria. The sequence continues at coordinate 413,019,614 of CM048746.1, read as the reverse complement.
CTATCGTCATTATATTATATTTAAAGTCATGTCACACATAAAATGTCATGGGTGAGTAACTTTCCTCTTTTAAATGTACTAATTAGGATAGTTTTGTAAGAATTAGTGAACTTTTCACTTTCAGAATTAGCTGTACAATGATGGCATACAAGCAAATTTCTTATTTTTAACGATCGGAATAATTACTGACGTTCCCTTACTATGTCATATCACAAGAGGGTTTAAAAATTTAGTGTGATTCCTAAACCTAAAATATTATACCATTGTTATTGTTGTGTGATTTCTTGATGTGCAGAATTACACATCAGACACTTTTGAATTAGTCACATTTTTAATGCCACTGTTCTTTTGCAAATTTTTCTGAATTCAGAGAGTTCATTTTTATATGTAAAAGTAGAAGAAACTGTGTACTCTACATAGGAATAATATTCCTTTTGCTACCAGAAGTCAAGTATTAGTTGACTAGCCACCATAGCAGGCGAATTCGAAATACTGCAACATCTAAAATCAATGGCGAAGTTAAAAATTTGTAAAGGTTTCGAACCCAGATTTTCCACAAAGGTCATCACCTTAATCAAATGGGTTATCCAGACACGCTTCCCATATTGCCCGAATTATCAACTTTTGCACAGTATGATTGTACTGCCCAGTTCTAAACACTTCATCTTGCTAGCCACTTTCACTGTGTTCCAATACGGAACTTGTCGTTTTGCCTTTCGAGGGCATATTTACAATTACAGATGCAGTGTCTTTTTGAGATGTCCAAAAATGACCGTTTCTGTGTGCATGCACAAATAATCCCCGATCACATGTGGGAATATGGTCAGAGTTAAACCAAGAGAAAGCTTTCCATTGGGCTTAAAGTTCTATCATAAGTACATGCATGATGACCATGGAGTGTTGAACTAAGGCAGTCTTTTTTCCTTCTTTCCTTCATGGATTTCATTTCCTTTCCTTTCCCCTCCTTAGCTATCGTTCCTCCTTCTCCCCATTGGGGGACTGATGACCTTAGCAGTTTAGTCCCCCTGTCAAAAACAAAGAAACAACCAGTCAGCAAGAGGAAGTAATGGGTAGGGGCAATACAATCATAGTGTGTGATAAGTTCAGAATTGTGGCAGGACAGGCAGCAAGGCTGGACAGTCTGAGTAGTTAAGGAAACTGCAGGCCCAAATTGGGAAATCCAATTTTAGAATCCATCAGCAGCACAAATTTTCAACTTTGCCACTGAATTTAATTCAATGCCCTGCAACTATCGAGATGTTTCAATATTTCGAATTCATAAATTTATGGCTGTTAATGACAGCATGTGAAATAAGTTCTTTGGACCTGTCTGAAAGACTAGACACAATATCAATAAGAATAGCAGATCCCTGTCTCGACATTCAAATTCAGGAGGGGGACTGATAACCCAGTGGTTTAGTCCACTTCAAACATCCAACAACAATAACAACTATGAAAATACAACAGTACTATCAGTTTATTTTAAAGCAGTTTAATTAACAAAATCTTCCAGCTGTCGATATTCTATGAATGCCATTGGCAATATTTTTATTCATTCTTCATTATTAGAAGGGCACCCTGTCATCAGAATAGTAAATGGCCCATCCGACCACAATGCCCAGTTTTTAATTCTAAAAAGTATTTGTTTTCAAACAAATGTTAAACATAATTATCAACTACTTATAAAAGTTAATCCACTTACAATTGAGACCTTTTTAAGCCTAATTAAGGAACAAGAATGGCAGGTTGTTTATAGTGCTGATAATGCAGATGATATACTTTCCTAAACACATTTCTTATGCTGTTTGAAAGTTGCTTTCTGCTAGAACACTCCAAAAAGGGTACTTCCAGTAACAGGCAGCCAGGGTGGCTGACAAAGGGGTTAAGAGTATCACATAGCACAAAGTGGGAATTGTATTAAAATGTTAGAAGCAGTCAAAATGAAGATGCAGTAGCTCATTACAAGCAGTACTGTAAAGTTCTGAAAGAGTCATTAAGAAGGCAAAAAGTATGTGGATTACAATAAGAATAGCAAATACTCAGGATAAAATTAAAACCATATGTCTGGCCAGCAGCATCAGGTAGAGGATATAACGTCAGTGCATAGTAGAAATGTTTCTGTTACTGACAAGTTAGATATATGTGCAGTATTCAGTAATCACTTTCTGAATATAGTAGGTGAATTAAACAGAACCCTAGATTTTATAGGAAATTATATAACATTTTAGAAAATGGATTTCCGATGTTGTTACCTGAAATGGTCCTCCGTGATACTTCCATAGGGGAGATTAAGTCAATAATTAAATCACTAAAGACTAAGGACTCTTGTGGATGTAATGTGGTATCTAGCAGAATTCTAAACTAATGTTCTCCATATGGTAGACCAGTACTAAGCCATATTTGTAATTTTTCCTTTCAGAATGGTCTGTTTTCTGACAGATTAAAGTACTCAGTAGTGAAACCACTTTATAAAAAAGGAGAAAGGGATAATGTAGACAACTATAGACCTATTTCTATGCCATCAGTTTTTTCTAAAGTTATTGAAAAGGCGGTATATTGAAGATTAATTGATCATTTCAGTTCACATAATTTGTTGTCAAATATACAGTTTGGTTTTAGAAGTGGTTTAACGACTGAAAATGTTATATTTTCTTTTCTCTATGAGTCACTTGATGGATTAAATAAAAGGCTACAGACATTAGGCGTCGTGTTTTTATTTACCAAAGGCGTTTGATTGTGTTGATCACAAAAAATTGTTGCAGAAGTTGGAACATATGGAATACGAGGAGTAGCTCAGAACTGGTTTCCCTCTTACTTTAATAACAGACAATAGAAGGAAATTCTGCAGAGTATTGAAAATGGCTATGACGTACAATCGCAATGGGGCACAATTAAGTGTGGGCCGCCTCAGGGGTCTGTTTTGGGACCATTGCTGTTTCTTATTTATATAAACAATATGCCTTCAACAGGTGATTGTAAAATAGTTTTGTTTGCTGATGATACCTGCTTGGTAGTGAAGGATGTTGTTCATAATATTGACACAGTATCAAATAATGCAGTTCAAGAGTTACGTTCATGGCTTGTAGAAAACAAGTTGATGTTAAATCACAGCAAAACTCAGTTTCTACAATTTCTAACACATAATTTGACAAAATCTGACTTTTTGATTACACATAATGGGCACATGATAAATGAGATCGAACAGTTCAAATTTCTAGGTGTTCAGATAGACAGTAAACTGTCGTGGTAAGCCCATGTTCAGGATCTTGTTCCAAAACTTAAACTCTGCTGTATTTACCATAAAAACAATATCTGAATAAGTGATTTTTCAACACGAAAAGTAGTCTACTACGCTTTCTATCACTCACTTATGATCTACAGCGTTATTTTTGGGGTAACTCGACTAAGCTAAAAAGGATATTTTTGGCTCAGAAACTGGTGGTTCGAACAATATGTGGTGTAAGTTGCATCCTTTTCAGTAGTCTGGGAATTCTGACACTGGCATCAAAATGCGGTTTTTCTTAAATATCATTTGTTGTTAATATCATTTTATTCCCAGGAGTTAGTAGCTTCCATTCGGTGAATACTAGACAGAAGTCGAATCTACATTCGCATCACACCACCTTGACACTCGTGAAAAAAGGTGTGCAGTATTCTGCAGCATCCATTTTCAATAAGCTGCCACAAGAACTAAAGAATCTTAGCACTAACCCACACTCTTTCAAATCTAAACTGAAGATTGCCTCATGGCTCACTCCTTTTATTTTCTCAAGGAACTCCTAGAAAAGTTAAACAATTAAGCTAATTCACTTTTTCTTTATTGATTCTTTTCACTTAATCTTAAGATTGTCGTGTGCATAGGACAACTTAGGAATTTTCTATGACCATTCTTGTGTTAAACTTCATGTATTGACTTGTTCCATGGCCACGGAGTCTTACTCCTCAATTAGGTCCAGCAGAACAGAAACCGATATTATTATTATTACTATTCTGACAACACATTCAAGTTTAAAATCTGTAGCACACTTATGACTGTAATATATAGACTCTCGGTAATCCGACTATTCCTAGACGCTGCATAGAAGTGCCAGGTAATTGAGAGAACAGATACAAATAGGATTCTGTACGAAGTATATGTTTCAAGGAACTCACTCCCTCTATCAGCAGTGGACTGTAGCCTGTGATAGAGTGAAGCATTACTATTGATCATGAAGAACCAAAGGTCATGTCTGTTTACAAGGAGGATCATCGAATAAATGGGCTGTATTTTGTAAGAATACTCTAAAAAAATAACGGTGTAAACAGAAAAAAAATTGTAAGTGGCCAGGTTTGTAAGAATATATTCTAAAATATTGTCTTTGATATTATTAATTTAGTTTGCTAGCTAGCTCAGTAAAGGGATGAAACAGGGATGTGATTATTGAGGTTAAATTTTAGTTGAAGGTCTTCAACTGGTGCGAGTATTCTTAGAAAGTAGCCCCACATTAAATGCTATAGAAATGCAAATTATAATGCTGGCACCTATAAGAATTGGTTTATTCTAGAGAAAATTCGAAATTCAAAGTGGTGGAAAATAGTCAAAAAAATTGTTAAATGATTATACTTTTACTCATAACTTCAATGTAAAGGTTGTACATAGGGCGGCTAGTAGCATTATAAAAATTAGGAATAAAGTTACCTCGTATGGCTAGTCGATGCTGGTTCTGCAACACCAATCTGTCGACTATGCTGAAATTAAAATATCTTTTTAATTGGTAACTTATTCCTAAAGTGATTTGGATCAGTTATAGTTGTTATGTCATGCACAATCAGAATATGTAAAATAATTAGTATTATGTTGCAACAATGTGAACAAAGAATAATTTTTATGTTCACTTATTGGACTTCGAAAAGAAAAGAAAATGCAGTGGGATCGAATGATTGCAGGCTCTTCCATACTGTGACTGTGAAGTAAGGAATTGCCGCTATTTAGTGACGAATTTATGCAACCGATTGTACGTGATACTTTTTTACCATAATGGTGTCCAAATAACTGTAGGATTAAGTTCTTGAACATTAATGCCATATGGATAGGGATAAAGCTGAAATGATTAAAAACATTTTAGTAAACTTTAACCCTACTTTATTCATTATTTATCTCGAAAAACAAATTACTCACATTAACAGTTGTAGAATTGATTGAGCAGGAATGCCTACATTCTTCCAAGACAACGGATCTAAAGATAATGAAAACAAGTGCACATCTTTCTTTTCTTTGCAGAGAGGAAATAATAAAGGGTTGATCAGTGAGGTATCTTTGCAGCGAAAAGAATGATGCTGACTTGCAAAAAAGTTATTACTACAACCTACCCAAAGAATCGTTTATCGTTTCAAAATCTTGTTAATATTTCTGAATTATAATTCTGAATATTATTCTCAGTTACATATATCATTGAAACTTTAATTTAATGTCCAACTTGAAGTAAAATCGCAAAGTCTCAATTCACTGAAGCTAAATGAAAACTGTCTTTTAACTTTGTAAGATATGCCTATCAGGAAATTATTTAATGAAATATTATTCACTTCTCACTCAGAATAACAGTGCTAGTCACTTTGAATAATTATGCGCTTCATAATTTATAGCTCTTGATAAGATACCACATTTTACGATACAGTACCATAGAAGTTCGCGTAATTTTGATATAAATGCAGTTTGGTTTTGCAGAGCTGAAACAGAATATTATTATTTTTTATTATTAAGCCTTATTTTCCTCCCATCCTTGCTTCACCAGTTACGAATTCTATATTTGCCATGTAATATCGGCGGTTTAATGCAATCTGTGTCGTTAGCTTCTTGCTGAAACAAATGCTAATGGCGTCCTTTAGCATTTCATATAAATGATCTGGATATTTCTAACTAATTTAAGTTCGTACTTGTATTTCATTTAATACATATATTTTAAGACTTTAAAAATGTTCAAACACATTTACAGACCTCATTACAACATTACCTTCATTTTCATCAAAAACAATCTCGTCATGATATCTGAATCGACCAGAGCAGACAAGAGACCAGTTACAACCAGATACAACAAGATTACTTTTTTTAACATTACATACATTTATATCTTTTAATTGTACAAAGATAAATAAAACATAATAAAACAATTATTCTTTGTTATGACGGTAGCCACAGACACCTTTTGCTACATGATGCTTCTACATTGGTGGAACCACTAACTTTCCAATCGTTGATTTCGGTAAAAAATTGGAAGGACATTACAATCTCTGATATTGCGGTCTGATGTACTCCCGTATTTTGGTTGTTGTGGTGACCATGCAAAACTCTATAAAAGGGTTTCCTGTATGAAGAAGAAGGTAGCATCCACCTAGAAGTCCTAGTATCTATAGGTTTCTAGGTGTCTTTTATATACAAAGAGAGAGGCGTTTGACATGATCCTTGACTTCAGTTCCAACATATACATTTTCCAACTATGCTAGCATTATGGTACAAACCATGTTTACCTTTAAAAGACATGATACAGAACTGCAAACAATGCCACAATTTTCAATACATTTTGTATAGAATTGTGTAACCAACCATAGTTTTAACTAACAACAATGTTGTCCATGATAATACATGGCTGTGTGCATCATTTCGACTTTGCGCAATATTACTGAGAAGCTGGAGTGGTGATGGCCAGATTAGCGAGATTATAATGTATTCAGTGATGCACTGCAGTTATTATCTAATGTCGCTCGTTGTTTTGAAGGTAAAAATAATATGATTAAAAACATTCCACACTACTGCTAAAAATTGTAGAAGTAGTTCAAAAAAGGGTGTAAAATTGTGATAGGTCATAGTAATCATAAAAACAAGAAAAACTGAAATGCGTATTTTCTGAGATCAACACATTTTTATAGGAATGTTAGTATGACACCTTGCTGCGGATAATATCGTCGGTGGATTGGCGATCTGTCAAATATGTCAGCAGGCCATGTTCTATGTGAGCAACAAAAGTGGGCAACATCATGTGACAAATCTCAACCAAATGTATAGTTACTGGTCTTCCTACGTGAGCGACATCCGCAGCACTGAGTTTCAGACGCGACAACGGTCTATGTTTGAGATTAAAACCTGCTTGAATCTTGTTGCTGTCAAGCATGTTACAAAGAGTCGACGTTCATTGAGACTCATCTCCTTATAAAGATTATACAGGATGTTGCAAGAATACTGCAAGCTAATAGTCTCTGAAGTGCATCAAATACTAGAATGTCAAGTAAGATGCGTAGAAAATTACGTTTCTGAATAAAATATCTTGTTATTATATTTGATTAGGAATTTAAGTTGTTTGGTACATGTGGGATGCGTGTGTTTGCAATTAAAGGTAAACTACATTCATAAAAACTTTTAAACATTCATTTGTGATGCTCTGAAAGAGAATATAAAAAGTTCATCTGGATAGTATGGTGAATGGTCTCATGTTTTTAAACCACACTGGCGAGGATGAGGTGCCTGGACACCCGTATTGAGGGACACGTTAACAAGTGCCACCTACTGTGCAAAGCACTGAAGTGAAGTGCTGGTACACGCTGTAACCCAGCTAACAAGGTCAGTGTGAGAACTCATGTTATTGCAACATGAAGCACAAAATGGGGAAACATGTTAACATCATGTTTTGTTTTCAATTAGGCAAAACAGTGACGGAGGCCAAAATGTTCCAATGTTTGTAAACCTAAATATGTGGTTAAATCCGCCTTATGCAAGACACCTTGTTTTAGTTTAACACCCAAATACGTTTCGGCACTTATTGTGCCATCTTTCGTAGGTGTTGCCTTTTATTTTCTAGAATAACATATTGCAGATTTTGGTTATACTGTCATTTGAACGAGTTGTTCGATTTGACAATTTGTTAGATATATTAGGCCTAATTTATTTACGATACCGACATTATGTCATTCATAGGATTAGCATCTGCATTAATTGATGAATAACAAGTTTTCACAGCCTTTCATCTGCAAACAATGATTTATTGTACATTTGCCTGGAACTTATGTTGAAAAATAGTTCATGTTGCTGTTTAGTGGCTTGCTTACATTTGAGCTGTGTTGTTGCTGCTTGCTTGTGGTTTGTCCTTAGGTTTTATTATGTTTAGTGCTCTTTTTATTGTGAATTGGCACTGTTTATATCGCCATTTGTGTTGCTGTGGTGGCTGTATCGTGTTCATTCGTTTTTATGGTGTATCATGTGATGTGGCAAGCGGTTTTTGAAATATTTTGATACTGGTGATGTTTTGTGTGTGTGTGTATTTGTGTGTCTTTTTGTTGTGTGTGTGTGTGTGTGTGTGTGGCGAGATATCTACTTTTAAGAATGTGTTTGTGTGAGTGGGTGCATGGTGCAAATGTTTGGGGAGTGGAGGCTGTTAGGTGTAATGTGGTTGCGGGATATATTTATATACTTCTTTTATAGTCTCAAAGAGGGTTTAGTTGTATAGTGATGTATATTCGTTAAGTACTTTCTTATCTTGGGCTATTGCTTTCTGTCTGTGATAAATATCCTCTATTGTTAGTTTTTGGAATAAGCTGTCACTGGTTTTGAGAATTTGTGGGTCTGTTTCAATGTTTTTTGGGGTATGATTCTGTTTTATTAAATGTTCAGCAAATGCTGAGTGACAGCTGCTGCTTTTTAGTGCTCCGGATGTTCATTGTACCTTGTTTTGAAATTTCAGCATGTCTGGCCCACACACCATGAACCACAGACATTGCCAAGGTGGGGTAGCTTGTGTGCCTCAACGATACAGATAGCTGTAGCATAGGTGCAACCACAGCAGAGCGATATCTGTGGAAAGGCCATACAAACGTGTGGTTTCTGAAGAGGGGCAGCAGCCTTTTCAGTAGTTACATGGGCAACAGTCTGGATGATTGACTGAGCTGGCCTTGTAATATCACCTAATGTGGCTTTGCCACACAGCTACTGCGACCGGCTGAAAGCAAGGAGTAACTACATCCGTTACCTTTCGCAAGGACATGCAGTTCTATTGTATGAACATATGATGATGGCATCCTGTCGGGTAGAATATTCCAGAGGTAAAATAGGCCCCCATTCAGATCTCCAGGTGTGGACTACTCAAGACGATGTGATCATCAGGAAAGACAATACTGGCATTCTACGGAACGGATCATGGAATGTTAGATCCCTTAATAGGGTAGGGAAGCTAGAAAATTTAAAAAGAGAAATGTATAGGTTGAAGTTAGATATAGTGGGGATTAGTGAAGTTCAGTGGAAAGAGGAACAGGATTTCTGGTCAGGTGTGTAAAGGGTTATAAATACAAAATCAGTGGTGGGTATTACAAGAGTAGGTCTGATAATGAATAAGAAAATAGGAAAGCGGGTAAACTACTATGAGCAACACAGTGATTGCATTATCATAGTGAAGATAGATACGAAGCCAACACTGACCACAGCAGTTCAGGTTTATTTGCCAACTAGCTCTGCCGATGACAAGGAGATCGAAGAAATATGTGAGGAGCTAAAGGAAATTATTCAGACAATTAAGGGAGAGGAAAACTTAATTGTTATGGGAGACTGGAATTCGGTAGTAAGACAAGGAAGAGAAGGGGAGATAGTTGGTGAATATGGTCTGGGCAAAAGAAATCAAAGAGGACGCCACCTGGTAGAATTTTGCACGGAACATAATTTAGTTATAACAAACATCTGTTTTAAGAATCACAAAAGAAGGTTGTATATGTGGTAGAGACCAGGAGACACTGGGAGATACCAGATAGAATTTATAATGATAAGACGTAGATTTCAGAACGAGGCTTTAAACTGTAAGACATACCCAGGGGCAGATATAGACTCTGACCATAACTTATTGGTCATGAATTGTAGGCTGAAAGTGAAAAAAAAAAAAAAAAAAAAAAAAAAAAACTGCAGAAAGGTAGGAAAATAAGAAAATGGGACCTGGATAAATTGAAGGAACCTGAAGTTCTTGAGAATTTCAGTGGGAGCTTTAGGCAACAATTGACAGGAACGGGGGGAAATAAATCAGTAGAGGAGGAATGGATAGCATTGAGCGATGAAATAGTGAAGGCAGCATAGGGCAAAGTAGGTAGAAAGGCAAGACCGACAAAAAATCCTCGGATATCACGGGACATCCTAAATTTAATCGATGAAAGGAGAAAATATAAAAATACAGTAAATAGAACAGCCAAAATGGAGTAGAGACGACTAAGAAATGATATTGACAGGAAGTGCAGAATGGCTAAGCAGGAGTGGCTAGAAGCCAAATGCAAGGATGTAGAAGAATGTATAAGTAGGGGAGAAATAGATACAGCCTACATGAAAATAAAAGTGATATTTGGAGATAAGAAAGAAAGCTCTATGGATATCCAGAAGACAGATGGAAAAGCAGTTCTCAGTAAAGTAGGGAAAGCTGAAAGGTGGAAAGAGTATATAGAGACTCTCTACAGAAGCATTGTACTTAGAGGCAATATTTTAGGAACGGGAGAAGAAGTAGATGAGGATGAAATAGTAGATACTATACTGAGAGATGAATTTGACAGAGCACTGAAAGACCTAAGTCGAAACAAGGCCCCTGGAGTAGATGACATTCCCTCTCTGGGGGAACCAGCCATGACAAAACTGTTTCACCTGGCGTGTAAGATGTATGAGACAGGCGAAGTACGCTTAGACTTTAAGAAAAATGTTATAATCCACATTCCAAAGAAAGCAGGCGCAGACAGGTGTGAAAACTACAGAACCATCAGTATAATAAGTCATGGTTGCAAAATATTAACACGAATTATTTACAGAAGGATGGGAAAGCTGGTAGAAGCCGACCTCGGGGAAGATCAGCTTGGGTTCAGGAGAAATGTAGGAACATCGGAGGCAATACTCACTTTACAGCTCATCCTAGAAGATAGATTAAGAAAAGGTAAACCTATATATCTAGCTTTTGTAGATTTGGAGAAGGCTTTTGACAATGTTGATTGGAATAAACTCTTTCAAGTTCTGAAGCAAGCAGGAGTAAAATATAGGGAACATAAGGTTATTTACAACTTGTACAAAAACCAGGCAGTGGTTGTCAGAGTTGAAGGGCATGAAAGGGATGCAGTGGTTGGGAAGGGAGTAAGACAGGGTTGTAGCCTTTCTTCAATGTTGTTCAATTTGTACATTGAGCAAGCTGTAAAGGAAAGCAAGGAGAAATTTGGTGAAGGAATTAAAGTTCACGGGAAAGGATTAAAAACATTGTGTTTTGCCAATGACATAGTAATTCTGTCAGATACAACAAAGGACCTGGAAGAGCAATTGAACGGAATGGACACTGTGCTGAAAGGTGCATATAAGATGAACATTAACAAGAGCAAAACTAGGGTAATGGAGTGCAGTCTAAGAAAATCAGGTGATGCTAAAGGAATTAGATTAGGTAACGAAACAATAAAGGAGGTAGATGAGTTCTGTTACTTGGGCAGTAAAATAACAAATTATGGTCGCAGTACAGAGGATATAAAATGCAGAAGGCAATGTGTAGAAAAGCGTTCTTGAAAAAGAGAAATTTGTTAACATCGAATATTGATTTAAGCCTAAGGAAGTCCTTTCTGAAGGCATTTGTGAGGAGTGTTGCCTTGTATGGGAGTGAAACATGGACGATAAACAGTGTGGACAGGAAGAGGATTGAGGCTTTTGAAATGTGGTGCTACAGAAGAATGCTGAAGATTAGGTGGGTGGATCGCGTAACTAATGAGGAGGTAATGAAGAGAATTGAGGAGAAAAGAAATTTCTGGCATACCTTGACTAAAAGAAGGGATAGATTGGTAGGGCACATTCTTAGACATCAAGGAATTGTGAATTTAGTGTTGGAGGGAAGTGTGTGGGGTAAAAACCGCAGAGGAAGACCAAGAGATGAGTACAGTAAGCAGATTCAGACAGATGTAGGTTGCCATTCTTATGTGGAGTAGAAGAGGCTTGCTCAGGATAGGGTACTGTAGAGAGCTGCATCAAACCAATCTCTGGACTGAAGACCATAACAACAACGACGACCCACATACACAGGTTGGCAGTTATTGCAAGCAAGCTTATATATTCCTGATTGGCAGTACTTCTCAGTGTTGGTACAATGTTTCCCTAGTCTATTCTGTAATGTGTTCTTGGTTCTGCATCCTATTTTCACCCCTGGTTTCTTAAGTATGTTGCCTACTCTGTGTGTGATTTTGTTGTTGTAAGTCATTATGCGCCATTTGTTGCTTACTGTGTGTTGGTTTGTTGTGTGCAGTGTTTCATCTTGGTGTGTGGAATTTTTATGAGTGTCTGTTACCTGCTTTTGTAATTTTCTGTGTACTCTGTCCACTATTTTTGTGCATACTCATTTTGTTATAACATGTTATTCTAGAAAATAAAAGGAAAAACCCACGGAAGACGACACAATCAGTGCTGGAACATGTTTGGTTCTTAAAACAAAACTAGGTTTCTTGCATAAGGCGGGATTTAACCACAAATTTTATACATCAAGCAAAGAAGATACACGAGCTGCACCATTACAAGACGGGTTGTAAACCTATTAGACCAAACTGTTATGGTTATCAGTCCCTAGACTTACAAACTACTTAAACTAACTTACATTAAGGACGACACACACACCCATGCCTGAGGGAGGACTCTAACCTCTGACAGCGAGCAACCATGCACAATGCAACATGGTGCCTTACTCATGTGGCTGATGGAGACTCATGGTATGTTAGTGCAAGTGTATGGTGTTGAAACAATGAGTAAAGTGTGAGTTTGAGTGGATGCAGAGATCCAACAATATGTGACCTTGGTGCTTCAAGAAGCGTTTGCTGACAGTTTCCAACAGCTGTACCGTGTACAACCGATGTAAGAAGTGTATTGTAGGCAATGGCGATTACTTTTAAGGTACTAGAAGTATTTTGTTAGGAACTCTTGTATCCTATATTTCCTGATACCATTGATCATTGACCGAACTTTTCAGACACACCTTGTATAAAACTCTGTACAAATACTAGGTGAAGGGGTTGTGGCTACAGGAATTAAAATGGAAGATGCAACTGAAATCGAACCAGATCTAGATAGCCATGGACTTTACCACCCTGCTATGGCGACCATTGAAAAAACCATTAATAACGACAGGTTTCAATGCCTTCACCAATAAGAATCAGTTTGTACTTATTCAGTTGTTGATAGTTTGTAGACATAAAACTCATTGACCACATAATCTAAAGTATTTGTATTAGTCATGGTATTTTCGAAGAATTTGAGTGTTTGTCTTCATAACCTATTTATGTATTTTAAGTCCTGAATTAAATAGCCCACGAATATTCTCGCTTTGTAAATTTAATACACCGTCCTTTTTTCGCCTTATTTGCTAAAGTAAATTACTCTGGAAATGTCAGTATTTACGGTTTATGAGTTCCAAATTGTTGAACAGCTGATTGGTTTTAACGGCCATCTTGTAGTAAGAAGCTGTCGTACTCACTCAGGACACACGACCGTGTCACCAACTGTGGCCACTTTCAGGTGCAGTGGCATGTAGTAGACTGCCACGCGCTCTCTCTTGCCTTTGTCATCATGCGGAGCACAGTCTTACTCACAGAACACTACCTATAAGTTGTGTGGTTCGTGTCGTGTTGTAGGCTACGTTAATTTTCGTCATATTTGTGTGCCTTATTGAACAGCACTGCCAACACTGGGTGTATATACAAGGTGTTTCACCTTCTTACAAAAACAAATTCACTTTTGTATTTACTGTTATTGTGTTGTTTGTACATACAAATGGTGTAGCACATTTACATTTTGTCTCTTTCCTCACTTGTTAACAATATAAGTCTATTACCTGACAAGCGAAATGATGGAGATGATATTCTGCTATGTTTTAGCTAATGGACATAGCCCACAAGCCCATTCCCTCTATGATGAAAAATAGCCACAGTGTGCAGTGCCCTCCAAAAAGCCGTTTGTTAGACTTTTCCATCGTCTTAGAGACACAGGTATCCAAGCACCTAAAAATACTGACAGTGGAAGGCTCTGCTCAGTCCACAGCCTTGAAATGGAGGTGTGTACGACATTCAGTAAAAGAAAACCATGCAAGTAGTGTGCGACGTTTAGCAGCAAGATCACCATGTCAGACAACTGTTCTGTCAATGGCCACTGCATAACTGTGCTGCAGATCCACTGCTTACATCCACGATTTCATTTACCGTTCACGAGGGGCTCACAAGAGATGATGTTGAGAATTTCCATAATCAGTAAGCACGAGCAGATGTAAATCCCCAAGCAATTCAGGAAAGAGGGCATCAACACTGCTTGTTCCTCACATCTCAATCCCCTAGACTTTTTGGTTATGGGAACACTTGAAGGAAACGGTCTACACAATTCCAATCAAAGATGGGCAGACACTGTGGAGTTGTGTGTTCAGTATGTCGAATTCGAAATATTGAAACATTTCGACCGTTGCAGGACGTTGAAATAAATTCAATTTCGAAGTTGAAAATTTCTTCTGGAGCAGGATTCGAACGCGAATTTCGCGCCTCAGGCCAGAGGTCGCCTTAACCAATTAGGCTATTTAGGCATGCTTCCCTTCCAACTCAAACTCTCGACTTCTAGCACACTACAGTGGTAGCGCACCTTGGCCACTAGTCCCTGCTGCTTGCAGCCTATACTTTCCACAGAGGACTGAGCGTACTAATGCGTCGCACCGAAATTGTCAGTTTCGTGTTAACGGAATATTTACAATTATTGATATGATGTCTGTTCTTTTCGGAGATGTATGCCCTGAAAATTTCAATGTGGATGTATTAATATGCTCGGTCCCTTGCGGAAATCCAGTATAGGCTGTAAGCAAGAGGAACTAATGGGCAGGGGATATGAGAATTTAGGTTGGAAGGGAAGCGTGCCTGGATAGCCTAATTGTTAAAGGCGACCGCTGGCCCAAAGCAAGAAATCCGAGTTCGAATTTCGGTCCAGCACAAATTTTCAATTTCACCATTGAATTTATGTCAAAGCCTGGAAATAGTCGAAATGTATCAATATTTGGGATTCGTAAAATTATGGCTGTTACCTTCAACCAATGGTGCCTGTTCTTCTGGACATGTCCGAAAAGAACAGACTCTGTATCAGAAATCTTCAATACGTGCCAACAAGTACTACTGCAGTAGCCGCATATATTTCAAAGAGTGTGTAATTCATTATGCTGAAGGCAGAGCGATGCATTGTCATGAATGGACTCTAGCTGGAACACTTCCTATAAACAAGTTTTTATCTCAGAAAGTACTTCAACTTTGTAGTCTAGTGGATAGTGTGGTAGTTTGCCACACAAGGGGCCTCGGTTCGATTCCCAAACTGGTCAGGGATTTTCTCCACTTGGGACTGAGTGTTGTGACGTCCTCATCGTCATTTCATCATCATTGACACGCAAGCACTGAAGTGGCGTCAGTTAAAAAGACTTCCACCAGGCAGGCTGAACACGGCTCTAGCTGGGATCTAACAGCCACAAATGCCACACGATCCTCATCATCACCGGTCAAAATATTTGTTAATACCCTGCATATTAAGAGCTATCAATAGATCGTACTCTCAGTCACGTGAGAGTGATGTTGAGGCATATAGTAGTAAATCAATCATAATATAAATATTGGTACCAATGAGGATGATGGATAAGTTAGGCAATCAATAATATAGGTAAAATATATATGTAACTAATAATTCGTTCTCCTCTATCATTACAGTGAAAGTTGCGTTAATGCAGTTGCAAAGAGTTGATGTGATAATTATATAGTATAATGTCAATTAGAAGATAGGTTAAGGAAAGAGAAACCTATGTTTTTAGCGTTTGTGGATCTGGAGAAAGCTTTTGACAGTGTAGACTGGAATACACTCTATCAAATTCTGAAGATACCAAGAGTAAAATATAGGGAGCTAAGAGTTATATTCAACTTGCACAAAAACTAGATAGCAATTATTAGAGTCGAAAGGCATGAAAGGGTCGCAGTAGTTGGGAAGGGAGTCAGGCAGTGTTGTAGCCTTTCCCCCAATTTTGTTCAATCTGTACACTGAGCTAGCTGTGAAGGAATGCAAGGAGAAATTTGGAGAGGGAATTAAAGTCCAGGGAGGGGGAATAAAACCTTGGCGGTTTGCTGATGACATAGTAATTCTCTCAGAGACAGCAAAGGACCTGGAAGGACAATTAAATGGCATGGACAGTGTCTTGCAAGGAAGATATAAGATGAACACTAACAAAAGTAAAATGAGGGCAATGGAATATAGTGTCAGGAAATCAGACGATGCTGAAGGAATTAGATTAGGTATTGAGACGATAAAAGTAGTACATGAGTTTTCTTATTTGGGAAACAATATAACTTCTGATGGCCGAAGTAAAGAAGATATAAAATGCAGAATGGCTATGGGAAGAAAAGCGTTTCTGAAGAAGCGAACTTTGTTGGCATCCAATATCAGTTTGAATGTTAGGAAGTCCTTTCTGAGAGGATTTGTCTGGAGTGTAGCATTGTATGGGAGTGAAACGTGGACGATAAGGAGTCCAGACAAAAAGCTGATAGAAGCTTTCGAAATTTGGTGCTAAAGAAGAATGATGAAGATTAGATGGGTAGATCACATAACTAATGAGGAGGTATTCAACAGAATTATGGAGAACAGGAGTTTCTGGCATGTCCTGACTAAGAGAAGGGATAGGTTGGTGGGACACATTCTGAGACATCAAGGAATCGTCAACTTAGCATTAGAAGTAAGTGTGTGGTGTAAAAATGGTAGCGGGAGACCGAGAGACGAATACAGCAAGCAGATTCATAAGGATGTAGGTTTTTGTCAGCAATCTCAAATGAAGAGGCTTGCACAGAACAGGGTAGCATGGAGAGCTGCATCAAACCAGTCTGTGGACTGAAGTCCACAACAGCAGCAACAACAATGTCAAAACAGTTTAAACCACATCAGTTTTAAACAAATCACCGTCGGTACGATATACAACTGAAAGTTCTGCTCTATGGCTTAATTTTAAACTCCACATGTAAATGATGTGAAAGTGATCACAAGGTGCGTCTGAAAATTTTGGTGAATGGTCTCAGAAAACATAGGAAACAAGAGTCACAAAAAAAGAACCTTTACTTGCCTTCAAAGTAATCGCCATTGGCTACAATACATTACATTCTGACATCAGGTGTACAGCTGTTGGAAACTGCTAGTAAACTCTTCTTGTGGAATTTCTCAAAGCAATGAGGTCATTCGTTGTTGGATCTCTGCAACTGTTGCGAAAAGTAAGCCTTTCAGAGCTAATTTCAGGCGTGGAAAATGAACGAAGTCTTCCGACGCCGAAGCTGAAGAATAGGGAGGGTGTGGAAACACAGTGAAGATAGTCGCCGATCAACAACAACAACAACAAACAAAAAAAAAAGTTCAAATGTTTGTAAATCTATCGGGCTCGATTGTGTGGTTATTAGTCTGTAGCTTACAAACTACTTAAACTAAGGTAAACTAACCTAAGGACAACACAAACACCCCTGACCCAAGGGGGACTCGAACCCCCGACGGCGAAGGGCCGCGCGTACCACAGCACAGTGCCCAGTGCGCGCGGCTAATCCGCCGCGGCACGCCAATCATGTGCAACCATCCATCGCACTTGTTCGATGTTGTCTGGGACTGTGATTATGATGGTCGACCGGAATGTGGTTGATCCTCGACACCACCCTTAACATCTCTAAAGCGTTAAAACCACTCAAACACTATTTACTCACTGCTTCAACACTACACACTTGCACTAACACCCCATTGGTATCTGCTGCCGTTTTGCCTAATTTGAAACTAAACTTGATGTTAACCCCTCACTCCATTTTGCAATGACACGACTTCTCACACTGACCCTGTTGTGTTGCTGCATGTACCATCGCTTCAAAATGTTTCAAATGTTTGTATAGTCTATGGGACTTAACTACGGGGTCATCAGTCCCTAAACTTACAAACTACTTATGAACTACTTACGAACTAAGACGGCACAAATATCCATGCCCGAGGGGGGATTCGAACCCCCGACCGTAGTGGCCGTGCAGACCGTGACTGGAGCGTCTTAGTCTCCTCGGCCACCGCGGCCGTCTACTATCGCTTCACTGCAGTGCTTTGTAAGATAGTGGGCGCTTATTAACATGTCCCTCAATGTGTATGTGTGGGCACCTCATTCTCGTCAGTGCAGTTTGTAAAATACTCACCAAACTTTTCAGACGCACCTTGTATCTGTGATTAATTGTTAGGAATATGTGGTGAGTGACTGTAAATTTCAGTTTTTTTCCATGGAAATGTGGACTTCATCCTTGATACTGGAATACTGGAATAGCGTACAATGACAGCAGAAGAATTCTTGAGAGTTAAAATATATAACGAGAGATTTTCAAGTGTGTATTCACCTCCAGTGAGTGATTTTTAGAGTCTCATACATTTGGTATGATACACCATGTATTAAAGTTGACTAGACTACACTTATATGCCCAACGCTTCTACAAGACATTGTGGAGGTATATGCTGAATAAGGAACGCATGAATCTACTTAATCAGATAAAGAGAAAGAGATATGAACTAATTTCGTTTTCAGAATGAAACTTTCACTCTGCAGCGAAGTGTGCGCTGATATGAAACTTCCTGGCAGATTAAAATTGTGTGCCGGAACCGGGACCTTTGCCTTTCGCGGGCAAGCGCTCTACCACTGAGCTACCCCGACATGACTCACGATGCCGCCTCACAGCTTTACTTCAATTTCGTATTGCTGTCTTACCCAGCTGTATATAAGTAGTTATTAAAAATGCTTTAAGAGCTACATGTAGACCCTCTATAAAATTTCGTGTTATGCTATAGTGAACCATAGTCTTTACAATGGCTCAGTAAGCACCCACGTCGTAAGACTCTCGTAGTATCTGACTTGTCCTGCAGTACTTGAAGGATCCAGATAGCGAACTGAATGGTAAAATATTAGATTATTCCCGTCATATATCAAATGATCCTGAAAATGTATGCCTGAGATCGCGTGTTGGCGTCAGTATAGCTCATGGTAAGCAACAGAATTTGCACTCATGTTCAGAAAAAACTCACAAGAGATATGTGACTTCAGTAGACGTTCAGGATCCCTCAGAGACGTATGCATGCACCTTACCGTCAAATCAGTGAGTCTGAAAGAAGGCACATTATTCGCATGAGAGAAAGTGCTGCTTCTATATGGTTAATCGTTGCTCTTGTGGAACGAAGTATTTCGAAAATGCAACGGGCGTTTTAAGAAAAGTTCACAGAAGGCCACAGAGCCCGAAGAGATGGGCAAGGTTGCACAAGTCAGACTCCTGAATGTCATTGTAGGACAAATTTACGCCCCCCTCGGCTGTGGCGCAACAGTGGAACAGTGTAAGACATCATACACTGCCGGTGGAGACAGCCTATCGCCGTTTATTGTGGCATGAGTTATGTGCATGTGATCCACTTCTCCGCCTACATTTGGCAAATGTGCAGGAACACATTACACCGTAATGCTGTATGGAACGACGTTACTGGTGATAGGAATGGCATTAGATATTGTTTTCGCACAAAAGCAAGTTCGGTTTGTATGAAAATGATACCCACATTGGTTCACCACTGAGGGGGGTTGTAGCATCACATTTACTGTTTTTACACTAAACACGCAGTGCCAACTGAAGGCGTTATTGTGTGGGATGACGAGTGACTATGGACAGACCAAAACTTTTGGCTCCGACCAATGAGAACTCGCTAGCTGTCAGCCAATGAGATGCTGCGTTTGCTGTCAGCCAGTGAGATGCTGCGTATTTCTTCCTTCCATAGCTATTAAGAGCTTTACCCGACGCCCCTTCATGAAATTCAGAGAGTTAATATTGTGACGAGCCAGTTGCTCGGCCACAATGTTTCCAATTGGTGAGAGATCTGGAGAATGTGCTGGCCAGGGCAGCAGTCGAACATTTTCCATATCCAGAAATGCCCGTACAGGAGCTGCAACATGCGGCCGTGCATTATCCTGCTGAAATGTAGGGTTTCGCAGGGATCGAATGAAGGGTAGACCCACAGATCGTAACACATCTGAAATGTAACGGTCACTGTTCAAAGTGCCATCGATGCGAACAAGAGGTAACCGAAATGTGTAACTAATGGCACCCCATACCATCACGTCGGGTGATGCGTCAGTTTGGCAATGACAAATACACGCTTCCAATGTGCGTTCACCGCGATGTCGCCAAACACGGATGCGACCATCACGATGCTGTAAACAGAACCTAGATTCATTCGAAAAAATGACGTTTTGCCATTCGTGCACCCAGGTTCGTCGTTGCGTACATCATCGCAGGTGCTCCTGTCTGTGATGCAGCGTCAAGGGTAACCGCAGCCATGGTCTCCGAGCTGATAGTCCATGCTGCTGCAAACGTCATCGAACTGTTCGTATAGATAGTTGTTGTCTTGCAAACGTCTCCATCTGTTGATTCAGGGATCGAGTCGTGGCTGCACGATCCGTTACAGCCATGAGGATAAGATGCCTGTTTTCTCGACTGCTAGTGATACGAGGCCGTTGGGATCGAGCACGGCGTTCCGTATTGCCCTCCTGAACATATCGATCGCGATGGATCGCGACCAACGCGAGTAGCAGTGTCGCGATACGATAAACCGCAATCGCAATAGGCGACAACCCGACCTTTATGAAAGTTGGAAACGTGATGGTACGCATTTCTCCTCCTTACATGAGGCATCACAAGAACGTTTCACCAGGCAACGCTCGTCAACTGCTGTTTCTGATGAGAAATCGTTTGGGAACTTTCCTCGTGTCAGCATGTTGTAGGTGTCGCCACCGGAGCCAGCCTTCTGTGAATGCTCTGAAAAGCTAATCATTTGCATATCACAGCATCTTCTTCCTGTCGGTTAAATTTAGCGTCTGTAGCACGTCATCTTCGTGGTGTAGGAATTTTAATGCCCAGGAGTTTATAATCCATCTTAAAACTATTTTTACATTGTCTAAAGGAACACTTGATACATTATACGCAATTGCTTGAGAGGTGGACAGCCATATGAATGTAGATGTTGAATTGTAGCCTTCTTAAAAATATCACGAAACCATGGAATCTTCACTTCTCCTTTCATATACACAGTTGGATCCTCAGCATCAAAAACAGCAAGTGATGTCTTCATAACTTCATAAGGATTCCCGAGATAATCCCAGTCTTTATTACGAAAGAATTGTGTTAACCAATTAGCAGTTCCACATGTCTTAGGACAACGTAAATCTCTAAACGGTTTTGGTGAATGAACATTCGTGCATAATGTTGCGGCAATATTCTCTGTTTGTGAAAGCGATATACGCAACATCCTTAAACACAAACTGTTTGTCCTCACCACGATAACCTTGAGCATCTGCAATGATGTTTACACTTTGAACTCTCATTGTAAAATGCATTTTTTTAGATCACTCTCTGTACAATAGCTGCAAGAGGATTATAAAGTATAATTCTGTCATGTAGAATCAGGGCTTATGCAGCTGTATTTGCAGGGAAATTTTTTGAAGCTTCGAATTTTAAAAAAAATGCTCAAATGTTTGTATAGTCTATGGGACTTAACTACGGGGTCATCAGTCCCTAAACTTACAAACTACTTACGAACTAACTAAGACTAAGGGCGGCACAAATATCCATGCCCGAGGGGGGATTCGACCCCCGACCGTAGTGGCCGTGCAGACTGTGACTGGAGCGCCTCAGTCCCCTCGGCCACCGCGGCCGGCCTTCGAATTCAATCCTTAGATCAACAGGGCCAGTCTTAATCGATTCATTCTGTTAAGAGCAATCAATTATCCTTATTGGGGATAACTCCTTAAATCCACTG
Source organism: Locusta migratoria (assembly GCA_026315105.1). Lineage (NCBI taxonomy): Eukaryota > Metazoa > Arthropoda > Insecta > Orthoptera > Acrididae > Locusta > Locusta migratoria. The sequence goes on along the minus strand of CM048746.1, from coordinate 412,997,764 downwards.
GGAGTGCACATCCTTCTTCTTTAATATCTCGGTAGTATGATGGTCGGAATCTTGTACACATATCATATGCCAGGCAGTAGACATTATTACTCCAGTCAAGATTATTGTATGGAAAACGCTCTGAATTAAGGAAAGCAGGCCAGCCGCGGTAGCCGAGGGGACTGAGGCGCTCCAGTCGCTGTCTGCACGGCCACTACGGTCGGCGGTTCGAATCCCCCCTCGGGCATGGATATTTGTGCCGTCCTTAGTATTAGTTGGTTCATAAGTAGTTTGTAAATTTAGGGACAGATGACCCCGTAGTTAAGTCCCATAAGCTATACAAACATTTGAACATTTTGAAGGAAAACAGTCGCGGTAGTGAACTTGCAGTTATCTAACTTGGTTGACTCTGATTCTGAATTACAACGTCTACCAGTCTGGAACGCTAATATAACGAAGCTGTACAGAAGTTCTTACATGTCAAGTCTTTTTGTTCGTAACTGGTAGAAGTGGGAACTCGTTCAAATCCCATGAACGGAACGATAGAGGTAGGTAAGTCCCTGAGTTTAAGATTTTAAACATTTTCAAACTAGCTTCGTCTCTCACTTCGATGTGTGGCATCTTCCAGACTAGTTTCTCGATAATAATTTTAGGATCCTCATCACCTGCCTTAACGTATGAATTAGTATCTGTAGCACTTCGAACCAAAATAAGTTCCTGCTTAGCATTCATAATAATTCGACGATTATCTTCAAAGAACCCACTTAACATGCTGAGAGGGACGCATACACCAAATCGTTTATGATCTGTATAGGATCTAGCAGATCGATCATCTACAATCCAGCCGGCTCTCGATAAATTTTTTATGTCTGACGTTAACGCTGAAATATATGTCTTTAAGGTTGATGCAATACCTACAATACGGGTTCTATCGACTTCTACACCATTTAACTCATAGAGTATCTCTTGAAATAGAAATGCTATGGCGTTGGTGTAAGATACGATGCTGGTACCGCACTACCATCACTTTTTGTAAATTTAGCCTATATGTATAGGCAACTGTTACATGGGTCAGTTATAACATCCCGATGCTGGACGGGGATTCTGATTTTATCATTATTATTATGCCTATAAGTAGTTAAGGCATAGTGTTCATACGAATGAACAATACTTTCATCGAATTTTACTGCTCCAGATAAGTCGACCAACGTCACTGCGAAATGTTCAAATGTTTGTAAATCTATCGGACCAAACTGCGTGGTTATCAGTCCGTAGCTTACAAACTACTTAAACCTAGGTAAACTAACCTACGGACAAACACACACACCCATGCCCCAGGGAGGACTCGAACCTCCACGGCGAGCAACCGCGCGCTCCGCAGCGAGACGCCTTAGACCGCTCGGCTACTCCACCGTGGGTCGTCACTGCCAGGTTTGAACCCTATCGATTTACGGACCAGGTAGTTCTCACGTGTTATCACGTTGCAGTCTCGCTGAGAAGTGCTTTTTTTATAGTAAACCCTCATTTTTTTTTATTCAACTGTCCATTTGACTCATTTCATGTGGAATGAGTAGAGTACTGCCTCAATTTTCTTTTTCCGCCGAGCAGAGTACCGCCTAAAATTTTTTTTCCGCCGAACACAGTACCGCCTAAATTTGTTTCCAACTAGACCACTGCCTTCAGGTGTAGTCGTAGATCTAAATTCACAATGCCACATTCATTACCTTTCCACATAGACAGTAGCGTATTGCGCATAACCGTAAAATCTTGGTATACGCAATTTTTAACGTATTTCAGATATCTGTATTTGAAGGCGGTCTGTTTGCTAGTATAGCTAGGAGGGTTCTTTCTTTTTTTTTTTTTTTTTTTTTTTTTTTGCCTATGAATAGTCCGAAACCTTTCCTGTACGGTTTTAAGTATAAACCTTTCCCGATTGCTACCATCATCCGATTATGTCTTATAGCCTACTCAAGTTATGTTTGTGCATTCTTGACTGCGTTGACTGTTCGAGCTATGGTTGATGCACCACCTGCTAAACTGCCTATGGCTGAAAGACCTGCCAGCCCAGGAATTAAAAATGGGATAATTTCCCATGATATGTTGGGGACTCTGACCATAACTTGTTAGTCGAGAACTGTAGGCTGAAACAGAAAAAACTGCAGACAGGTAGGAAAATAAGGAGATGGGACCTAGATAAACTGAAGGAACGCGACGTTCTGGTGAATTTCAGAGGGAGATTTAGGCAACAATTGACAGAAACAAGGGGAAATAAAACAGTAAAAGAGGAATGGGTAGCAGAGGCAGCAGAGGACAAAATAGGTAGAAAGGCAAGAGCTACAAAAAGTCCTTTGATAACACAGGAAATACTAAATTTAATTGATGAAAGGAGAAAATATATGTTGTTGTTATGGTCTTCAGTCCGGAGACTGGTTTGATGCAGCTCTCCACCCTACTCTATCCTGAGCAAGCCTTTTCATCTCCTCATAAGAACGGCAACCCACATCCACTTGAATCTGCTTACTATAAGCGTCTCTTGGTCTCCCTCTGCGATTTTTACCCCACACACTTCCCTCCAATGCTAAATTTACGATTCCCCGATGTCTAAGAATGTGTCCTACCAAGCGATCCCTTGTTTTTGTCAGGGTATGCCAAAAATTAAAATGCAGTAAATGAAACAGGCAAAATGGAGTACAGAAGACCAAGAAATGAGTTTGATAGCAAGTGCAAAATGGCTAAGCAGGAGTGGCTAGAAGCCAAATGCAAATCTGTAGAAGAATGTATAAGAAGGGGAAAAGTAGATACCGCATACAGGAAAATCAAAGAGAGATTTGGGTACAAGAAAAGCTATTCTACGAATATCAAGAACTCAGATGGGAAACGAGTTCTCAGCAAAGAAGGGAAAGCTGAAAGGTGGAAAGAGTACATAGAGCAGCTCTACAAAGTAAATGAACTTAGAGACGATGTTGTAGGAAGGGAAGAGGAAGTAGATCAAGATGAAATAGGAGATACTATACTGAGAGATGAATTTGACAGATCCCTGAATGACCTAGGTCGGAACAAGGCCCCAGGAGTAGATGACATACCCTCAGAGCTACTAAAGTCTCTGGGAGAGCCAGCCATGACAAAACTCTTTGAACTGGTGTGTAGGATTTATGAGATAGGCGAAATACACTCAGACTTTAAGAAAAATGTAATAATCACCATTCCAAAGAAATCAGGCGCAGACAGGTGTGAAAATTACAGAACCATCAGTTTGATGAGTCATGGTTGCAAAATTTTAACACGAATTATCTACAGGAGAATGGAAAAGCTGGTAGAAGCTGACTTCGGGGACGATCAGTTTGGATTCAGGAGGAACGTAGGAACCCGGGAGGCAATACTTACTTTACGTCTTATCTTAGAAGATAGATTAAGGAAAGGCAAACCTACATTTTTAGCTTTTGTAGCGTTTGACAATGTTGACTGGACTACACTCTTCCAAATTCTGAAGTCAGCAGGGGTAAAATATAGGGAAAGGAGAGTTATTTACAACTTGTACAAAAGCCAGACCGCAGTTATTAGACTCGAAGGGCATGAAAGGCAAGCATCAGTTGGGAAGGGAGTAAGACAGGGTTGTAACCTTTCTCCGATGTTATTCAATTTGTACATTGAACAGGTGGTGAAGGAAAGCAAGGAAAAATTTGGAATAGGGATTAAAGTTCAGGGGGAAGAAATAAAAACATTGCGTTTTGCTGATGACATTGTAATTCTGTCAGAGACAGCGAACGACCTGGAAGAGCAGTTTAATGGACTGGACTGTGTGTTGAAGAGAGCGTATAAAATGAACATTAACAAGAGCAAAACAAAAATAATGGAATACGGTCTTAGAAAATCAGGCGATGCTGAAGGAATTAGATTAGGTAACGAAATAATGAAGGTGGTAGATGAGTTTTGTTACTTGGGTAGTAAAATAACATGTGATGGTCGCAGTACAGAGGATATAAAATGCAGAATGACAATGGGAAGAAAAGCATTTTTGAAAAAGAGAAATTTGCTAACATCGAATATTAATTTAAGGGTAAGGAAGTCTATTCCGAAGGCATTTGTGTGGAGTGTTGCCTTGTACGGGAGTGAAACATGGACGATAAGCAGTGCGGACAGGAAGAGAACAGAGGCTTTTGAAATGTGGTGCTACAGAAGAATGCTGAAGATTAGGTGGGTAGATCACATAACTAATGAAGAGGTACTGAACAGAATTGGCGAGGAAAGGAATTTTTGGCATACCCTGACTAAAAGAAGGGATCGCTTTGTAGGACACATTCTTAGACATCGAGGAATCGTAAATTTAGCATTGGAGGGAAGTGTGTGGGGTAAAAATCGCAGAGGGAGGCCAAGAGACGCGTATAGTAAGCAGATTCAAGTGGATGTGGGTTGCCATTCTTATGAGGAGATGAAAAGGCTTGCTCAGGATAGATTAGGGTGGAGAGCTGCATCAAATCAGTCTCCGGGCTGAAGACCATAACAACAACAACATATTGGGGACTGCCTGAACTCTAGGTGGTTTAACTCCTTCTTCTTACATCATTCTGTTTCAAGATACTTTTAGCCGATGACAACGCTGGTTTAATACACAAATTTAAGCATCCTCCTCGTCTTCCACCATTCTTCATGATCTTCAGAGTTCGACGAGCGGCATTCATAATGTTACGCGGGAGTAGCCGAGCGATCTGGAGCGCCACGTTACGGATCGCGCGTTCTTCCTCGTCGGAGGTTCGAATCCTCCATCGGGCATGGATGTGTGTGTTGTCCTTGGGTTAGATTAAATTAGTTTAAGTAGTTTGAAAGTCTAGGGACTTATGATCAACATAGTTTGGTCCCATTGAATTAGAAACCTTTGATTTTTTGGCATTCATAACTTTCCGGAAATTTACTCCTAGACCTGTTTTAACTTTAGTGCGCATAGCTTTATCAACCGCAAATGCAGCAATACGCTGACCTATACCTATGTCTCTTCTTCCACGTATAGCTTTAGCATTATCAGCTAATATACGGTCAGCGGTGAGATGGTGTTTATTTGTAGTGTATGCAATATCGTGCTCTTTGCATACTTCGTCCAAGAGGTTAATACCGTTATCGCCGCGTCCCAGAAGTTTCGTTCTAGGACCACAGTAGTTATAAACGGGAATGTGAAGTTCGACAGGAAGTTTATGAAGGATACTACCACCAGCTCTGATCCTCTTCCTTCCACTCATACCCTACTACTGTTGTATTTGAAATTTGCTAGCCCTGTTATATACCAAATGGGCTGTATCCACCCAAATGTTGTGGTGTGATGGGAAACTAAGCCATTTATCTAGAGCCTTATTCCGCTTACGTCGTATGACTCACTTTATGGGATAAACGTCTGGTTCAGAACTTGCGCGCTTCGATTACTTTGAGTTTCACTGTAGACATGCTGACGCATACTAAACATGAATCACAATCTAATGTGTCTTATATGTCCCCAGATTAGATTTCTAACACTGTTTCAATATCCTTAACATGCGCATTTAATTTATCGACCACATCCAAAATACCTCGAATGCCACTAAAATTCATTGAATTTACCCTTGATTCAGTTGAATCAGGTCTTAATTTAATTTCTGATACATCTCCTTCTGTAGTCGTGTCTAAATTTATGACTCTTGGGGTGAGCGAATTAAGATTCTCGTTCAGATGTCTCAGAACGTCCTGTGATGCTACAACACTGCTAGCAATCCGCCTCTGTTGCTTCCCGAGATGTTCTACAGAATCATTAATTCTGAAAGAGAGGTTTTCATCAGCCCTTCTAACTTCTTCAGTAAGATGTTTAAGACTTTTATTTATAAATTCAATTTTCGCCGTCAGGTATCAGTATCTACTCCCTCCACGCTCAGACCGAGCACTTGACATGCGTGCAAATATGTATTTTGCTTTGTGAATAGTGATGTACCGACGTAGCTCGTCACCATATTTATCCAGTTAAGAGATACTTACGGAAGTTCCGTCTATATCGACCGTAACTCAATTTTCTTGTTTTATCAATAACCAGGAAACCCTACTGTGCATGATTCCAACAATTCTCGAATATCCTTATAAACTCATTGAATGTCATGTCAGCCCATACATGAGCGTCATAAATGTGTTTTAAATTCATATTGTCTTGATTGACAGCGATGATTAGGTTGGCATTATCCCTCACCAGCTGTTTCGGTATCGTGGAATACGTCTGACTCGAATAAAAATGTTCAAATGTTCAAATTTTGGTATAGCTTATGGGACTAAAACTACGGGGTCATCAGTCCCTAAGCTTACAAACTACTTATGAAGTAGCTAATACTAAGGACGGCACAAATATCCATGCCCGAGGGGGGATTCTAACCCCCGACCGTAGTGGCCGCGCAGACCGTGACTGGCGCGCCGCAGTCCCCTCGGCCACCGCGCCCGGCCTCAGATAAAATACAACATCCATATGACGGCAGAAAGAGAAATATTTACGCATTTGATCTTGGTTTTCAACCACAACATGGTCGAATATAAACACAACGTTCAGTTTTGCGGAATATCAGCGCTCTCACTGAACGCAGTGTTGCTCACACCATCGATGCCGTGCAATATCTCTGGTAATAGCTGGTATTTGGGTTGGAATAGTGTTTTAGAGAAAATGTATACATGCTCAAAGCGGATTCCGTCTGGATGTGTTAGCAGTGTCATGAGAACTTTCGTCTTACCGCAATCGGATGGACCTACAATTATTGCTCGAATATTATCGGGAAGTAGTGTTCCATTCTTCTTCTTCACTAGTTCTTTGGTGTTGCTGCAGGACCATTTACTTAGTACGAAGTCCTTGTGTCGAGGATGTTGAGCCCAACTGAAATACTACATTAGCAAGCATGAGGTTTTACAGGCGGCTGCGTGGGAGTAGCCGAGTGGTATGCCGGGCGCTGTGGATCAGCGCACCCGGTAGGGGGCTAAACGCCCTCCGTAATAAAAAAAAGCTGAGCCAAATAGTGAACCAACAACCAAAAGCGAAGTAAACCAACCATCGTAAACCATAGATCTACCTTTAAAAAAATTCAATAAAATAAAAAAAATTAAAAAAGGAGATGGTCTGGAGCGCCACGTTGCGGATCACGCTGCCTTCCGCGTCGGAGGTTCGAATCCTCCCTCGGGCATGGATGTGGTTATTAATTTTGACAACATTGTCATAGGAGAAAAACAGCGATCTATTTGATATGATCAATATCCAAAAAAACAGTCTTGATCGCAAAAATTAACAGTTTCAATTAACCGGTTTCAACCTGGTGTAGGTCATCTTCAGAATTACAAACAGCCTGCAAGGATTAATGGAAATAATTACAAAAAACGCCTAAGTATGACATTAGATATAACATAAAATAGACAAAGTAATGTTTGTTGCGTTTACCCATGTGGCCAGTGCTGTACTCGGCTTGGCTGGGCTGTCCTGGGCTGTTCTGCTGCCAGTAGGTAACTGTTGACTAGTTGCCATACAGCCGCTGGTTAAATAGTGTATGATTTTGGCGCCAAGACAGCAGCAGCCAATGGGAAAAGGCTTACAAAGAGTACGTTCATGGATGTGCTTGTTGTCCTTAGTTTAGTTTAACTTAGTTTAAGTAGTTTATAAGACTAGGGACTGATGACCAATGTAGTTTGATCCCATAGAATTACGAACATTTGAAAATTTTTTATAGGGAGAAATTGAATAATGACACTGTATCATTATAAAACATTCTTTTAATTTTTTATAATGTACCACAGATGGTCGGGTTTATATACATCCCTAAAAACGATCGTAATTCTAAGCCTACATCGGGCATGTCGGGTTCATACATATCTACATTTATTACTTCTCTGCAGATGTCGTAGTGTTGAACAGTGGTTGCTTCCGATTGATGTCGCACTCTACTTGAAAACTCCAACAGCGTGGACCACATTCCCTTGTAGAATCTATACACATACGACTGTTAGCTTAGTCGTTCGTTGAAAGCATGATGGATCTTGAAACTGGTGTAAATTAAGTTTTTAAGCGCTTCCTCATGCAAATGAATACACTCGTTACTGCTGTAAATTTTCACAGTTTGTGCGAAGCGACCTGAGGAGACTCTATGATCACCTAACTTCAGCGATGGTGCTTGAGCAATATTCATTGAGGAACCGCAAATACAAATCCACTCATCATAGGTTAGTATCACTTTTATATCACTGTATCAAGGATATTCAAGAACGAAAGCAGGATGGAATTCATTATGCAAACATATTCCCACACTAACACGTTTACTAACACATGTGTTTAAAGTAAAGGTTGTATTGAACAGCATTATTGGTAAAGCAGAAAATTGTTCTTTGTCGCATCACACGTTGACTGGATCGAAACTTTTTTCCTCTGTCGAGCGCTCTTATGCGTGTTCTTTCTCTGATAGATCCAGCTCAACTGAGGATGAGGAAGAGTTTGGTGAGGAACGACGAGTTACAACCTGTATGGATGCTGTGTGTATAAGAGAACTACACCGAGAGCTCCCCACTCAGTTCTTCATTGCTTGAGATGTTAGCACCAGTGCAAATGAATAATAGTAGGGTGCTGATACTTGATGCCAAATCCGAAGATTGCAGAGCTGTAGTGCTTGTTGTTAATTTAAGTGAAGGAGTTGAGAGTATACAACAGACTATCATTATTGATACAGGAATGACTGTTCTGAATAAATCCATTAAGGTTCTGCTGAAAGAGAATCCTGACTGAACAACTCTGGTACATTCGAGAAATCTACTGTGACCGGACAGCTTCTAGAGCTGATGACTGCGCATCAAGTTACATCTCTGGAACTGGAAGACTATGGATTCAACGAGGAAACATGTGTTAATGCCTGTGATTTATTCGAGTGTCTTAAATCTAGAAATGTGTTTAAGGTGCTGATTGATATTTATGAGAAACTTACGGAAAGACGACGCAATCTGAATTCAGTTGACTATTATTTATCCCCAAGCATCTGATTCCGTTGTTATGTGATATTCTACATATGTTTCAACATCTACCACATACGTTTCAAAGTGATAAGATTATTTATCAGTTTGAATACTGTTACAAACATCACGGTAATAGTGTAGATTCGCAATGTCAATTCGATGGACCTCCTCGTATTCAACTAAACAGTGAGAGTTGTAAAAAAACAACATAAATAAAAATTATTTTGTAATATGAAATGAGTTTCTTTGTACATCGTCAATGCAGCATAGATGGGCAGTGCATGGTAGTAGTACTACATTGATGATACATCTTTAAACGCTTTAAAACCCACATTTGAAATAGAGGATATTGAAATAAAAAGATTTTATTCTATTGCATCACATTGTATCATCATACATAGGATGTAAAATACCAACATCATCATCAGAATTAAAATATCCATGGGTGTACTGCCGGTCTATAGTGTCCAATGGGCACAATATTTCGGCGATCATACATGTCGCCATCATCAGGTGAACTGACGGACTGAGCTCCTGGAAACGCGCCGGCACGGAGATCCGCACACTACGGCGGCTCGAAGGGAACTGGGTTCCAGCCCAGTAGCGGGTGATTTAAATACCCTCGGCCCACAGAGCGACCCCTCCGTGGTCCGCGCCCCGCGCCGCGGTCGCGCAGTGGAACCGATTGCGACAGCGTCTGAGATGTCGATGTGAGGGCTCTGTCCGCAGTGGTCGTCACTTCGCTACGTTTGCTAGATTTACTTTTAATTAACCCAATCGCTGGTTCCCAAGCTTTGCTAAGATTATCTGAATGGAAACCTACTTGCCTTTTCCGCTATGTGGACGACACTTTCGTCATATGGCCACATGGTATGGATAAACTCTTTGACTTTCTTACACATCTGAAGTCCATACACCCCAACATCAAATTCACTATGGATACTGAAACGGAGGGTAAATTGCCGTTCCTTAACGTCTTGGTCAAGAGAAGAGCTGATGGCACCCTGGGTCATGGTGTATATCGGAAGACAACGCACACTGATCTGTATTTACACTCAGACAGCTTTCAGCACCCTTCACAGAGGAATAGGGTACTTAAAACTCTAGTAAATAGTGCGCGCACTATCTCCGCCACAGAGAGTCTACGCCAGGAATTGGAACACCTGAGAACTGTATTCCGAAAAAATGGGTACTCAGAGTGGCAGATTCAGCGGGCTCTCCGCCCAACCACTACAGCACAACCTGTGGAAACGGACGAAAACACGAGGGAGGATGTAGGCACTGCGTCCATTCCATATACCGGTGCACTCTCGGGGAAGGTCGCTCGCATTTTGAAAAAAACACCAGGTTGGAACTGTCTTTTGTCGCCGAATAAAATTCGTGCACTGGTGAGGGAGCGCCAAAGATGATCTCGGTTTGAGGAAGGCCGGCGTGTACCAGATTCCGTGTCAGTGTGGCAAGTCATATATTGCACAGACGATGTGTACTGTCGAGGAACGATGCGTTGAACACCAGAGGCATACACGATTGATGTATCCGAGCAAGTCGGCGGTCGCTGAACATTGTTTGTCGGAGAATCATTCGATGGAGTATGAACGCACTAGGATTCTGGTACAGACGTCGAGATACTGGGACTGCGTCGTTAGAGAGGCCATTGAAATTCGCACAAGTGACGACCTCATAAACCATGACTTGGCTATAATCTTAGCAAAGCTTGAGAACCAGCGATTGGGTTAATTAAAAGTAAATCTAGCAAACGTAACGAAGTGACGACCACGGCGGACAGAGCCCTTACATCGACATCTCAAACGCCGTCGCAATCGGCTCCACTGCGCGACCGCGGCGCGGGGCGCGGTCCGCGGAGGGGTCGCTCTGTGGGCCGAGGGTATTTAAATCACCCGCTACTGGGCTAGAACCCAGTTCCCTTCGAGCCACCGTAGCGTGCGGATCTCCGTGCCAGCGCGTTTCCAGGAGCTCAGTCCATCAGTTCACCTGATGATGGCGACATGTATGATCGCCGAAATATTGTGCCCGTTGGACACTATAGACCGGCAGTACACCCGTGGATATTTTGATTATCATATACGCCGGGAGAAACTCAAGAATCACATCATCAGAATTATTCATCTTTTCTTCCACATTAACAGTCACCCATATTTAGTGAATATCTGATTCTTATAAGCTCTCAATCCACTACTTATATCAATGAGAGATAAAGGAGCTGAGAAACACTTTGCTATTCCTTCTGTAAATTTAGCATTTATGGAATTCATTGTTATTGGAGTAAGTGTATCTAGCACTGCAGGAAAGCATGAACTTAAACAACGTTCCAGTTCTTTCACATGAACACAGTGCTTCATTATCTTTCACAGATGGCTGCCATGCACTCAGTCGAGCTAGTGTATGCCATATTGCAGTCCCTAGATCTCGTAAGTTCATTACACTAGAATGTCTTAGGTATATATATATGAGTCACCTGATGCTAGTTTCAGTGCCGCGTCATTTTAAAAGTCCACAATACATAAAGTTATATCAGAATATCTGATGCCCAGTGGAGACCGAGACGGATAATACTCACTCGTCATCTGAATATCGTTTTGACCTGTATGACATCAAATTATATGTTGTGGCAAACAGAAGCACATTACACTGACTTAGCTGAGCTCCCCACCCCAATGAACCACAGGCATTGCCAAGTTGGGTGGCATGCGTGCCTAAATGATAGAAATAGCCGTACCTTAGGTGCAACCAGAACGAGGGGTATCTGTGTAGAAGCCAGACAAACATGTGGTTCCTGAATAGTAGCAGCAGCCTTTTCAGTAGTTACAGCTACTGCGAACGGCTGAAAGCAAGGATAAACTATAGCCGTTACTTTTTCCAAGGACATGCAACTCTACTATATGAATATATGATAATGGCATCCTCTTGAGTAAAATATAGCAGAGGTAATATAGTCCCCCATTTGGATCTCCGGGCGGGGACTACTCAGGAGGATGTGATCATCAGGAAAGACAACACTGGCATTTTACGGATCGGAGCATGGAATATTAGATCCCTTAATCAGGTAGGAAAATTAGAAAATTTAAAAAGGGAAATGCATAGGTTGAAGTTGGATATAGTGGGGATTAGTGAAGTTCAGTGGCAGGATGAACAGGATTTCTAGTCAGGTGAGTTCAGGATTATAAATACAAAATCAGTTGGGGGTATTACAGGAGTAGGTCTCATAATACATACGAAAATAGGAATGTGGGGTAAACTACTATGAGCAGCACAGTGATCACATTATCATACACAAGTTAGATACATATCCAACACTGACCACAGTAGTACACGTTTATATGCCCACTAGCTCTGCCAATTATGAGGAGATCGAAGAAATGTATGAGGAGTTACAGGAAATTATCCAGACAGTTAAGGGAGAGAAAAACCTAATTGTGATGGGAGACTGGAATTTGGTAGTAGAAAAAGTAAGGGAAGGAAAAATAGTAGGTGAATATAGACTGGGCGAAAGAAATCAAAGGGGATGCCGCTTGGTAGAATTTTGCACAGAACATAATCATAATAAACATCTACATACATACTCTGCAAGCCACCCAACGGTATGTGGCGGAGGGTACCTTGAGTACCACTATCGGTTTTCTGTCTTATTTCAGTCACGTATTGTTCACGAAAAGAAAGCTTGTGGGTATGCCTCTGTGTGGGCTCTAATGTCTCTGATTTTATCACCATGATTTCTTCGCGAGATATACGTAGGAGGGAGCAATATACTCCTAGACTCCTCGGTAAAGGTATGTTCTCGAAACTTCGACAAAAGCCTGTACCGAGCGACAGAGCGTCTTTCCTGCAGAGTCTTCCACCAGAGTTTATCGAATCATCTCCAAAAAGCTTTCACGATTACCAAATGATCCTGTCTCTACTTCCTCTATCAACCCCACCTGGTATGGATTCCACACCAGTGAGCAGTATTCAAGCAGTGGGCGAACAAGTGTACTGTAACCTACTTCCTTTGTTTTCAGACTGCATTTCCTTAGGATTCTTCCATTGAATATAAGTCTGGCATCTGCTTTGCCGATGATTGATTTTATATGGTCTTTTCATTTTAAATCAATCCTAATGCCTACTCCCTATAATATATAGAATTAACTGCTTCCAGTTGCTGACCTACTGTAGTGTAGCTAAATGATAAAGGATCTTTCTTTCTATGTATTCGCAGCATATAACACTTGTCTACATTGAGATTTAATTGCCATTCCCTGCAACATGCGTCAATTCAATGGAGATCCTCCTGCATTTCAATACAATTTCCCATTGTTACAACCTTTCTATATAGTACAGAATCATCCGCAAAAAGCCTGAGCGAATTTCCGAAGTTATCCGCAAGTTGAATTATATATAATGTGAACAGCAACGGACCGACGACACTCCCCTGTGGCACACCTAATATCATTCTTACTTCAGAAGATTTCTCTCCATTGAAAATGACATACTGCATTCTGTTATGTAGGAACTCCTCAATCCAATCACTCAATAGGTCTGATAGACCATATGCTCTTACTTTGTTCATTAAACGTCTGTGGAAACTGTATCAAATGCCTTGCGGAAGTCAAGAAACACAGTATCCCATCAGATCCTGCGGCCTTTCCTCTTTTGAGCGATATTAATTGTTTTTCTATCCCTCTGTCAATTATTACGATATCTGCCATTTTGTAATCTGTGCGGCAATATATAGAAGGAACTACAGCGCAAATCTTCCTCTGTGAAACAGATTTGGAAAAAGAGATTTAGTAATTCGGCCTTTAGACTTTGATACTCTGTTTCAATGCCATTTTCGTCACAGTGTGTCTGGACATTCTGTTTTGATCCACCTACCGCTTTGACAAGACCAAAATTTCTTAGGATTTTCAGGCAAGTCAATACATAGAACTTTACTTTCGAATTCGTTGAATGCTTCTCGCATAGCCCTCCTCAAGCTAACTGTGCTTTGTGTGAGTTTTTTTTTCTACAAGGCTTTGGTTATGTTTATGTTGGCAGTGAAGTTCCCTTTGCTTCCGTAGCAGTTTTCTAATTCGGTTGTTGTACCATGGTGGCTCTTTCCATCTTTTTATGATCGTGCTTGGTACATACTCATGTATATTGTATGATGGCTTCGAACTTTGACCACTGTTCCTCAACACTATCTATACTTCAGATAAAACTTCTGTGTTGAGCCGTCAAGTACTCTAAAATCCGCTTTTTGTCACTTTTTCCAAACAGAAAAAATTTCGTAAATTTTTTAATATTTCTATTTACAGCTGAAATTATCTATGCTGTAACCGCTTTGTGATTGCTGATTCCGTGTTCTGCGTTAACTGTTTCGAATACTTCAGGTCTGTTTGTCACCAGAAGGTCTAATATGTTGTCGCTACGAGTCGGTTCTCTGTTTAATTGCTCAAGGTAGTTTTCAGATAATTCATCCAAAACAATTTCACAGGATTCTTTGCCCATGTCACCCGTCATAAACGTTTGAGCCTCCCAGTCTATATCCGGTAAATTAAAATCTCCTTCCAAAACTATAACATGATAGGGAAATCTACTCGAAATATTTTCCAAATTTTCATTCAGGTGTTCTGCCACAATAGCTGCTGAGCCAGGAGGCCTATAGAAACATCCAATTACCACGTTCGAGCCTGCTTTAACCATGACCTTGAAACACTACCAAAGATTGTGTGGTCGTGTTCCATTTTGATTTATTCGTTAACCTAAAGTGTTTCTGCACCATTATTGCCATATATCTGTGTGTTAATTATTTTATTATTTTCATCGATGTTCACTGCCCCATGTTTATGTATCTTTGCCCTATATTTATGTTTCCACCTGTGTGACTGATCTTGTATGTTCATGTGAATGTGGAAGGTTGCTTTTAATATTGACTGACAGCCGCGCAATGGCTTGGGCTTGGGCGAAAGAAGTGACAGGAGACCTCTCTGGGAGCGGTTCTAGAGGGAATTGTCTTGAACAGGTAGCAAGGGTTGGTAAACACTAGTCTCTGAACGCACTCTGCATCGCTTTTAGCGCGCTCTGCATCTGGTGTATGGCAGGGTGAGGTTTTTTTGAGGCCTCAGAGCTTCAGTCTTCACTCTTCATTCTGGCTCCAACGACTGTGGAAGTAAGTAATCTGTCGAATCATGCTGACGGGAAGTCATGCTGTTAGTACATTACTTTCTTTGTGATCAGGCAGTCTTGGTTTTCAGTGATAGATTTTTCAGTAATTCTTTCGCTAGGCAAGGCGAAGTGTTTCTTAGTTTACAGAACTCGGGTAAATTAAGTGTAAATTTATTGTTTACATTTTCATTCCAGTGATGATTTTGTGTCCAGTTCTGCTCAAATTAGAATACACGTGTGTGGCCTTCATCCTTTGTGTAAACTTAATATGTTTGAATTTCCTCACTTCACGTCTTTATCTGTGAGTATACTATATATTTGTCAGATTTTCTGATTTTATTCCATCTTTCCTGCCTTGTATGACCGATTGCACCACATGCAACGGTCATTGTTTCAGCCTTCAGCCATGGTTTTATTAATACGAACTTTCTTCTATTCGAATTCTCACGTGTGCTGTATTCGCTTATTCTGAATTAATTTCCTTTGTAAATTCTATGTAATTCATCGCACACCACATGGTACTTAAGAATAGTATGCTGCTGCCTTCCGACACATGAGTTCGTTTAGTGCAAAGTATAATTTAAAAATGTGTGATCAAGATGCCCGCCATCTCGTCAAGATGCCGCTGACACTTCATTACGCCACTGCTTTCATGTGTCTGTCAATGAATGAATGTTTTCAGCTACCCATTGTGTATTTGCAAATTTCCTCCCATGTTACCTCCATATTCATAAAGGGAAGAAACAATTTTACTAGGGGCAGTAATTTTATGATTTAATTCACTTTTGTACAAGGTGTGTGCTTAATTTGGTATCCCCTCATTTATTTGCTTGTTACTTTCTAAATAGATTACGATTTTAAACAATCAAACCTCTGCTTTATGATTTCATGCTCCCCACCTCAAGTTTAATTGTCTATTAATTTATTTTTTAACGTTGATTTGTGTTTGTTAAAACGTTGGCTGCTCCCCTAAGGAGTGAGCAGTTATATAAATTTCTGTTGCACATGTTCTGTGGCCACTCATAAAGTAATTTAGAGCAGCAATGAGCGTTTTTACCTTCATTTGCAGATCTTAACTGTCCGAGATCTTGCTTACTTTAATAACAGGCTACTTTCAACCTTCACCCAAATTATTTCACATTTTGGATCTCCGTCAATTTCCACTGACACTAGTGCTCTTTTTATGCTATCAACACGCCTTCCCTTCGCTGTCCAGCCTATCTCTGCAGTATACATTCCAGTCTGAGTTTAGAATCTCATTACTGTTTACATCTGCTTTACCCACCTTTACATCCATAGTACTAGGTGCGCATTGTGACCATTTATTAATGAGAGCATTTCTGAGACCTTTATGTAGACGCTCTTGCAGTTAACTATTACTACATTGATCTTTTCAGTCTCTGTTGTGTTCTGCCTACTGCTATCTTGTCGCAGCTCAGGAGGCATCTTGTTGGGCCTAGGGAGGGAATTCTCTAACTTAAAAAAAACCCATGTGCGCTCCACACATACTCCGCTACCCTTGTAGCCGCTACCTGTGTGTAGTGCACGCCTGACCTATTCAGGGGAACCCTATAATTCTCCATCCGATAGCGGAGGTCGAGAAATTTGCACCCCAGATCTCCGCAGCAATGGCAGAGCCTCTGGTTTAAGCCTTCCACTCAGCACCAAAGTAGAGATCTGCAATCGGTTCTGGGAACGACACAACAAACAGTTAGCTCAGATTCCACACCACGAGTGAGGCTTTCAGTCTTCACCAACTCCGCTAACCACCTCTATGAACGGAGGGTGACCTCTGAACCCAGCTGGCCTGAGTCATTGTTGCCGAGGTGAGCAACAAATTGCAGTCGGATGTACCCAGTGCTCTCTCTATCGCCACTGGAAGGGCTTCCTCCACATCTCGGATGAGACCCCCCAGCAAGCAAACAGAGTGCACACTGGCCTTCTTCCCTGACCTTTCAAAAAAAAAAATGTTCAAATGTTTGTAGAGTCTATGGGACTTAACTACGGGGTCATCAATCCCTAAACTTACAAACTACTTATGAACTACTTACAACTAAGGACGGCACAAACATCCATGCCCGAGGGGGGATTCGAACCCCCGACCGTACTGGCCGTGCAGACCGTGACTGGAGCGTCTCAGTCCCCTCGGCCACCGCGGCCGGCCCTGACCTTTCCGCTATTTTCCTAAGGGGCTCCATCACCCGCCTAACATTGGAGTTCCCAATCACTAATAAACCCCTCCCCCCATGTACCTGCTCGGACTCTGCTGAAGGAGCGGCCACACGTCCACTCACAGGCAGAGCGGGCGATGCCACTGCCCAGCCTCCACTTTGACCTTTCGCCCTGAGCGACGCCAACGCCGTTGAACCCGCCATAGCCCTCGAGGAGAGGTTGGCTCAACCACATCCAGTATGCGTGAAGATTTCCCTACAACAGGGACTGTTTGTGAAGCATGTAAGACCTGTGCTGTTCCATGCGACGCAACAGAGCCTTCATTGCCGCAACACTCGGAGGCAGCAGCCTGAAGACGGCTGACTGCGGCCAACAGCACGCTCAGCTGCTCGCAAACAGCGGCCAGCTCCTCCTGCGCCTGTACACAGCAGTCACACATCCTATACATTCTAACAAATCAGCAATTGCCTGTTGACAGTTACTTACAAACTTGTTACTAGCGCAAGTTTATAAAAATTTACACTGCTCAGCCCACAACTAAGTGAGAATAGTTCGCTTCTACTTAGCTGCAACTCTGCTGGTGCTGCTGACTGTGCTGCCGGCGTGCCGAACCCTACCTATTAAAACAGTAGCACAAACGAAATCTGCCAAGTACGCGAGAATAAACCTCTTAAAACAGAAGAACTAACGAAAATGAACTTGACTGGCACATTAAATTTCACACAAATTAAATTATGATACTTAGTGCTGTATATGATGTGACGCTGGCAGCAGCTGGCACCGGAATGACTGATAACTAGCTGTAGTAACGGTCTGTGACTTGATCTGAAATACACGAGTCACAGACGAAGACTATACCCAAAAATATTTATCAAATACATGAGAGTAAACTATCAAAACAGTAGCACAAACGAAATCTGCCATGTACACAAGAAGAACTTGACTGGCAAATGAATTTCACACAAATTAAATTATGATACCTAGTACTGTTTACGATGTGACACTGGCAGCAGCTGGCACTGGACTTGGTTTAAGAATCATGAAAGAAGGTTGTTTACGTGGAAGCGACCAGGAAACACTGGAAGGTACCAGATAGATTTTATAATGGTTAGACATAGATTTCGAAACCAGGTTTTAAACTGTAAGACATACCCAGGGGCAGATATAGACTCTGACCATAACTTGTTGGTCATGAACCGTAGGCTGAAACTTAAACAACTGCAAAAATGTAAGAAAATAAAGAGATGGGACCTGGATAAACAGAAGGAACTTGAAGTTCTTGAGAATTTCGGGGGAATTGACAGAAATGGGGGGAAATAAAACAATAAAAGAAGAATGGGTAGCATTGCAAAATGAAATAGTGTAGGCAGCACAGGACAAAATAGGTAGAAAGTCAAAAGCTACAAAAGAATCCTTGGATATCACAGGAAATACTAAATTTAATTGATGAAAGGAGAAAATATAAAATGCAGTAAATGAAATAGGAAAATGGAGTACAGACGACTAAGAAATGAGTTTGACAGGAAGTGTAAAATAGCTAAGCGAGGTGCTAGAAGGCAAATGCAAGTCTGTAGAAGAATGTATAAATATGAGAAAAATAAATACCGCCTACAGAAAAATAAAAGAAGCATTTGGAGAGAATAAAAGCAACTGTATGAATATAAAGAACTCAGATGAAAAACCAGTTCTCAGCAAAGAAAAGAAAGCTGAAAGGTGGAAAGAGTATATAGATGGACTCTACAAAGAAAACAAACTTAGAGACAATATTGTATGAAGGGAAGAGGATGTAGATGAGGATGAAATAGTAGATACTGTACTGAGAGAAGAATTTGACAGAGCACTGGAAGACCTAAGTCGAAACAAGGTCCCTGAAGTGGACGACATTCCTCCAGAACTACTGAAGTCTCTGGGGGAGCCAGCCATGACAAAACTATTTCACCTGGTGTGTAAGATATATGAGATAGGCGAAATACCGTCAAACTTTGAGAAAAATGTGATAATCCCCATCCCAAAGAAAGCAGGTGCAGACAGGTGTGAAAAATACAGAACGATCAGTCTGATAAATCATGGTTGCAAAATTTTAACATGAATTATTTACAGAGGGACGGAAAAGCTGGTAGGAACCGACCTTGGGGAAGACTAGTTTGGATTCTGGAGAAATATAGGTACACGGGAGGCAATACTCACTTTACGGCTTATCTTAGAAGATAGATTAAGGAACGGCAAACCTGTGTTTCTAGCTTTTGCAGATTTGGAGAATGCTTTTGACAATGTTGATTGGAATAAACTCTTTCAAATTTTGAAATCAGATGGAGCTAAATAGAGAACGGAAGGTTGTGTACAACTTGTACAAAAACCAGACAGCACTTATCAGACTTGAAGGGCATGAAAGGTATGCAGAGTTTGGGAAAGATATAAGACCCGGTTGTAGCCTTTCCCGAATGTTATTCAATTTGTACATTGAGCAAGCTATAGAGGAAAGCCATCACGCCGCCCGGTGTGCAGTAGTCCACTCTCCGAGGTTCCCTGTAAAATACATCACACTTTCTTCATTTCCGCGCCAAAATATCCTGCAACGGCGGGGGGGGGGGGGGGGCAGGACGGACAGTCGCCCCACACTTCAAACTTTGGAGAGGCAAGATACGCTTTCTGCTCTCTCATATTCACTTGGTTTAATTTGATCTTTAGGCAGAGTCAGTGGATGAACTATGCTGCCATCAGTAATTGTGGGACAGTATTTTTGATGGGAGCCATTTTTGCCTTTGAGTGAAGCGTCTTGTGACAACTACTACATTCTGTCCTTGAGAGGTATTTGTCCTTGAAAGGTACCTCTTTTTTTCTCTAATCAGAAATGTCAACTGCACTATTGAACCCTCCATATCTGCAGTAATGATGATGTATGTTTCAATTAGAATCAATTTCTGCAAACTATTTTGGTGATGGGAATAAGTATATCCAGGGCAGTTTGCTGTTGGAATCGCAAGCTCTGGGAAAGGCGAGATGGAGCTGGCTAATGGGACTTCAGCCCACAGCAGAAGGACGCTTGGCGGGCCACCCAGGAGTATTTACTTCAAAGCGCAGTTTCTGATAATCTTATAAAAACGGTGAGGGGAACGCATCTTCCCACGAGAACTGATAATTCTGGCGGTACGCTTCTCCTTGCATGAGAAAGGTAGGAACGCATATGATTCGCCAGGCGCATGTATCTACGTGAGAGGTCCGATTGGGACAATGCCTATGGATCTTACTGGCTCCCACATAAATTTGATCCGCTGCAATTGGCCAGCAAGGCCTGAGGGTGGAAATTTCGTAGGAGAGAGCGCGTTTTCACGAGAGTGTCAGAACGCTTGTGACTGTGAGTTCGACACGGATCGTGGAAGTTTCCAGTTGTGTCTGAGAACGCCACCAACTGAGGTACCATGCAGTTGCATCTAGGAGGGCTCCACATAGCGTGGAAATCTTAGGAACCGTCTGGTGCGTCTATTTGGTTTGGGTGCTAGTTAGTGTAACGTTCAGAGATTCAGACGAGCCTGTCTTGAGTCCTGGAAACCTACTGGCGCCTGGCAGTTCTTAATGTTTGTAAAGATTATGGGACTTAACTATGGGGTCATCAGTCCCTAACTTACAAACTACGTATGAACTAGGACGGCACAAATATCCATGCCCGAGGGGGGATTCGAACCCCCGACCGTAGTGGCCATGCAGACCGTGACTGAAGCGCCTCAGTCCCCTCGGCCACCGCTGCTGGCCTTGGCAGTTCTGTTTTATTTTGTTGAATACGTTTTCTTCACGCCAAGCTACTTTTCTGTATCTAACCTGCTCTCAGACATTTGTTACATCCTTGGAGCGTAACTGCTCAGGTGTGCGAATTGGTCTAGTGCTGTGCAACAGAAATGTGAGACCTTAATTTGACAATGAGATCCACCGGGACTTGTGGCTCCATTAACGTCAACACAGCAGAGTCCCCTCTCAATCCGCCCGAAGTTATTTCTAATTTCGTGGCGGGTTCTTTTCAGCGCCGACAAACCCACCTTAGCTGTGTTCAACGCCAACATGACACACCTTCTCATCAGTCGTCTACGTACTGGTAATGTATTGCAGGAATTTAGCCACGAATCCATTGTCTGCCATTCACAGAGTCCATGATGCCAGCAATTTGCAGTGGTAATGATTGACACAATTTTGCAGAACTTGTTAACATATGATTGGGTTTGCTTATGTCAGTATTCTAAAGCCCTTTTTAAACGATGAACGAAGGTGAACAAGACAGATAATAGTCTACTGAAGCGCTCCTAGCGTACTAGCCCTGAACTACAAATTCAAGTAAGATCTTGTGGCAACGTGTTTAGACGATAAACGTAATCGAACAGTAATACCCGATGTTGAAAGTGAGGTTATAACAGGCGATCTGTTATGTAGGAAGTCATAAGTTAATACTGGAATTGAGGAAACAACGTTAAATGTTATTGACGCCCAAAGAAAACCTTGCAGTCTATGTTTTTGGTCAACTTAGTGTGGTAAAGTTCTGGGAAGTGAAACAACGTTTCAAAACATTCACGTCTATTTTCAAGCGAAAAAAATAAACTTATGAACACATCAAGCCATATTTATAAGAGCGTTAAATAGACCTTCTTTACTTTATCTATTACGATTTGCCCACTGACATTGTTAATAACGTCAACTGAATTTTTGTCTTTCATTTGGACTGACTTTTTCATTTAAAATGCTATTTAATGAAAATTGCATCATCAAAGTAGAATCTTATTCAAATAAACAATTGGCTTCAGTCTTTTCTGTTACGATTTTGCAAAACATAAACCATTTTTCGGTTTCAGGTGTAGGCCTACGACCTCGCTTTTCGTGGACAATAATTGACATAAATAATAAGTCTTCATGAAACATTTTAAATTTACCGCTAAACCAAAGTATAATAATAAACTAAAGATTAATAAGACAAATTTGTGTGCAAACCATGTAATTGTCGACTACAATATGAAAATCGCCTGACGAAAATAGGTTAACTTCCGATGTCAGCAGACGACCGTTCAATCAAAACAATCTTCTCGAGAATGATTAACATGACGTTGACGTTGACGTTGACGTTGACGTTAGGTGACGGTCTGGTAACGGACAGAGTGAATGCCGTAATTAGAAATACATTTTGTAATACATTCTGATCATAAACTTCAATATAACGCAAAATATACGTAAATACGAAGGAAAATGGCGGACTAACTGGAGCGGTGACTGCAGCTGACAGCTACTAGCTCGTGCATGCGCAGTGAACCCACTAGTACCGAATTTAGAACGGCCCCTATTTCTTTATCGCTATAATTATCGCGCTTCGATTCTGGCGCGATCATACTAGTGCAGCCGTTCAAACGATTGACGGCCGCCATTAACGCAACTTGTTATCAATCTATTACAAGTTCGTTGATCGTTTAAAACGGGCTTAAGGAATATAATTATTCGTAATTCCCCCCTACCCCCTAGCTTTGCCTCTCGCTGAGCTTGCTGCAGCGGAGTGGCCAAGCGCATTGAGACGCTATGCTCTGATGCGCGATGCCTTTCAGCATCGGAGGTTCGAATCCTCACTCGGGCATCAATGTTTATGTTGTCTTTAGTATAATTTAGTTTATAAGTAGTTTGTAAGTTTAGGGACTGATGACTCCGCAGTTAAGTCCCATAAGCTTAACAAACATTTGAACATTTTGATTTGATTTTATCGCAGAACTTCTGGCATTCTGCAGTGTAATTGTCTTCTGTCACCCTTCTGTAATTTTTTATGAGAATAAAATAATTTAATGGTATACAATATTTCATTGCAGCCAGCCTATTATAACTGTTCTTAAACTCACGAGTATATTCTTGTTTTCTTGGATGGCAGCGTTAATATCTAATCTGATGTCCAATAAATTCTCTCCTTCATTCAGTGCTTAATAAAGTGTCTCACATTATGCAGTCAGACAGCATGTATGCACTCGTCAATTCAGACGATAAACAGGCCAATTTTTCACCAAATTAATTTGATAAAAGAAAGAGTCATTAATTTACCAAACTCTGTGCTAGTAAAACAACATCCCTCACTACATTAAGTAATAAACCTGCTTTCCTCTCCCATTGTCCCATTTTTCAGTCTGTGACTGCTAATAGTGGACAACATCTGTACACATATGTAACAAATTCTACACAGCTTTCTGGAACAGTAGTTCTTGAGACTGATGGGGCTCTCAATGTAGCTATTACATATAATGAGACGCAAGTGCAACAATTATTACTTTTATATTATTTTTTATTTAATTTTTTTAAGTTAATTTAATTTAATTTTACTCTTTTTTTGTACTAATGCAATTTATTATTGCAATTTATTATTGTATAAGAAGTTGGCGTAAAGATTTGGGGAAGATATTCAGTAGTTAGCACCTGGGATTCATTGTGTGAACTAAAGAAACTATCCATATCAAGTACTGTGAAATAGGAACAGTACCAGGATATTAAAATTGAAGTGATGAAATCAAGTCGATGATTCAAGGAGGGGAGTGTGATAGTAGTTATGTAGGTTATGGCTGGCCCTAAATATTATATATTTTATGCTGACAATAAATAGCATGTGTTTGACCTCTTAGTCTTGTGCAAAGATAGCCTTTTGTAAGGAATGACTGTTGAGACGAAAGTTACACCCAAAAAGCGGCAGTTACACCGGAATTAACAAACATGAACGAAACAGAATAGGAGTGTGTTTTGAAATTACATCAAATTTGAGGTTTTTTTTTCTTTTTTAAGAAAATACTAGGTCATTGCAGAATGCTTTCCTCAACAAACCTACTTATATCATAGAAGAAGGCTTTCACAGCAGGTATTGTCATCATGTAAAACATCTGGGCTGAGATGCCGTGGTCCATACATGAAACTTTTCCCTGAGGTTTCGCCTTTGACTACGGAAGGCATTCTCCGAAGTAAAGTGGCATACTGCAATGAGAGCGCCATACATCCCTATATACGCCAAACAGAGAGCGCCATTGTCAATCATGTGATGTCGGCTGTGCTATGGTCTCTGATATTCGCAACTTTCTCGATTTGAAATTAATCGATTGTTATGATGTTGCTGCAGTGTTGACATCCAGATCTTATTAACACCTACTTCTTTTTTGTTAAAATTATTGGGGTGTTTAAAAATCTCAATGGCCTCTCTGGTCACCTTCTTGATAAACATATTCCACTACAGCTAATTTATCAAAATTTCTGAGGCGGTAGTTCCTTTTATGTTGGCCCAGATGGATGCTGACACTTCTTTTTGTTCTTTAATATTCACAGAATATATGACATCAACTGCGATTGGGCGAAGCTGAAAATGTGTACTCAGCCGGGATTCGAACCCAGGTCTCCTGCTTTTAAGGCAGTTGCGCTGACCCACTACACAACTGGGGACACAGTGATCACCGCACCTGCAAGGACTACCTAAGCACGCCTCCCATCAGATACAAATTCCCAGCTTCGCCCTGCCCACAGTACTCAAACTCGTAGTTATGAAACTAATTCCCGTAAGAGTAAGGGCTTCAAACTTGCCCACCCCTCCCCACCCCCCAGGTAGTCCTTGCAGGTGCGGTGATCACAGTGTCCCCAGTTGTGTAAGGGTCACCGCAACTGCCTAGAAAGCAGGAGACCCGGGTTCTAATCCCAGCTGGCTACACATTTTCAGCTTCACCCAATCGCAGTTGATGTCATATATTCTGTGAATATTAAATAATGACAACTGCAGGGTCAGAAGTGACGTCTGTTCTTTCGGAACAGACGCCACATGTATATATCTTTTTGTTCTGCCTGTATAAACTTGTGTACAACTGCAGGGAATTTTATAGACACCTGGTGGAGCCAGGGAATATCGCTTATCTATTGAGGATCTTAAACATTCTTTTATTTTCTTGGTGGATCTGAAAACAGTTTCCACACCGTACTTGTTTAAATTTTTTCCAATAGATCAGTGACCTTACTGATAAATGGCAAGGAAACTTACCCCTTAGGTTGGTGTCATTCTCATCTGTCCTGGTTGTCAGTCCTGGTTGTCATGTCTAGTCTTTTTATGGCTCTCAGCTGTACCCATTGTTCAAAGTTCTCCATGAACATATTAGCAACAGCCGGACTAAGAGGACTACCCATAGCCACCCCGTCAATCTGTTCATAAAAAACATGAAGCTGAAGTCTCGAACATAGATGCTGTTATACTAAACAGTGGAGTAACAATTTTTTCAGTTGCAATGTTAAGCGTTGAGGGAATAATAATCCCACTGATATTAAATGAAATGCTAGTTTGAAAACCAGATAGCTACATCAAACATAATTGTATAAGAGGCACAAAAACTAAATTATACAGTATTATCTGGCAAATAGTTTTTTTTTCTATTGAATATGGCTACTTACATAAGATTCCACCACATTTGTGTGATAACACTTTTTGTTTCATTTAGATAATAGTTATTAACTACAGATAACCTGTTACCAAACAAAACATTAAAAAATAATGCCATAATATCACTAGGGAAACCTAGTTATAGTACTAATAAAGGCAGTATGTTCGAATTTTGGAAAACTGCAAAAGTAAGTATTCATGGACAGACTGTTGGCTGTTTTACCAGAACTTACGATGGTAAGATCACGATTACTTGACAACTTATAGAGGGCTCTAGTATACACCCGCACATAATTTACTGAACAGTTTTGAGATTTATGTAGATGGTAGATGATCCCATGTGCTACCATAATAATGGCGTTGGTATTTGGGGAAATTGAAGAAGCAGCAGGGAAGAAAGTAACTGATTGAGCGAGAGGGAAGACAAATCACAGTATGGAGCTAACCCAGGAGATTTGAATACTTGTTAGCAGAATGTCCACAATACCAGCTATCAGGTACATAGGTACAATGGTAGATTAGGCAGTAAGAAAAATTAGAGCATGTAGTAGCAGTAGCAGCAGCATCCCAGAAACTACATTTTCGAGCCAGTGAGGTCCATGCAAATTAATGACAAGTTTAGGATCGAAAAAATTAAATTGAAATAAATTTCAGGTTAAATTTTACTTACGACAGCAGCGGCGTAATGTCATACTGTTGGCAATGAAATGTTCGATTTACTTTTACTGGCCAAGCCAACGGTGCAGCCAGGATTTGGTTCTGGGGGAAGGCCCTAATTTTTTTTTTTTTTTTACATAAAGCCTATTGAATTTACAAATGAGTTATTTTTTACACATTTTATAATTAACCAATTACACTACGAAAACAATTGCACAAGAAATAAAAAAAGAAGGCTCGCATTAATTAGAAAGTGGAAGAGAAGCAATGTGGTGGAAATGGAGTGTATATAATCAGCTTGTAAAATAATTAAACAGCTTCATTTTTACTAGCCAAAGAGAAAGGTCTTCACAGTTTAAGTAACATGAGACTCTATGTATAAAAAGTTGAACTAAAATAACACCATTGTTGTTCATAAGATTCCAGTCGCAGGTGCTACTGATCTGCTAAGCAGAGGGTCACCGCATCTGAAGATTCAGCTCGTAACTTCAGCATGGCAGCATCAAAGCTGGTTGTAGAGGCATTAAAACTGCTCACAGTGACATCTCTTTGGCAACCCATTATCATGTTCACTTGTGCTTGGCAAAATGTAGTTAAGTTGTGATTTATTAGTGTGTACCATTTCAAATTTCTGGTGCCAACCTGATTAAAAAATAAAAACAGTAAAAAAATGATCAAATTAAGAATCTTTGGGAGGCGCTTGGGGGGGAGGGGTGTGATTCAGCCCCATTAGCCCCGCCTCCATTTCTGCGCCATTGAGCCAAGGGTACATCCAGGATGCTGTCAACCACCCAGCAGGAACAGCATTAACCCTTAAGAGGAAGAATGATTTTATTACTTAATAGGAAATACATGTCTGGTGGACGTGCATATGAATATATACGAGGGTTTTTAAGTAAGGGCCGTTTATATATTTTTTTAAAAGATACAAATACTTTTGTAAAAAAACTTTTATTTTCTGATTCTACACACATTTACCTATTTTTCTACATAGTTGCTTTGCTTATTTAAGCACTTGTAATACCGTACAACTAAGTTTTTAATTCACTCTTCAAAGAATTCGGCTGCCTACTCCGACAGCCAAGAGTTCACGGCTGCTTTCACTTCATCGTCGTCATTGAAGTGCTGCCCGCCAAGATGGTGTTTAACGTACCAGAAAAGGTGAAAATCGCTGGGAGCAAGGTCGGGGCTGTATGGTGCATGGTCCAAAACTTCCCAGCCAAAAGAATCAATCAAATCCCGAGTCTTTTGAGAGGTGTGAGGCCTAGCGTTATCGTGCAGGTGCAAAACTCCTTTTGTCAGCATGCCGCGCCTTTTGTTTTGAATTGCTCTGCGGAGGTTGTTTAGAGTTGCACAGTAGGCATCTGAGTTGATTGTCGTTCCTCGTGGCATAAAGTAAAACACTGCGACGGTCCCAGAACACAGTTGCCATAATCTTGCGTTTTGACAGCATCTGTTTGGCTTTGACCTTGACGGGTGAGGTTGTGTGTCGCCATTCCATCGATTGTCGCTTGCTTTCGGGAGTGTTATGGGATACCCATGTTTCATCTCTAGTGACAATTTGACTCAACATGTTATCCCCTTCTTCCTCGTAACGAATCAAAAAGTCCAATGAAGTGGCAAATCTCTTCCCTTTGTGGTCCTCTGTGAGGAGTCTGGGTACCCACCAAGAACACATTTTGTTACAGTTTAGGTTTTCAGACACAATTTTGTACAAAACCGATGTTGAAACTCGTGGAAATTCCAAAGAAAGAGTGAAAATTGTGAATCTTCTGTCGTCAAGAATGTTTGTTTCGACTGCAGCGACCAAATCATCAGTGATCACAGAGGGCAGCCTGAGCGTTCTTCGTTATGGACGTTTTGATGGCCATTTTTAAACTCCCTAACCCATTGACGCAGTTTACCTTCACTCATTGTATTTAAGACATAAACTTCTGTTAACTGACGATGAATTTCTGCAGCTGATAGGCTTCTCGCGGTCAAAAAACGTATCATTCACCGTATCTCACACGCGGCGGGCGATTCAATAATCGTAAACATTATAAAGTAGCACAGCGATGCGTACACGTCAGCTACAGAGCTGCAACTGGCATCAGTGTGAACGGGAAGGATGCCGGCAAGTGGCGCGGTGGCTTGTTGCGGCGTCCGCGCGAACTACGGGACTATACGCACGAATGGCCCTTACTTAAAAAACCACCCTCGTATATATGATGCTTTTCTTGCAAATTGGTACATAAATATATTAATAGAAATAAGAAATTCAACAATAACTCACTGAACACCAATAACAAGTACTAGTTCCAATATTTATCACCTCAAGAATACTCATACCAAGGGACTCTATAAAAATACACAAATTTTGTGACGAAAGGCCAGGGATGAAGTTTAAATTCACAAACACATTTACCAATTATCGATTAATCACTGAACACACATTTTTCATTTACTTCCTCCCACATCTTTGCAAGTTTCTCTTCAGAATTTGGATCATTTACTCTCAATACTTCAGTTGGTCTTCTTTTGCGTGATGCAGATGGAACCTGCTCCATTTTTCCAACCTTAATAATATACTGTATAAATGCAAGGCCATATAACTTAATAGAATGTTTAAGAAAAAAGCAATTAGCTGCATGTAGTTGTACTCAGTAATAAACATATAAAATTTGGAATTACATGTCTAGTAGACATGCAACAAAACTTGCGATACTAAAAATATGTGACTCAAGAGCACTATGATACTCCAGAGAACAACAATTGCTTCACATATAACAGCATATATCACACCACAGCACTAACAATGAAATTGTATGAAGCTACAGAGGCAGTTCTGCATATAGCAGAAACAATATTGCCAATCTAACAAAATAAATGTTGATGCATGTCTCTTAGGCAACTACTTCCTTTTAAGGGTTAATTATGTATTTCATGATCTTGCCACAAAAGATTATTCCCTTCATTGCATTTGACTGAATTTTCAAACAGCACTGAATGCTTGTTGTCAACATCGGTACACTACGCCACTGCTACCAACAATGAAGTTTTTTCAAAGTACGAGTGAACATGATCTGAGAGAAGCTGGGGTCTCCAGCATAGATGTTGTTATACTCAACAGTGGAGCAACATAAGTGCAGTTGCAAGATAAAACATTGAGTGAATAATGATCCCATTAATATTAATTGAAATGCTAGTTTGAAAACCAGACAGCTCTATCAAACCTAATTTTACAAAAGGCACAAAAACTAAATTATTCAGTGTGACCTGGCAACAATTTTTTTTCTATTGAATATGGTTGTTTTCTTAAGATTTCACTACAGTTATGTGATAACACTTTTTGTTTCAGTTACAAAACGGTTATTAACTGCAGATGACCTGTTAACAAACAAAACATTTAAAATGTTTTACATTGTTTTACACCAATAAAGTTTTATTCATAATTTACAAACTTGAAATAAAATAATTTACACCATTCATTACATGAAAATAGATATTTCTCTGACCTTAATAATTTTCACAGTTGTAGAAGTCTACACAAAACTGACCTAAGACTATAAGTTCAGAAATTCTTTTGGAACATTGTTATAACAAGTAGCAAAATGAGTCAGAAGATTTATAAGTCTGATTTTAGTTCATTGAAATCTGTGCTGGATCATAAACAAATTTCTTCATCAAAGGGAAAAGATTCAGTTGAAATATATTTCAAACTTCAGGAGGTAGTACTTTTCATTGCATTATCAATGATCTCTTTATTTTCAGATCAATTTACTCTGTGGATGTTTATACATCCTATAATGAATAGGAGACGCCATTCTGATAATTTTTATCAACCAAAATTGTTGATATGAGAGTTAATTTTAGATCTTTTCAGGCAGAACATTACGAAAATATTTCATCCTACACCTGTAGAAAAGAAAACTGATTTAAAATCTTGTCAATAATAATAATAATAATAATCTTTCTTACTTTCAGCTTTTGTCTGTGCATCTCAGAATAATATAATCACCATTCTTTGTGTTAAAGTGGGAACCCTACAATCTTTCTGTTTTCATTTATGAGGTGCATAGATTCTTCCTTGTCTTGCATTTACTTTACAATCACTCATGTTGTGATTACAAAACTAAATATGTGTTCAGAAAAGTGTACAACATAATAAAAATAGCTATACATGTGTCATTTGGTGTAATTTTACCAATTTTGCTTGGGAAAATCATACCATGATATGGCATGTTTCCGAATTAAATATTTATTTCACTTCTCAGTATTTTCTGTAGCCAATGGGAGGAGGTCACTAGTTTTGCACATGTTCTGCTTCATTAGAGACAGAACGCTAAAATACCTCAATTTTGGAATCGTTGAGATGACCAGAAATGCAGGAACTACAGGAGAGAGCTGAGTTAACATTTTAAGAAAATGAGGATTTACAAGATACACTATTTGAAGAAAGGGAAGTAGAAGTGTCACTGACATGATGGGAGACATAGAAGCAAACAGCAGTAAATGAATCTGCAGATCAGGTTGAAACCAACAGAATGGATGAGAAGGGAAATGTAGAAATTGGAAGAGAAGCAGTGGGACATTAAGGTTAAGTTAATTGACAGGAAAATATTACTAAACGTTTTTGATTGTCTGGTAAAATGTGTTTTTTGGGGAGGGGGGAGTTTTTGTATGTTGATCTGACATGCCAAGAAACTGGGTATAGACACATGCATAAATGCAATGAAACACGCCATAGCCAAGAGATCATAAGTCAGAGAATGAGAAAGAAATCACGGAAGTACATAAACTATTACAGGAAAAAAGAAATAAATGTAGACTTACTGGATCTCAGTGCAAGAAAATGTAGTGAGTGTGTGCTTGAATATGAGTGATGTGTGAACATAAATGTGATTAGGATGTATAGTTAATTTGGGAATGCATGAGGGTTTTGAGTTTTGACTACTAAATGCACACTGCACACAAGCAACAGAGACACACCACAATAATGTTCATAACTTCCCTTTTAAACTTTATGACTGTATGATGCTAAATTCCAAAACTTGTACAGGGATGGCAATGCAGGTGCAGATTTGGTATCCATTCCATCAGTCAAATGGCGAATACTGTCATGGGATCGATTATACCACACCTGCTCGACCTTTTAATTTAGTTCTGCAAGAGTTGGGGATTGACTAGTCACATATGTCAGTGCTCGTCCCATCATATCCCACACATGCTCGCTTTGAGACAGGATTGTGCTGATCAG
Source organism: Locusta migratoria (assembly GCA_026315105.1). Classification (NCBI taxonomy): domain Eukaryota; kingdom Metazoa; phylum Arthropoda; class Insecta; order Orthoptera; family Acrididae; genus Locusta; species Locusta migratoria. Next base: position 412,966,190 of record CM048746.1, on the reverse strand, counting down.
GAAAGTTACTTCACATCTTGCAGAGCACGTTGAGTTTCACCTCCCTGTGTGGATAAGCATTATCCTTGCCTGGGTGGGGCAATTGTGTCTTGGATAAAAGCACACTGCAAATGGCATAACCAGGTCTATCCCCAAGCAAACATAACTTGAATGCTGGCAGAATCTGCTTTCATTGCTGCTATTAGACACTGATTATATACAAATTAACCTGTGAGAACTCGCGCCTTTAAAAGTTACACGATTGGTTGCGTGTGTCTGTCTCTCAAATGATACAAATTACCTTAATTTTTTCAATGTTCATAGTTTGGTAGAACGCTTGCAAAAATGTAACACGTATTCTTCGGTTTCTGCCTAACCACATCCGTTACAATCATATTTTCTTAAGAATCATAACATTTGCTCACAACAATTGAAGCTGTACCCTTAGGTTCCTGCCTAACCACATCCTTTAATATCATGACATATTCGTAAAAATCATTACATTCGCTTGGTCACTTGCAACAATTTAAGCTGTACTCTTAGGTTCCTGCCTAGCCACAATCTTTAAAATCATGACATATTCATAAAATCAAAGCTACACGCCATTGGCTATTCTAAATGTACTACATTGCCAATCTAACGCTGCTACTAATGCACCGCGATGCTCCCCATGCCGCTGATCCAGATTTTTAGCCAATTCCTACTCGCACTGTCTGAACAACTTCGAAGTTAATGCAGTTTGGAAGTCTGTCATCAGGTAATACGAAATTCCACACTTGTGTCCATTGTCGACAAAGAAGGAATAACTCTTCCACGTTAAGAGTTCACCCACCGAGATTGTATAACTCGAACTCATATCAATGACACTAGTAAACACGTCAATACTTCCATCTCACTCAATAATACAGACTAAGAAAATGTTGCCCGTGTATCAGAAGTAAAAATTTCAGAATTCGCGCGACGTCATCATCGACCATCGCGCACGTTCGATATATCGATACGTAGGCGGATATTTCGATGGAATTGTTTCTTGTAAATTACCAATATTTCTATATTAACTGAGATTTAATAAGAGGTTTCAGCCAAGATCGCTTTTTCTTTTAATTATATGACCGGTTTCGGTTTCTAACACAGCACATTGGCATACATCCATATTGACGTGTCACGCAAAATAAAATTTAGATGTCAATAACAAATGACAGAATCCGTCCTTCTCAAGGTTTACGTTAGAGACACTTCAGAATCAAGCTCAGTACTGACTTAAGTGAAGCACAATATTAGAAATTGTTGTTACAGGAATGATGTAAAAAATTACGACAGGTCTGAAGATGGCGTCTAGCACTCCGAAACCGGTCATGTAATTAAAAGAAGAAAGCGATCTTAGCTGATAACCTCTTATTAAACAATTCTAGATCGCCCCAACAATGTGTTCCTTATATAACTGAGATTTGTTGACTCTGTTACAAATAGAGAAATCGTAAATGAGAATCACAGAGGATTATTTTCCATGCAGAGATAAGTGGAATACTGTAATGAAATCAGTTTGGTCTGCGATACTTATCTTTCCTTGATAAAATCCTTCATCAGCACAATTTATTATATCGTTCGAATTTTCCGGTTTTTTTTTTTTTTTTTTTTTTTTTTAGGCGGACTTCCAGGCTTATACAATCACAAATAATTCCTCCTGTAGTCTGTTTCGAAATATCTTTCGTGGGGTAAATTAATATAAATCTTTAAGACTCTTCTCACCGGATTCCAGCGCTATCTTGGCGACAGATGAACAATGAAGTGTAGAATTGCCTTACTATTTTTCACGAACTGCAGCGTAAGTGTTACTGCTGCTCGTTTTACTCGCATTACCTCTGTAAGTTCCTTTACAGACCGAAAAGTATCAAACCTGAGTTAAACTGAAGCTTTGTATTACGGACGCCCGATTTTACGTTGTTTTATTTCATCCGGAGAAGTCTGTGCAGATACCTACAACACCAAAACAACCTAAAACTTTAAGAAAACGGAACGTTTTCCTCTAGAAATTCAACGTATATCTTTGCTGCAGTCCGCAGTCGATATAGAAGCGACTATCGAATTACTTATCGACTCCACATGCCGTGTAGTTCACCTACAAGCCGCTTGGCGGCGCTTGCGTAGACTAGAATATCTTTGTGAGAAACACTGTACAAACAGTACCTAAAAAGCCTTGGAGCAGTGTTGTGTAGGTGACGCTATGTTGTGGTATGAATGACAACAAACTGAGTGGTGTAGGTGTTTGTATACATTGTGAACAAACGCCGGTTCGGAATACACCGACTATAATTTTGGAGCTGTTCGGGCAATCTTAAGAACACGGTTCTTTTAGTGAACTGGTATTACAGTCGTTTTGTGTATATTTCCAAGGCTTGGTAGTTATGTGGAGCGAACGTTCATTTCACCAGTAGAATGTTAGTGGCTTCGTGGATCGTGTTCAGCAGTTGTTTCTTAACATGTGTGACCGGTAAGTATTCAAGCATCACAATTTAAGTGTATATTCTGACTGTTGTGTGGTCCTAGAGGTATGCTGCTATGGAATGTGTATCAGTAATATATTCGATTCCTGATATCTTGTCAGAAGTCTGCACGGTACTATTTATTAGACATGAATAAGCATTCCTTATTCGCAAGTAGTATACCTCCAGAATTTTGTTTGTTCATACGTTCTTCAGTATACATTTTGACATGCTCACTGCCAGTTTAGATTGGGACCAAATGAAGGAGCGATATGGAATTGTAAACTGCATTGCTCAATGAATATGTGTGCGTTTCCTTAATCGAGAAGTGTTATTTTGTAGATGTGTGTACTGTATTGTAGTTTCCCAACATATACATTTTCTACAAAATATGTAGAGAAAGTCAGCTCCTGTTTGTCATAAATCTTTTACTATTTACTAATCTACTCTTCATATATATGTTACGATATTGAAGTTGCACATTTTTCCGTTTGACCCATAAATAAACGAACAGAAGCTTCTTCTTTCATGCTGGTGTTGTGTAGGCCTGTGTGTGGGTATCTTGATTTTCTTCTAGTAAGTTTCCGTTTAATGCGACTGCGTGCTTTTGTGTCTAAGTGTCTTAATACTGTCATATGAAGTACTGTAGTTGGTGTCATATGAATTTATGGCTGATGTCGGTTGTAGCGTACATTTAGTGCGTATGCCGTTTTCTTTTTAGCAGCTGTGATTAGTACATAGAACTCTTTGAAGAAGGATTGAAAACTTAATGAGTATGTAGATTTTGTTGTTCGGTATACACAGTTCCGGTAACAAATAGGTACAATACCTTCACGATGTATCCGTGGAGTGCTATTTTGGTGCTGATCCTTACTCAACACGATGCGGCTGGAGATATTATAAAATGTGGCTATGTTCCCTGTAGATGGGACTGATTTTGGAATTTGAATGTATGTCTTCTTGAAACACTTGACATTGACAACTATAGAAAGACCCGTGGCCGTTTAGTGTGGGGTCCAATCTTACAGAATTCTACCAGGTAGTGATGTGAGCACATATTGACAGGCAGTATTTGGGTGTAATTTTCGTCGTAATAAGCAGCAGTTTCACTAGAATACTTAATTTTTAAAGTTATAGGAATCTCATTTATAGCTGTTAGTTTCCGTTTATGCGTTTCTTCAGAACTCGTAAACAATAAGGCAGATTTCATCTGAATAGGTTGGGAGTCAACAGTTGAGGTCTCTCAGGTACCATACCAACACATACATATTGGATTTTGGGCCTGTGAGGACCTGGGTAAAATCTTTCATCTGCATGTGGCCGCCTGATTCAATTCTCCGATTAGTAGTACTGAAAGTCAAGACGGTTTATTTAACCTGCGCCTATTTTTGCTCAACGGAGGAAATATTACGTCACTCGACATCTTAGAGTTGGTAAATTCTGAGACGTGTCATTCAGAGCATGATGTATTTCCGAACCGCTATGCTAACACTACTTCTCCTGATGCTGACATACCTTGAAGGTATTGTACGGACACGGCATGACTATTACAGTGACATCTCGTAGCTCGCATCATGAATGTTATTAATTTCTTTAGATAGAGTTTGGGTTAGTTGTCATCGAAGGCTAGAATAGTAAAATCTGTCGCTTTACGATCACTTAATTACAGCGGCATACTGGTTTTCAGAATCAAAACATTGATAGTACGTTCGTGCCAGGAAAGAGCCGGCGCTTTGGCGTGCTGATCAGTTTGACACGTCCGAGAGATATATTTGCCGTTGTTGAGTTTTATTTTTACTAGCCTCTTTTGTCAAAACTTTATCCAGACCCCTTGGGAGGAGGGCACTACGTCCCCGACCACCCCGTAGATCGTAGGAGACTGGATACGGATATTGGGGGAGGGGCACGAGCTGAGCACAGCACGGGCCACTACTTACTGCTCAAGTAGTTCCTTAGTTCGCCTCGCAATGGCTAAGTGCACCATATTTGCGAACAGCGCTCGGCAGATTAGAGTGGCCACCAATCCAGGCGCTGTACAAGCCCGACAAATCTTAAAATTCTGGAAATGACGGGAGCCGGTATTACCACTGCGAAAAGGTCGTTCTTTCTCCTATAACAAAGTTACACTGAAGGTTACCTGGAATTTGTCATTAATATATAAATGAGCGAAGGTGTGTTTCTTTCACTTGGTAATGTAGAGTGGAACATTTGAGCCTGTTCGTATATCGCAGAGATTAATACGATGTCACCTCACACAATCTACGTGGTATAACAGACCTGCACTTTTCAGTATTTCCTTGAGGCTTTAGAAATGTTTACATTTGCTTGCAATTTTAAGGGAGGGCGTTACTTTTTTTTTTTTTAAATCCCTTTCCCAATCGGGTTTCAGTTATGCGGTCGCTTAGTATTTCCTCTAGTAATGATAACTACATCACAGCTGTATAA